>JAEOAD010001317.1:5440000-6040000 GCA_036365145.1 Orientallactaga sibirica
TAGTTCCCAGACATAAAACAAGAATAAAACAAAGGTTGCCTCTATCACAATGGCTATAATTTTGAATGAATGGATAAGGAGAAGAATGATCCAGTAAATAATCATGAAAATAGTAATTAATTACACATGTGATTAGCACCTACAATGAACCCATGATACAGTGAAACTGTGTTTGAGTGTTACCAAGTCAAGCTGGGTCCTTAGGGAGTGGAATTTCAAAGATGTTACACAACTCCTTATATACAATGTCTTGTTTTGAGATTAGGCAATTGCATTTAACTTGAGAACATTTTAAATTGCTTTTTTTTTGTTTCGTATGCCAAGTGCTTGTGTGTGTGTGTGTGTGTGTGTGTGTGTGTGTGTGGTGATAATGAATGCTCCCATCCCCTATTACATCATGGTCTTTTTTGGAGAATGTTTTATTTTATTTTTCTACATTCAAGTTTGTTTTTACTGATGTACAGTTCTTTGAGTTTTGACAAATTGTTGTGTGGTGACCACCATAATTAAGATACAGAACACATCTGTCATATCAAACATTTCCCCCACACTCCCTTTTGTAGCCAACCCAGCCTTCAATCCCAAATCTTAGCAATCACTACTCTATTCTCTATCCTTATGATTTTTCCATTTTCAGAATGTCACTTAATGGAATCCTATGGTGTTAAGTCTTAGGAATGTGGCTGCTTTGGCTAAGCATAATGCATTCAAGATTCAACCATGCTGTTATATGTGATAAGGGTTTTCTTTGGCTTCTGACTTATATATGATCAAATTGATGACCACAGTTTATTTAACAATTTTTTTACATTGAAAGATGTTCATGTTGTTTCCTATTTTTCGTGATTCTGAAAAATTTTATTTTACACATAAGCATATGAGTTTTGTGTGAACATATCTTTCATTTCTCTAAAGCAAACACATAAGAGTTGAATTGTTGAAATATATACTAATTGTATATTGAATTTTATAAGAACTCATCACACTATTTTATATTGTAAATATAAAATTTTACATTCTTACAGCAATGTATGAGGATTCATGTTCCTTTGTTCCCTCACCAGAACTTGGTATTGCTAGTTTTTCCCCTACTAACCTTTAAAAACTATTTAGTGCTATATTTTGGATTCACATAGCATATTCTCAATGAGTAATAGCATTCAGTATTTTGTCACATGCTGTGGTGGTTTGATTCAGGTGTCCCCCATAAACTTCAAGTGTTCTGAATGCTAGGTTCCCAGCTGATGGCAACTTGGGAATTAACACCTCCTGGAGGCAGAGTATTGTTGGGGGCGGGCTTATGGGTATTATAGCCAGCTTCCCCTTGCCAGTGTTTGGCACACTCTCCTGTTGCTGTTGTCCACCTTATGTTGACCAGAGAGTGATGTCCACCCTCTGCTCATGCCATCGTTTTTCCTGCCATCATGGAGCTTCCTCGAGCCTGTAAGCCAAAATAAACCTCTTTCCACAAGCTGCTCTTAGTCGGGTGATTTCTGCCAGCAATGCGAACCTGACTGCAACAGTAAAGTGGTACCGAGGAGTGGGGTTGCTGCTAGACACCTGACTGTGTGGCTTTGGCCTTTTGGAGCTGATTTTCAAGAAGAATGTGGAAGGATTTGAAACCTAGGCCTAAGAGACACCTTGCAGTGTTGTAAGTACAGCTTAATGGACTATTCTGGTCAGAGCTGAAAGACCTGAATGCAGTAAGAACTATGAACTGTGAGGTTTGGCTTATGAGGGTGAGAAAGAGCTTTGCTTGGACTGGGTTAGCAGTTTGTGTGAGAAGCTTCCTGTTCTGAGAAGATGTGCAGGGTTGCTTTGCGTAAAAATGAACTGGTGTGAGCAGAGGGATAAAGCACAGAAAAAATGAAATCTTTGGGTGAACTCTACCCGTTCAGCTGCAGTTGAGAGATTACAACCTTTGAGATTGGGCCAGCTGACCTGCAATGGGGGCAACAGGAAGAATGCAGACTCTTTTGAAGGGACCTGAATGCTGAAGGAGTGTCCTGTTCTTCAAAGTCTGATTTATTCCCCCCTGGATTAACAAATTGGCACCCTACCTGGTATTATGGAGTATAACAAATGCAGGAAAGAGAGGGTCATTGAGTTTTTAACGCGGTCTTGTGTTTTGGAAATGGCCATGGGCAGTGTGAAGCAGGTTTGCTGGATGCCTGCATGGAGATCCCATGGGGCCATGAGGATGGACCGTGGGTTGCAGTGGAGACCCAGTGGAGATACCGGGACTATGAGATGGCTGCCAAGGAGAGCTGCCGGCCCTGGATGAAGTTTTCCAGGACTGTGAGTAGCCTAGCTGGAGGGGCGGAATTGGAACTCCAGAGACTTGTTGCTGCTCAGAAGTATTGGACTTGGAGATTTGTCACTGACTAGTTGTTGGATTGGAATTACAGAGTTTGACGTTTGCTCTGGTTGTTTAAAATCTTGTATTGGTTAAGTATTTCTTTGTTTTGCCCAATGCCATCCTTTGCAGTGTGAATGTTTTATTCTGTGCCATTATGGGTTTTTTTGGGGATATTTTTGGTATTATGGCTCAGTTAAAAGACCTTGGATTATGGGGATGTATGAACATCATTGGAATTGATAAAAACTATGGGGACTTTTAAATTTGCATGAATGCATTATATTTTATATCATGTACGGTTATCAGTTTATGGGGGCCAGGGGCGGAATGTGGTGGTTTGATTCAGGTGTCCCCCATAAACTTCAAGTGTTCTGAATGCTAGGTTCCCAGCTGATGGCAACTTGGGAATTAACACCTCCTGAGGCAGAGTATTGTTGGGGCGGGCTTATGGGTATTATAGCCAGCTTCCCTTGCCAGTGTTTGCACACTCTCCTGTTGCTGTTGTCCACCTTATGTTGACCAGAGAGTGATGTCCACCTCTGCTCATGCCATCGTTTTTCCTGCCATCATGGAGCTTCCCCTAACCTCTTTTTCCCACAAGCTGCTCTTAGTCGGGTGATTTCTGCCAGCAATGCAAACCTGACTGCAACACATGCTTATGTTACATGTAATGTCTTAATATTTGTTGACTATCTTGCTTACATTTTATTGAGAGACAATAATTTATATGTTTACATACCCATATACATACTGGCACATGTATGTGTGTGTGTGTATATATATATATATATATATATATATATATATATATATATATATAAATATATATAATGTGTATATGTTTAACAGAGTTTGTATAACTCAAGACTGAGAAATATGTTCATCCTCCCAGAGAAATTCTGATTTAAAGCAGAGGCATTCCTATATGTAAAACTTTGGTAGGAAGATGGGGAGATTAAGTAGGAAAGGGTAGGAATGAAGGAGAGAGAGTTCAGTATGTTTAATAAAAACAGAACTCCTTACATTTAATGTTATATCTAAATTTCTGACATTTTTATCAAACTATTTTGCATCTTTAAATTTCTTAAAATCTCTAAAGAGTTATTTTTTTAATGTTTTTTAAAATTTATTTATTTATTTATTTGACAGAGAAAGAGGGAGAGGAGAGAATGGGCACGCCAGGGCCTCCAGACACTGCAAACAAACTCCAGACATGTGTGCCCCCTTGTGCATCTGGCTAATGTGGGTCCTGGGGATTTGAACCTAAGTCCTTTGGCTTAGCAGGCAAATGCCTAACTGCTAAGCCATCCCTCCAGCACAAGAGTTCTAAGTCATAATTCCTATGATTTTAATTATATGGATTCTGAGGAAATAGACTTGGGAGAAAATCACTTGGAAATCAGCCATTGCTAACAAGGATTTATCAAACATATAATGAGAATTATAGCACAAATAGTAATAGATTTTGATCTCTATTATCTGAACTCCACAATAAGCTATTTCTTTTGTTTGCTACACCCATTAGGAATGAACTGCTAGAGGCATCCCAATTTCATAGAAGAAATAGTAGCAAGACAGAAAAGTGCTTTGATTTGCTGAAAGGCATGTGATAATCTGGTTTTAAAAGCAGGTAATATGATTTCAGAGAGTGCCATCTTAGGTTAAGAAATAGGATTCACAATATCAATACCCTGTGTAAGGGGGAAGAGAGGCAGAGGAGGGTTGGGTGCAGCCTGGTGGCAGCCTGGCCCTTCCTGACAACCCTGGTCCTTTGAGGTGTGATTCACGCATCCACAAGCATGGACGACTGGAGACTCACCGCTCATGACTTTACCTGACTAGTGGCTGGCTGTGGGTTCCGACTGACTTACTCTCTCAGATTTCCTGTGAGCCAAGAGTGAGAGATTTCATCTGTAGGTCAGAAGAAGGTCACATGTGAGAAACCACCTGGAACCATTGGAAATTCATTCAGAAAGGTCTGGAAGTCCTAGGAGCTCTCGTTCGTGTGTGTGCACGCGCTTCTTGGAAGCAGCAGAAAGATGGATCCCCCAGGCCCTGGGAAAACATCTGAATGTACCCAGGTGGGAAATCTCTGTTGAAGGCAAAAAATAAAAATAAAAATACAGGTGGAAATATTAAACGTAAACATCTGCCAGGTTCAGTGAAGCCGGCTGAAAACATGATCAATCAAGAAGGGTTTTATTGTTTTTCTTCTTTTCCACGACTTTGATCCTGGTGGTTCCACAAACATCAAGGGGAAGCCCTCTGAGGCGTTCAGCCCTAGTCAGAACTCCTCTGGCAGGCGAGACTTTACAACTACAGGGGAGGGCTGGGTTAGCATATGTGGCTGGACTTCTAGAGAGTGATAGTTAAGTTCTGCTGTCAACTTGATTAGAAACCCACCTTTTCTCTTGGTTGGGTCGGTGAGGTTGCTTCCAAGAGGGACTGAGTTAGCCCTTCCCCCACAGTGGGTGCCCTCCTGGTGGTGGGCGTTATGAAAGGAGCTCTGCGAGGAGGGTCCCTTCCTCCCACCTGGCTGCCAGTGCTGCTCGCTGGTGATACCTGCGCTTGCACGTGCATCTCTGGTGTGCGGCTGTCCTTCCTCAGCACTGGAGCCAACTTTCCTCAGCCTTCCAGCATGGACTGAAGATCTGTGGCTCTCTAGGAAACCTCCAGGCCTTCAGTGCTGGATGGGGACTGCTGGGGTATCCAGCCTCGTGGATTAGCAGCCTGCCAACTGCTATTTGTGGACTGCTGTAAGCTAATGCAATACATTCCCTTTTTAATACAACTCATTCTGCAGCCAAATGCTCTGCCCCTGAGCGATACCCCCGATTAATACCATTCATTCTATTGGTTTTATTCCTCTAAAGAACCTTGACTAATACAGGGCTTAAAGGGTAAAGGGTTTTTATCTCCCTCAGAGCAAGCAGGGGAGAAGTGAACTGGACTGTACTCCTATGAGCACATCTACATGAATCATGTTGTCTTAATTTACTGGTTATATTTAGCAAAGTTTAAAAAGAATAAGCCAGTCTCTGAATAATACTGGTCACTAATATAGCTCTTGTGTTTAAGTTATACTTTGTTATGGTTTGAATCAGAAATGTATTCCACAGCTTCAGATTTTCAGCAGTTGATCCCAGCTTATAAGGCAAGTGTGAGAACCAGGAGGTCCTTTGAGAGGTGAGGTCTTGAAGACATAGGTCACAAGGGGAAAGCTCTGAAGGTTATACCCCACCCCCTAACTCTGGCTAGTCTCTGCTTCCTGGTCTGTGGTAGTACGAGGAACCACCACCTCCCCGTCCCACAGCCATGAATCTGCCAAACCTTCCTCACCATGATGGACTTAGGCCCTGCAGAAAGAGTAAGCCCAAATAAACTTGCCCTCCTCAGGCATTCTGTCACAGCAATGCAAAATAACTAACACCTGTGTTCATCCTTTATGCTATATGGGCATTTTATGTGAAAATTTATATTTTCCTTTCAAAAATATTTTTATAATATTATTTTATACAGTTGCTCAGGTCCTAGAATTTAGGATCTACATTATTATACGGAGACACCATGGAACATTTTTACACAGTAATATGCATAATTATATTTTAAATATTGGAATAAGTCACAGAGAGGTAAACATGTTCATAGATATATAGTTCAATATAAAGAAACAATGGCTTAAAAACTACAACTTTCAGCCAGGCGTGGAGGCACATGCCTTTAATCCCAGCACTCGGAGGCAAAGGTAGGAGGATCGCCGTGAGTTTGAAGCCACCGTGGAACTTACATAGTGAATTCCAGGTCAGCCTGAACTCGAGACCCTACCTCCCAAAACAAAACATAACAAACAAACAAAACATAACAAACAAACAAACAAACAAACAAACACCACAACTTTCACCTTGTGAGAGGTTACATGATATTTGTGATAGCTTGAATGGAATATTTCTGGTAGATTTATGAGTTTTGAATACTTGGTCCCCAGCTGGTGGAAACTTGGGAGTCACTGAGGCTTTGGAAGGTAGAGGCTGCTGGAGGAAGTGGTCAGTGCGGGTGGACCTTGAGGTTTATTAGTCCACCTGTCTGGGTGTTCCCCAGACCTTGCTCACTCAGACTACTTCCTTCCCACAGATATGAACATGTGACCCAGGCTTCCCCACCACAATGAGTGTGGTGGTGTGACTCAGGTGTCCCCCATGACTCAGGGTTCCCAGCTGACAGAGATTTCAGAATTAAGGCATCCTGCAGTGTATTGTTGGGGTGGGCTTATATGTATTATAACCAGTGTCCCCACACCAGTGTTTGGCACACTCTGCTGTTCCTGTTGTCTACCTGATGTTGGCCAGGAGGTTATGTCCACCCTCTGCTCATGACATTGTTTTCGCCTGCCTCATGGAGCTTCCCCTCGAGTCTGTAAGCCAAAATAACCTTTCTTTTTCCCACTCGCTGCTTTGGGTCAGATATTTTCTGGCAGCAATGTGAACCTGACTACAACAATGAGATTTCCCTTTGTGAACTGAAATTAACCTTTTTCTCCCATGAGCTGCTTCTGGTTGAGTGTTTTGTCCTAACAATGAGAAGGAAACTGCTATAATAGGATAGCATTGATGAAGAGGGGTTGTTAAAAATCTTGCTTTCAGCAGAGAAAGAGAGGCTTGAGCAGGCCAGCACTGCACATCATTAATCTGTTTTTCTTTTTCAGAAAGCAGCAAGAACCAAGGCCAAAGTCTAACAACAAGACAAGGATAGCTGACTCCCTGGCAGGAGATGAACCTCCCCTTCTATGGTAGCTAGGGCCCAGGTGACACCACAGAGGAACTGGCGAGATGAGCAAGAGGGATGCTTCTACAGCGAGCTTGCCAACCTGCACCAGGGAGATGGAGACAGATACTGAGGACACTCAAAATGCACCAAAGCAGAAATCCAGAAGCTGGTGAGAGCTCAACACTAAAGTAGACTTAAAATACACCTACCAAGACTCAGGAAATTTTGCAGATGAGGGTGCAGAAAGATTGTAAGAGCCATAGGGTGGGAGGGACTATCCAGAGGCATTGACCACCCCTCTCCCCCGGCAGTGACGGACTGCTCCTCTCACAAATCATAACCCAAACCCCACGGGGAATACCAGAAATTCCACTAAGAGTGGTCCTCAGTGGTGTGGGGGCAGGGAGGAGGGAAAAGATGGTACCAACACTGATGTATCTATACAAATTTTCTACTTAATAATAAAAAAATCTTGCTTTCAAAAGAGTCTTGACAGCTAAGTCATTTGTTTTAGAACAAATAAATGGTTGAAGTGAGTCTTTGATTCAAATAACTAATCTTTGTTCAGCGAGTTTTTTCTGCTGGTTTGAGGTAAATAAGATGCCCCAGAAAATATAGAAACCACATTGAAATAACTGCAGTTATACTTACACAGAAATCATAACACACTTCCTGGTTATGTGAGAATACATACTGTTCTGAGTCAAGATAATACTCTCCAATATCAATGACAAAATGAATCAGCATTTTTGTAGAACAGGGCTATGTCAAGGAAACTTTTGGTATGGAGAATACACAGACAACGTAAAGTACAATTCCTACTTGTAAAGGAAATATATGTAGTCTTTGTGGGACCCCCAAGGGGAAAAACCCAGGGAGAGAAAGAGCTCTACCTGCTGAGGACTCAGCCATTCTCACAAGTTCAAGTATCGCTGAGAGCAGGTGACTCCCAAGTTACCTTCCTAGCTTCTTTAGCTAGTCCAACTTGGGTGTTTTCCATGCTTTCCACGACCCCTGGATTTTTACTTGAAGTTCTTAAGATGACCCACATGAAAGATTATATTCCACAACCTTGGTCCACTCTTATCTGTGTGAAATCAATCTGATTTCACAAATGCCACAGGTAGACACCACACAGTTGTCCTGGAATGCCCACTCTCTGCTGATGTTCACACGGCTGAGCTTAGCTGTCACAAAACCCTGTTGTCCCCACATCCCCCATGCCTCCTTCAGGTCAGCACTTCATTTTCTTTTGTATTCATTACTGGAGTAGGCTCAACTTTCTCTTTGTATAGGAATTGCCTCTTAATTGGATTTTCATTCTCTTGGTTTCTTTCTTGCTAATTCCATTCCACTTTCTGCCATCAGAATGAACTCTTGTAGCACAGAATTATTCATTTGAGCCTCCATTTTTAAAATTTAAATATTTTTATTTATTTATTTGCAAACAGAGAGAGACACAGAGAGAATGGGCATGCCAAGGCCTCCACCCACTGCAATCAAATTCCAGCTGTGTATGCCACCTTGTACACATATGCAGACTTGCACACTTGTGTCACCTTGTGGGTCTGGCTTATGTGGTATCTGGAGAGTCAAATATGGGTCCTGAGGCTTCGCAGGTAAGCACCTTAACCACTAAGTCATCTCTCCAGCCCTGAGCTCCACTTTTAAAATGATCTCATTAGTTTTTACAGTTAAGATCATATAGATATTAACATATGACTTCATATTTCCCTTTGTGCCCTTCAAGTATACTGCAATATGAACCCCCAATGCAACAGCAGACACCAAGTAGAGAAGCTCACAGACTTATGTATTCACCAAATAAATAGTCCAACTACTACCAATGGAGCTGTGCTGCACTGTCATATAATGTAGTAACGACACAGGAACAATACAAAGTCCCTTAACACGCTGTTTACATTTTAACAGAAAGAAACATAAACTTTTAAATAATTGTATTTCAGAACATGAACATGCACACATACATGTACATATATAGTAAATGTGTAGAGAAACAATGTTGCCTGTTTGGAGGATTTGTCTCCATGGAAAAATGATGTTCAAGACCAGAACTAAAGACAGCACATGAGTGAGGCAAAAGTAACCCAGGGAAGATAATTCTACATACAAGACATCCCACCATCCCTATTTTCCAGTCCTTGAGATGTTTATTAGGTGTGTCAGCATCTCTGGAAAATACAAATTAGGAGCCACAGATCAGTGAGACCATGCAACACTTATCTTTCTGTGATTGGGTGAGTTCACTAAGAATGATCTGTTCCAAGTTTGACCATTTTTCTTCAAATTGCTTTGTGTCATTTTTCCTTACTGCTGTGTAGAATTCCATTGTGTAGATATACCACATCTTAGTTATCCATTCATCTAATGATGGATATCTGGGTTGATTCCAGCTCTTAGCTGTTATGAATTGAGCAGCTATAAACATGGTTGAGCAAATATCTCTGAACTGAAGCATCGAGCTTTTAGAATAAATGCCCAGTAAGGGGATAATTGGGTCTGTTGGTACCTCTATAGTCATCCTTTTTAGGAGTCTCCATATTGCTTTCCATAGTGGTTGTACCAGCTTACATTCCCACCAACAGTGAATGAGTGTTCCTATTTCAGAGAGAGACACAGAGAAAAAGTAGGAGGAACTTTCCATGACATAGGAGTGGGAAAAGACTTCCTGAACAAAACCCCAGTAGCTCAGCATTTGTTGTCATTAGATTTTTTAATGTTTGCTATCCTTACTGGGGTAAAGTGGAATCTCATAGATGTTTTAATTTGCATTTTCCTGATGATTAGGGATGTTGAACATTTTTTCAAGTGTGTGTTTGCCATTTGTATTTCTTCCTCTGAGAACCCCTGTACAGTTCTCTGCCCCATTTTGTGAGTGGGTTGTTTTTTTTTTTTTTTATTTTTTAGGTTTTTGAGTTTTTCTAGATTTTAGAAATTTGGCCTCTGTCCGATGTGTATCCAGAAAAATTTTTCTCCCATTCTATTGGCTCTGCTTGTTGTATGTTTGTCAGTGAAAAAGGTTTTCAGCTTCCAGAGATCCCAATGGTTGAGTGATTATTTATTTTCCTTAGCTACTGGGGTTTTGTTCAGGAAGTCTTTTCCCACTCCTATGTCATGGAAAGTTCCTCCTACTTTTTCTTCCAGTAGTAGCAGTGCTTATGGTCTTATGTTGAGGTCTTTGATCCATTTGGACTTGATTTTTTTTTTTTAATATTTTATTTTTTATTTTTATTTATTTATTTATTTGAGAGAGAGATACAGAAATAGGCAGAGAGAGAGAGAGAGAGAGAGAGAGAATGGGTGTGCCAGGGCCTCCAGCCACTGCAAATGAACTCCAGATGCATGCACCCCCTTGTGCATCTGGCTTACGTGGGTCCTGGAGAATTTCCTTAGGCTTCTGCAGCGTTTAATAAGCCATCTCTCCAGCCCTGGACTTGATTTTTGTGCATGGCGAAATGTGTGGATTGCGTTTCATTTTCCTGCATATGGTTACCCAGTTTGTCCAGCACCGTTTGTTAAAGATGCTGTCTTTTTTCCAGTTTACATTGCTGGGGCCTTTATCAAATAGCTGTAGCTATTTGACCCAAAGGCTGGATCCTCAATTCTGTTCCATTGGTCTATCATCCTGTTTTTATGCCAGTCCCATGTTGTTTTTATTACTATGGCTTTGTAGAATAGCTTTAGATCAGGTATGGTGATGCCTCCATAATATTTCTTTTGCTGAGGATATGCTTGGATATCTGAGGGCTTTTGCCATTCCATATGAATTTTGAGATCATTTTTCCTATCTCTGTGAAGAAAGATTTTTATTGGTGTTGCATTAAGTCTGTATATTGCTTTTGGTAAGATTGCCATTTTCACAATGGTAATTCTCCCTATCCTGGAGCATGGGAGTTCTGTACATTTTCTCAAGTCCTTCTCAATCTCTTTCTTGAATGTTTTTATGTTTTCATTGTAACATAACTTTCACCTCCTTGGTTAATGTTATTCCAAGGTATTTTTAAAATTCTATTGAAAAGGTGACAATGTTGCTTATTTCTTTCTCTGACCTTGTCTTTTGCATATAGAAAGGCTACTGATTTTTTTGTGCATTGACTTTGTATCCTGCTACTTTACTGAAGGAGTTAATCACTTTTACGAGTTTTGAGATGGAGGTTCCCTGGTCATTTATATATAGAATCATGTCATTTGCAAATAGGGCTAACTTAACTTCTACATTTCCAATTTGTATCTCTTTTATTTCTTTCTCCTATCTTATTGCTTCTAGTACTATGTTGAAGAGCAGAGGTGAGAGTGTACACGCCTGTCTTGTTCCTGATCTCAATGGGAATTCTTTCAGCTCTCCCCATTAAGTATTATTTGGGCTTTAGGATCTTTATATATAGCCTTTATTATGTTGAGATATAGACCATCCATGCCTAGTCTCTCCAATGTATTTATCATGAAATGATGTTGTATTTTGTCAAAGGCTTTTTCTGCATCTATGAAAATGATCATGTGGTTTTTGTGTTTAAGCTTATTTATGTGGTGTATTACATTGACAGATTTCCATATGTTGAACCATCCCTGTGTTACTTGGGTGAAGCCTACCTTATCCAGGTGGATAATGCTTTTGATGTGCTATTGAATTGGGTTTATGAAGATTTTGTTCAGGATCTTTGCATCTAAGTTCATCAGGGAAATAGGCCTGTAGTTTTCTTTTCTTGTGGCATTTCTGCCTGGTTTTGGTATGAGGGTGATACTAGTTTCATAGAAGGAGTTGGGGAGCTTTCCCTGTTCTCTGATGGTGTGGCACAATTTGAGAAAAATTGGTTTCAGTTCTTCCATGAAGGTTTTATAGAATTCAGGTGAGAAGCCATCTTGTTCTGGACTCTTCTTTTTAGGGAGGTTTTTTATTACCCTTTCAATCTCGATGGTTGTGATGGGTTTGTTTAGGAGATTAGTCTGCTCTGAGTTTAGCTTTGGTAGGTAGTATGTGTCCAGGAATTCATCCATTTCCTCCATATCATCCTGCTTTGTGGAGTAGAGTTTTTTTAAGTAAGTCCTGATGATTCTCCCAATTTTGCTTATGTCTGTTGTGATCTCTCCTTTTATCATTTCTAATTTTTTAAAAATTTGAGTTGTTTCTTTTTTCTGCTTGATCAACTTTGCCAGGGGTTTATCAATTTTGTTTATTTTTTCAAAGAACCAGCTCTTTGTTTCATCAGTTCTCTTAATTGTCTTATTAGTTTCCAATTCATTAATTTCTGCTCTGATCTTAATTATTTCTTTCCATCTGGAGCTTTTGGGGTTGGATACCTCTTGCTTTTCCAATGCCTTTAGGTGGATGGTTGGGTTGTGGATTTGGGATCTCTCTGTCTTTGTTATGAAGGCATCTAGCACAATGAATTTTCCCCTGAGGACCGTGTTCATTGTGTCCCATAAGTTTTGGTATGATGTGTTCTCATTGTCATTCATTTCTAGAAATTTTGCAATTTCATTTTTTATTTCTTCCCCTACCTATTTATTGTTTAAGAGTGTGTTGTTCAGTTTCCAGGAGCTGGATGGGTTCCTGGCACAACTTTTGTTGTTAATTTCTAGAAATACAGCAATATCATGCAGGAAATTATGTCGATCCTCCTAAATATATGGAGGCAGGCTTTATGACCCAGTATGTGATCTATTTTACAGAAGGTTCCATGGGCTGCTGAGAAGAATGTATAATCTGTGGTTTTGGGTTAGAATGTTCCATAGATGTCTTTTAGGTCTAATTGATCTATGGTGGTGTTGAGCTCCCTTACTTCCCTGTTAATTTTCTGTTTGGATGATCTCTTTATTGCCAATAGTGGAGTATTGAAGTCCCCAACTATAATGGTGTTGGTGGTAATTTCTGTTTTATTGTCAAGTAGATTTTGTAGTGCACCTGTGTTTGGTGTATAAATATTGATGATTGTGATATCCTCTTGTTGGATTGTTCCCTTGATCATCAAGAAGTGGCCTTCTTTGTCTTTTTTGATTACTTTTGGTTTGAAGTCTATTTTTTCTGATATAAGTATAGCTACACATGCTTGTTTCTTGTTTCCATTTGCATGGAATATCATTTTCAACCCTTTCACCCTGAAGAGGTGTCTGTCTTTAGTGGTGAGGTGGCTTTCTTGAAGACAACAGATTGAGGGGTCTAATTTTCTGATCCACCCTGTTAGCTTATGTCTCTTGATGGGTGAATTAAGGCCATTAATATTTAGGGTAATAACTGTGAGGTTTGATTTAATACCTACCATATTGTGGTGGTTTATGTGATTTGGTGTTTCCTTGGTCTTTGTACTTTTTGTTCCTTCTCGCGGCTTGGTTATTGTGTTCTACTTCTTGCGGGCACTTGCATTTGGTTATTTGCTTCTTCTGTGTGTAGAATTCCCTGAAGTACTTTCTGTAGGTTTGGCTTTGTGTTCATATAGTTGTATAGCTGACTTTTATCGTGGAAAGTTTTTCTGTCACCATCTATTATGAGGGGTACTTTTGCTGGATAGAGTAGTTTGGGTTAGAAGCCATAAGTTCTTAGAGCTTGCAATGTTCCATTCCAGGCTCTTCTGGCTTTTACGGTTTCCATTGAGAAACCTGAAGTAATTCTGATGGGGTTTCCTTATAGGTAATATGTTGTTTCTCTTTGTGCTTGATGCCATGAGTCTTAATGATAATATGTGTTGGAGAATTTCTCCTTTGGTCCAGTTTGTTCTGGTAACTTCTTGTGTCTTAATGGGACTGTCTTTTTGAGAGTGGGAAAGTTTTCTTTGGTAATTTTGTTGAATAGGTTTTCCATGCCTCTGGTCTGAATTTCTTCCCTTTCTGGTATACCCATGATTCAAATGTTTAGGCACTTAAGGGTATCCCACATTTCCCTTGTGTTCTGTTCACAGAATTTTTTGAACTTATTGAAACTTTTGGACTCATGAACTGTTTCTTCTGTTTTGTTTTCCAGTTCTGAGTTTCTATCCTCCACTTGGCTGACTCTATACTTGAACTCTATAGAGTTTTGGGCTTGTACAATTTGGTTTGTATTTTCTACTGCTTTTCTATGTATAGTTTCCATCCCTCTGTTGAGTTCCCTTTTCACATCATTTTCTGATTTTCTTAATGCTTCTTGGAGTTCATCCCTGCATTTTTTAATGTCTCCATTGAGCTTAGCCAGTTGGTTATTTTGGAACCCTCCCTGGTTCTTTTCTATTAGGTCTAATCTAGCAAGGACACCATTAATACAATTATTGGCTCTTTATTGAGCTTCTGCAAGTTCTGCTATTTGCTTGGTCAGTGTTGCATAGCTTGTCTCTTCATTTTGGGGTTCTGATCCTATTGTCTCTTCTATGTTTTCATTAGAGACATCCATTGTGGGACTGGGCAATCTTGCTGGATTTACTTGCATCTGATTTTTCATGCTATTCCTTTTTCACTGTGGTCTGCCCATCACAATGGTACAAAAAGCCTAGGGTGTGGAATACTAGCCTTCCGGCCTGGGCTGGAGGGGCAGAAGTGACTTTAAGGATCATTGCTGAGGATTTCAGAGAAGCGGGGGTTGGGGCCTGGGTCCCTGTTGGGTGTTGGGAGGGGTCGATGGCAAGTGTGCACAGGGCTCAGAAAGACTATGGTGGGGACACTGGCCTGCTGGCCTGGGTTCCTGTTTGTGGGTGTGAGGAGTCAGCAGCAGGTACTAGTGACTGTGTGCATGTGCACAGGGCTCAGAAAAGGCTAGGGCAGGAGCACTGGCCTGCTGGCCTGGGTCCCTGTTCCTGGGTGGGACCGGGTATTAGGCCTTGTGGCCCCACACAGGGCCCAGAAGGGCTAGGGTGGGGACACTGGCCTGCTGGCTTGTATTCCTTCTCAGGGGCTAGACCGCAGGGTGGGACTGGGGACATGCATGCACAGAAGGGCTAGGGAAGGGACACTGGCCTGCTGGCCTGTGTCCCTGCTCAGGGGTGGGGCCACAGAGTGGAACTGAGGACACACAAGGGTCTCAGAAAAGCTACAGATGGGACACTGGCCTGCTGGGCTGTATCCCTGCTTGGGGGCAGGACTGTGAAATATAGCTTATTGAAGAATGTCAAATCCAACCATCCCTCAGATTTAACATATAATTTACCCTGACATGCATGGTGCAATTAGCCCTTCTGATGCAATCCTATATACCAGACTTATTTGGTGGGAACTGACCTGGTGTAATCCCAGTTACCTTTTGGGATGGCTTTGACCTCAGCTATGCTGCACGACTGCTTGGGTCCTTCTTTGCTGTGCTGTGGGCTCAGGTAGGTTGGCTGGGTCTGTGGGTCGCTGCTCTGATTGTGCCGGGTGCTGTGTAGGTGAGCTCCCTTCCCCAGGTCTCTGGTGATTGCTGGTGCTTGTGCTGGCAGTGGGGGAGGGGAGGCTGTGGTTGGAAGATGAAGTCCACCCATTGGTCCTCATAATCTTCTTGCTCGGTTGGTCTCTGCTGTCCTCCTTCCATGTTTCTTGAGTTTGCGAGGAGGCTGATGAGGTTGGAAAATTCCCTTGTTTGGTCTCTGATCCTGCAGCTCAGTGCCAGGCCAGGTGAGTGCATGGGTCCACACAGATAGGGGCCACAAGTGCCTTAGCAGGATTCTGGCTGGTTTCCTCCTTTCTGGTAGTTCTTGGTCTCTCCTGCTTCTGTGCTGTCCCTGATAAAATCCTATACACCTTCACTTTTCAGAAGAAAACTATATTTTGTTGTGGTTTTTCTTGAATCCCTCCCTCGGCTGGTTTGCTGTGACTCCTATGTGGCCATCTTACCTGGAAGTCAGCTGCAGGTGCTTTTGCTCTTATTTGTGTTGCTGGTGGTGGTTTTCTCTGTGCATGGATTTGGTAGGTTCGGTAAGCCTGAAATAAACCTCTTCCTCCCATAAACTCCCATAAAACAAGGGTTTGGAGGTTTATCCCAGCAGCATGGAGCTGACTATGACACATGGCATCCTTTAACCTAGCATGGGCCCACTTTGCATCTGCATTATTCTAACAGTTTTCTAATTTGGACATGGCTCTCTTTCTATCTTGCTTCTTTGCATGCCTCATCTTTTATTGTGTGCTGTGTATCTTGTGTAAAACAGTAGAAAATGAAATATGTTATGCTACCACATACAAAGGCCCTCCTGCTTCTGGCATGCTCCTGATAGGCTAGGATCATGGACTGCATGGAAGATCCATGTCCACAGTTGCTGACATGCTGGTAGATTCAGCTTATCTTCAGTGCAGTGTGGGCTCTGAGTACTTGTGAAACAGAAGTCTGCCTCTGCTTTCTGGCCTGCCTGCTGTTTTGGAGGGAGTGGGTCATTTTATTTTATTCCGTAATCTACCATCTGATTTCCCACATGTTGGAAAGTTTCTTTTGGCCCTGGTACTTTGTGCACAGCCTTCAGAAGGATGCCATTGTGCCTCAGAGGAAATTCTCTTAGCTTTTCTTTGTCAGCTCCAGTTTGGCTGATATTGCCTCAGATTGAAGAAAACCTGTTGTGCTGAGATTCACCCTTCCTCTCCCAGGAGCCAGGGTTTCAGCATGCTTTTCCTTCTCTTGGGGAAGGCTGTGGGCACCCCAAGATTTTGAGTAGCAGTTCTCCCCTGCCTTACCCTTGGTATTCTATCCCCATCAACTTTGTCAGGAGGCAAGGTCAAGAGATCTGGTCTGTTCTGGGGTCTTCCAGCCTTCTAATTCATCATGCTATCTACACACCACCTTTAAAGGTCTCCCTGAGGCACTATTGATAATGATAATTGATAATATTGATAATGGCCAGGGGAAGGGAGTTATTTTTCTCAGTGGTGTAACCATTGATGAGTTGCCAAAGTCCAGTAAATAACCATCCCAGTACATGCTAATACTAGCAACCCCAATTAAACTCACAAAAAGAGATTTTAAATATGATCAACACATGGTGTGTACATGTTTGAAATCATAAGCAAACAAATGGAATAAATAAATAAACAAATAAACAATATTTTTCCTGGCTTCCTCCTCTGCCTGCCTATGGCACATCTCTTCTCTTTTCACTGCTCCTTGGGGGCGGGCGCGGGGGGTGGGGGGCAGCTGTGGTTCTCTTCTCAGAAAGGATTTTCACTTCATTAAATTTGATTCTCTTTTCTTCCTTTGCATCCTCAGTTCTTTGAAACTGCATTTGCTGCATTTCTGGTTTATAATTGCTGCAATAAGCAGGGATATTTTTTCAGGCCTTTCCAATGCTGATTAGAAGTGGACATCTTTAGCCACATCTCTGAGACATAACTGTTGGGGAAAGTCCTCAGTGAACTTGAATTTGGTAAAGAGAGACTCGGTAAATTATTAATTTTTCTCTGTAAATATGTGTCAGGAACAATCTCAGAGACTGGAAATACAGGATAACAAGATAGGCTCTCTACTTTCATGAAACGGAGTGTATTTTAGAGATGACAGACAAGAAGAAAGTAAATATGTTTAATTATTTAGCTTGAGATAAAATCCCTGCAGAAATAAAGAAGGGAGGGTCTATATATTAGAACCAATTTATGTACCATTGCAGCTCTGCCTAATCTTATCTAGCTGTGTCTCCACTCTCTGCTGCCTGTCTACCTTAGATCTTTAACTGGACTGGACCTAACAATTGCTGATATTTCCACTGGGGTGCTCAAGCTAACACAGCCACCACCACAGTCTAATGAAACCCAACATATATGGTAGCAAGTAAAAAAGGAGAGGCCCTTATTCATGGCCTGATTACACGTTGCGGTGTCATTCCTGCAGTGATAAAGTCATCATGCCATCACTATCTTAGAGTAGAGGTATCCTGACCCCAGTAACCATGGCAACGAAATGAGCAGAACAATGCAGTCATACCTAGGTCTAAGATTCTAGCCATTACTCCTTCCTGCTCTCCCCCTCCAGCTGCAAGTGATCTTGGGAGAGGCAGAATATTAGGAAGTCGAAGGTTAACTGAAAGAGGTCATCATTCATGATGGGGTAGGATGTACTTTGCAGTGATGTAGCTCTTCTGGGGTCACAAATGCACCCCTGCTCCTGTAAATACACCCATTAAATCCACTGGCTTGCCAAGTTGGACTTGGCAAGATCCTTACTTTGATCTGTCATAGAAATGAGACCATTTGTACATTGTTGGTAGGACTGTAAAGAAGGACAGCTCGTGATACCATGGTTTAAGGGACACCTTCAGAGGGGTTCCAGAAATGTTTGCAAAAGTATGTACACAACTTTGCTAACACTAGCCAGGGGATGGAAGCAAGGGAAGTGTTTATAATGGAATGGTTGTATCAGCAATATGTAATATGTAGAACATTATTTAGCTATCAAGAAAAAATGGATTATATCGTATGCTACAATACTAAATAAAATAAGATGATCACAAAAACCCCAAATACCATATGACCCCTCTTAAATGAGAATCCTACCATAGTCACACAGAGTTCAGTGGTGGATATCAATCAGCAAGGGGGGTATAATTTCAGTTTTGCAGGAAGACAAAGTTCTGGGGGTTGTAACAATGTCTCACACAGTGAACTGTTCACTTATTTACGGGTACAAGAGACAATTGTATATTGTAAACTTTTTACTACAAGTAACAAAACCAAAAATCCTTGGCTGAAGGAGCATATCAGTTATTTTCTTACTGCTGGGACAAAATAGCCAACTACAGTCAGCTTATGGAAGGAAAGGGTTTATTTTGGATTAAAGTTCCCAAGAATACAATCTATCATGGAGAGAGAGAAAGAGACGCTAAGTGCACAGCTAGGTTTCTCATTTTTATACAATCCAGGAAACCAACCCGCTGGATGACACCACAGATGTGGCGGGCCCCTCTTAACTAACCTAATCCAAAACACCTCGCAGACAAGTCCAGAGGTGTGCTTCCATGATGACTGTAAATCCTGTCAAATTGATAACCAGAGATCAACCCTCAATAAGGACATCTAGGAAATTGGAAGGTAGGAGGTAAATTGTTCTGTTTCTCTTCTTGTCTCTTCATAGACTGACTATTGGGAGTACCTGTAATTTTATGTAATTCTGTGGGGACTTCTGTGAGATCAAGGAATCAGATTTTTTTTTTCCCTGAGAAACTGGTCTGTTCAATAATGTAGCCCTTTCCCACACAGCATGCAACTCATCAGATTATCTCACATACTACAAGGTTGACTGATTAGAACTACTGGCATTGTGGAAAGTTTTGATGGTGCCTGTCTAGAGACAAATGATCTTGGGCTATCTTTATTCCCATTAATAGGCATTCACTGCCCACCTCTGTTTGACTTAACATTTTTGTGACTGGTAAGGGCTATAACAGAGGTTCCCCCACTTTGCTATAACCTTCATCAATGAATTTGAACAGTGCCTTGGTTTTGACTTTATTTATAAGAAAAACTTCATGAAACTGTTCCTACATTGGATATGGTATTTGGGGTTACTTGAATCTGTGTTGCTGGGACATAACCACTCACATTTAGCTCCAGAATAAACTCTTACTGCCTTTGAGGTGAATGGCATGTTTTTCACTGATAGTGGTAAAAGTGTAAAAGGTGTGACTGTAGAAAACTGCTTGGCACATTCTTTTTAAAGAGAGGTGTTTAAAATATTTCTATAGCTTTTATAATAAGAAATGTTGGTGAGGATCATTTTATCGCTATATCTCAGATAGTAGTATTTTAGGAAAGTCTAGAAAAATGTCAGAAGGATGTTGGAAGGCAGGGCAGTGGTTAGGTGGGTAACCCAACATCCTCAGAATGTTATTTCACTGGAGAAGAATGTGGGCTGACTAATGATCTGGAAGAGAGCTGGGGAAAGCATTCCCATGATGGAGAATTGCCATCAATGTGCTGTTCTCTAAGATTCATGTCAGTCCCAGTGAGGAGCACCTTCAGCAGAATGCAGGCAGGGGAAAGGGAAATGATGGTACCAACACATGATGTATCCATGCAAAGTTCCTAATTAACCAAAAGATTCCTATACCTAGCTTTAAAATAGAAATGTAGACCAAAGAAAGAAGTTAAAATCTAGACAATCTAGGACTAGAAAGAATAGAGGAATACTATGTAAAAACAAAAATCTCCTGTGCTCAGCAATCACCTGAATAAAGCAGCACTTAATGGTAAAGATTAAAAAAAAGATTCATGTCAGTAGTATCATTCAGTGTTCTGCTTGTTTTTATAAATCACATAATGATATTTCCACAAAAGACACTGGACTTCCCCTCAAATGTAACTAGTTTCTAAACTGCCAGAAGTTAAGCATCACTCCAGGGTTTAAAAGCATTAACGACTTTTCCATCTCTCAGCTTTCTAAAAATCAATCAGTACCTTTGTATAATGAAAACCCTACCATAAAAGAGAAACTGGTATACTAAGGTAATTATAAAAATAGCTTTTATTGGAAAATAATATGTTCAGGATTGGTAAGTTAACAGTTTAACTTTTTAGTACTGGAATATCAAGATAAGTCAAGACATCTAAAAATAGATCATGGTGCCAACTGCTTCTAGAAACTGTAGTGGATAAGCCATCATGTCATAGATAATGTGGGTTTTCTTCTAGCATGTTTAAGCTGTAACTAGGTGGATTTAAAGAGGCAGTCATTCATAACTCATGGGTGGTAATGAATTCCTTAAGGCCAGTTTCTCTTCTCAGTCCACCTATCCTGATGTCCTCCTTCCAGCCTATTTCATCTTAACCAACCCCTGGACAGAAGCAGGTATGGACACCTCTGAGTACCGCACTGAGTACCTGGGTAGCGTGCTGGTTCAAAAAGCTCCTTTTCTATAGCTACTTCCTTGACTACTTCAAAATTTTTAGTGTAAAACAATGGAAGAACAGTAAGATAGAATCAGTCCTAAATGGTCAAATTAAAAGCAATAAATCCTGCACTTAGCACAGTAGTTTCAAGTGGATTTATTGCCAATATTTTAAGGTTGGATAAGTGCCCATGAGTAGTTCAAGATTCCTCATTTTCTTTTGAGAACTGGGCCATAGTTGCTGTCACACAAAACCACAAGCAGCAACCCACTGATCCTAAACTGCCTTTTCCAGAAGGGTCAACAACCTCTCATATGAGGTTTTTTTTTTTCCTTAGCCACTCAGCATTGCAGAGCTGTTTAGCTTAGATCCTACAGAAGTTTGATCCAGAAATTCATGAAATCCAGTGCCTTTGGAACTCAGAGATAATCAGCATGCAAGTATTGCTTTTCTTTTTCTTTTTCTTTTTTTTTGGTTTTTCAAGGTAGGGTTTCACTCTGGTCCAGGCTGACCTGGAATTAACTATGTAGTCTCAGGGTGGCCTTGAACTCTCGGCGATCCTCCTACCTCTGCCTCCAGAGTGCTGGGATTAAAGACGTGCGCCACCACACCCAGCTCAAGTATTTCTTTTCTTAACCATAAACCATAAATGTGCAAAACCAGACCTGAACAGCCTTTCGCTCTCCACCTCCCAGTCCTTTGTCTGGGCTTTGCTGCTTTGACACTCTGGAGAGGAGCTTTGCAAAACAGGATTCTGTGCACTTGGGGTCCCTGTGGGTATTTGTCCTAGGTTGTCTTAGATGGGATGGGACTACCTGCAAAGAAGCTTGAAGCAGGAAAGATAATGATCCTTCTCTTCCAAACTGTTATAGACTTTCTACAGAACAATTTATTAAGGGTTCATAATAACCTTTAAAAGCCTGTGTGTTCCTGGAAACATATATAAAAGAAATAATCAAAGGTGGCTGAAAATCTTTTTGTGATGTACTAATAACTATAAAATACAAAATATAAAAACAAGTATTTAGCAATGACATACATTGTGGCATAGTCTTATGAATTCAGGCTATGTAGTCACTGGATATAATATTCACAAGAATATTCAATGATGATGCAAATCTCCACAATATGTGATGGAACCAATAAGCCAGGGAAGCACTAATGCTCTGACAACAACATTGGATTGCTTATTACAGAAGGAATCGGCATGCTTTCACAACAAACCATTAATAGTCAATATGTAGAATATGGAGTGGGGGGTTGAGAGATGTCTCAGCTTGTAAAAGCACTTACTATGAAAGCAGGAGGGCCTGAGACAGCCTGAGTTGGATCTTGGGCACCCATGTTAAAAAAAAAAAAAAAAAAGAAAAAGAAAGAAAGAAAGCTGGGCATGGCCACACATGCCTTTAACCCGAGTCATGTAGGGAGCAGAGACAGGAGGATGACTGTGGTATGCTGGTCAGACACTCTGACCAACAACAGCAGCTGCAGGTGCAGTGAGAGACTCTGCCTCAAGGAAAGAAGGTAGAAGTGCAATGAAGGAACCTGATATTCACACATATCCTATATCTAGTGCTGTAGTTTAAATTGGATTCATTGCCAGTATTTTTTTTTTTGAGAGAGAGAGAGAGAAACAGAGAGAGAGGAAGAGTCAGAGAGAGAGAATGGGTGCACCAGTGGCCTCTCAGCCACTGTGAACGAATTCCAGATGCGTGCAACCCCCTTGTGGGAAAGTGTGGCATTGCGCCTTTACATCACTGTGTCTGGCTAAACATGGGACCTGGAGAATTGAATGGGCATTCTTAGGCTTTGCAGGCAGGCTTAACCACTAAGCCAACTCTCCAGCCCTCATTGCCAGTATTTTAAAGTTGGATGATTGCCTTCACTCATGGGACATGCACATCTCTGCACACAATGCATACACCGCTTTCCCCCCTAACGCCACACCATTCACACATACTACACACACATATACCCCAAATTAATTTTATTTTATCTTCTTTCCCTATACCCCAAATTAATTTCATTTTATCTTCTTTCCCATAATTTAGAATGTCTGCTTTAATTATACAACTGGAAAAAAATGCATGCTATGAATACCCTTTCTGGTATCCCCACTGGTTTTCTCTCCAGATACTTACCCCTCTCCTGCATTCAAAAATGGAATCAGAAGAACAAATTTAAAATGGTTGGAAGTGATGAATGTTAGAGACTCTGTTCAGAGCAAAGATGCTTGCATTCAGCTGGCAGCTCAGACACTGTGTGGCAAGCGTGGCACATTTTCGTTGTCTTTGTGTCTATTTTTCATCTGTGAATTGAATACATATGCCACAGAGCTCTTCAAGAATCAAATAATGTAATACTCATAAAGCATAATATACATCTACCTATTTAAGTATTTACTGAACAGGTAATGAGCATTTAGATTCATATTTAGGCAGTGGACATTTTAAAATTATGGTTGCAACGTTTTGAAGACATTATGTGGTTTCATTTGAAGCTTTCTAAATTTTTCTCCTCCTTGAGCTTGTCAACACAGGAAGGGCTCATGAGTCTTTGCTGGTATTTTGCAAGTTTTGTAGGGCAGCTCTGCCTGTGAGTGACACACTCCATGGGTAGTTAAAGTAGGGGTGCAGTGAGCTCTTAATAAATATCCATGAAGTGCTCCATCACATATTTACTGATTTTTTTTTTTTTTTTTTTTTCGAGGTAGGGTCTCACTCTGGCTCAGGCTGACCTGGAATTAACTATGTAGTCTCAGGTTGGCCTTGAACTCTCGGCGATCCCCCTACCTCTGCCTCCCGAGTGCTGGGATTAAAGGTGTGCACCACCACGCCCAGCTCACATATTTACTGAATATGCACTCTGCCCAGGCTGTGGACTGAGCACTGGAAACACAAACGGCATGGAGTCCTGTCCCCAGGAAGCTTCCCTTCTCCTGAAGAGCACTCCATAGAAAGTAAACACATAAACATTCCATATTTCAGAACATTGATTGTAAGTGCCATAGACAAAAATGAAGCCAGTTGAAAAATATAAAGAGAGAGAGAGAGAGAGAGAGAGGGAGAGATTTTGTTCTTTTTTCCCCCTCAATTGCATGGGAACCTTCTCAATGATAAAGTTACCCTGGAGCAGAGACCTGAGGTCAGTGAGGGACAGGGTTGCAGGAAGCCCTGAAATGAAGTGTTCTAGGCAGAAGGACCAGCATGCAGAGACCATGTTGGGCAACATGCTTTGCAAGTTTAAAAGCGGGCAGCTGCTTTATAAAATATATGGGAGCTAGGTCCTACTTTTGAGATACACATATTTGCTATGGTTTGCTAAAATTAAAATCAGGTCTGGGTTTGAAAAGGATGCTAAAGGGATATCAGTCAAATGATTAATAATCCATATAATAAAACTAAAATTTATATGCCTAGAATTTTAACTTTTTTGACAACTTCCATACATATAGACAATATATCATGGTCATAATCCACTCCCACCTCTGCAACTTTTGGGTCTCCCAAATCCTTTCTCTTCCACAATGGTTCCTGAGTCTTGGAGGGTGTGATAGAAATGTCTCAGTGCTGAACACTCCACTGTCTCTTCTTCTTAGCACTATGGTGAGTTTTGGGTGTCCCCAGTGGTCACTGCCATCTGAAAAGATTAGCATTAACATATGGGCATGTGTAAGTGTTCATGAAATTCTTCCGACCCCACAGTGTGTGGGGTGTACTAGGGTTGGTGGTAGACTGACTTGATTTAATTCTTCTCACCCTCTTGTGTAAGGATGAGCCAAATTACCCTTCACACTCTGCATTGCATCTTATGCTGTGAGGAGAAATGCTGAGCAGGGGATGTTGGGGGGTTCGATATCATACATGATGCTCAGAGGATCTGTAGTAGGATGGGATTTCTTCATGGTGTCCTGTGCCTGTTTCCCTGTTATGATCTCTTCAGTTCCACCTAACTCCCTATTTTGTCTTATTATGCATGCTGTCATGGCAGCACCCTGTCCCCCACCAGGCCAAGCCTACCAGAGCATTCCTGTCCACACCAGTGACTTACTGTGCAATGAGAGTCCCTTCTCAGGGATAGTGACAGAGAAGGGAAGGGATATTTCAAATGTTCAGTTTCCAAATGAACAAAGTGTCCAGGAAACATATCCCCCAAAATAATGAGAAATTCCATACCACCATGGAGTCCCTTCTTCAAAAACCCCAGCCTTACCTGAAAGATTTCTCGTGAAGTCACTCTGATCCTCCCAGCAGCAAACTTCTCTCCTTTCTCTAAAGTAGCATGATGCCTGGCTGTTCTCTCATGATATCAGTCATTTACACTAACACTGTAGCATAGAAGTTAAAAGTAGGTGTTAAACCTAGAGTTGATATATCAGGCATGTTTATTTATTTTCTACTAGACACATGTGCAGTCAGCTTGTGATTGGTGGGATGAACAACCAACCAGACATAGTACATGGAGGAAGGGATTTCTTCAAGACCTACAGATCCAGGAGTAGTTCCTCAGTGGTGGAAGAAACTGCTTCCTTCCTTCCATGAAAACAGTGAGAAACTACTGCAGTGAGCAAACACCAACAGCCAGAACCACAAGCAAGAACAACAGAGTTCAAACTACTCAGAACACCTTAGGGCTGGACTCTAAGATCTACCTCCACTGACATGTCCCCCTCCCTCACTGTAGGGATCTGCCTGCTAGGGGCTCTAGTAGGAAGTTTAACATAAAATACCTGGGTCTATGGGGCCACAACAAACCATCGTATTTAAACTACCACAATTAGAGGATGTGGGGAAAGAGGAACCCTCATCCACTGTTGGTGGGAATGTAAACTTGTACAACCACTATGGGAATCAATATGGAGACTCCTGAAAGGATGAACATAGAGCTACCAACAGAAGAAGTTATTCCCTTACTGGGCATTTATCCTAAATATTTCATGCTTCACTACAGAGACATTTGCTCTAGGCAATACCTGCAACCCCACTGAGGAGGGTCTCCAAAGGAATGAGGACAGGACGAGGGAAAAAGGGTACCAACATATGATGTATCCATACACAATATGTTGTTGTTAATAATAATAATAAAATCCAAAACCTTTTTAAAAACTACCACAATTGGAAATGATTGAAAGTAATTTCTTTTTTTTTAACCATTTCATGAAACCTAAAATGGGGATAGTAATAGCATCTACCTGTCTAGGACTCTTCCTTATATATGAATCCTCTCAGAAATCTGTTGGTGTCTCATAATTATCATGGGCTTTAATGTATGTTATAGTTCCCCAAATCATGTTTGAATAAATAAGTATGGAGATATGCATAGCTGATCACACAACAGTGGTTAATTGGGGGGAAGAAAAAACATTATGCTTGGAAATACGTGGTTCCTGAAGACATGTATTCTCAACCTATGTGCCTGTAAATATTTAAAGTCTCAAATTGCCTTCTTGATGTGTGTTCTGCATCTTGGCCTCAGAACTTATTTCTTACCCACCCTGAGATAATCCCCTCTGACATCCATCCCATAAAAGAAAATGAATGTGCTTATTCCTAAATAAATGATGGTGCTGTAGCTGGTAGTATTTTTTCCACAACAGATTCCTCCCATGTCTGACTGGAGCAGCGCACCACCCAGAGAAAGATGACTCCAGCTCCTTCCTGAAGTGGAACAGACATCTCAGAAGCAAATGCTTTACATTTATCTTGGGTTTATGCTGACACGTCTTAATTTGCAGTCATGGTGATGCTCTGGGTTACAAAGCTGACATCTGAAGAAATGACTTAAAATGGGGAAATGTGGCAATCCCTGCCTTTTTCCATGCCCCGTGGATGATGGATGATTTCATAGTGGAGACAGTTATGGAAATTTTTTCTTATCAAATAAAGGTATGAATGTGTCCACATGCATGTGCATGTTACTTTTTTTTCTTTGCTTTTATTCTAAGATGCAAATAATATATTCTCTCCAGAGATATCTTCATGTCTGCAGAAGATGAGATAGCAGGGAAACAAATCAAGGCTTGTTTTGTGTTAGGCTTAAAACTAGTTTCATGATGAGGCATGTATGGCTGTAGAAGCATTAAGAATTTGAGTGCTACATCCATGGACAAAGGAAAGTCTGATTTTCTGCTCTCTTCTTATATTTCCTTAATTTTCTCTTTCTGTTCTCCTTCATCTTCTGCTTCTCTTCCCATTTCCTTCTATTTTTCCTTTCTTCATCCTCTTTTTTTCCTCCGTCTTCTTCCTCTTATCTTCTCCTGTACTAGTCATTGTTTTTCTTCAGATTTTGTGATCAGCCCGTGGTGGGAAAGAAGGCATGTAACACGCTGTCTCATTTCTGTGGATAAGCAGTTTCTAGAGATTTCTGCTTGTTACTACACTTTATCAGAGTCTGTTTTTCAGCTTCCTTCTAGGCATTTTGAGCAACTCTGCTTAGAAGTTGCTTCAGTTCTTCCTTCCCTTTACTATCATAATGTGTCCCATGAGGATGATGAGGCAGCATATGATTCTCAAACTCCACATACCACTGAACTTCATTATGTGTGTTTCATGCTTTGCTTTACAACTTTATAACTCAAAAGTCCAGCAATCAGAGTTAAAATCAAGTAATCCATTGCAGGGTCGGATCTCCTAAGGAAAAAAAAAAGGCTTTGTAAATGTAATGTATTTTTCATATTGTATTTTTTCTTATTCATGGCCACAGTTGTATTTCACCATACTGATTTGTCAATGTAGATTTCCCACATTGATCTTTGATAACATGGAATCACCATGCATTGAAGGTAGAAGGGAGACCTGGAATCATCTTATTGCAACATTAGCATTTTATTCAGTGTTGAGAGTCATGTGTCACCGTCGAGTTAATTGATGACGAGTAGAAGGGGAAGAAAACTTCAGGGGAGCTTTTGCTAGTGAACACATCAGATTGTTTATGATCAGTGAAGGCTGTCTGAGCACCAAAACGTTCTGTGTTGAAAAGATGTGATGAGTATAAATGACAATAGGATGAATACAAACATGGGCTCCACTGTCAGATTGGATTAGCTTCAAATTACAGCCACCACTTTCAATCTGGTTACTATGGGTCCGTTATTTCTCTCTGGGCTTCTGTCTTTTCAAACAGAAGGAAAGGGAATAAGAATGGACAAAATTAAAACAGTTTTCCAAAGAAAAGGACTTAGAAAATGAATTTCAGATGTTAAGCAGGCAATCAATTTTGGTTGCATTTTGGATTATTGTTACATTATTATAATTAGCATGTCTATGCTATACTTGTAGTTAGAGTTATACTATCATCCCTGGGCTACTTGTGATTGCATTTTTCTGGATATGGCATTCTAAAATTGAGAGTTCATTTTAAAATGATGATTGGAATAACTGCATTTTTTCAGTCACTGAGAGAAATAGATGGATCCTGGAGAGTAAACCACAGGGGAAGCAGCACTGAGAAAAGGATCTGCTGGGCGTGGTGGCACACGCCTTTAATCCCAGCACTGGGAGGCAGAGGTAGGTGGATCACCGTGAGTTCGAGGCCACCCTGAGACTACATAATTCCAGGTCAGCCTGAGCTAGAGTGAGACCCTACCTCGAAAAAAAAAAAAAAAAGGATCTTTTGCTATCTCAAGTCATCCATCCATCCATCCATCCATCCATCCATCCATCCATCAATCCCCAGTTATGGGTGAAACCCCAGGTTCAGCAGAAAGTTCTCATCAGTGTTAAAGGCACACGTGTTGCTCTCATCAGCACCTTTTGTTTCTATTTACTTCACACTTAGGATGATGAGAGCTGTTGTTGGGTATAAAAGAGAGTCCACTAAAAGTTTATGTCTGTGTTAAAGGAGATGGTGTGTAAACCTAGCCTTATCTCAGAAAGGAACATTTTGTTCTGTGACTGGCTCAGAAGGAAAACATGCCTAGTTAGCGATAAACCATGTCATTACAAACCAATGCAACATGGAAGGAACAGTCTTCAGTAAATAGAAGATTGAATACCAGTAACAATAGCATTTATCATGGTTGTTTTATTTCTTAAAGTCATCCAGAGTTGGCTGGGCATGATGGCACACACCTTTAATCCCAGCACTTGAGAAACAGAGGTAGAAGGATTGCTGTGAGTTTGAGGCCAGTTTGAGACTACCGAGTGAGTTCCAGGTCAGCCTAGGCTAGAGGGAGACCCTACCTCAACAACAACAACAACCACAACAAAAGTTAATCCAGAGTCATGGCACAAAGAAAGCTGGGGGAAAACTTACTGCAGCATATAGAACTGTGACTTTTCTGAACCATGAGCTCATGTTTTATTAGAACATAACTCCTTTCCTTCCTTCCTTCCTTCCTTCCTTCCTTCCTTCCTTCCTTCCTTCCTTCCTTCCTTCCTTCCTTCCTTCCTTCCTTCCTTCCTTCCTTCCGGCCCTTGGTCCATTATCCTTCTTCCCTTCCTTCTCTCCTTTAAAGGTACAGCTATACTTTACCCCAGGGAGAAACTGGGATCTGAACCTTTCCCCACAAAGCACTCTGTTACTGAAAATTCGCTGTCTGGCACACTATTTGAGCTCTTTGTCCACCTGATCATGCTGGTCAGGCTTTGTTAGAATAAACTGTTTGAGCTCTCTGTCCACCTGATGATCTTGGGTAGGCTTTGTTAGAATAAACTGCACAAGATTGAGCTCATCACATTGAATGGATGATGGGCAAGGGGAAAATGCCATTGAAATAGAAGAGAGACTAGTTGGAAAGAAGAAATTCTGTGGAAGGGATGGGGAGGACAAAAGAAGGTAGCGAGAGGGGATTATGGTCAAATTACATTATGTTCATGTATGAAAACTGACCCCCAAAAAGTTGAAAATGAAGAAACCATGGTTTAGAGGCAAGAAAAGCAAAGAGATGAACTGGGAGATGGTTAAAGGCAATTGCTTGCAAACCTGATGGCCCAATTGCAATTCTTCAGTGCCCATGTGTGGTGGTTTGATTCAGGTGTCCCCCATAAACTTATGTATTCTGCATGCTAGTCTCCCTAGCTGATGGCAATTGGAAATTAACACCTCCTGGAGGTGGTGTGTAGTTGGGAGCAGGCTTATGGGTGTTATAACCAGTTTCCCCTTGCCAGTGTTTGACACACTCTCCTGTTGCTATTGTCCACCTTGTGTTGGCCAGGGGGTGATGTCCACCCTCTGTTCACATCATCATTTCCCTCCACCATCATGGAGCTTCCCCTTGAGTCTGTAAACTGAAATAACCCTTCCTTTTGTCCCCCACAAGCTGCTCTTGGTTGAGTGATTTCTGTAGCAATGCAAACCTGACTGCAACATCATGTAAAGCTAGATGCACAAAGTTACACATGTATCTAGTTTGTTTGCAGTGGCAAGAGTCCCTGGTGTGCCCATTCTCTCTCTGCTTATAAATAAATAAAAATATTTAATTTTTTCTTAAAAACCAAAGACAGATTTGGGTCCCCTAGTCTCCAAGTCCATGGCGAATACTTGAGAAGAAGTGGAAGAGAAAAACATAAAAGATGGATGTGGTGGTTTGAATCAGGTGTCCCACATAGCCTCATAAGTTTTGCATGTTTGGCCCCAGCTTATGGCAGTTTGGGAGGTGGAACCTTGCTGGAGGAGGTGTGTTGTTGGGGCAGGCTTAGCCAGTTTCCCTTGCCAGATCTGAGCTTACACTACTGTTGCTTTTTTCCACCTGCTGAGGCAGACAGAGGTGATGTCCAGCCTCTGCTCATGCCCGACTTCCATATGCCAAAATAAATACTCTTCGTCCATCAGCTGCTTTTGGTCTGGTGCTTCATCCTAACTCAAGAAGGTAACTGCAGTGATGGATGAATGGCTGCCTGCATTAGGGTGGAAGAAAGCTTTGTGGCAGGAAAGCACACCTGTTCTACACCAGTTATGTTGAAGACTATCAGAGGCTACAGTTTACCATAAGCTTTGTTTTCTGATGAGTTGGAATTTATAAAGTGACTAGAGAGGACCACTTACTGAAGTCAGCAACAAGCCCTCTACCCATGAACTTGAAAGGAACCTTTTCTAAAGTGCTGTCCAGGTCCAGAAGCTGGTTAAAGAATCCTCCTGGGAGGATAAAGGGGAAGAGAATTTAGGGTATAAATTGCTAAGAGATGTTCCTTTTGCTGAAACCAATATCAAAGTCCAAATCTTGGACATGTAATCCCAGTTCTCTAGGCCAATAACTCTGAGCAGGAAGGAGCTAAGGAAAAGATGAGAATAAAGGAAACTTGCAAGCTAAGAGTTATTGCACCAGTCAAATCACCTGTGAGGAGTATGTCTCAGAAAGAAAGGACTGTCCTTTCCCCAGGCTTATTGAAAGATTGGAAAATGGTTAAGATGTCTAATGCTGTGTTAGAAGGGACACTGCTTCTGGTCATTTTACACTTGTGGTTGAACTGAGGTACAAAAGAAAAAGCTTCATTGCTATATGTCTTGACCTCATCTGCATACAGTGAAGCCTGCACACAGCCTGCGTCTGTTCTGTGCTAGACACAAGAGAAAGGCCCAGAAAAGCTGACTGTGGCTATGTACCAAGTGCAGGAAAACAGAAGAGCAGCTGTGAATAGTATTAAGCCTGCAGCTCCAAACACAACAGTTGTCCCATTCGTGATGTGTTCTCAACCTCTCTTTGGAGGTGGTTCTGAAAGACTTGTAATGCTATAGTCCTTGTTCATTGGCCTTGGATCTGGGGCATATTTATGTTGCCATGTGACCATGCATACTTAGGCAAAGCCAATCCAAGTGTTTTTCCTTACTCTCTCTTTTTTTTTTTTTTTTTTTGGAGAGAGACACAGAGAGAGTCAGAGAGAGAGGGAGAGGAAGACAGATAGAGATGGCACGCCAGCAGCCTCTCAACTGCTGCGAACTAAATCCAGATGTGTGCGCCCACTTGTGGAAAAGTGTGGCATTGCACCCTTGTGTCACTTTGCATCTGGCTAAACGTGGGACCTGGAGATTGGAACTGCTGGATATTGGAACCAGCGTTCTTAGGCTTAGGAGGCAGTCGCCTTAACAGCTAAGCCATCTCTCCAGCCCTCCTTACTCTTTTTTAAGTACAGCTTTTTAAAATATTTTTTTAAAAATATTTTTCTTTATTTATTTGAGAGTGAGAAATAGACAGGCGGGGGGTGGGTGTAGAATGGGCGTGCCAGGGCCTCCAGCTGCTGCAAATGAACTCCAGATGCATGCACCCCTTGTGCATCTGGCTTACATGGGTTCTGGGAAATTGAACCTGGTTCCCTTGGCGTCGTAGGCCAATGCCTTAACCACTAAGCCATTTCTCCAGCCCCTTTTTAAAATATTTTATTTGGGGTTGGAGAGATGGCTTAGCAGTTAAGGCATTTGCCTGCAAGGCCAAAGGACCCTAGTCCAATTCTCCAGGACCCATGTAAGCCAGATGCACAAGGAGGTGCATGCATTTGGAGTTCATTTGAAGTGGCTGGATGCCCTGGTGTGCCCATGCTCTCTCTGCCTCTTTCTCTCTTTCAAATAAATAAATAAATAAATAAATAAATAAATAAATAAATAAATAAAATATATTAAAATATTAAAATGTTTTATTCATTTGAGAAAGAGAGAAAAAGGGAGAGAGAGAGAGAGAGAGAGAGAGCACGCATGAGAGAGAAAATAGGTGCATCAGGGCCTCTAGCCACTGCAAATGAACTTCAGACACCTGTGCCACCTTGTGCATCTGGTTTACATGGGTGCTGGGGAACTGAAACTGGGTCCTTATGCTTCACAGGCAAACACTTTAAGACCTGCTTCACAAGAAAAAGTTAGGCCATCTCTGCAGGCCTAACTACAGCTTTTTAAAAAGTAGAAATAGCTTTGAACTTGAAATTTCAGAGTTTGAACTTGTGTAAAATATAGAGAGAATATTTCAAGCTCTACAGAGAAGGAATAGTCGGGGAGTCCAGTCATGCCTGCTTATTCTAATATGTATGTAGGAGCCAAGTAACTGGGGGCAGCACAGGAACTGTGAGGCAAAGGAATGCAGCAGTTTTCTTGTCTTTGTGGATAGATAACAGTCAGTTGCCTGACTTTCCCAGGGAAGACGTGAACAAACATCTGCTCACCCCAGTGAGGGCAATTGATCAAAAGACAATATGTCAATGAAAAGATTCTACCCAACTTTGGCTTGGAAAACCAATGAGTTTTTGGGGGTTGCTTGTAGGAGTATGAGTGAAGGGATATTTACAGGAGCATGGATTTCTCAAAGGCAGCTGCATCACTAGAAGGCCTGCCATAGCATGAGTAATGACTCATGAAAGTTGAATCCTCAGAGTTCTCTGTCAAATTGAGGGGGTATTGGCTAGAAAGTCTCCTCTCCTTCCCAATTGCTTACAGTTGATATAACCTGGATAGAGGTTTTATGAGTCATGTAACTTTCTGAACCTTAAAAGTTAATTCAAGCTTCCTGAGCCTTATCTCACCACTTCCTCTAAGAGGGAAGGCTCGAATTCAGAGGAGGCATCTACACAACACTCCATTCCTTCCTCCAGCTCTTTCATTGTCTGCCCTGCTTCTGTAATATTCCCTGAGATTTAAAGGAGGTGATATAGATTATTTCCTTTCATGCATTATTTTGCATTGTGTCATTTTACCACAGCAAGAGTCACTTATTCTTAGCACTTTGACTAGTTATGGGTCTCTTCATTAACCACTGCCCACTAAAAAAATATGTTTCTCTTGACAATTAAAGCTATCTACAGATGTTAATACCAATGTCTAAAAGGCAATTTGATAGACATATCACATATGTTGATCTAAACAATAGCTATTCCCTTTCCACTAGGGCCTATGACCGCCCAGCTGCAGGTTAACATCTGGTCTATAATACCAGGAGTGAGTTTTTTCTTGTGAAGCAGGTCTTATATCCAAATGGATAGCAGTTGGTTGCATTACCAAATAGTGGTGACAGTATTGCATTCGTGAGTACTTTTTGCCTGGCATGTAAATGGTGTAGCATGCAGGCTGCATAACTGAGAAGGATCCTTAGCAACAATTCCCCCTCCACTCCCAGCAGCTTGCATAACTGCTTTCTGACCCTGCAAAAGCCACACAGCAAGGAGGAAGCTCCTAGCACAGACCCAGCCAGATTCCTCCATGTCCTGTGACCATGCAATCAATAGCAGTGGCAATGACCTTTTTGGTATGTGCGGCCTCTGAGGACATTTTAGGCATCAGAAGATAGCCCACCCCTGGCTCTGAGATTTTTTTCCAACAACCAGATGGCTTCTGAGAGTGTCCCTTCACATTTATGTAGTATGCCTTTCATACCTATTTTTACCGTCCTTCTAGATGCTCTCTCAATATGTAAGATACACAGTGTTAGCATAATATAAAGCAACTTGCTTGCAAAGGGTGGGCCAGATATCTGAAGGCCCACTACTATCCACTACAAGCAAGTGCCAATTGATGTTTGGATTTCAAGGGAAAAGGTACAAAAATAAATTCGCAAGGTCCAATACAGTCTAAAAAGATATCTTCACATATCAATTCTTCATTTTTATTTATTTATCATTATTATTATTATTATTATTATTATTATTATTGGAGAGAGACACAGAGAGAGAGCGACAGAGAGGGAGGGAGAGAGAGGGAGAGAGGGAGAGGAAGACAGAGATGGGCTCACCAGCAGTGTCTCAGCTGCTGCGAACGAAATCCAGATGTGTGCGCCCCCTTGTGGTCAAGTGTGGCATTGCACCCTTGTGTCCCTTTGCATCTAGATAAACATGGGACCTGGAGATTGGAACCGCTGGAGATTGGAACCAGTGTTCTTAGGGTTAGGAGGCAGGCGCCTTAACCCCTAAGCCATCTCTCCAGCCCAATTCTTCATTTTTTAAAAGAGTAATGTTGGGTAGAGTGGCATGGATGAGAGAGATATTACCCCATCTATCCTTTCATGACCCACAGTCATTTTCCATGAACTACCTTGTGACCTTATCCAGGGTGCTGCTGCTGCTGTGGGCATCAAACACAACCTCTTGCATGCCTAGCAATTTCAGCAATGCTTGTCCTTCTCTTGTCACCCAGTCCCTGGTAGTCATGGAAATATCAGCTGGTGATAACAAGTATTCTTAATGGATTTTATGAGCCAGTCCATCAGGGATGGATGTTCTTTGTGTTGACTCAGGTTGTGCAGCATTTGTCTCAAGGAGAGATGAGCACCTCTATTACCCAGCTGCTCAGCCCCATGACACTGAGGCACTTAAGTTGGTCTCATGTCTCACAGTCTCACCAGACAGGCTGTAAAAGACTCTGTCATCTTTAAAAGTTGTTCCCAGGGTTGGAGAGGTGGCTCAGTAGTTAAAGGTGCTTGTTTTCCATAGTGGCACATGCATCTGGAGTTCATTTGCAAGGCCAAGAGGCCCTGGAACAACCACTCTTTCTCTCTCTGTCCCTGCTTTCATAAAAATTAAAAAAAAAAACATTAAATATTTCCCAATTCAAGCAGTTCAGACGCAGAATTGCATCTCATTATTATAGTTTCCTGTCGGCAGCGTCATGGTTTCCTTGTATTAAAGGTCAGGACTGAGAAGTATCTGCTATCACTTCTATCTTATCCTCTTCTTCTTCATTGCCCAGTTCTTACCAGGGCTTCCAAGTGTTTGGCTCTCAGCCAGGGCTCTTTAGCACAGATCTCACTTGTAATTGCATTCTCATGCATCCCCCCAGTTGTAAGGAATAGCAAGCCAATACCTCCATCTGATTCTCCTCTTTCCTGTATGTTGTCTGCTGCATCAAAGACAATGTATTCATCAACTTCTCCTTACTGGGACAAATTACCTGGCAAAAATCAGCTTAAGTCAAAGTGGCCATGATATTCATGACCTCACACTGGCTGACACTACCTACACAAGACCTGATTAATAGGAAGGAAAACATGATGACATCAAAATAGAAAAGAGAGTTGGAAAGAAGAAAAGATTCAGTGGAAGGGGGATTTGGGAGGGGCAAAGGTGAGGGTTATGGGAAGGAATTATGATCATAATATATTTACATTTATGGAAGTTATTAATAAAATTTTTTCATGAGAGAGAAAGAGAGATAGAGAGAGTGAGTTGGCACTCCAGGGCCTCTAGCCAGTGCAATTGAACTCTAGACGTGTGTGCTACCTTCTGCACATGTGTATCCTTGTGGGCATGCATCACCTTGTGTGTCTTACTCACATGGGTTCTGGGGAGTGGAACCTGGGTCCTTGGGCTTTGCAGGCAAGTGCCTTTACTGGTAAGCCATCTCTCCAGCCCCTAAAATGCTTTTTTTTAAGACCAGCTTAAGGAAGGAAGGAAGGAAGCTTTTAATTCAGCTTAGAGCTCTGGGTCACAGTCCATCATGGCAAGGAAGGCACAGTGGCAGGAGCCTGAGGCAGCTGGTCCCATTCAGTCTACAGGGAGGAAGCTGCTCGGCCATTTCTCTTTCTGTCAAGGCAGTTTAGGACTCTACTCCATCAAATTGTTCTGCCTACAGTTAGGATGGTTCTTCCCATTGTCCATTAACCTAATCAAGACAATCCCTCACAGACAAGTCCTGAGGCTAACCTAATCTACATAATCCCTCCCAGGTGATTAAATTGACAATCAACATAGTCCATCCCAGATAGTATCAGCCTGCCGACTTGGGCTGTTGTATTCATGACAATAATAACATGATGCCATATTAAATGACTTTAATAAGAAGTGCACAGGATTTATATGAAAAGGATCAAAGTCTTTCTGTCTGGCTCTCCGCTGTGTCTGTTGAGATGGGGTCCCTTGTTGAACCTACAGCTCATCAATTTGGCTGGACTAGGAAGCCAGTGAGTTCCAGGGATCTCCTGTCTGTGCTTCACTAGTTCAAGGATTATACTGAATACCAACCTGGACATTGTCAGTGGGTGTTGGGTAACTGGACTCAAGTCCTCGTGCTTGTATGGAAAGCACTTTACCCCTGAACATCCCCGCTCTCTCTCTCTCTCTCTCTCTCTCTCTCCATCCAGGGCCTCTTACTGGGTCAGAATTCACTCAGCACACTGGACCTGCTGGCTAGCAAGCCCCCAGGAGTTACCTGTTTCCACCTCCCAAGTGCTGGGAAGATAAGTGACCAGGGGCTTTCTATGTAAGCTCCTCCGGTAATAGTCATTAATTTACCTATGAAAGTAATCTAAATCTTTATTACTAGCATTCTTTTCCCCATACTCTTTTTAGATTCTTGTGATTTATAAAGGACTAGAAAAACATTGGGCTATCTGTTGGCAATAAAGGTAATCCGTATTTGAGGTAATACCTTTCTGAAAACCTTAGTCAACTATGCAATTCAATTTCACATTCAGCTAAATCAGGCCATAATACTATGTTCATCTAGACAGAAAAGCTGGCTTGCTTCGTGATTCTACAATAGTTCTGGGGTCTTCTTGAATTAGCTGGTGTTAGTTGTCCTAGCTGTGACTATTGGTGGGTTTTGGCCAACTGGCAGCATTTTACTTTGCATAAATTCTCTTGACCTTCTGTCTCTTCAACATCACAATGACACACCCTGGGTTAGAATTCCAACTGCCCTAAAAGCAGCCTTCAAAGCTTAATAGGTGCAGTCTAATTTCCTGTCTGTTTCTTTGTTTAGATGTCAACATTACATCATTTATCATCAGGCTGGTAAACTGGCTGCCTGGGTACTGTGGGTTATCTGAAGGATATGAATGAGCCCTAGGGTTTTCCTAAGTTTAAATTAGTGTGGGTAAGACATCGGTGCTAACCTGATTGTTCTTGACTTTCTTAGACCTTGATTCCACTATTTTTCACCTGTCTGACTTGGGGTAATTTAATAAATATCCGTGTTAAAATGTTCTCACCTCAACAGTGAAATTATGTTACAGATTCCTTAGACACTATATTTTTATGTGAATGAGCATGTGTGTGTGGGTACATTTGTACCTGTGTTCATTGCATGTGAAGGCTAGAGGACAACCTCAGGCGTCATTCCTCAGGAATGCCATCCCCCTTTACAGAATAGTGTCCCTTCTTGGCCTGGAGCTCAACAGTCAAGCTAGACTGGCTAGTCTAAGGATCTGCCTGTCTCCGCCCACTAAGTGCTCAGATTGCAAATGTCTCCACATTCAGCATTTGTAAATGAGTTCTGGGGTTCTAACTTGAGTCTTTGGGCTTGAGGGAAATGCTTTATTAACTAAGCTATGTCTTCAGCCCCTGAAGGTTTTTTTGTTTTGTTTTGTTTGTTTTTAAGGAGAGAACAAAATTAAATACTTGGGGTTTAGGCTCTGCTGCGGCTCCAGTTTAATGCTGCTCCCCACAGGGTCATGTATGTGAACACTTGATACCCAGATTGTGGTGTTGTTTTGGAAATTTGTGGAACTTTTAAGAGGTGGACCTTTGTTGGAGGAAGTGGGTTACTGGGGCACGATGAGATGCTTGAGAACCCATCCTCACTTCCTGACCATTCTCCCTGCTTCCTGACCTTGGATGCCACGTGACCAGGCATCTCGTGCTCTTTCCTCCATGTCTCTCCTGTCATGGTGGGCTATATCCCTTTGAACTATAAGTCACAAAACCCTTCCTCCCTTAAGCTGTTTCCTGTCAGGTATTTGGTCACAACAACAAGGAAAGTAACTTATAGAGCCGACATATAGTAACATGTAGTCAACATTGCTTGCTTTCACACTCAGGTGGGCCACTTTGGCACATCATATAAATGAATAGTTGGGTATCCATTGGTGTATAACAAACTACCCTAAATTCAGTGACTTAAAACACAAAAATGAATAATTTTGCTGTTCTCAGGATCCTCTAATTACATATGAGACAGACATGGCTGACTGTGGCCAGTGATGTGGCTCTGTCACAGCTGGCAACTGGGATGGCCTTGGGGAACCTAAGAAGGCTCCACTTGTCTGAGGTCTCACTTGTCTGTGAAGAGATTGACAGCTGACAGACTGACACAACTTGGTCTCTTATCTTTCTCCCTGTAGTCCCAGACATCTCCTGTAGGCTTATCAGAGTTCTAACATTTTATTTATTTATTTAAGACAGAGAGAGAGAGAGCATAGGCATTTCAGGGCCTTCTGCCACTGCAAATGTACTGGAGACACATGTATCACTTTGTGTATCTGGCTTTACATTGGTATTGGGGAATTGAACACAGGCTGTCAGGCTTTATAAGCGAGTACCTTTAACCACTGATGAATATTTCCATCTCCATAATTTTTTAAAATAAATTTATTTGTTTATTTAAGAGAGATTCCAAGAGAAAAAGGAGAGAGAGAAAGAGGCTTATCATAATTCTAATGTAGTAGCTCAGTACTCTAAGAGTAAGTGTCCCTAGAGAACCAGGTAAAAAGCCAAGCTTTTTATAACACTTTTAACCATTGTCCTAAATGCTACGTGCCTTTGGCATCACAAAACCTGCTCACATTTAATGTGGCTAAGTCCAAAATCATAAAGCATAGGGTTCAGAGGCCCCTTCCACCCACAGGGAGACTATAGGAAAAAATAACACTGTGAACAATAATGTCTACCATCCAGAAAACAGTCTAAGGGATTACGAAGCCAGTTTTCCTGAACATTCTTACCATACTGAAAAAATAAACCCCCAATTATCCATTTATAAAGCTCCATCTCACGGAGATAAGAATAGAGCCTCCACTTCCATATACAGTTTGGGGGTTATCCAGAGTTCAATCTGCAGCATCGGATTTTAATTGTATGATATACTGAAATGACTCCCCTATTTTTGGAACACCTGTTATTTATATATTCATCCTGTGTTTATGAAGCACCCACACTATATCCAGCTATTGACAATGCATAAGAAATTGGTCTCTGCCCTGAGGAATTCATTTCAGAGCAATTCAGGCTGGTTAACTCAGTGTGGGGCTCTCAACTTTGAACAGACAGCTGTGGAAAGGAGATAAGCTTTGAGGATACAGCAGAGACGGTGCTCATAGATGTTTATAGATGAAACGACAGTGGGAGAGACAGGCCACAGTTAGCCAAGAAAGGGACAGATTATACACACTTGCAAAGGAAAGAGAAGGAGGAAAAAAGCAACAGTTCAGGTGGAGGGACAGGCCCACGGGAAGTTCATATCAAGTTTACTCTGCATTTTGAGATGTCCTGAGGGATTTAGACATCAAGTGGATATATTATTTGATGGACAAACCTCTTGAAGTTTATCAAGCTTTCTATCACATGTTTGTTTTGAGCTGATAACACCTGGGACTTTTCCTTAAGCATGGTTGAATTTCTTTCAACCCGCGTGGCCTGGGGTTGATAGAAGGATTGACATACCCCAGTGATTCTCTAACTCAAGGTCACACTTGACCTTGGGCTGAAATAGTAACTCTGTCTATGTCATAACTTGAGGGTTCTCATAAGCATCTAAGACATTAAGATTTTTTTTTATCACTAAATTCAACCTATAACTGGTAAATCATCAGTTCCACATGAAAGTTACTCTGGGGAGATGGCTAAGCAGTTAAAGGTGCTTGCTTGCAAAGCCTGCTGGTCCATGATTTGATTCTCCTGTATCCATTTAAAACCAGATGCACAACATGGCACATGTATCTGGAGTTGGTGTGCAGTAGTAAGAGGCCCTGGTATGCCCATTCTTTCCTTCTCTTTCTTGCAAATAAGTAGAATAAGTAAATAAAAATATTAAAAGCAAGTTACTCTGTATTTACAAGAAATGAAGATGATGAGGAAGACTCTAGTGCCTCATGGACATAGTAGCTCACCGGGGAACAAATGCTGAAGTGATTTGTTGGAAAAGACCTGACTGGTGGGAAAGTCCTCTTGCCATTATGAACTGTCTACATAAGTTGCAGTAGCTGATATTTTTTAATCTCCTCTTCTTCCTCTGAAGTGGGCAGTTGTTTTGATTTCCCAGAATCCATTGCCTCTTCCCACAATCCTCCCTTCTTCTTTTGTACAACTATCTCCCACTTTGTGGGTAGCCTTTGGCAGTCTGTAAGTAGAGATGCACTGATAGGCCTTTGGTTGAACCAAGATTGTGAGGCTACTGTGTAGCTGTTAATTAAACAAGAATCCCCATGCTATGATGAAGAGTTAAGGGCTGGGCTGGAGAGATGGCTTAACAGTTAAGGCATTTGCCTGCAAAGCCTAAAGACCCAGGTTCAATTCCCCAGTACCCACGTAAGCCAGGTACACAAGGTGGCGCATGTGTCTGGAGTTCATTTGTTGGAGGCCCTGGCATACACATTCTTTATCTGCCTCTTTATCTCTTTCTCTCTCAAATAAATAAATACATTAATTAATTAAATAAGTTTTTTAAAATAGAGTTAAGGGCCTTAATGAGCTGACTCTAAGGAGCTTGTCCTTAATCATGTGGGTTATTCTGTCAAGGGATTCTGCCTTTAGAGCTGAGAGCAGGCGATTCCTGAAAGAAGACATTCTACTTCTGACCAAGAGCTCTGTCTACATTCTGACCTGTGCCACGTGAGGCCTGCAGGGCCTGAGCTTAATAAAGGGAGTCATCCATGGAATAAACCAATGTCTTGCAATGTTTTTCTCTACACAAATCTCCTATTGCTTTTGCTTCACTAGTTGATCCTTGGCTGACTCACATTTCCATGACTGCTTTCTCATATGTGAAACAATGGGACTATGTCCAAGCCCTCAGTTCCCATCTCCCTAGATACCTTTCCTTTCATTGTCATAGTCAAGCCCTGTGTGGACATGAAGCTATGCTCAGCCAACACGAGACTTTATTCCTTGGGGGACTAAGGAATCAAATGAAACAAGAAACCTGATGCAAAGTTTGCTTCTTTCTAATAGAAGTGTTTAACCTGATCTTCCAATATTTCCTTCTTCTAGTCTTTGTGTTCTACTTCCAACACTGATTATTATGTTCTTTTAATAAATTATTCTATGCTTTGCCACAGGAGAATAAAAATGACTGACATTTCTGTCACTTGCAACAACCCCCCTAGCATTCTGGAAAATTGAAATAAAACTGACATCTCATTTAGAGTCTACCTCTTAGAGTCTTTCTACACACAGCATCCTGAAAAGACCCATGACCAGGTAGACTGAACTTACACATGTGCATGAAGACCTGGGGTTGGTATCTGTTAGAATATCTGTGGTTTTGGCTGTAGCAGTGTAGTGAGCCATTATCCATCACTACCATCTAGGTCTAGGCATATGTGGATATCTAAATGAATGAGGAAGGCAAAAATGTAAATTGTGATCAAACGGTTCATGAGAAAATAAAGTACTGGGACAAGAACCAAGCCATGGAAGGTGTCATGATGAAGAGTGAGAGCAGGCAAGAAGTGGGTTGTGGGATGCTGAAACAAGGAGGGCTGGATTGGCACCCTATATTGCTGTACATACTGATGTAGTGTACAGCCATGCTCACCCCATATAGCAACAAGAGATAGTGCTCCACCCTAGAGATGAGCACATCCAGTCCCTTTGTCAGCCTTACCTAGCTAGGAGGATCAGGCTTCACATGGAGCTAATGAACTGAACTTAGTTACATGGAGGGTCCAGCTGGGCTCAAAATAAGCAAATATGTTTTCCTGAGGAAGAGGGAACAAAAGGAAGCAATATCAAGGGGATAAACTTCGGAAAAGAGTCCATCAGACATTGCTGACTGTTAAATGGAAGAATACAGTAATCCAGGGAAACAAACAAACAACAACAAAAAACAAAAAAAAAGAAAAGAAAAGAAAAGAAAATGAATTGTCCCATGAATCCTGCTGAGGGATGGAGTTGCCAATATCTTGATTAAGCCCAGTGGGAATTGCTTCAGATTTCTGAGCTATAGCACTGTCATTAAATAACATTACGTTTTATTAAACCAGTAAACATTGTGACTACCCTATAACAATACAAAACTATACAATCCTGTAATCCATGAATACAGAGAAAGTAGTAAATGAGTGTGTCATTTAGACCAGAAGGGCAGTCTTTATAGTATAAAAACAGGTATGGTAGTCTGTGTTAGCAGTTATTGTCTCTTGGAACTTGAAACTTATCATTTCTAGCCCTTCTGAATTTTAATGCTTCTGTTGAGAAATCTGCTGTTATTCTGAATGGACCTGCTATTATATGTGACTTAGTACTTCTTTCTTGCCACTTTCCCACTTTCAATACACTTTCTTAGTTCTGTATACTTGCAGGTTAAATTAAAATATGGTGAAGGGAGGTTATTTACTGGTTTTGCTTGTCTGGTGTTCTAAGTGCCTTCTATCTGAATTGGATCTCCCTTCCTAATCTTGGGGAATCTTGATGAAGATGTTTTCTATGTCTTTTTAATAAATAGTTTTATTTTAAAAAATATTTTATTTATTTATTTGCAAGGAGAGAGAAAGAGAGAGAGAAAAAAAATAGGTGTGCCAGGGCCTCTAGCCCTGCAAAAGGACTCCAGATGCATGCACTAATTTGTACATCTGGCTTTATGAGAGTACTGTGGAATTGAACCCAGGTTGTTAGGCACTGCAGGCAAGTGCCATACCACTGAGCTATCTCTCCAGCCCAATGTTTTTTATTTTTATTTTATTTATCTGTGAGAGAGACAGAGAGATGGGAGAAAGAGAGAATGAATGAATGAATAAATATTTGTGTACCAGGACCTCTTGTTGCTGTAAACTCTGGACACATGTGCCACTTTTAGCCTTACTAGGGTATCAAACCCAGTTTGGGAAATCTTGTAAACAAATGCTTTTAACAGCTGAGCCATCTCTCTTGTCCTTAAAATGTTTTCTATGCCTTTAGAACAACTTTTTTTTTTTCTTCTATGCCTATGAGTCTTAGATTTGGTCCTTTCACACTGTCCCATATATCTTGAAAGTGTCATTATATTTCCCCATTAACTTATAAAGGGTCCATTTCCTCCACCTTGTTTTCAAGCTCAGATATTCCATCCTAACCTCAATCCTTTCTATTGGTGAGACCTCCCATGAGTCTTTTCATTTGACTTGCTGTGTTTTTCATTTCTAGTATTTCAATTTGGGCTTTCTTCAGTATTTACATCTCTTTATTGAATATATAGGATTTTTTGTCTTTGATTTCTTTGAACATACTTGTACCCATTCTTTTGATTTTTTTTCTTTTTTACTTTGGGGTTTCATCTAATTCACCCTTGTCCAAGGCCATTTCTATGGGATTAGTAATTTTTGAAGTAGTTAACTTGCTGTCTTTCATCTGATTTGTATCTTTCCACATCTGGACTTGCTCACCTGGAGTTAGGTTGTTGGATTTGTTTTAATTTTTATTTATTTATATTTGAAATTACCTTTATTTCTTCAAAAGGACTGTTTGCCCTATTAAAAAGATTGGGTTGTTAGAGCATTGTGGCTGTGTTTTTTTTTTTTTTTTCCTCTGATATATGTGGCACAAGATTCTATTCCTAGGGTTTCCTTATAATGAGAATATTGTCTACAAAACCAACCATTATCATAGTGGAGGCCCTCAATGAAAACACAGGAATAGTCAAATAAAAAATTAGTCATCACTCAAGCACCCATCATTTAAGGAATTCTGATAGTATTACATATACTAACACTTTAGTTACTTTGGGTATAAGTAGAAAAAAAAATAACAATAGCAAAAAAGAAAACCTTAGAGTAAGAATAGTGATTAGTTTGGGATTATCGGAGAAATTCCTCTTCTGACTCTTAGAAGCTTGCCCTGGGAAGTCCTATTTTCTGCCCTCAGCCTTTGGAAGTTCTGCTTACAGATGTGTCTGGCCAGTAGGTGGAGACTGGTCACACCTCTGGGTGGTATTTCAGGGCCCTGGTTGCTACTGCTGGCTCTGCCCCTTCCATTATCATCAGTGTTTAAGTTGCCCTGCAGGTTCTGGCTGGGTTCCAGCTCCCACCTCGCTGATTGTACACTTAAAGACTCTTTTCTTCCACGTGGAATAATTCTGCTGGTCTGTAATCAGTGCTCAGCCCTCGGTCACTTTTCATTTCCCAAGAGCAGGTCCTGGGTTGTTGTGTTACCAGCTCAGCAGGGTCATATTGAATGATCAACACTATGAACCACTGAAGACTCTCTGTATCCTGTGATATCAATATTCATTCAAGCTTCAAGTCTGCATATAAATTTGCTTTTGTCTTTAGTAAATGGTAAAATCATATGCATAACGATGAATTGTTTTAAAATAAATTTGTTTATAATTTATTATAAATAAATGTCTGATTTGTACATGTATTTTCACCTGGGAATCATATAAAAATTTCTTGGGTGAAGAGATTATGAGAGGAAAACATTTACCATTTACCACTTATCATTAAGTACTATGTAGCCCAGGCTAGCCTTGAACTCATGACCTCTTGCCTGGGATCACTGAGTGCTGAGATTACAAGCAGATAATACTAGACCTGACACTATTAGACTGTCTTCCTGGGAATCATCACTGAGTTCTTTATTGTCTCATTCAGAATGTCCTCTCTTAGTATTATTTTCATTTCATAACTGGAAATATTTAACTGCCTTTTAGTAAAGCAATGAAAATCGTTTCTGTGGTACCATCTCAGCCTTCACTTTAGTAACTGAGAATTTCTGAAATGTGCTTAACTTGGGCATGAGAATCATTGACACCCACTTGATTTACCTCCAGCGAGAGTCCTAGTCTGTGAGGAGTGGTCGTCTGAGAGCTGGCTCACATCCGAGGTGCTGGTTTCGGGAGTGATTGATTGTGGTGTCCAGTTAGCTATCTGAGGAAAAGTCTGACTTCAGAGCCAGAGATCTACAGGGTCAGGCCTCCCAGAGGTATCTGTGCACATTTAATAGAATTGCTTTTCATCTAGTAGGGAAAAAAGATGATAAATGAGCTAACAAATTGAACCTTCAGGTTGGATGAAAAGGCTTAAATGTCAAGTGAAAAAACAGTTAAGATCAGAGCACAGTTGTGGTAAATAGTGTACATTAGTCAGTATTTTGAAAAACAAATACTTTTGAGACTTCTTTAAAGAAAAAGAATGGATGAAAGAATGCCTTGTGTCTTTATTTTTGTCAGAGTGTGAGAGAAAGGAAGGGGGAGGGAGAAAGAGAATGAGAGAGGAAGGTGAAGAGGAGAGGAAGGAGGGGAAGGAGAAGGGAGAGAGGAGAGAGAGAATCGCCATATTTCCTTCAGTTGTGCAGTGGGCTACCAGGAGTCTCTCGGGTTCCTGGAGTTTTGTTTCTGTCTTTACATACACTGGATGGTACTGTTCGGGACACACAAGGCTCCCTTCAAGTTCAGTGAACAAAAGTGACGTTACTACCGAACACTGGCTCTGTCAGAATTCAATCACTGAAACAAAGACTGTGTCAATTATTTTAGCAAAGAAAATGCAGTGCAAGCAATTGGTCAAGCACAAGGAGAACTGAAAGAAGAAAGGAAAGCCAGAGCTAACGCTTCAGGTAGATATTGTCACCTGAGCCTAGTATCTCCTCAGAGCAGGGGCTGCCTGTCATAAGAGCGAGCGTCTTTTTGCTGGTCCTGATGCCTCTAAACAGCCCTGAAACACCAGGATGGGGGATTGCCCTCTGGGCTCAAGCACCCCTGGAACCAATAACCCTTTCCCTGGGGGTTAAGCTAGTTGAGAAGGACTCTCTGGGAGGTGATGCCTACTGGAAAAAGGGACCAACTGGAAGGACCATGGCCCAACCTAGTGCAGACCCTCACAAACATCAGAGAAGCCAAGTCCCGTGCAGACCTCCAGCTGCAAAGTGGGTGAAGGAGAAATTGAGAGACAAACTCATTAGTCAAGAGGCAGATTATGTTAATTCAGTTGCCACACTTTATTTACTTCACACATCTTAATTAAGCCATATCCTTTTTCTCCTTCTCAATTTGCCTAACGCCCGGGGGCACTCACATGCCATGTCACTTGGCCTGCGGGTCAGCTTCCAGGGTCTGGGTGTGGCTCCACTCCATGCCGGGCTGCCGAAGGGTCCCACGGGCTGAGGGCTGCTTCTTCTCCCGGTGAGTATCAACAGAGAAGGACAAGGGACGTGGAGTCTGCTCTCTGAGTTGAGTGACGATTTTCTGAGCTTTTGCTGGGGTTCTTATACCCATTTTTCCTCAGTCATCCTGGTGCTGATAGTCATTTTAGGCTTAGCACATTTGCATATCAGCTCACATCCAGTCAAACATAACTTGGAAATCTCCATGAAGAAAAGAGATCACATTTGCCCCTGGATTGGGGAAATGGCTCAGCAGTTAAAGATGCTTGCTTACCAAGCCTGCTGGCTGGGGTTTGATTTCCCCAGAACCCGCATGAACCCAGATAAGTTTAGAGTTCATTTGCAAGGCAAGAGGCCCTGGTTCACCCACATTCCTCTCTCTCTATTTCCTCACACATATGTAAATATATAAGAAAACGATTTTAGAGCCAGAGAAGGAATGGATGCTATGGCACACTGTCTCCCAGACATGGCATGGCCCACAGCAGCTGTGGGACCTGCACAAGATTGATCCCATCAACATTCTATCATGGAGGAAGAGGGTCTCATGAGGACCCCAGTCCTTCCTGGAGATTAGTAGGCAGTTACTGGTTTCTGGTGAAGAGGAAGCCGTTTTCTTCAGTGGCAGGCAACCCTAATTAAACTTTGTGGGTCAAAAAATTTGAAGAGCAGGGACACTGGTTGAGAAGAAAAAGGTGTTCCGAGGTGGGGTGGAGAGACAAGAGAGGGTAATGTGGGGCGAATGTAATCAAAATATATTTTATACATGTATAAAATAATCAAATAAAAATAAATATGGATTATAGATTACTATGTAAAGTATGTATGTTACTGTTAGGAGCAATAGTTAGTAAAAATGGGGCATGGACTCAGCAGTGACAAGATCACCATGGCAACCAGGGGACATGGCCAGAGACTGACCAGAGACTGGATGTGAGCTGATTGGCTTGTTTATTGTTGTAAAATCTATTATCTCAAAGCCTCTTTGTGCTACACTAGCCAGAAACAATACAGAGCAAGGGAGAGTTTCCCCCTTACATTTCCTCCTTTTATACCATAGGTATGCACAAATGAGTTAGCATACTAACAGGGTTATGGATAGGTAGGTCCATGCAGAGTCCCTGTTTCATTTCATTGTATTTCTGTCCTTTAACATTGATCTTTATTATTAAGACAGCTTCAGGTTAGTTGAGATGAACTTTGAAACCAGGCACGGTTATAGAGGAAGGGATATTTATTGAAGCTTACAGATCCAGGGGAAGTTCCATAATGGTAGAAGAAGCTGGCCTGCTTTCACATTCCAAGCAGAGAGAGAGAAGCCACAAAATCCACACTACACAGCACACTTCAGGAACTCCAGGCGGAACTGGGCACTTTGCGTATCTTCAGACTGGAATTTCAAATCCACCACCACACCTTAGGGCTGGATCCTAAGATCCATCCAGTGACACCTCCTCCAGTGAGGGGTGGCTGCAGTTCTAAACTACAAACTGTAATAGAACACCAAATATATTGGGGGCCATCTATTCAAACTATCACAGTGGCTGAATGTGAATGCCCCAAAATATATGTCCATGTCTTAACCTCAGAACCAGGGAATGTGGCATTCTTTGGAAAAAGGGTTGCTGCAGTTACCATTTTGTGGCTGGCACATAGCACCTGACCAAAAGCAGCTTGTGGGAGGAAAGTCTCAAGGGGAAGCTTCATGATGGCAGGGGAAATGTGGCATGTTCAGAGGCTGGACATCACCTCTGCCACAGAGGGTGGACAACAGCAGCAAGAAACTGAGCCAAGTTCTGGGAAAGGGGAGCTGGCTCTAGCAACCCTAATCCTGCCCCCAGCAACACATCTACTATCAGCTGGGGATCAAGCACCTAGAACACATGGGGGGGGGATGACACTTAATCCAAACCACCACAAGGGTCTTTGCAGGTGTAATTAAGTATCTCAAGATCAGGTCCTTGAGAGATGACTTAGTGTAAGGTCCTTTCCTGTAAAGCATAAAGACCCAGGTTCGATTCCCCAGAACCTACATAAGCCAGATGCTCGTGGTGGTGCATGTATCTGGAGTTCATTTGCAGTGGCTGGAGGTCCTAGCATGCCCATTCTCGCTCTCTTTCATAAAAAAATAAAAATGAAAAGATAAAACAAAAAAAATCTCAAGATTAGATCATCCTGGATGAGCTAGATGGGTCCTAAATCCCACGGCAAGCATGGCTATAAGAGAAACCCAGAGAGGAGGCACAGGAACGAAGGAGAGTCAGTGCCAATGGAGGTGTGAACTGGAGTGATATGGCCACAAACCAAAGAATGCCCAGAGTCACAAGAAACAGGATCAAGTAAGCAGGGAGTCTTCCAAGGGCTTCTGGAGGAAATGTGCTCCTGTGGATACTTTGATTTTAGACTTCATGAATTCAGAACTGTTAGCAAACAAATGCCTGTTGCTATAAGCCCTTAGTTTATGGTACTTTGTTTCAGCAGACCAAGTTGTGGGTAAGTGCGTAGAATATGCATCTTTAATTTATATAACCAATTTTTACTCTATGATCACTCTTTCATGCTAAGGACACATGATAAATTATAAAAATTAGGACTTAAAAAGGCTTAAATTAGGGCTGGACAGGTGGTTCAGAGGAAGAGCTTGCAAAGCCTGTCAGCCTGGGTTTAATTGCCCTATACCCATGGAGAATCAGATCCACAAAGTGGTGCATACATCTGGAGTTCATGTGTAGTGACAAGAGGCCCTTGCATGCCCATGCTCTCCTCTCTCTCTCTTTCTCTTTCTCTTTCTCTCCTTGCAAATAAATGTTAATAAAAAGAAATCATGACACTGAGGAAAAATTATCTGTGAAGAAAGCAGGTTTGGCCATGTGACCCATCTGATGGCATTGTTATGGGTTGTTTATATAAATTGAATGAATCAACAGAAACCACAGAACTTGTTGGGTTCTGATGTATTTGAGCACTGTCCTGTTATGAGCTACTCTTGGTCCAGGTAGAGTTCAAATCCCCAGCTGTACAGTCTGTTGAATTTGCACACACTTCCTTGTGTACTGATTGCTTACTGTGCTAGATGTTTGTGATCTGGGCTCATTAAGCTTATGAATATTGGTTTCCTATGCTGTTAAATATCATTTAAAGTCATCAAAGGAAAGGAATAAAGCAATTTCAGTTAGTATCCAAGTTGTGTCCATTATTGATTTATTTTTATCCACACATGCACACACATCAGTTTGCCAGCATTCTTTGTAGGGCATAGGTTCACTGTTAACCACAGAGAAGAATCCTGATGTTATTACAATTTATTATGAGTGCTGAAATATAAAGATGGACTCTATGTCTTCACATATCACCTATATTATAAAAGTCTATATTTTAAAGCCCAGTATTGTGATGAAAAGTTTCGTACATTTTTTCTAGTTCTTTGCCTGAAAATTTCTGACAAATGCATGTCATATTTTCCTTTCACCTTCTTCCCAAAATAAAAGAGGACACATAATATTTTAGCAATTATCACCTCTTAACCATATAACTGGTAGTTTAGGTAATGATAGCAGCTGCCATCAAATATTTTACCATCTGCCAAGAGAGAAAACACAAAAGCATTAAATGAGATAATTGGTGCATAGTCGTTTGTCTCCAGATGAGATGTTAACAGAGTTCTTTCATGGCCTATGAGCCTCTACCAGCACATGTTGTTATAAATGTTAGGTAATTTGCTCATGGTCAACGGTTTCCTGACATCGTGGGACTAGTTCCTACAAGACACTGAATGATACTTGTGATGTGTTTTATTGAAGATGACCTAGTACTTCATTAAAAGAATCACCTGGCAGACTGCGAGATTTCTGGGTTCCTCCCTCAGAAATTCTGATCCTGGTGTAGCACCTGAGGTTATGCAGCTTCAAGTGATGCTGAGACTGAAGATGTGGGGAGAGCATGTTGAGAAGGATGCTCGTGAACAATGAGGTGCTTTGAGATTTTTTTAGCAAAAAATAACTGGAATTGGACAGACCCAGAGGCGGAAAATTAAACACCTCAAATATCTGCAGTTGTCCTCTTCTTTATCAGCTCTTCCTCGTTTGCTAGCCACCATGCTCACCACCTGGCCACCTCAGTATAAATACCTCACAAAGAAATCCACATGTCCAGCGGTGAGGGGCTGATTATCTAGTGTGTATTATGTAGTCCCTGGAGAAACCATTCCTTGAAGCCTCTCATCAGAGACCTCTCATTGGCCACAGATGTGTCACACACCTGGTCACGAGCAAGGGATGCCATTATCACAGTAGATTTGGATCACCATTTATCCATGACACGGAGAAATTATCACCTTCTTAGGTACATTGCAAAGTGAAGGGGTGGACATTCAGACATAATCGTGACTCAGCCATCAAGAGAGAACTGGAGAAAGCGTTGGGGGTTAAAACCCAACAATATCTGCTCTACTAGACACAAGCGATTACAATTAAACTTGCTGATAGTAGTGTGATATATTTGTTACTGTGGGCATTTGAATATAAATGTGTCACCCATAGACTTGGGGTTTTAAAAATTTACTGCTTTCTTTTTTTATAAAAAGGTGCCCCAATTCTACTGAGGGTCTTTGGTGAGGGTATTGGTATTAATCATGGGGACCAAGAGGCTCTGTGGGCATGGGGGAAACAAGTCAATGGTGAGCAAAAGAAAGAAAAAGGGTATGAAAAAGCCTAGGGGCTAGAGGGAGGATAAACAAAACTAATAGCAACATGAATCAATCCCATAGAAACTTTCTTCAAGACACCACTGTACAAGCCATCACCCTCAATAAGAGGAAGGGGGACCCAATCAGATTTTATTTATTTGTTTATTTATTTTTGAGGGAGGGTCTCACTTTAGTCCAAGCTGACCTGGAATTCACTATATAGTCTCAGGGAGGCCTAGAACTCACAGCAATACTCCTACCTCTGCTTCCCAAGTGCTGGGATTAAAGGCGTGTGCCACCATGCCCAGCCCAATCACAAACATATATATATATATATATGGTTTTTCGAGGTAGGGTCTCACACTAGCCCATGCTGACCTGGAATTCGCTATGTATTCTCAGGGTGGCCTCAAATTCTCAACAATCCTTCCTCTGCCTCCTGAGTGCTGGGATTAAAGGCATGCGCCACCATGCCCGGCCCAATCAGATATTTTTAATTAAGTTTCTTACTTAGAGCTCTGCTGGGGCAGGTGTGTCCCTGGGGGCAGATCTTGAGTCTAGCCCTGTTTACATGTGTAGAGAGCCAGCTTTAGCTCTGGTTGTTTCTGATGGCTGGTATTGGATTTTTTTTCTCTGTTGTGGATGTGTGATGGAGTAAGGCAGCTTCCTCTGCCATGATGGAGCTTGCCCTGGAATCTGAAAGCCTGAAAGAAACCTTTTCCTCCCATAAGTTGCTTCTGTTGAGCTATCTGTCCAGCACCAAGAAGAAAACTGTAATAGTTCTGCTCTTTTTGTTGTCCATAATACTTTACAAAAGCAATTAAAGGAAATGAGGATTTATTTTGCCTGATGGTCTAAAAGGGATGCAGTCCATTACGGTGGAAAAGCATGGCAGAGGGAGCCTAGGTGGCTGGTGCCCTTGTGTCCACAGTCAGGAAGCAGAGAGAGATGAATGCTGGTGTTCAGGTGGAGTCCTCCCTTTTTCCTTCAGTCTGGGATCCCAGTCCATGCGATGGTGCTGATCACATTCCAGGTGCGTCTTTCCTCCTCTCTGAAACCTCTCTGGAAATACCTGCACAGACATGCCCAGAAGCAGGTCTCCTAGGTGATTCCAAATCCCATCAAGTTGACAATGTAGACTACATCACATGTAGGGGAAAAAAATCAACATGATCTTGGGTTGGGAAGATGGCTCAGTGGGTAAAGTGCTTGCTGTGCAAGATTAACAAGCTGAGTTTGAATCCCTAGACCCCATGCAAAGCCAGACTCAGTAGTGCATGTCTGTAATCCCAGCATGCCTATGATAAGATGGAACATACACACAGGAGAAGCCCTTGAAGCCCACAGGCCAGCTAGCAAAGGATAACAAAGAGACCCTACCTCAAACAAGGTGAAAGTCAAAGACCAACATCCAAGATCGTCCTCTGACCTGCACATGCACACCATAACATGCATGTGCCCACACACATCAAGTGCATACACAAAGATTAAAAGGAAAGAAATAGTATGACCCAAAATGCAATCTATCCTCTACCTAATGAGCATCCTCTTAGCAACATATTTAATCTCATGCTAGCTCAATGCAAATACACTGCTATTAAGACAGCAGAACATTTTGGAAGGTGGAAATGGATTGTGCTTGACATGTCCAACATGCATATAACCTAGTGAGTTTGAAACAAGCCTTCTGAGAGTTTATGTTTTTGAAAAACAAGAATCAGATAGTTGGTGCATGCCTTACCACCTGGGGACAGTGCCGTTCCTACAAGGGACTGAGGGAGCAGGAGGTGACAACAGCTTGTCATGCACAGAGGAAGCATTTTTTGTTCCCCACATTTTCTCTTTTTGTTATTTCTTTGTCCTTCTTTGTGTAATTTCCATATGATACCCCAAAAGATTGGGAATTTGGATATTAAAATCTGAAAAATTGAAATAACACTTTGAAGGGGAACATTGAAAATAGAGTCAGTGTCTGTCTTAAGTAATACATTTGGATTCCTATGTCAGTCTTTGAGATATGTGAAATTGTTTATCTATGTCAGGCCAGTAGTGCTAAATAAAGTAAATTCTTGGCCTTTGCAGATGATAACAATATTAGTGAACTAGACAGCTATCACAAAATAGAGAAATACTTTTGAATATTTATCACCTCTGGTTTTAGTATGTTATTTAATTACCAAGTTGCATAAATTTATTTTATTAATGATGCTTAACTGGCTTGCAATCCTTTGAAAATTTATGAGATAGCATAAGCCATTTTCCACACACCTAGTATATATTACACAGCGTCAGGTCAGGCCTTTTTAAGCCAAAGCCTGGTGTATCCCTCCTTCAGCAGGCTCTCCACAAAATTGCCTAAGTGAAGGAAGCTTCTAATTGTTCTACTTCTACTGAAGCCCAAGTCTCAGGGTCCATTTCTCTAGATCCCATCACAGTCCTGAGTTTCCATGTGCTGAGAAACCTGAGTAAAAGCCAGCTATAATTCAAGTCATAGGAAAACGCAACAGTGACACTATCCAAACCTAATTAATCCTTACTCCTGCATTTCTGTAACCTCTTCTGACCCACTACATCCAGTTCTGTCAATCCCATTCATTGATCTTAAATCATTATTTAAAGCAAGAGCTTGTTTCCATGTAAGTTTAGAGTAAGGATAGAATGAGAAAAATTGGTTGAGTTGAGGGAGACAGAGATTTGAAGCAATTCATTTTTTTACTATTCAGATCCAAAATATGACAATGGTACCTTTTTAATGAAAATCATATTTTTTAAAAATATATTTATTTATTTTTGAGAGAGAGAGAGAAAGAGATAGAGTGAGCATGGACACTCCAGGACTTGCTGCCACTGCAAATGAGCTCCAGACGCACGTGCTACTTAGTGCACCTGGCTTACGTGGGTCCGTCGACATTGGACCCAGGTGGCCAGGCTTTGCAAGCAAGTGCCTTTAATCACTGGGCAGTATCTCCAGTCCCAGAATTTTTAAAAAAGATTTCAGATTCCATCCCTTAAGGTATCAGTCATCATAATGCTGAATTTAAAAAATATTAAACCTTTTAATTGACAATTTCCAAACATCCAGGCAATATACCACGATCATAATATCCTCCCAGTACCTTCCTCTCTGCTGATCCCTCCTTCACTAAATCTCTTCTTCTTTTCAACAAGTTCCCCTTCTATTTTGCTGTCATCATTTTCTACTCTCATTTATGTGTGTCTTTTGTAGGAAGTGTGAGGTCATGAATACCATGGCTACTTTATGTCTGGAAGGTAGTATTAGAAGCACTCCTCCCCCATTTTGGCTCTTACATTCTTTCTGTCAGCTCTTCTGCAATGGTCCCTGAGCCTTGGAGGGTGTGGCAGAGATGTCTCACTTAGTGCTGAACCCCGTGACTGTGCTGTGGAGTTCATGTGACAACTGGCCACAAGGAGGATGGCAGGTACATCTGGAGAGGAAGACTGCAGAGACCCAAAGACACAAAGTGATGCAATGTCATCTTCTGGGGAGCAAAATGTGGATGACGATGGGGCACTGCCGGCTAAGGGTCAGCAGAGCTGTGAGTCCCCACCCACAGGAGGTCAGAGAAGGTGCCAACACTGAGCAAAGCCACATTGGGCTATGGAAGAGAAGGGATGGTGAGAGCCACAGAGGTGAGCCAGCCATGGCTGGGCTAGTCTGTAAGATAGGTCCTGGTAGCCAAAACCACACAGTAAGGGGAATGGTGGGTGTCTTATGAGCTAACAAGTAGAGATAATTGACCCATCACACATAGGGAAAAATGATTCAACTAAACTTCTTAGGAGCTATGAAGCTGCGATGGATGTCCAATTAGAAAAATATTTTGAGAGTTGTACAGATTGCTAAGTGGTTAAGGTGCTTGCCTGCAGTTCCTCAACACCCTTGTAAAGCCAGATGCATGAAGTAGCACATATATCTCGAGTTCATTTGCAGCAACTAAAGGCCCTGGTGTGTCCATCCTCTCTCTCCCTCCCCCCCCAAAAAAAATAAACACAAATGAGATTTTTAAAAATATATTTTATTTATTTATTTGAGAAAGAGAGAGAGAAAGAGAGAGAATGGGTGCGCCAGGGCCTCCAGCCACTGCAAATGAACTCCAGATGTATGTGCCCCCTTGTGCATCTAGCTTACATGGGTCCTGGAGAGTCGAACCCAGATCCTTTGGCTTTGCAGGCAAATGCCTTAACTGCTAAGCTATCTCTTCAGCCCTACAAAAGAGATTTTGATCATACGTACTTAATGCTAATAGAAGCAATCATTGTATTGCATTTTCTATATTATAACCATGCATTGCTTATGAGTCCAACATTTTTTCATGATCAAAGTATTTATGCCAGTCCAGGTGCTGTGAATGCATTTTCCAAGAGATAAAGCCGGAAGAAAAAGCTCTGACAGCAGTGGGGTTCTGCGTTGAGACATATGTGGCAGCCAGGCAGGTACAGTTTGGATGGGACAAGGCTGGACATTTCAAATTGTGGTGAGGGCAGACAATTCAACATAATACATAAAATTGACGTTTTCCCAGAAATCCCAGATGGTAGAGGCAAGCCGCACCAGCTCCTATTTTCCTAGCTTGCATAACTGAGACAAGGGGAAAAAAAGTTAACAATAATTTTGTTTTTACCAAAATACAGTGGGTGCCATTAATTACATTTCTAGTTAATAATACTGAAAGCGCTATAGGTTTCTAAATGAGAAAGGATTTGGATAAAGATGTGGCACTTGTCACTCGGGGTTTATGGGTTTAGCTTGATGCTGCTTTGGGTTCTGAGCTCGGTCACTAGTCCCTGGACACACGTATGTGGGAATGGAGGCCTGAGATGTGTCTGCGCGGATGAGCTACCCCAGCAGGGGGCGCCACGGGCTCGGGTAGAACCCGGATGATGGCTGACGTTCAATCTGCTGCCCTAACCCCTGCCACTCTGCAAGGGTTCTCGGGTAAACACTGATTTCTCTCTGCCGCAGTCTTGCTCCTGGTCTCTTCGGTTATTCCTGACTTCCGCCTTCCTCCAGCAGCCACCACAGTCCAAGCACCATGTTATCTGCGCATCACAGTCTGGTGCGCTTGGAAGACAGGCCTGGGCCAGATGCTCAACTCTCCGTCTGTTCTACCTGGACGTACTCCGGTGACCGCTTGTTTACTGGGAGGGCTGGTTTGGGTCCGGTGCTCGGCTCCTTGGTTAGCAGACATCACAACATCTGTTTTCAGAGGCTCCGGGACCTTGCATTGTGCTAGACTTCCTAGACTAACCTATCGGATGTACTTAAGCAGAAAAAGACAAAAATTAAAAGAGACTAATGGAGAGAGGGAGGGGACATGATGGAGATTGGTGTTCTAAAGTGGAATGGGGAAAGGGGAGGGGAGGGAAATATATGTTTTTTGTATGTAAATATAGAAGGTGTCAATAAAAAATTAATAATTTTAAAAAAAGAAAGAAAAAGACAGGAGGATGTCTTTAACTGGGAGTCCACAGGTTCACTCACATATGGCTTAGATGATGGGGAGGAGGCAGAAGCCACATGCATTCTGATACTGTGGGAGAAAATGTGCCATGCTCGGAATGTGTCAAGACACTGATGGAATTCCAGACCACACACTCTGCCTCAGTGCGGGACACGTTTGGAAACTGGGAAATAATTTTCCTTATATGAGATTTTTTTTTTCTTTTCTGGAGCACTAGAGAATGAAGCTAAGGCCCTCTACCACCAAGCTATATTCTTAGTCTTATATCAGGCTAACCTGATAGATGTATTTTACCTGATATCTTACTGTGAGTCCAATGAGATAGAATAGAGGGCAGGAGGAAGGAGTGTTGGGCAGGAAAGTCTTTGTCTTTAAACTTCAGTCTACATCTTCTTTTATTTTTGTTTTGTTTTTTAAAGGAGGGTCTCACTGTAGCACAGGCTAACCTGGAATTCACTATATAGTCTCAGGGTGGCCTCAAACTCATAGCAATCCTCCTACTTCTGCCTTCTGAGTGCTGGGATTAAAGGCTTGTACCACTACCATGCCAGGCCTGAGTCTTGAATTCTGTCCACCTGCCTCCATGTCCCAAGAGCTGGAGTTACCTTCTACCACCAGTATACCTCAGATTTTCCAACAACCATTTTCCCTTGTAGAGAATTAATGTGGATGAGGGAGGGGAATTGAAATGGTTAATAGTTCTGTTATCTTCTTGCCGAATTATACATGGTCTTATATTAGATCTCAGATAATAATTCCATTTTACTTCCTTGAATTTTTTTTGTTTATTTATGTATTAGAGAGAGAGAGAGACAGAGAGAGAGACAGAGAGAAGGAGGGAGAACCTGTCACTGCAGATGAATTCCAGATGCATGGGCTACTTTATGCATCTGGTTTTACATGGGTAAAGGGGAACCAAACCCAGGCCATTAGGCCTTGCATGAAAGCACCTTTACGAGCCTGACAATCTGCACCAGGGCGAAGGAGACAGACACTAAGTACACTCAACATATACCAGAGCAGAAATCCAGAAGCTGCTGAGAGCTCAACACTGAAATAGACTTAAAACACACCCACCATGGCTCAGGGAATCTTGTGGAAGAGGGGGTGAAATGATTGTAAGAGCCACAGGGTGGGAGGGAATGTCCAGAGACATTGCTGCCTGCCCCCCACACAATGACTGCTGCTCTCACAATTCATAACCCACAACCCCATGGGGAACACCAGCAACCCCACTAAGGAGGGCATTCAGTGGAATGGGGGCAGGAAGGAGGAAATTATGGTATCAACACATGATGTGACCTTACAAAGTATATACATAGTAAAAAATAAATCTTTAAAAAAAGAAGAAAAAAAGCACCTTTAATGGCTAAATCATTTCTCTAGCTCCTTCCACTTACCTCTTATCTGCAAATGTGTAATGCCTACTGTGTGCTGGGACCTCCATACTCTTCTTTCTGTCTGTCATGGTGGTCCTGACCACTAGTGCTTGTCACTTTATCTAAAGTTATTACGTCATCAGCATCATCATCAGTGATTCAGCATTTTTCAGCTTTCCGACTGTTTTGTTCTCAGCTCTGGAAATGAACTTCAGGCTCTGAACGGCTTTTGTTCACCTGTGGGCTTCAATTTTCATTAGAGCCTGAAGTCCATTAACTAATGAGGGAGAGATTTTACAGGTACTCTGTACACAGTGCAAATGTATTTCCTTTATAACAGACATTTCTTGTGACCATCAGTTTGAAGTTCTTTCACAGATAAGTAATCTCTCCCAATAATTGAAAAAAACAGCTTTCAGTTTTAAATTTTTCTTTAATATTTCTCTGGAATATTCAGCCCTTTTCAGGAGCTGGAAATACAAGAGCAATGACCATAGCCAAAATCTACCATTTTAACTTTTCTGTTAAGGGTAAATTGGTGCCATGTTTAACATAGTCTGTTTGAGGTAAACTTTTCTGATTTAGGATTCTCCATTGGTAAAGTTAACATTTTTTTTTTTTACACTAACCTCACAGTCTTTCAAGGTGTTTCTCTCACTCTCTCTCTCTCTTTTTCCCCTTCACTTTTTATTGTGTCATCAAAAACAAGAAGCCAGGCATGATGACACATGCCTTTAATCCCAGCACTTGGGTGGCAGAGGTAGGAGGATTGCCATGAGTTCAAGGCCAGCCTGAGACTAAATAGTGAATTCCAGGTCAGTCAGGGCTAGAGTGAGACCCTACCTCAAACAACAACAACAAACAGAAGTTGTACTCAGCACCACACCGTTGGCTGTGGGGCCTTGGATTGACGCTGGCTAGTGCTTAGCTCATTTTGGCAGGGATATTTGGGTTTGGCTGTCAGGTCCTGAAACATCTGTTGATACCCTTCGGGCCAAAGAAACGCACAGCTCACATTCACCATGAAGCTATGGAGGATCTTCTGTGCCTGGCTCTGGACCTCTGCTCTCTGCCGGGTGCTGCGGACTAGAGGATGCAGAGGCCTCATCTCCCTCCTGGTTTGGAGCAGTCTCCCCCTCAGCCTTTAGCATGTACTCACCTGAGGATCCCTGAGGACTTATGCAGTGGGGACAGAGGACAGCAATGTTGCTGGGCCATCCATCTAGACACTTGGTGGTACCATAACACTGTCATTCACACGACATGTTGGCCATGGTGTGGGAGGGGGGGCAGTGCTCCAGCGTCCATGCTCTTGGGTTCTCCTTTGGTGGATGTGGGACTCTTGCTGTTGCTGTTGATGTCATCCTGAACTCTGACTGTTGGTTCCACTGAGTTTAGGGCACTGAGTCCCAGTCATCATTTCCTGGTAGTTCCTAGGTGGGACGTTAATAGCTCTCATTTTATCCAGCCCCATAAAACTCTCTGGAATTACCTGCCTCATTTTTTCCAGAGTCCACTGGAATTCAAATTTTGAAATCCTTTTTGTCAGGATCTGTACCTCCAGCAGATTCTGTTTTCTATAGATCCTATAGTTCGGGGTCCAGACTTCCAAACTTTGCTCTTGACATGTAAAGGCCAGGCTTTGGGATTTAGCATTTTATCTCTAAGCAAAGTCTGAATTTCAAAACGGTTATGCTGTTGACTCAAGAAAATATTTTTTGAAGTTTAAAGCTTAGCAATGAATTCTTTATTCTGGGCATATCTGTCTTTCCTCAGAAATGAAAAGAAGCCATTAAGTCAGAAGGCTCCATCGACATGATTTATGGGGAGAGAAGGATCATTGTTTTAACCATCTCAAAATAGAATCATCTTTATAAGAGCAGGGACTGTGTTTCATTTCTGAATGCTTCGTGCCTTCTCAGCATCTGCTACACAGCGGGTACTTAATACACGTGTCTTGCATGAAAAAGAAAGACTTTTTAACTTTTTCCCAGACCTTGCTTTATAGCACACCTTCAGATCCCCCAGTTTATGTGAAATCAACTTGAAGACGTCTACAAATGAATGTAGCATGTCTGTGCTTGGCTTAGTTGATGTAGTTCTGTACATTGTCCCATCTGATTCCTTGGCTGAGACTTCTGTGGTTTTTTACCTAATAGCCGAGTGCAGTGTCTAGACACCAGCATCAATATAATCTCCGTTATATTGTCACTACACATAACATATTGTCATGGTGATGGTCATGGTTTATGTTGTAAATGTCACGACTCACCTTAGACTTGGTGGATCAAAACTTCTGTAGAGAGGCCCAGCAATTGATAGTTTGACAACCTCTTCAGGTCATTCTGAAGATTATTCTAAAACTCTCTGGCACCTGGTATAAGCCCCAGGCTCCCACATGCCCCTGTTCTACTGGATCAGGTGGTCAGAGGTTCTAGTTTCCCAGAGAAAATAGGTAATACACACTGCCAATGCCCAGGGTGGTAATTCCTTCAATAAACATGTCAAGGGTCTCTGAGAAAGCTCAGGCCAGTGAGCTGGATCTTCTCATGCACAAGGTGATGCAAATTGAAAGCTACATGAACATGACCATGTGACTGGAGGACCACCTCAAAGGTCTATCTATCTTCCCTGTGAAAGGGATCTGTAACTGAGAGTGTTTACCCAGCGTCCTGTCTGTGAGGAGCAGGGTCTAATTGCTTTCACTAGTTACATACAAAAAGTCTAAGATGTACCATCCACATGTCTAATGACAGAGGACTCGAAGTATAGAATACACAAGAATTCACTTAACAGTTTTCTGAACACATATACATATACACAAATTCCCCCGTATCTGGGTCATTCTGAGGTTAAATTTTCACTGAAGAACTGTGGGACACCTTGACAAAATATCTCTGCCTTTCTATTTCTCTCTCTTGCTCTCTTTCCTAGTCATCTAGTAATCTCTTCTCTGCCTCCTCACCAGCTACAAGTCCCAGAACCAGAGTTCAGCGTCTGATCCAATCTCATCTAATCAACACCCCCCTCACCTGCTCCTACCCAGAAGTGCTGACCCCTTCCTGAGTGCAGAACAATCAGCTCTCTCCCAGGCTCACCTAAGCCTGAGGCTAGTGCCTGCCACAACAGGATTTAATATAGATGTTTACCAGGTGGGCAAGGCCTCTCTCTCTCTCTCTCTCTCTCTCTCTCTCTCTTTTTGGTTTATTACTTCTCCTGAACTTCCAGGTCTCTGCTCTGGTAAGCCCCTCTCATCTCAGCCCCACTGGGCTAGGATGGAGGTTGGTAGGGTCTCCTAGTCCCACATCAGCTCTCCACCCCTCCTGCCTCTGTACTTTTGTTCTCCTTTCTTCCGTTAAGCAAATAAAGTCTCTTTAAGTCTTACCCACTGGTGTATGGATTTTAATTCATCTTTTATTTATTTATTTATTTATTTATTTATTTATTTATTTATTTATTTATTTGAGAGAGAGAGAGAATGGGCACGTCAGGGCCTCTAGCCACTGCAAACAAACTCCAGATGCATGTGCCCCCTTGTGTATCTGGCTTATGTGGGTCCCAGGGAATCAAACTGGGGTACTTAGGCTTCTCAAGCAAATGATTTAACCACTAAGCCATTTCCCCAGCCCGGGATTTTAATTCTTTAAATTAACAAGACAAGAATCAGGGACTCCCCATATTTGTTAGTACATTGGTATATTGGCATATTGATAAGGAGCCCCAATATGCCCCTTATGGATTGAGTGGTTTCCATCCTCATTCTAATTGCAAGCATTCCAGTTATCAGTGGTTGTCAAAGTTCATGTCAGTAACAGAGAAGTTTCACCAGCTGTGTGTATATACGTGGTTTTCTTCTCTGATTGATACCTACTATAAATTTCCATTTAGCTCTGAACCTTGGTTTACTGGCTGCTCTCTGTTCATCCCATGACTTTTTTCTCTAAGGTTTTTGTCATGGCTTGCTTGCCCTCTTTGTTCAAGTGTTTGCATCTCTGTGACATTTGCTCTATTGGATTGAATGGCAGTAGTTGTTCTTGTGATGGAAAAGTTCTTTTCAATCTGATGTCACTGAGACAGTGCTTCTCCCAGCTGCCGGCACAGATGTGGTTTCCTCGCAATTCCTATTTGCTTTTGTCACTCGTTTTCTTTTTATCTAGCCCCCCAAAATATTTTTGTTAGACTCATGTTATGTGTGAATATAAAAATTAAGAATAAACCAGGTGGTAGTACAAGCCTTTAATCTTAGCAGTTGGGAGGCAGAAGTAGGAGGATTGCTGTGAGTTCCCGGCCAGCCTGGGTCTACAGAATGAGTTACAGGTGAGTCTGGGTTAGAGTGAGACACCCTACCTTGAAAAAAAACCCAAAATAAAATAATAATTATAATAATAATAAAGTCATTTAATCAAAGACATAAGAAGATATGTACTAGCCAGGTGTGGTGGTGAACACCTTTAATCCCAGCACTTGGGATGCAGAGGTAGGAGGATTGCTTTGAGTTTGAGAGGCCACGCTGACTACAAAGTGAATTCCAGGTCATCCTGGGCTAGAGTGAAACCCTACCTGAAAAACAACAAAAAAAAAAAAAAAAAAAAAAAAGAAAGAAAGAAAGAAAGGAAGGAAGGAAGAAAAAAAAGAAGAAGAAGAAGATATGTACCGAAAACATTATCTATAAAAAGGTTTGGGTACTGTAGAGAGAGAATATGGAAGTGTGTGCTTGAGTCACAAGCCAAGTAGTCCCCAAGAGTACTTGCTAAGATCAGTGTGCCCACATCGGGATGGAATGGCCTGAATGTCGTGAACTTGTGTGCACAGTTAATAAGCCCATGTGCTAAGACCGTGGAAAATGATGATGACCTGGAAGAGCATGCAGAGACCTACCGGAGGCCACTGTGCTTAGGAAATCCACAACGAAGAAGAAGTTGAGGACAGCTAAGAAGAGACCAGATGGATAAAAAGTTGCCTATGCAGAAGGCCAAGTGAGGAGTTAATTTATGTTGCATAAACATCACAACCCTTCAATAATGCTCTAAAAACAGGTTTGAAACCCTAAGAAGCTATTTATATGTTGTCTATATGGGGTGTTAGTGTATACCTGTAATCCCAGGACTGTGGAGACTGAGGCAGAGTGATCACGAGTGTGAGACTAGCCTGAGCAACTTAACAGAAATGAAAGATCAAGCAAATAAATAAAAATTTCTGTTTTTTTCCCACAGATTCTAGTTGTTTATTTCTAGGGCCAAACCCAGACACATCATATTTTATTGATTGTTCATGTGACTTTCTTTCATTTTCAAAAACACTGGTCTTGGGCTGGAGAGATGGCTTAGCGGTTAAGGCACCTGCCTCCTAAGCCTAAGAACGCTGCTGGTTCCAATCTCCAGTGGTTCCAATCTCCAGGTCCCACGTTTAGCCAGATGCAAAGTGACGCAAGGGGCAATGCCACACTTGACCACCAGGGGCCGCACACATTTGGATTTTGTTCACTGCAATTGAGAGGCTGCTGGCACGCCCATCTGTATTTGTCTTCCTCTCCCTCTTTCCCTGTCTCTCTTTGTGTCTCAAAAAAAAAAAAAAAAAAAAAAAAAAAAAACACTGGTCTTCAGAAAGAACAACAAATTCCTGGTTAAAAACAAATCTGCTGTCTTCTAAAACTCTGGAGGTTGTTTAAGTGCTTTTTCTTCTATGAAGTACATTTAATGTCACCAAGTATAAGGGGACGCTCTTTCTGTATACCATTGCTATCCACTAGCATCACGAGAAAGATTTTAGAACTCTTGACTTCTGTCCTCTTCTATAGGACAGTGAATAGCTCACCCAAAACAACAGCCCTTTACTGATGTCAGAGCTTGGTAGAGAGCTTAGTAAGGAGCAAGGTATCAAAAATCATGTCCACTTGTCTATAAGGTCCACCATGTCTTTCATGGAACGGGTGCTAATTTATGCTACATGTCAATTACTCCTAAAAAGTACCGTGTGATATTTCATTGTTACTGTTGCTGTACTTTCTTGGGATAGCACCATCTGGCTTTGTCACAAATAAATAGTGGCCTCAAAATGAATTAGGAAATTCTCTGCTCTTTTCTGAAAAAAAAAAATCTTATTTTGAGATCTTTATTTGTTTAAATGTTTGATAGAATATATGAATGGAAATATCTGACTCTTGAGTACCTTATGGGAGTTTTAATTAGTGATTTCTTTACTGGATATAAGGCAGTTTGTTCAGACTTTCTGTTTATTTTTACATCTGTTTTGAAAAAGTTTGTCTTTCTAGTAATATGCCTGTGTCATCCAAGCTGTCTCATTTTTAGTACAAAGTTTCTATTTATATTATTTGTTAATAGATGATTTTGTTATGTGGTGATATACCCTACTTTATTCTCACTTTTAGTAACTTTTATCACCATTCTGTTCTTGATTTGTCTCCTTGAAATTGTATCAGTTTTATTCTTCAAACAAATAAGTTTAGTTTCATTAATATTTCTCCATTACTTTCTTTTTATAATTTTATTAATCTGTGCCAATTTTTAAAGTTTTCTCTACTTATTTTGACTTTTTCTCTTTTGTTGTACTTTCTTAAAAGGCAAACCCAATTTTTCCCCATTCTATTTATTATGCATGTTTAAATCTCTAATGTTCTCTGTAAATACCAACTTAATAGAATCCCATGCATGTGATTATAGTTTGTCTTTATTTAGTTATTGTATTTACATTATTTGATATTTTAAATTTTCCCCATGATTTCTTTTTCAATCCATTAATAACAAATTGTTGCTTCCTGTTGAGCAGGGTTTTGAGAAACCTAAGGAGGGAACTGATATACCAAGGGCTTAAAGAAGACATGAGGCAGTTTGGGAAACTTGAAAGTGGAGGAACCAGAGGGTCTCTTTCTCAAAGGTTAGAAGGCTCAAACCTTGGGCCACTGTGCATATGTATCACAAATAGCTTATGCATGGATCACAAATGATGACTTTTACATAAATCAGACTCTCTTGAGAGAACTGCTTTGATTTTAAAGGATATCTTTTTAAGATAAGTTTGTTTGTTAGAATGGGATCAGGCTACAATAAAGAGAACATGGGGGTCAATCTAATTTTGTGTAGGGCAGCTGCATTCCTCAACCTGACTGGGCATATACGTTTATCTGGATTTTCCATGTTAAATATCAAGGACTCATGGTGCTTTTACACATCTGACATGCTGTACTGTTCAGGCATGACAGTGGTCTCCAACAACAAGCGACTACGTGGTTCAATCAAAGAACACTCAAAGTAGGAACGAAATCCTTTAGAATGTATAGGACTTGTCTTATGACTCACAAATCATCTTTCTCAGAGAACATTCCTTGTGTTCTTGAAGACTGAAATGTGTGCTGTGGGAAGTTCTATGTATGTTTCATTTAGGCCAAGATGGCTGGTGGTTACCCATATCTTCTACAGCCTTACTGCTTTTCTATCTAATTGTTCATATTAACCATTTAATTGAGTAGTATTTCACCAACAAATTCAATTATTCTGTAAAAAATATCAAAAGCTTTATTATGATTTCAGGTATGAGCTAGCACAAGACAAAACAACTCTTACTTTGTTACATGAGTCATGGCTCATGGAAAATAGTAAGTAGAAAAATGTTTTAAAATACATTGACTTTTGTAAGTATAGGAAACACAATGGTTTTTGGATTATATGAAATAGGAGTGTAGGTATGTGCTATGATATGCATATTTAACCTAGCACTAATGTAGGTATTACTGTGAAAGTGTATTGTACACATGGACATTTACAACCAGTTGAATTTTGGTAAAATAGGTCATCTTTGGTAATAAGATATGACTCTCCCTACCAGCTAAAGGCCTTGAGAACAAAAACTTAGGTTTCTGAGAAAAGAAGGTTTGCCTCAACAAGAATTATACCATCAATTCCTGTCTAAGCTTCTTGGTGCCAGCCTGCCCAACACATTTTAATTTTCTAGTCCATGACAGCATCAGCTTAAGATATACAACACACACACACACACACACACACACACACACACAAAAAAAAAAAAAAACCCATACACACATACACAGTATTCTGTAATTTTTTTTTCTCTGCAGAACCTTGATTCTTAAGTTCTCCATTCCTAACCTAAGTTCTTGAGTCTAGCTCTACTCTTTTTAACCTTATTGAAGTACAATTTAAAGGTATCAAATGCACATATTTTAAGTGTAGTTTGATGAGTTGTAAGAATTGTATATACCTGTGTAATTACACTCCAAACTGAATATATAACTTTATTCTTAAAGGTATAATTTGTTTTTCCAGGTAGGGTCTCACTCTAGCCCAGAATGACCTGGAATTCAATATGTAGTCTTAGGCTGGCCTCAAACTCACAGTGATCCTCATATCACATCAGCCTCCTGAATGATGGGATTAAAAGCATGTGTCTTTATGCTTGGCTTGAAGTTGGAATTTTTAGGATAATAAAAGTAAAAAGAATAAAATTTTGTGAGCTATAACAACAGTGTTGATAGCATATCATAACATTGCAAAAGGAAATGGAGGGTGACTTCCGGGTAAGAAGGAGCCATAGAAGCCAACATAGGGAGGGATTTAAGCAAAACCACAGAAAAATACACTCTTCTGAAAAGTGAAGGGGTATAGGTTATTCTTAGACACGACAGAGAAGCAGGAGAGACCAAAATCCACCAAAAAAGGAGGAAAATGGCCAGAATCCCAGAGTCGCTTGCAGCCCTGATCTGCACCATCCGGACTCCCGGCACTGCCCTCCAGGCTCACTGAGCAGCAGCAGCAGAGACCAAAGAAGGGATTTTCCAACTTCATCAGCCTCCTTGCAGAGTCAAGAAATCTGAAGGAAAGCTAGCTGAGATCAACTAAAGAGCTACTGAAAGAGATACAGAAGGGACTGGGTGAGCAACTCCAGGCTTCCTGCACTCTTCCATCCCCCAAACCATCAGAACTCCATTGCAGCTTATCCAGCACAGCTGAACAGAAGTCCAGCTCCACAGCATAACATGGAGGGATTGAGGTGGACACTCAGCATTGGTGAGATTGGAAGCCACACCAAAATGTACCGAGGCTGACTGACCAAAAAAAAAAAAAGAAAGAAAGAAAGAAAGAAAGAAAGAAAGAAAGAAAGAAAGAACAAAAGAACAAAAAAATAAACAGGTACATAGGTCTGCATTGGAAGTAGTAATCTCACTTTCCATGTCAAGGCAGGTGGGGGGTTACATATTATGGTTGGCTTTACCATTTTCAAATAATCTGTATTTGGTGGTTGAATATTGTTGCCATTGCTGCTTTTCGATTTATAGGGTCTTTGTCTTTTACTTCTGTCATTATTGGGGGCAGGGTCTGATTCAGATCCAGGCTGACCTGGAATCCAATTCAGAACAGAATTCTTTACCTCCCAGCTGGGTGTAGAGCAACACCCACCCTTAGGGATTTTGGTTTTATAAGACTATCTGTTTGTTTTAATCCCTACACTTGTATACTCTGTGCTGGATTGTATTGAATGTGTATATTGCTCAGTTGAAGTTTAGAATTTGCCAGTAAATTGTTCCATCCAGTCCACTAGAATACTTGCTTAGCAAGCAAACTCAACACCTTGGATTACTTCTGCAGTTAGGGTACAAGAGCTACAGTTGGCACTCTAAAATCTTCCTGAAAGTATATAAAGGTGGATTGCCACATCTAAGAACACTGCAGATAAGTAGAAAACCCAAGCATCAAATCAATTTAGGAGGCAAAAGTTGCTACATTATGATACAAAAATCACAAAGTATCAAGACAATACAACCCCATAAAAACTATAAATCCATCAGAAATGATCACCAATGAGACTGTTTTAGATAAAATGCCTGACAAAGATTTCAAAAGAATGATTTTATCTACACTCAAAGAAATCAAAGAAGAAATCAAAGGAATCAAAGAAGAAAACAAAGGAATTAAAGAAGAAAACAAACTCTTGAAAGAGAACACAGGAAAGCACCTTAATGAAATAAGGAGGTCATTACAAGACATGAGTAAGGAAATAGAAATACTGAATTAAAAACCAGGCTGAAATTCTAGCTCTGAAGAACACAGTCAGTCAAATAAAAACTCTGTGGAAAGTCTCACCAGTAGACTGGACAAAGGAGAGCACACAATATCTAAACTAGAAGACCAGGTGGCAGACCTTATACAGTCCAACAAAGAGAAAGACAAGCTAATAGGAAGGTATAAATGGGCATTTCAAGATATCTGAGACACTATGAAAAGATCAAACATAAGAATTCAGGGTATAGTAGAAGAATAATTTCAATCCCGAGGCTTAGTAGGCATTTTCAACAAAATCATAGAAGAAAAATTTCCCCAAGTTGGGAAATACCAATGCAGATAAAAGAAGCTTTTAAAACACCAAACACAAAACATGGAAAGAACCTGTCCTTGCCATATTATAATTAAACTACTAAACATACAAACCAAAGAAAATATATTGAAAGCAGGTAGAAGAAAAACAAGTAATCTACAAAGGCAAGCCCATCAGAATAACAACAGATGACCCAACACAAACTTTAAAAGCCAGAAGGGCTTGAAATGATGTATTACAAGTTCTGAAGGATAACAACTGTCAACCAAGATTACTTTATCCTGCAAAGCTATCTATCCAAATTGATGGAGAAATAGGGACATTCCACAACAAAAACAGGCTAAAGGAATTTATGACAACTAAACCAGCTCTACAAAAAGTACTTGAAGGAATCTTTCACACTGAAGGGAAAGCAAAACACCATAGGAGATGTTGAAGGTGTAGCCCATTTGTGTCTCCTTTTCTTACTCTGGTATCTTAACAGTCAAAAGTGAATTCAACACAGATAAGAATTTAACTACTGTTTCACTTTAAATACAAATATCTCAAAACATAATCCCCTAATGCTACATAAGTATCGTATAATAGATAAATTGACTGAACATTTTAGATAACATTTAAAATTGGGCTGGAGAGATGGTTTAGTGGTTAAGGCACATGACTGTGAAGCCGAAGGCCCAGGTTCAATTCTCCAGGTCCCACGTAAGCCAGATACACATGGTGGTGCATGTGTCTGGAGTTTGTTTGCAGTGGCTGGAGGCCCTGGTACGCCCATTCTCTCTCTCTCTCTCTCCCTCTTTCTCTGTCTGTAATAAATAAAAATAAAATAAAAAATATTTTTAAAAAATTGATTAATATACATACTTGGGCAAAATGCACTAATGCAGACAATTTTTAGTTTTCATAGTTTACAACTATGCTACCTTGAATCAGAGCCTGAGAATCAAAGTTTTCAAGAGTGACGTAAGCACCCGTTATCAAGCTCCTATTGAATGAGTGCCAATTCTGCCTAGCAGCTCCACCTCCTTAAATACAGCCTAGCAAGTTTCAGATTTTATTTTATTAATGAGAAAATGAAGGCTCATGGACATGAAATAATAATCCTAACAATAGTGTGATTAGTCATGGGCAGGGCTAGAATCTGCACCCTGATGTACTGACCTTACATTTATGCTTTTCTAGACTGATCCTTCCCATTAGCAATTTGCTATACCAGATTAAGTTTTGACAAAGATCCAGAAACACTCATTCACACCCTTGCTATTTGCATTTTCTTCCATGGAAGAGAATAAATAGATATGTACATGTCTATGATTCTTCTTTTACCTATGAACATCTGCTGCTGTTGAAGCTCATGGTACCCACAAAATACATAGTGATTTAAAACCAACTAAAAATATTGATGGATATTTGACACCACCAGTCAGATAGACTAGAATCCAATGGAGGTTTTAACTCTGAGAGATTTGGTCTGTCAATATTTACAAAATTGAACTCAACAGAAATTTATTGAACACCCAACTATGCTAGGAGTATACCAAGGTTAACAAGGTGAACAGAAGCTAACATGACCAAGAAAACACCCAAGAACAACTAAGGAGGTACACCTTGGTTAATGTGTGTATCAGCTGCTAGGTGAGCAGAGAAGCAGTGTCACCTGTGTGGACCTGTGGTGTGGCAAGGAGGGATGCCTGATGGGACTCTTCAAAGTTCAGAGGAAAGGGTGATATAGAGGTGTTCTTAGTATAAAAGCAAGGCCAAATGATGAAAAGTGAGAAACCCATTTCTTATTGATGCAAAAGGTTTTTTTGTTATTTCAGAAAGTAAAAAAAAGAGAAAAAAAGGAGAAAATTTAAGAGTTGGAAGACATCCTAGTTTGTTCATTTCAATTTTGCCATTTAATTGAAGAATTCCTATTCTCAAAGCCTCAGAATATTACTTAAAGCAATGTTCTTTCTAATCTTTTTAAAAAATTATTTACTGCAAGCAGAGAGAGACAGAAGAGAGACAGAGAAAGAGGGAAAGAAAGGATGGGTATGTCAAGGTCTATAGCCTTCCTTTGCAAATGAACTCCAGATGCACCCACCACTTTGTGAATCTGGCTTTACATGGGTACTGGGGAATTGAACAGAGGGTCGTTAGGCTTCGCAGGCAAGTACCTTGATTGCTGAGCCATCTCTCCAGCCCCTCCCTAATCTTTATATGTAAGCCATGTGTTATTTATTACTGACACTTTAAAACAAAAAGAACCAAACATGAAAAGAGACACCCCAGGGTATATTACTTAGGTCCTAATGCCTCTGGTTTTAGATTTCCCATGGTTTGCAGAATTTTCCCAGGACAAAGTAGATATTCAGTATGCAGGAGCTGACTGCCAGACCAGCACCTTGGAAACAGTCCAACATGAAATGCAAATGTTTCAGTGACTGCTTCGAAATCCAGCCTTGCTCATTTGTGACACTGCATGCTGAAGGACATGCCCATGGGAGCACAAGCAGAAAGGGTTGGCCAGACCCTGCTGAGAGCATTCAGTATGAGGGAAAGCCCCAGGCTTTGTACAGGCAGTGCATCATAAATGGCTTTCAGTGGAGAATGCTCCAAGACCTTACGTGTCTGAGGGTGAAGAATAATCTGCAGATGGTGAAGTACCATGGTCCAAGACACAACTAGCCAATCACACAAAAAGCCTCAATTCACAGGCACAGTATAGAAATTCCAGAGTTAACATAATCTTTATAAAGTGCTTACTGAAATCCGATTTTTTTTTATGGGGGAAGAAACTACAGCTTAGGTTATTTTCTCTCCTAAAGTTCTCCCATGCACAGGTTCCCTTAATTAGACTTACTGGCCAGCAGCTATCTTTCCAGTTTGATCAAACTGCCAGGCTTCACGGTACAGAATCACTCCTAGCCCGTGCTGCCAGAAATGCAAAAACAAATCTGTTATGTTTGGTTAAAACAACATGGAGAAAGAAAGAGAGGTCACCTTTGAAGGCATTACCTGAGCTGCTTCTCTAGTATTTGTCTCTAAAATTACTTAAGTTTTGCCTAGTAGATTTTTAAAAATATATATATTTTAAAATTTTTACTCATTTGAGAGAGAGAGAGAGAGAGAGAGAGAGAATGGGCAAACCAGGGCCTCCAGCCACTGCAAAGAAACTCCAGACACATGTGCCACCTTGTGTATCTGGCTTACATCTGGGTCCTGGAGAACTGAACCTGGGTCCTTTTGGTTTTATCAGCAAATGCCTTAACCACTAAGAAATCTCTTCAGCCCTGGCCTAGTAGATTTTTTTTTCACTATTTAAAATTTTTCTATTTATCTAGCTGCAAGCAGAGAAGGACAGAGAAAAGAGAGAGAGAGACAGAGAGAATGGGCATGCTGGAGCTTCTAGCCACTGCAAACGAACTCCAGATGTATGAGTCACTTTGTGCATCTGGTTTTATATGGGTCCTGGGGTATCAAACCTGGGTCCTTTGGCTTTGCAGGCAGGTGCCTTAACTGCTAAGCCCTCTCTCCAGCCCTTGCCTAATAGATTTTATTGGTTTGAATCAAAGTTTGTGTTCTTTAGCAAGGAGATCCCTATATTTTCTGAATGCTATTAATATTTTAAAAATATTTTATTTATTTATTTATTTATTTATTTATTTATTTATTTGAGAGAGAAAGAGAGAGATTATGGAGGCACCAGGACCTCTAGCCACTGGAAATGAACTCCAGAGGCATGCGCCACCATGTGCATCTGGCTTACGTAGGTTCTGGGGAACTGAACCTGGGTCGTTAGGCTTCTCAGGCAAGTGCCTTAGTGCTAAGCCATTTTTTAAGCCCTGATAGTAACATTTTAAAAGAGAGACTAGAAAAAGAAATATAAGGGCTGGAAAGGTTGCTCAACTGGTAAAGTTCTTACTTTGTAAGCATGAGGACCTGGGTTTGGATCACCAGCCCCCACATCAAAGCTGAGCTCACACCTGTAATCCCAGCCCTGGGGAGTTAGGCTGAGACCGAAAGATCCCTGGGACTTTCTGGCTAGCTAATCAAGCTGAATCAGTGAATTCCTGGGTTCAGTGAGAGACCTTATCTCAAAAAATAAGTGGAGAGCAATTGAGAGATGTCTCAGTAGTTAAGGCACTTGCCTGAAAAATCTAATGGCCCAGATTTGATTTCCCAAGACCCACATAAAGCCAGATGCACAAAGTTGTGCATGCATCTGAAGTTTGCTTGCAGTGGTAGCCTGCCCTGGTATACCTATTTTTTCTCTATCTACTTCTTTCTCTCTATCTCTCAAATAAATAAATGAAAAAAAAGTTTTTTTTTTTTAAAAATTGCATCAACTTCTGGTTTTGACACATACACTCACACATTAACATATGCCAACACAAGAACACAGAACACACATACACTCAAAAATTTTAGAAGAATAAAGGAGTATAGATTAAGAAACAAAATATATCATTGTGGAAGGATGGCTTAGTGGTTAAAGTGATTGCCAACAAAGCCAAAGGACCCAGGTTGATTCTCCTAGTACCCATGTAAAGACAGATGCACAAGGTGGTGCATGCATCTGGAGTTCTTTTGCAGTGAATGAAGGCCCTGGCACACCCATTCTCTTACTCTCTCTCTCTCTCCTCCTCTATCTCCATTTATCTCAAATAAATGAATAAATAAAATATTTTAAAAAGAAACAAAATATAGAATCATTAGTGCTTGCTCCATAAACAGAATTTAAATCAGTAAAAAGTTATATTTATTTTTGATCTCTCATGAATCCATACCTTAAACTCAATAAATGAGATATTACCTTATTTAAGCAGAATACCATTCTGAGCATAAGAAAATCCTATTTTTCTATGAGAAGATTAAAGGAAAGATTTAAGCCAACTATTTCCATAACTACCAGAGCTAGCCAGGAGGGAGCTGGTTTCCATGTCAGTTCCAGCATGATATCTCAGTGTCTTGCAATCATAGCCTGTCGTGTTTTAAGCAATAGGGTCTTACCATTTAGATCTTGTAGGTAACCTAGTACTTTGGTAATGGCCTGCATTGTTTCTGGGGCCTCCCTTACCAACAGCTTACTGAGGGTTGGTAGTCCAGTTCTGGCACTGAAAGTTGCCAGCAAAAGCCTAGCTCATATGTAATTGGGAGGTGAGAGTTCGTGTATGGTTAGACATAGAACTTTCTTTTTTTAAAAAAAAATATTATTTTTTTTATTGACAACTTCTATACTTACATACAAAAAAAAAAACACCTGATATTTCCCTCCCCTCCACCCATAGAACTATTCTTTCTTATGATTGCACCTTCTCTTTAAATTCGCTATTCCTCCCATGCTCCTCATTTGGGACTCTGCTAAAAACAAAGGAAAAATTTTAAAAGGTAATATCATCTCTATCTGTTTCACAACTATTCCATGTTTTCATTGGGACATCATTTGGGATGGTTAAGGTGTTGTCAGCGTGCTCTGTTTAGTAATCCATAGAAATCCCTTTTGGGTGGGTCTCCAGGGTTGCTTCCAGGAAGGATTAACTGAAGGAGGAAGTCCTTCCCCACAGAGTGAGACCTTCCCCCAGCATGGGCAGCCCCTCTTAGATGGCAACTTTATATAAGGAAGCTCTAGGTAAAAAGAGCCCCTTCCTTCCACTTGGCTGCTGGAGCTGCTTGCTGCCTTCCAGCATGGACTGAAGACCAGAGCAGAGTAAAGACCAGTGTCAAGTAAAGACCTGTGTGGATTAATGACCAGCAGTTGCCTTCAGTGCTGGATTGGGAATGCTGAGGCATCTAGCCATGTGAACTGAGCAACTACCAGGTTCCTTGATTTTCATGCTTGCAACTACTATTGGACTAGCATAAGCTAACCCCAAAATTTCTCTTTTTAATATAATTCATTCTAGCTGTTCTGTTCCTCTAGAGACCCTGACTAATACAGATTTTGGTACCAGGAGTGGTTCTAGAGAGACAGAATTGTAAGGATGGATTTCCCTAGTGGGCTCAGTGGGATCTGGGGTTGGTTGTCCAACTTCAGTGCTACTAAAGGTCCTACTGGTAATAAGGAGAGCACTTTTACTGGAAATAATGAGGGCACTAATAATCCACAGTGTGAACTATATAAATAACTCTATGAGATAGATATATTCGGTGATCCTGAGTCATGCCTTGTGAAGAGCAAGGAATTAGTGTCTCTGTATTTAAAACATTTGAACAGTTGAGGAAGAATAGGACAAATGATGAAGCTAGTTGGTTGCTTCTAGCATATATGAACAAACTATTGAGGGAACAACAGAAGCTTAAAAAGGAAAATTCCAAGTTTAAGACTCACATACATGATCTGAAAGTTTCTAAGGGTGCCCTGGAGGAGAGTCCCTTTATAGTCAGAACAGGGCTCAAATTGCAGAAAACCAAACCCAAGCTCTCACTGTAAGATTGGTTAACTTGCAACATAAACTCAAATCCCAGCCTCACCTGGTATCAGAAATTAAAGTGAGGGCACTGATTGGAAAAAAAGTGGGATTCTCTGACTTGGGATGGTGATATGTGGGAAGACCCTGAAGAATCTGAGGACATTAATCTCTCAGATTTTGAAGAAGTTGTTTTGCATGAAAGTGTGAGCACCTCTCCCTTAGCAGCAGTTGTATCCCTACCTCTATACCCTGAAGTTTTACCCTTATACCCTTGCCTGAGGGAATTAATCTTTCTTTGTCTGAGAAATCAGGAGGAGTTGCTGATGCTTCTCAGTGCCCACCCATCTTCACCTCTAGGCCTATAACCAGAAGTAAAGCTAGGCAGGTCCCTAAAGGTGAGATACAAAGTGTGACACAAGAAGAGATGAGGTACACCCCTAAATAACTTCAGGAGTTTTCTAACTTAAACAGGCAGAAGCAGGGGGAAAATGTGTGGGAATGGATTTTAAGGTTGTGGGATGATGAAGGAAGGAATATAAGATTAGATCAGGCTGAATTTACTAAAATGGGTCCATTGAGCAGAGATTTTAGATTTAAAACTGCAGCTTGTGCAGTTGGAAGAGGTGCCAAGAGTTTATTTTATTGGTTGGCTGAAGTACAGATACAAAGATGGCCTACTGTGAATGAGCCCAAGCTGCTTGATATCCCTTGGATTAATGTTGATGAAGGGATTAAAAGGCTGAGAGAACTTGGAATGCTGGAGTGGATTTGCTATGTAAACTCATCCTTGCTCCCACAATGGGAGCATCCAGAAGATGTGCCCTTCATAAGACTATAAGAAACAGGTTTGTGAGGGGAGCCCCAGCATACTTAAAGTGCCCAATCACTGTTCTTTTATTTTCATTTTTATTTATTTGTTTGAGAAAGAGAGGGAAGGAGAGAGAGAGTGAGAATGGGCATGCCAGGGCCTCTAGCCACTGCAAACAAACTCCAGATGCATGTGCCACCATGTGCATCTGGCTTACGTGGGAACTGGAGAATTGAACTGGAGTCCTTAGGCTTCACAGGCATGTGCCTTAACCGCTAAGCTATCTCTCCAGCCCTCATTGGTCTTTTGTGTAAACAAGTCATCACAGTGGGAGCTGCATTTGCTGCATTAGGTGACTTAGATGCAATAGGTCTAACTGGATTTAGGGGTAACAAGGGCCAAGTGGCAGTGCTGAATCACCAAAGGTGAGGTGAATGTGTTTATTATAATAGACAACATAGGCAAAATTATGCACCTAAAGGTATGGCTCATATGGGCCTTTGGCACTGGCTGATTAATCATGATGTTGCCAGAAGTCAAATAGATAAGAAGCCTACTGAATTCCTGCTTGATCTGTATAAGCAGAAAAGTTCTAGAGCAAAGGAACATAAAGCCACCTGGAATTATAGTAACAGAGAATCAAGGCCTCTTAACCAGTTTCCAGACTTGAGTCAGTTGACCGATCCTAAGCCCCTTGATTGAAGGGATAGCCAGGTCCCCTTGAGGAAGGACCCTCCCACAATCCCCAAAGGTTTCAATATTAAGCTTAGTCCTATCCTTCCTCAGAAGGACCTGTGGCCTTTTGCTAGGGTAACACTGGGGAAAAGGAAATAATCAGATCTTTCGGGTATCCCTGGCTCTGAATTGACATTGATTCCCAGAGACCCCAAATAGCATTGTGGCCCTCCAGTTAAAGTAGGTGCTTAGGGAGGTCAGGTGACCAATGTAATTTTGGCAAATGTTAGACTGACAGTGGGTCCCTTAACTCGCTCTGTGGTTATTTTCCCTGTCCCAGAATGCATAATTGGGACAGATATACTTAGGAGTTGGTAGAACCCCCACATTGTTTCCCTGACTTGCAGAGTGAGGGCTATTATGATTTGAAAGGCCAAATGGAAGCCATTGAGGCTCCCACAACTGGGGAAAACAGAGAATCAAAAATAGTATCACATGCCTGGGGGGATAGCAGAAGTTAATGCCACTATAAAGGACTTGAAGGATGCAGGGGTGGCGGTTACCATCATGTCTCCCTTTACCTCTCCTATTTGGCCTGTTCAGAAAACAGATGGATCCTGGAGAATGACAGTGGATTATCGGAAACTTAATCCAGTGGTGACTCCAATTGCAGCTGCTGTACCAGATGTGGTTTCTTTACTTGAGCAGATTAACACATCTCCTGTGCCTGGTATGCAGTTATTGATCTTGAGAATGCCTTCAGCTCTATACCTGTCCATTAGGACCACCAGAAGCAATTTGCTGTCAGCTGGCAAGGTCAGCAGTACACATTTACTGTGTTACCCCAAGGTTATATTAACTCTCCAGCCCTGTGTCATAGCTTAGTTCGCAGGGATCTTGACCACCTGTCCCTTCCACAAGGTGTCACATTGGTCCATTATATCTATGACATTATGCTGATTGGATTGAATGAGCAGGAGGTGGCAGCCACTCTGGAGTTGCTGGTACAGCATGTGCGCATCAGGGGATGGGAAATAAATCCATCCAAAATTCAAGGACCTTCCACCTCGTTGAAATTTCTAGGAGTTCAGTGGTGTGGGGCATGCAGGGATATTCCTTCTAAGGTGAAGGATAAGTTGTTGCACCTGGCCCCTCCTACCACTAAGAAGGAAGCACAATGTCTACTGGGCCGATTTGGATTTTGGAGACAGCACATTCCTCACTTGGGTGTGTTACTCCGTCCCATATACCAAGTAACCAAAGCTACTGGTTATCAGTGGAGCCCAGAACAAGAGAAAGCTCTTCAACTGGTCCAGGCTGCTCTGCCCCTTGGGCCATATGATCCAGCAGATCCAATGGTACTTGAGGTGTCAGTGGCAGGTAAGGGTAACATTTGGAGCCTTTGGTAGGTCCCTATAGGTGAATCACAGTGGAGGCCCTTGGGATTCTGGAGTAAGGCCCTGCCATAATCTGCAGACAATTATTCTGCCTTTGACAGACAGCTCTTGGCCTGCTATTCAGCCTTAGTGAAAACTGAACATTTGACAATGGGCCGTCAAGTTACTATGTGAACCGAGCTGCCCATTATAAGCTGGCTGTTGTCTGACCCACCAGGCCATAAAGTTGGACATGCACAGCAGCAGTCCATCATTAGACATAAGTTGTATATATGTGATTGGGCTCAAGCAGGCCCTGAAGGCACAAGGAAATTACATGAGAAAAGTGCTCAGATGCCTATGGTTTCTACTCCTGTTACAATGCATTTGCTTTTCCTGCATGTAATGCTTCTGCCAAAACTATCATCCATGGGATTACAGAATGCGTTATCCACCATCATGGTATTCCACACAGCACTGCTTCTGACCAAGGAACTCGCTTCATAGCCAAGGAAGTACCATGTGCCCCACCACCCTGAAGCAGCTGGCTTGAGAGAGCAGTGAAGTGGCCTTTTAAAGAAATAGCTACTATGCCAACTAGGTGGCAATAGCTTGGAGGGCTTGGGGAGTGTCCTCCAGCAGGCTGTATATGCTCTGAATCAGTGTCCTGTATATGGTGCTGTTTCTCCTATAGCCTGGATTCACGGGTCCAGGAATCAAGGGGTGGAAATGGGAATGGTACCCCTTACCATCACCCCAAGTGACCCATTAGCCAAAATTTTTGCTTCCTGTTCTCGCAACCTTATGCTCTGCTGGCCTAGAGGTCTTGGTGGGGGTGTGGGGGTGGGGGTGGGGCCATGCTTTTGCTATGAGGCACAAAGAACATTCCATTGAACTGGAAGCTAAGATTTCCCCCTGGCCACTTTGGGCTCCTGATGCCCTTGAGTGCACAGGCTGAGCAAGGAGTTACTGTGTTAGCAGGGGTGACTGATCCAGACTACCAGGGGGAAATTGGGCTGCTCCTCCACAATGGAGAAAAGGAAGAGCATGTCTGGAGTGCAGGAGATCCTTTAAGGTGTCTCAGTGTTACCATGCCCTGTTATCAAAGTCAACGGACAACTGCAACAACCCAATCAAGGCAGTGTGATGAATGGCCCAGATCCTTCAGGAATAAAGGTATGGGTCACCCTGCCAGGTAAAGAACCAAGACCTGCTGAGGTGATTGCTGAAGGTGGAGGAAATACTGAATGGGAAGTAGAAGAAGGCAGTAACAAATACCAGCTAAGGCCACGTGACCAGTTACAAAAATCAAGGACTATAATTGCAATGTTTCTGTCCTAACTTGATATGGAGTGTTCGTACATAGCTCCACCAATATTAAGATTATATCACTAGCTATCTGTTGTTGAATTTATATTAGACCCATTATATTAGAGACTAAGCATTCCTCAAGGAACCTTGCTTTGGGTTGGGGGAAGATTTTGTGTTTCCAGTTGTATGTGGGATAGTTATGCCACGTTAGGCAGAATTATGAGCTTGTAACTATTTTTATTTGGGAATTCAGTATGATATAAGGAGATATGGTTTGGTGTCAAGTTGATAAGGGGTGGACTTGTGATGGTTAAGGTGTTGTCAACTTGATCTGTTTAGTAATTCACAGAAACCCCTTTCAGGTGTGCCCTCTAGATTGCTTCCAGGAAGGATTCACTGAAGGAGGAAGTCCTTCCTGCAGAGTGAGTCCTTCCCCCAGAGTGGGCAGCCCCTCTCAGAGGGGGACTTTACATAAGGAAGCTCTGGATGCAAAGAGCCCTTCCTTCCCCTTGGCAACTGGAGCTGCTTGCTGCCTTGCAGTGTGGACCAAAGACCAGCATCACCTGAAGAGCACTGAATAGCAGCGGCTCTTCAGGACGCCTCCAGGTCTTCAGTGCAGGGTCGGGACTGCTGAGGCATCTGGCCACGTGGACTGAAGAGCTACCGGGTTTCTTGATTCTGTGGCCTGCAACTGCTATTGGACTACCATAAGCTAAGCAAATAAATTCCCTTTTTAATATAATTCATTCTAGCGGTTCTGTTCCTCTAGAGAACCCTAATACATCACTGCATGGTAGAAACCCAGTGTTGCTCACTCCACACAGTGGGAGCTGCTATGGCTTCCATGTGTTTTTGGCAGAGGGGCAGCATCCTTAGCAACAGATATTACAAGAAGAAAGCAGCTTTCTTGCAGTCCAGGAAGACCTGGTCTCAGCATAGAGCCTTGTAAGACTGGCCCATCCCCAGAAGTTCATGGAGCACCTACTGGGAGTGATGCAAAGAATGTCTGAGGACCTTAGCCAGTGTGCCTTGCTCTCCTTTAAGTTCTTCAGCATAGAGGTGCTCTCTCCATCACTACTAGTCCATGCAAGAAGTCCATGGAACACCTACTGGGAGTGATGCAGGGAATGCCTGAGGACTTTAACCAATGTGCACTGCTCCCCTCGAGTTCCTCAGCACAGAAGCACTGTCTCCATTACTGTTGTCAAGATGATATGCTGACATAACTCCAAAGCGAAAGTAAGAATGACACTTTTTTCAATGATCAATATGGCTTAGCAATTAGAGTGTGAGTGTGATGGAATTAGTCTTCAAACTGTTATTCTTTTTGACAGGTGAATTAGCTTGCTTTGTGCAGGGCACTGGTATAATCCCAAGAGCTGCATGCCAGAATAAAACATTATCATATGTCTATGATTTGGAAGACCCTAAAGATGATTAATTTTGACAGGAATAGGGGCATTGGTCCTAAGAAATACAGGCCTTCTGTTTTATTTCAATATGCAGGCAGAACATAAATAACTATTGTCAAAATACATCATCTAGCTGCTCAGATGTTATGCTTCTTGCCTTCCTGCAATAAAAACTGGGCACATATTTTTTTCCATAAAATTTGTTGCTTCATGCACAAAACACCCAATTCAATATTTCATAGAACTATTAATGGCCCATTTTTACAGTTATGCAGATTTAGGTATATACTACAGAAGAAAAGTAGTTTTTTTTTTTTCCTTTATGTTATAGGGCTAGTAAATTGTTTCACACTCTGTGCTTGATAGGATAGTTTCTTTTGAATTGATAACCTCTTTTCAAGGTTTCTTATGAAAGTTAAATTGTAAGGCAAGATGGTTCACACAAGTTAACTTGTTTGTTTTGAATATTTTCAATTATTCTCATATTCTTTAAAAAATAGACACAAAGATATTAATGGCTATAATTCAGTAGATTGATAGAAATCAAAAGCAATCCCCATGTGATTTATAACTGTTTTGTCTCCCATCAATTTTGTTTGTTTGCTAAAAATGAGCTAAACAAGCTTTAAAAGTTTTAGAGTTGAAGTAAGACAATTAAATGATACCTTCTGGAGAGACGATGCCTTCAGTGGACTATCATGTGGCAGAAAAATGAAAGTTAAATGGTCACACTGAAAATTATATTCATGCAACATGATTCCTGAAGGCTCATTAAGGGTCCTTTTTTAAATTGAGTAGTAACTTTGTATGGATACATCGTATGTTGGTGCCATCATTTATCTCCTCCCAAGATTCTTTTTAAAATTTATTTGTTTATTTCAGAGAGAGAGAGAGAGAGAGAGAGAGAGAGAGAGAGAATAGGCACACCAGGGACTCTAGCCACTGCAAATGATCTTCAGATGCATATGCCACCTTGTGCATCTGGGCAATTGAACCTGGGTCCTTTGGCTTTGCAGGTAAGCACCTTAACCACTAAGCCATCTCTCCAGCCCTGAAGGCTTACTAAGATTCACTGTCAGCCACAAAGACAAACTTGAAGCTCCTGTCTCTAAACTCACTACTGTTGGCTGATGCTAGCATCCAGGTTACCTGAGGATGAGTGGGCCTCCACGTCACTCTCTTGCCTTTAGACCTTTGTAGAACTCATGAGTCAGGCTGACGCTGTCTTCAGAAGTAAGTTCTCTCTCCTCCCAGTTGTTGAACAATCATAATAGTGTTTATGTCACTATCCTGTAATAGTCTACATTGAATTGAAGTCTTCAAGTTCAAAGCTGGCAAGGCTGTGCATTGCCTCAGAAGTAGAATAAACTGCCTTTGTATCGAAAAAGGGTAATGTCTGTGTCTCCTTAACTACTGTGAACCCCAATACCATTCCTTTGTGACCATCCACGTCATACGTATCCAGCACACGTGTATTGATGGAATCCAAGACAGGAAAGGAAGCATTGGGATAAAATGTGTACAACAGAACACAGCAATCAAACAAACTGAGATTAGAAGCTTATACACTATAGAATTTATGTTAGGCTGTGAGTTTGAGTCCAGCTTGGGCTACAGACTTCTGTTTTCAGATGGTCATGACCACTGGGATGACTCAAAAGGCACCATAGTGCTAAGAAGTGACAGGGGAGTGCTCATCTCTGAGACATCTCCATCACACCTTCCAAGGCCTGAGCCTTGGTTCATTGCAGAAGACGTGGTGGAAAGAATATAAGAGCCAAAGGAAGGGTAGGACTGCTGACAATGCACTCCTCCAGACATGAAATGGCCTGGATATCCATGACCTCCCAGTGCTCGACAGTACCTATAGAAGAGCTGTGTAACAGGAGGAAAAGAAGATGACATCAAAATAAGAGAGAGACTAATTGAGAGGGGGAGGGGATATAATGGAGGGCCAATTTGTGAGGGGGAAAGAGAAGTCGAGAAGGGAATTATCATAGTTTATCGTGGGAGCTGTCAATAAAATGTTTAAAAAGAATTAAGTTACAGAAAGCTAGAGCTGAGCTGGATGTGGTGGAATAGACCTAAAATTCTAACTACTCACAAGTTCAAGGCCTGCCTGGGAGTGAGTTCTAGGCCAGCTAGGACAACTTAGTAAGAGCCTTTCTTAAATATAGGAAGAAGAGAACTGGGCATATAGGTCAATGATAGAGTGCTTGTCTAGGATGTATATGGCCTTGTTTTTAATCCCTAACACTGCAGAGTTAATTTTAAAGTGACATTTAAAAATGTTACCTAGTCAAGGAATTCTCCTCAGAATTTACTCAGTTCTACCACAATTAGTCTGGTGTAAGATTATAAAACAGTTCATGAGACAGCCTTGGGGCTGGGCTGATGGCTCAGTCAGTAAGGTACTTATTTTATAAGCATGAGGGCCTGAGGTGAGCTACACAGCGCCTATGCAAATGTCAGGCTTGGCGATATGCACCTTAATCTCAGTCCTTGGGAGATAATATAGGTGGGTCCCTGGGGGAGGCTGGATGGCTAGACTGGTGGAATGAGTAAGCTCTGGGTTCAACTGGAGACCTCATCTCAGTTAATAAAGTGGAGACCAAATGAGGAAGATCCCCATTGGTGAATTCTGCCCCCCACACTCATGCACACACACCTGTATGCACATCTGCATACATACACATGCCCATGCACATATGAGCATGCATACACACAAGCACATCAGACACATACAAAAAGAAATCCTTACTCCAAATTCTTGTTTAATTTTTAAAAAATATATTTTATTTTTATTTATTTGAGAAAGAGGCAGAGAGAGAGAGAGTGTGTGTGAAAGAGAGAGAGGGAGAGAGAGAACGTGTACTCCAGGGCCTCTAGCCACTGTAAACGAACACCAGATGCATGTGCCAACATGTGCGTCTGACTTACTTGGGTTCTAGGGAATTGAACCTGGGTCCTTAGGCTTTACAGGCAAGTGCCTTAACTGCTCAGCCATCTCTCCAGCCTTTTTTTTTTTTTTTTTTTTTTTTTTTTTTTTTATGAGGTAGGGTCTCAGTCTAGCCCAGGCTGACCTGGAAGTCACTCTGTATTTTCAGAGTGGCCTCAAACTCACAGTGATCCTCCTACATCTGCCTCCTGAGTGCTGGGATCAAAGGCATTTGCCACCACGCCAGGCTCTCTCCAGCCTAATATTTAAAAAATTCAATTCCTATTTCTAGTCATAACAACTTCCACTCCACAGTAATTGTATTTAAGTAAGCAAGCAAATATCTTACTTTGAAAAGTAATGACTAGACTGCTGTTTTTTAGTATGTCTGGTGGCAACAATTAGATAAACATTATATTTCATGTGTGACACTTTATCCCAGAGTTTTGGTATCTGCAAGTTTATTGGACATGTGGACTTCCAGGTACCAGCTCAGAATTAGCATTTTAGTAAGTTCCCATAGGGAGTAAAATGTGCATTAAAATTTGAGAAGTGTTGACTTTCGGTTGTTCACAGTGTGAATCTCAGTCTCCCTTCTTGTAGACTGTGATGCATGTCATGGTTTCTTTAAACATACATACCACACTCCATTGACTTGTGAAATCAGAGAGCAAATTTTCCAAAATGCCTAGCTATCAGCCGGAATGTTCTAAGTGGTGAAGTCACATGCTTACTTCTAACACAGCTTCAAGTGTCATGGACATAGAAGGGAAGGCCCCACCGACGGGAATGGAAGGACGTCTCCAGAGGAAGTGTTCTCTAAGCAGGAATCTCTCAGCCAGGAGGCAGAGAACAGAAGGCGGTGGAGTGAGAGTCCACGAGGGAGAAGAGAGCCGGTACACGTCATCTTATTTAACCACAGAGCATGGGGAGCTCGAAGCCCGAAGAGACAGTCCCATTTGCGTGGGATGTACATCCTGAGGAACAGCTGACATTTGTAAAATGCACAACCACTTTCTCTTACTGCTCCCCACAACTCAGCGGAGCCATAAGGAAGTAGGCTAGCGAGGATGAGCTGAGCTGAACTCTTAATCAAAATGACAATGATGTCTCCACCTTCTCGGGCTGGATTCACACACCCTCCTGTCCTTACCTTTTGTGTCCTGTTTGCCACCATTCCACGCAACTGAACGATCTGATTCCCTCAGAGCTTAGGGAGTCCGCTTCTTTCAGCAGCAGCAGTTTCTTATTTTATCTCTCTTTATTTATACCTCTTCCTCCATATTTTTGTAATGGGCAGGTGATTTCTAGGAATTTTGAAGCAGAAACCTCAGGGGGGACACCTGGGGAGGCTAATTAACTCAGAATTGACAATAATTAAAATTGAAATGATAAAAAGGATGCTTTATGGGACCATAAATCTCACAGAGAACTACAGATTTAATGGGTGTTAGGAAAGAGCACTGTTTCAGCAATTACTTAAGGGGACTCTTTCCCTAATTATAATGTTATAGAGCTATCTAGCATTTTAGAGTTTTATTTGGCAAATTATTTTTACTTATCTCTCCCAGATTTTTGTCACAAATTGGCATTTAAACTATAAATAAAATAAACCTAAAATTTAAATTAAAACCCAGTCTTCACTCTTAGGAAAAAAAAATAGCCCATAATAGTGAAACCTACTAGAAATACACCATTTTGAAACTTACTTGCTTATTTTCTATAAATAGAGGACCTTCTTTAAGCCTTAGTTTCTTGATTTGTAATTAAATCTAGTTTCCAGGGTTATTACAAAGAATACACATTTTGTATTCATATTAAACGTTGTTATTCAGTACACATTTCTTAAAAATTTTTATTAATTTACTTAAGAGACACAGAAAGGGAGAGAGAGAATGGGCACACATGGGCCTCTTACCACTGTAAATGAGCTCCAGATGCATGCACCACTTTGTGCATCTACCTTTACAGTACTGGAGGAACTGAACCAAGGCTGACAGGTTTTACAAGCAAGCAAACTTTTACCCCTTTACTGTGTTTTCTTTCTTCCTTTCTTTCTTTCTCCCTTCCTTCCTTTCTTTCTTTCTTTCTTTCTTTCTTTCTTTCTTTCTCTCTCTCTCTCTCTCTCTCTCTTTCTTTCTCCCTTCCTTCCTTTCTTTCTTTCTTTCTTTCTTTCTTTCTTTCTTTCTTTCTTTCTCTCTCTCTCTCTCTCTTTCTTTCTTTCTTTCTTTCTTTTTTTTTTCTTTCTTTTTTTAATTTGAGTGTTTTTTTTTTTTTTTTTTTTTTTTTTTTCATGTTAGGGTCTCACTCTAGCCCAGGCTGACCTGAAACTCACTCTGTAATTCTAGGCTGGCCTCAAACTCACAGTGATCCTCCTACCTCTGCCTCCCAAGTGCTGGGATTAAAGGTGTGTGCCACCACACCCAGATTTCAGTAATACATTTTTATTTGCTCACTTTTTATTCAATTATTCTGTTTTCTTAAGTCTTAAAAAATGAAACCATTGATACTTTGTGACATGTAAATTGTTATTCATGTTTATAGGATTTGATGTAGTAAATGAATAATGCTAAAAAATAGTTAAATAAGTTAACAAATTGTAGTAGGATAGATAAAAGATGTGAAAAATAAAAATTATTACTCCCCAAAAGCTCAAGAGACACATAAGTAAGCTAGGATACTGGGGTGAAGGAAGTTCCTTGATCAAGATGACAACTTAAGGCTCACCCCATGCTAGAGTCACAGTCCCTCCCGTCCCTGCAGTAATTTGCACAGAAATATCCTGAGGAACGAATGAGGTAAGGATTAGTCTTGTCATCTGATTGTCATTAAAAAAAGTCATTCAAAACTTGAAAATTTAAAGATGGGAAAATGGTATGTATGTATTTTCAATGTCATGCCCAAGAGTTGTGTAAGAAACACTCAGAAAAGATTCCTTTGTCCTAGTGATATTGCTTATGGTCCAGATTCTCTTCACTTATATATTCTTTTGTTTCATAAGAAGCAAAGCGCTGGCTCAGACGCCATGAGTGGTCTCATGGCTACAGCAGCTCTATTGCTCTGAGTTAACCTGTCTCTTTGGCTCTGGGGCTCATTTCAGCAGATCTCAGAAAGGCTACTTAAACCTTTTTCTCAAATGCTTCCCCCCCCCCTTAATTTTTCCATCCTGCTGGTTCCCTCACTTGTGAAATAAATAAATCTTTGACATACATACAGCATTCTACACTTGTGGAATGCTTTTAGGTATTTGTAAATTAATCCTGACAATTTCAAAGACAATTTAGTTAGAGTTGAGTATTGCCCAGGACGATGTCTCGAAAGCGGAAAGGGCACACGAACCATCTCAGGGCTGAAACCTGCTTCCTCATGACGGGGTGAGTAGACAGGAAATATCGCCTTATTTCTAAGACGATGTTGCCTTACGTGGTTAGTAGAAGGATGACATAATTTGCTTTTTATTAAGATAAAAAGGCAGTAAGCCAATTACCCTGAGAGAATATAAGGTAAGCAACCTGGTGGCTAGGAATTACTGCTTACAACAATGTAAGTGTTCCAGTACTCACAAACTCTGGGCGTCCTCTGGAGATTTAGGGTGATGGTTGTTTATTTTTATTCTAAGAGGGAGGTCCACCCAGAAAGTTCCTTTCTGAAAGGAGTCAGGCTTTTCTGGACATAGGGCATCTTGAAGTCATTTAGATGCTCATGATTATGAGCATGGTCAAGCAGCCTCATTGTTCAGAGAGGGGACATTAAGGTACTATATTGAATGTAATATGAAGGCCAAAATGCAAACGCCATTTTGGTTGTTGGATTTATTTATTTGGGAGAGATTATTTATTTATTTGAGAAATATTTAAAAAAGGAGAGAGGAGAGAAAGAGGAGAAAGAACGAGAATTGGTGTGCCAGGGCCTCTTGCTACTGCAAGAGAACTCCAGACACAGGTGCCACTTTGTGTATCTGGCTTATATGAGTCCTAGGGAATCAAACCTGGGTCCTTAGGCTTCACTGGCAAGCACCTTTACCGCTAAAGCATTTCTCCAGTCCCCACAATCTCATTTTGTAGCGAGAGGACCAGCGGTCAGAGTTTCCACAAGAGAAACTTGAGTAGTGCATGGAGATGGGATGGGCGCCGCCCGTGGTCCTGGTGAGAACCCTGGAGCGCCGCTGGCTCCTGGCTCCTTCGCTAGACAAGCGCTGCTCTGCCGAGAGTGTGACTCCTTGTGGTTACTGTGGGAAATGCATATAAATATCCATTCCCTTGGTTGATGAACAATCAGAACAGGCTTGGTACCTCGAGAACTGGCGAGAGTATACAGCACTAGAGAACTGTTGTAAGAACTCAGAAAACCAAGAAGGAATGGAAGCTTTAATGCTAGTTTGTGAGATGGCTCAGTGGTTAAAGGCGCTTGCTTGCAAAACCTGCTGTTCTGGGTTCAGTTCCCCAATATCCGTATAAAGCCAGATGCTCAGTGGTAAAAGTGTCTGGAGTTTGCAGTGTCAAGAGGCTGTGGCACTCACTTCTCTCTCTCTCTCCTCCTATAAATAAATGAATACAATATTTTTAAAAGATAAAATATATTCCAGAAAATAGTATATAAAAAGATGACTAAAACTGTGTTAGATTTCCAGATAACATAATAGGTACAGTGTAAAGACAAATGAAAGGACATATTTTCTTTCTTTCAAAATAATATATCAATATGAATTGATATTAAAATGAGAGCAGAGGGCTGGAGAGATGGCTTAGTGGTTAAGGCGCCTGCCTCCTATGCCTAAGAACGCTGGTTCCAATCTCCATGGGTTCCAATCTCCAGGTCCCACGTTTAGCCAGATGTAAAGTGATGCAAGGGCACAATGCCGCATTTACTCACAAGGGGGCGCACTCATCTGGATTTCATTCACAGCAGCTGAGAGACTGCTGGCACGCCCATCTCTATCTGTCTCCCTCTACCCTCTCTCTCTGTCTGTCTCTGTGTTTCTCTCTAAAAATAAAAAATAAAAAATAAAAATGGGAACAGAAACTTTGCACTGAATTTTAAATTTTCTCAGGAAAATATTGAGGTCTTAATTTCTGTATTTCCTGTTACTACAAATTACCACCACATGGGAGGCTTAAAACAGCAAAACATTATTATAGTACTGGAAGTTAGGTATTTGAAATGGGCCTCTACATAGAGCCTAAAATCAAGAGGTAGAGAGGGGGCTGGAGAGATGGTTCAGTTTTAAGGTGCTTGCTTGAAAGCCTGATGGACTGTGTTTAATTCCTCATATCCATGTAAATCCAGAGGCACAAAGTGGCTCATGTGTCTGGAGTTCATTTACAAGAGCAAGAGGCACTCTCTCTCTGCCCCCACTTGCAAATAAATAATAAAAATATTCTTTAAAAAAGATGTAGAAAGGGCTGCCTGAATTCTGAAAACCTGAGAGGGAAATCCACCTGCTGCCTCACCTGTTTTATATGTGGGGGTTGCCAGCCTCCCTGGGCTCAGGGCTCTAGTCCATCTTTAAAGCCAAAACTGTCCACCTGGACTTTCTCAGGCTGCATTACTGTGACGCTGACTTTCTGACTCCTCTCTCCTCATTTAAAGAACCCTGGAGCTTAGCTAGGCACAACGGCATGCTCCAGGCTCATGTGCTTAGATGCAGAAAGGTTATCACAGCCCTCATTCCATGTGTAGCCTGGATTCTCTTTTGCCTTGTCATGTATATTGTCATAGCTTCCAGGGATTTGGATACAGACATCTTGTATGGGGCATTATTCTTCCCATCACCAGTGAAAGAAGCAAGGACAATTTGCCAACATGGTGGAAACAGGCAGTGTGCAGCACTGGACCACAATAGTATAGAAAACCTTTTCTTTCTATCACACTTTCATTGACATCTCTAGTGCTCTGTGAAGGTAAAAGTCTGTGATTGCTACTGGGATTTTCAAGACAAATTCATTATAATTGCTATTATAGTAAATTAATTTAAGACAGGTGTTTGAAATAGATAATTTGATTTTTGCAGATAAAAGTCATTCTATTATTTTTTAGTGATCATAAAATGCAGCCTGTTCTATCAATTACAAAAATGTAATAGAGGAATGTGCAAAGAAGAAAGATAACTCATTATCTTATTATACAGTAAGAACCCAAAGTGCCCCTTAGAACTTTCTTCTAGGTCTTTTAAGTGGGGAATAAAGACACAGTAATTTTTAATTCATTGAGATAAATCAAATTCTTCTTTAAATAAAAAAGTAAGTCAAGGTTTATATATGATCTCAATTGCTTTCCAGAACTTTTTGTTTGTTTGTTTGTTTGAGGTAGGGTCTCAGTCTAGCCCAGGCTGACCTGGAATTCACTATGTATTCTCAGAGTGCCCTCCAACTCACAGCAATCCTCCTACCTCTGCCTCCCAAGTTCTGGAATTAAAGGAGTGCACCACCATGCCCATTTCCAGAATCTTTTATACAAATGTATCATTAATCAAGCTATATCTTATTGTTACATATTTCACATGATTTCTATTTTACTGTTTTATTTATTTATTTATTTATTTATTTACTTACTTATTTCACAGAGAGACAATGAAAGAGGCAGACAGGAAGAGAGAGAATGGGCATGCCAGGGCCTCTAGCCACTTCAAATGAACATCAGACACATGTGCTACTTTGTGCATCTGGTTTCACGTGGGTTCTGGGGAATACCCTGGGTCCTTGGGCTTTTCAGGCAACTGCCTTAACCATTTTAGCCATCTTTCCAGCCCCTATTTTACTTTTTTAAAAATACTGCAACTAAATAAATATTTCTTTTAACATTTTGTACATTTTATTTAATAAATTTTCTATTAATTTCTTAAGATAAATTCTAGAAGTAGGTTTCATGTTAACATTATTCAATTTAAATTGGTTTTCTTTTCAAAGACATAAAAGAATGGAACAGCTAATAAGACTGGAGAATAGAGACTGTATTGCAGTAGCATTGTATGACCTAAAGCCTAGTAGAGAATGATTGAATGGTTATTATTCATAGAGTTGCATTATATGTTTGATCAAATGGTTTTGTGTGTTTAAACCTAGCCTTCCTTCTTTCCATGGAGAAGTCTATTAGTGAGATTAAAGGTGAAGAGATCCTACATGGTCAGTGAACATGAGCCCAGAGTTCAAGTCCACTGCAGTGCGAGGAGAGGACAGAAATGCAGCCAAAGGCCAGTTGTGTCTGGGGTCATGTAAGACTCCCCCCACCCCAGGCCTTGATTTTCACAGGATGCCACTGCAGACATAATTGATTTCCTCTGGCGCTCAAAGCCTTCTATTTTTAGTACTCAGCACTAAATAAAATGATATTTTTGATATTGAACATACTGGCTTGCATTGTTTATTTATGTCTGCTCTTCACATCCAAAAGTCCTGTAGCATCTTGAATGTCACAAGGCCAAGAATCACTAGATAATAAAGGTCCAGTTACTTGAACTCAGCCTTATTAGTGGAAAGAGATCTGAGGGCACACATTGCTCAGATGTTGGCCAGATCACAGGGAAAATGTATATGGAATCCCAGCCTATGGTGTGTAGTCCTTGTTACTCTCGTCCCGGGCAGAATAGAGACAGCAGGTACACACTGGAACAGAACTATGGCCGAAGGACACCGTAGTTTCTAAGCACAGACATTAACCCACACTTCCTAGTGTTAGAAAGTGAGAGAAATGGCTATCATGAAGCAGAGGCTGCTGAGAGCAGAACTGAGGAACAGATACTTTTCTGAGTAGATTTCATCACAAGGGAATCCAACATAAATCTTCTGCAACATACCATCTTTAATAACTCTCTAAATGTTTTATGTTCTATATAAAAGCTTGGTTACAGATTTTTAAACTCAAAATATAGCATAGCATATTCTGAGAATACCAGAAAATTATTATAAGTAGATTTAGCTAATATTTTAAAACCATCTATTACCAATAAGTCCTTATTATTTATTTATTTATTTATTTATTTATTTATTTATTTATTAAAAAAATCATCGACTTAAAGTGTTGAAGTAGAATTTGTCATGAGTAAAGAACTCAAACATGTTGGTGATCTACTACCTGGTAGTCAATTGACAATAGTTCAGCTCCTAAGAGCCAAGTCTATGGTTTAACCAAATATAAAATACAGGAAGTGTTTAAGACATTAAAATATGCACTGTAAATGCTTTGTTGTTTCATTATAATGGGTCTTGCTATATACCCTAGTCTAACCTCCAACTCAAAATCTTCTTGCCTCAGGTTCCCAGTATCATGATTATAGGTGAGCCCATGAGTCTTAGATTCAATAGGAAGAAAGGCATAAGGAAGCTAAACTAATAAATGAATAAATGCTGACATGCATACCACACATAAAAGGGCATTAAATTTTAGCAAAATAAACAGCACATAAATTTTCTTTCTTCCTCATTTCTAAATTCAGTAGGATTAGAGAAATTCCAATTGTTACTCACTCTTCTGACACTTTCTCGGAAACCTGAAATTCCATCAACTATCTGTTCTCCTATCCATGAAATGATCTGATGCAGCGTGGATCTTCCTGTTCCTGGCTTTTATCCTTAACATCACATCCTCCATGTCCACTCATGTATCACAATTTCCCTTCTTTTTAAGACTCCATCTTCTTATGAATGTCTACTACACATTACTAATTCATTCATCAAGGACACATGGGCCAATGTGCCATAAATAGACTTAAGGACAGAAATCACATGATCATTTCAATAGATGAAGAGTATGCCGTCAACAAAGTACAACATCTTGTCATGATGAAAACACTGCACAGACTAGGGATGGAGACGCGTATCTCAAAATAAAGGACTATGTATACAACACGCCTAAAGCCCGCATCATACCAAATGGAGAAAAACTTGAAGCATTTCCACTAAGGTCTGGAATGAGACAGGCATGTCCTCTTTCCCCACTGCTATTTAGCATAGTTCTTGAAATCTTAGCTCAAAAAAAAAAAAAAAAAAAAAAAAAAAGACAAGAGAGAAATAAGGGATTTAACATGGAAAGAAAGAAGTCAGACTAGCCTTATTTGCAGAATATATGATTCAAGATTAGTTATGTTTTATTTCTTCAACAATTCCTTGCTTTTCCATTTCAACAACAATTTCAGTGCTAAGCTTTCTGGATAAAATAGTACAAACTATGCAAACCCTTTCAGGTCTGAGGTAAGTGAATTGTTTACTAACGCTTCTGGGATGCTTGCTGTCACCTCTGGTTCAAATGTTTTCAGGATCTTGACCAAACTTGGGCCAGGGATTTCTCCCAAGTTCTTTCATGACTGTATGGACAAAGGCCTCGCAGGTCTGGCAGGATGTCCTGTTCTGTTACAGGGTTCTGGGCTATCACTATCACCAGATCTGTTCAAATGTCTCATGCACAAGTGTGTGAGGGACACCACCTGCTTCTAGAACAGCAGAATGAGAAGTCTCCCCACTGTACACACGGTGCCTCAGCCGACCACATCTGTCTGGCCCTCTCCACGTGCATCAGCTCTTATTTTCTGCCTAAAAAAAGAGTGTCACTGAGGGTTGGGACAATTTAGCTGCACAGAGAACACTCCTTACCTTCTATTCTTGACTCAGTTAAAAGCATCAGACAGGGCTGGAGAGATGGCTTTACAGTTAAACACTTGCCTGAGAAGCCTAAGACCTTGGTTTGAGGCTCAATTCCCCAGGACCCACATAAGCCAGATGTGCAAGATGGCGCATGCATCTGGAGTTTGTTTGCAGTGGCTGGAGGCCCTGGTGCACCCATTCTCTCTTTCTTTGCCTCTTTCTCTGTCGCTCTCAAATAAATAAATAAATAAATAAATAATATTTTTAAAAAGCATCTGACATATATTCCCAAATAAGAGATTTTTATTGACCATTTCTGTTATTGTTTTTAGTTTAATGGAATGCATTTTTGCCCATTTTAAGTGTAGTTAAGCATAGCAGATTTTTTTCCAAAAAGGTCTGTCAACAATAAAAGGAAGTTATCAAATGAATGCTTTCATTTTGTAAACAGGGCTGCAGGCTGGCAGGAGAGATGGCTTAGTGGTTAAACACTTGCCTATGAAGCCTAAGGACCCCGGTTCAAGGCTCGATTCTCCAGGACCCACGTAAGCCAGATGCACGAGGGGGTGCATGCATCTGGAGTTCGTTTGCAATGGCTGGAGGCCCTGGCGCACCCATTCTCTCTCTCTCTACCTGCCTATTTCTGTATCTCTCTCTCTCTCGCAAATAAATAAATAAATAATAAAATAAAATAAAAAAAAAAAACAGGGCTGCAGGCAACTCCTGTGTCCCTGTATGGAATATGTATTTGAGCAGCAACTTTGTGTGTGTGTGTGTGTGTGTGTGTGTGTGTGTGTGTGTGTGTGTGTAGTAAGTGTGATGTAATGTGTGGTGCATGTATGTGGTTATGCACACATATGTGCAGATGCATCACTCACACAAGTGGAGGCCAGAGGAGAATGTCGATGTCCCCTCCATTGCTTAGTTACCTGTTTCTTTGACACTGGATCTCTTCGCGGATTCCAGAGCTTGCCATTTTCATGAGCCCCAGTGTTTCTCTGTTCTCTGCTCCACACAAAACTGGGGTGACAGGGTTCTTGGACTGTATGAACTCAGTATCTCAGGCCTCCTCAGACTCTAAAGCCTGCGCAGGAGGAACTGTTAACCACCGAGCCAACACTCCATCACTACAACTTTTCATAAAAGGTCAACATGTACTTCAGTCAACTTTGCAAATAAAGTTAGAAAAGAAAAACACTATTGACATAAGGGGGATGCATCCAGCATCTTTAAAGGTTTTCTCTCTATAACATGATTTAAACGTGTTTTTTTTTTTTTTTTTTTTTTTTTTTTTACTCACAACAAACTATTTACCATCTCAGGTTCTGATGAGAAACTTTTTAGTTCTCTGCATGCCAACTTCATCCTCGTGTATCTTCTAACAGAAAACAGAAATTTCCAAAGTGCTATGATGAGGCAAAACTCAAAGGTACAGGTTAGGACAAAATAGCTTTAAATTCTGAATTGTATTGAAGTCAATTTAAAATATTACTTACTGGGAGAAGGAGGGACATGAATAAGGGATAAAGAAGTTTTAATTGATTCTTTTCAATTTGAATGCTAGGAATTCATGCTTTATTCTGAATAAAGGGGAGCAATGAAAGCATCACGTTCTGCACCCCCATATTTTTATTCAGGTGGTTAATTACAAAGGATATTAGGGTCAGCAAAGACTGTAGTGCTGGCTTCTGACCTCCTATTTCATCCGGGCAGCAGAGGCTCAGCCTGCAGTGATAACAGGGCCACAGGATGACTTACCATCAAGCCTGGAGCCCATCCCCCACCTCCCCTTTGGCACTGTGGGCTCCTTCCCCGGTGCAGGGGAGGGTGAACCCGGGTGGGAGCAAAGATCTCATTCTCATTCTTCCCCTTTCAGTCGGTGATGGCGGGCAGAGGTGGGAATAGCCACGCCTGTGACGTGCCTGTTGTTTTAAGAGCTCTGTGAAAGTGAGATCTCTTCGTTTGCAGCTCATGCCCTTTAATTGTTACGTTGTTTAAACGCCTCTCTATCTTCTGGTTTGATATTCTGCTCCCATCACTCCGTGATCACTCTGAATGTATATCCAGAGTGCACAAACACTATCACACAAACAGGGTCCTAGACACGATTTAAATCTGTCTTTCTCGTTTTCCTTTATGAGAAACTTACAGTCAATCGTCAGATTGTCAGGAACATTTATTTAGCGGAGCTTGTCACTCTGAGCTGCCAGGGACAGGAGGTAGTTGAAGATAAGTTGACGTCCACGGGTTCCCCACTCTGCACTCAGCAGCTGCTGGAAGGTGCCAGTGTTTCCCGGGTTCTGGTGTATGGCATCGGGCATACTCCTACTACTCTCAGTATTGTGGTTCAAATACCGCTGGAACCGAAAGGCCTTGTAAACATTACCTGACGCCTGATTGTCACCAAACTGGAGGCAAAATAGCTTGTCTGAAGATTCCAGTCAGTCTTCAGTTTAGTGGCTGGGAGCTGTGTACCCAGTACAAATGAAGCTTGGGGTCTGCAGCAGGTTGAATGTCACACCCAAAATTCTGCGTGAAATTTAATTGTCACTGGGACAGTAATTAGAAGAAAGGCTTTGAAAGGTGATCGGGTCCTTTCCGCTGTAGCCTGGTGAAGGGACTGATGCTGCTGTGGGTGGAGTGGGTTAGGTATCATGGGGGTGGGGTCCAGATGAAAAGCATGAATTTGGCTCGACTTCTGATCCCGACCTGTCATGTCTACTCGCCCTGCTTTGTATGCTGGTATATGTCCTCACCAGTGCTGGCACTGTGCTCTTGGAATGTCTAGTCTCCAGAACTATGAGTGAAATTAATTTCCATTGTTTCTAAATTCCAAGTCTGTGGGCATTCCATTACAGCCACACGAAAGAGACTCAGACAGAATTTCACATAACAGTTGGTCAAACGAATTAACGAATGAGCAAACATGTGAAGAGTTACATATATTTCATCACGGGAAAGTAATTTCTGATGCATTAATACATTTTGGTGGATTTATATTGATTAAAGGAACACTCCAACAGGAGGACATTACAATCCTAAACATATATACACCTAACATGGGGGCTCCCAATTTCATGAAACAATACTATTAGAAATAAGGTCATAGATAACACCAAACACACTTGTTGTAGGTGACTTCAACACCCCACTTTCACCCACTGACAGGTCATCCTTGCAAAAAATAAACAGAGATGCTTCTGGATTAAATGAGGTCATAGAACAAATGGACCTAACAGATATATACAGGATATTTCATCCAAATGCTGCAGAATACACATTCTTTTCAGTAGCACATGGGATATTCTCTAAAATAAACCATATATTAGGACACAAAGAAAACCTTAACAAATTTAGGAAAATTGAAACAATTCCACGCACTCTATCTGATCACAATGGGATAAAACTACAAATAAATAGCAAGAAAAGCTATAGAGCATACACAAAATCATGGAAACTAAACAATACACTACTAAATGATGAATGGGTCAATGAAGAAATCAAGAAAGAAATCAAAAAATTCATGGAGCCAAATGATAATTTGAACACAACATACCAAAATCTTTGGGATACAATGAAGGCAGTCCTAAGAGGGAAATTTGTAGCTTTATGTGCCTATGTTAAGAAATTAGAAAGGATGCAAGTAAACAACTTAATGATGTACCTTAAGGCCTTGGAAAAAGAAGAACAAAACAAACCAAAAATCAGTAGATGGGAAGAAATAATAAAGATTAAGGCAGAAATTAATGAAATAGAAACCAAAAATTGTCCAAGAATCAATGAAACAAAGAGTTGGTTCTTTGAAAGTATAAACAAGACTGATAAACCCTTAGCAAATCTGATGAAAAGAAAGAGAGAAGAGACACAAATTAATAAAATTAGAGATAAAAAAGGCACCATTACAACAGATACCACAGAAATTTTTAAAAATCATAGGGACATAATATAAGAACATATACTCCACTGAGTTTGAAAATATGAAAGAAATGGATGATTTCCTTGATTTATATGACCTATCTAAATTAAATCAAGATGAGATTAACCATTTAAATAGACCTATAACAAGTATGGAGATTCAAGCAGTTATAAAAAAAAATCTCCCAACTGAAAAAATTCCAGGCCCAGATGGATTCACTGCTTAATTTTACAGGACCTTCATGGAAGAACTAACACCAATGCTTCTCAAACTTTTCCATAAGATAGAAGAGGAAGGAATCTTACCAAACTCCTTCTATGAAGCCAGCATCACCCTGATCTGAAAACCAGACAAAGATAGAACAAAAAAGGAAAAATTACAGACCAAGCTCCCTCATGAATATAGATGCAAAAATTCTCAACAAAATATTGACAAATGGATCAAAGACCTTAATATCAGACCTGAAACTCTCAAAGTGCTAGAGGAAAAAGTAGAGGAAACCCTTGAACATATTGGTCTTGGCAAAGACTTTCTGAATATAACTTCATGAAATTACAAAGCTTTTGTATAGCTAAGGACACTGTGAATAGAGCAAAGAGGCAACCTACAGAATGGAAGAAAATCTTTGCCAGCTATACATGTGACAGAGGGTTAATATCTAGGATATGCAAAGAACTCAAAAAATTAAATAATAAGAAATCAAACAACCCAATTAAAAAGGGGCTATGGAACTAAACAGAGAGTTCTCAGAAGAAGAAATACAGATGTCATATAAACATCTAAAAAATGTTCTACATCCCTAGTCATCAGGGAAATGCAGATTAAAACTACCTTGAGATTCCATCTCACTCCTGTCAGATTGGCTACCATCATGAAAACAAATGACTATAAATGCTGGTGAGGATGTGGAAAAAGAGGAACCCTTCTACACTGTTGGTGGGAATGCAATCTGGATCAGCCATTGTGGAAATCAGTGTGGAGGTTCATAAGACAGCTAAAAATAGATCTACCATATGACCCAGCTATACCACTCCTAGGCATATATCCTAAGGACTTGTCTCACTACCTTAGAGATACTTGCTCAACCATGTTTATTGCCACTCTATTCACAATAGCTAGGAAATGGAACCAGCCTAGATGTCCCTCAACTGATGAGTGGATAATGAAGATGTGGCACATTTACACAATGGAGTTCTATTCAGCGGTAAAGAAAAATGAAGTTATGAAGTTTGGTGGAAAATGGATGGATATGGAAAGGATTATACTTAGTGAGGTAACCCAGGCCCAGAAAGCCAAACATCACATGTTCTCTCTCATATGTGGATCCTAGCTACAAATGATTGGACTTCTATGTGAGTTGGAATAAAACTCAATAGCAGAAGCCAGTAAGCTAGAAAGGGGATATAAAGGGAATAGAAAGGGAGGGGGGACTTAATAGGATGGTATTGCATATATGTAAGTAGAAGAACAGATTAATGGGGATGAAAAGGCCTAAGTGAGGTCAGGGGAAGAGACTGAGTAAAGGAAAGGTGGAGGGAGGGCTAATCAAAATGTAAGAAGATCTAATAAATAAGTCATATGGAAACCTACTTTTCTGGACAATGGAACACTCAGAAGCCATAGATTGTTACTAGAAAATTTTCAGTGCCAGGGATGGGATACTTTCCAGTGAGTTATTGGCTGGGGAGGTCACAGATACACACAAAACATTATAGGCCATTGCTGAGGCACTTGGTTTCCCACTAGGAATAGATGGTAAGACCCCATTGCTGAAAACTCCACATACTTGGGCTGCAGGTCACTGAGAAATCCTGCTGGAGCTGAGCTGAAAGCCTCTTCCATGTGGACCAGCTGACAGAAAGCTGGAAAAAGCTATGCTGCATGCAGTTCAATGGGAGAGAGAAAACACCAGTGAAGAAACTCAACAGTGAACACTGCAAGCTTTAAATTTGGCCAGCCAATGGGTGCAATAGTGGCATGTCTGTTATGGGGGAAACCAACTGCTCTCTAATTGGACTGGAGGCCCACTCTATGGGAGGCAATACATCCCTGATACTGAAAACCCTCAAAAGGGGTAGTCATGAGCCTTAGGGAAGTAATGTCTGCTGGTGTCTGGCTAAATGTAGATAGTATGCTCACCAAACTGCCCAGTAAGCACTTCTTTTAATGTCCACACCCAAATATTAATGCTACTCTCAGTTTTGGTTAGAGAAGCTTCTCTTTTCAGATTGTGGTGACCTTGGAATGACTCAGAAGGGACCATGGTGCTGAGAAGAAGGGACAGAGGAGTGCTCAGCACTGAAACATCTCAAACACACCTTCCAAGGGTCAGGTCTGTTGCAGAAGAGTGGGTGGAAAGAATGTAAGAGCCAAAGGAAGGGTATGACTCCTTACAATGTGCTCCTCCAGACATAAAATGGCCTAGATATCCATGACCTTGCAGTGCCTGACACTACCTACACAAGACCATCCTAATAGGAGGAAAAGATCATGACATCAAAATGAAAAGAGAGACTGATTGAGAGGGAGAGGGGATGTGGTGGAGAGTGGAGTTTCAAAGGGGAAAGTGGGGGGAGGGAGTTAAGTACCATAGGACATTGTCTACAATTAAAGAAGTTGTCAATAAAAATTAAAAAAAAAGAATACCAAAAACAATAATGTCTGTTAAAGTCCTCCCAGATACCTGTGTGTCCTTATTTGAGTGTGGTTGTCATGTTCCCAGTTCTTGTGGACCTAAGAGGAAATAATAAGGATAGTTTTAAAGGGTTCCTTTACTCTGTGTTAGAGAATTCTGGAAGAAATCACCATGGAGACAGAATGTGAACAATGTCTGTAGGGCCCAAGGGGCCTTGTGTGAGGATTTAGAGACTTGTCAGGTGGAGGAGCTAAGCTGGAAGTGCTGGAAGGCATTAGAAGGGCAGTGGTGGGTCTTCTGGATGTAAGAAGGTGAGTGGAAGAGATGAGATTGGATAGGTGTGCAGAATTTGGCCAAGCTGGGCTTCACAGAGCCCAGTGAGGGCTCCAGGCTGGGATGGCCTGAGGGTTTAAGCAATGAGAGATGTGATTTGGGTTTTAGAAGGAGACGGTCTGAAATGAGTTTGAAGGAGTTTGTATATACAAAATGTACAACTGAATAAAAACAAATCATCAGTTTTCTCTTGGAAAAAGTTAACTTTATGACAAAGCAATCTTCTAGGGGAAAATTTAGGAACTGAGGATCAGGGAATTGAAGACCAGGATTTGAATCTGGGGTATGACTGTCAATCGTGGGTTCCCATTGAGTAACTGTGAGAAATCACAATTATAAGTGTGTCCTTTTTGATGATTTTTTTGTGGTACTAGGGATGGAACCCAGAAATTTGTGCATGGCAGGTAAGTGCTCTTCCACCGAGATGTAACACAGCAATTTGTGACTTGAAATAGCTTTGCTAAGCATATTTTCTTTTAAGTTATTTAAACATTTATTATTTATTTATTTATTTATTTATTTACTTTTAGTTATTTGAGAGAGTGAGAAAAAGTGAGAATGGGCATTTCAAGGCCTCCAGCTGCTACAAACTCCAAATGCATGTGCCACCTTGTGCATCTGGCTTATGTGGGTCCTGGGGAATTGAACTTGGGTCCTTTGGCCTTGCAGGCAAGTGCCTTAACCAGTAAGCAATCTCTCCAGCCTTCTTTCAGGTTCTTAATCTACTATTTAATTTTTCCCCTAGAAAATAATATGTCAAAGAGTTAACTTTCAAAAAGAAAATAGATAATTTTCTCTTAGTTTGTACATTTTTGTGCAAGCAAATTAGCTTTCTCAAAGCTTTATAAAAAGACTTATGATTTTTATGCTCTTTAATTTGCTATAAAATGTATTTTATACTTTTAAAAAATAAAAACAACCACAAAACTTGCACCAAGAGGCTTTTCCTGCAGTAGTTTGGAGCTTGGTTTTCTTTCTTTGTGACTAGGACCTGAGCCACTAGAAATGGCCTCATCAGTTCTTTGCACAGTCGCTGCTCTTATATCTGCTCCTTTCCCTTTTACTGGTTTACAGAATTTTGTATTAGTGTGTTTAAATTTTGCTACTCTGCCCTACTATTTTGTATTCCTAGAGAGTGTTACTCCTTGCTTTATTTTTCTGACAAAAATGCTTATTCCTTGAATAGCACCTTATAGATTGTCCCAAGCTAAGACTACAGATTTAATAGTGAAATGTAAACATTTATACATACACTATCTCCAAACAGTCCTAAACACTGGCCTTATCAACTTCCCTGGAAGGATTTTAGTAGTTTCTCACCTGACTTGATTGCTCACAGCCTCCAATCCATCCTCCACTTAATCTTCTCATCAAATAAAACACTGGCTAGTTCATAGCCTCATTTACAACTTTTCTTGGGGCGAGAGAAATGGCTTAACAGCTAAGGTACTTGCCTGTGAAGCCTAATAACCAAGTTCGATTTGGCCCAGTACCTTAGTATGCCAGATGCATAAAGTGGTGCATGCTTCTGCAGTTCATTTGCAGTGGCCAGAGTTCTTGCATGCCCATTCTCCATCCACCTCTTTCTCTTTCTCAAATAAATAAAATTTAAGAATTTTTTTAAAATTCTTGATTCTGAAGGCATGTCTCAAATTCTGATCGCAACAATGCATTTTCAGACTCTCCCTACCACATCAGCTCCATCCCTCATCTCCCATCTCCTAGCCACCATCTAGAGCTGGCTTACCTAACCATGTCCTCTTTCTTTCAGGTATCATGCAGTCTCATGCAACCCAGCAATGCTGGGAGATTCAGATTTTCTCCTTTCTCTACTCTTCTCATTAAAATTCTGTTTCTCCTTTGGGTATCTAAGGCCATTTTTCCACTTTTCTTAAATAAAATTGATGTTCGTGGATCTTTGCTTGTGCTACTGTCTTATTTCTGAACACACACACACACACGCACGCACGCACACATGCATGTACGCACACACACCCGTCCTTCCTGTCTATGAGCTCCTTCAAGGCAAGGTAAATCTTCTTCCACCATTTTGGTACCAGAGTCACATACAGTGAGTGCTTCATTGACTCCATGCTTGGCCAGTATTTGATAAAGAGAGATGGACCAGTGAATCTTAATACTCATAAGCAAGGCCCTACTTCCTCACTTGTACTATTGTTACAACTCTCAAATAAGGTATCAGCATCAAAATCCTTGTTTGAGGATCTAGTGTTGAAAGTAAGACAAACTGAGTCTTTAGTCAGAAAGCAGAATGCTGTCAGGACCCCAGGCACCTACCTGTCTGTACACCTTTCTTATCACTCCATCTTCCCTCCTACTCCACAATGCTTCACTAATGCCATGACAAGTTTTCTTATTTTAATTTATATGAATAAGATTATTCTACTTTTTGTTTATTATTTATTTCTTCTCATACAAGTTCATGAAATTCATCTATGTCATTTGTGGAGCAAAATCTTATTTTTATTTATAAGTGTTTTTCATTACATGAATGATTTCTAATTTTCTTATTTATTTATGAGGATATTTTGAATAATTCCAGTGGGAAAATTCTTATACACATAAACACACACACACACACACACACACACACACACACACACACACACAGCATGTTAGTTGAAGGGACTGAACTTTGATATCATAGGATATTTATTTATTTATTTATTTATTATCATAGGATATTTTTATGTTCAGCTTCTGGAGATGAACTGGTTGTATGAGTTTATACTTCTACTAGCAATGAATTGAGCATTGCTAAGTTTTGATTTTTTAAGTATTTATTTATTTATTTGTAGGCAGAGAGAAATAGAAGAAAGAGATAATGGGCAGGCCAGGGCCTCCAGCTGTTGCATATAAACTCCAGATGCATTTGCCACCCTGTGCATCTGGCTGTATGTAGGCACTGGGGAGTTGAACCCAGGTTATTGGGCTTTGCAGGCAAGCGTATTACCTCTGAGCCATCTCTCCAGCCCTTGTCTTAATGACTTAGAAGTTTCTGTAGATATTTATTCATTTGGGTTTAAATTTGTCATGTCCTGATAACAAATGAAGTTAGGATTCTCTTTATATGTATATATACGCTCTGATGAAAGTTTGAAGGACCTGTTTAAATATTTTGCCATTTCTTTTCAATTGGCTTAATCGAGTGTTTCTTATTGCTGTGCAGGGATTCATTGTTCATTTGTATCCAGCTCTTTTACTAATTAAGTATATCATACCTTTTTTTTTCCTTCCACACCATCAGGTTCTTCTTTGATGAATTAATTCTATCTATAGATGCTTGTTTGGTCCACGTTATTGACCGTTTACACAGGTACTTGGGATTGAACTCAAGTCCGCATGTTTACGACACAAGCACTTTACCAACCGAGCTATCTCCCAAGCCCTGTTTTTATACAAAGATGCATGTGAAAATGATAAATGATCTTTTATTTTAATGTATCTCATCCCTGGTTTGCTTTAATTATACTCACTATATTTTGGGTTTAAAAATTTTTTTTTTATTTATTTGTGAGAGAGACAGGCACTAGGGCCTTCAGCCACAGAAAATGAACTCCACCCTGTGCATCTGGCTTTAAGTGGGTACTGGGGAATTGAACCTGGGTCCTTAGGATTTGCAGGCAAGCACTTTAACTGCTGAACCATCTTTCCAGCCCCCTCACTATATTTTGATGCAGGTTATGCTATCTTCCTTTCTCAAGTTAATGAAGATATTCAGCAACATGTGAAAGTATACTATTTTTATCTAACATTATATCCTGAATTAAGCTTGCCTTCTATTTACATTAATTTTTAAAGAAATAATGAAAAATTTAAAAATATTAACAAAATATTAATGCTTATCTTGAATTTCTACTTTATTCAAATTTCTGTTTAGAATTTTCTTTCTTTTTTGTTTTTTTCTGAAGTAGGGTCTCACTCTAGCTCAGGCTGACCTGTAATTCACTATGTAGTCTCAGGGTGGCTCAAACTCACGGTGATCCTCCTACCTCTGCCTCCCGGGTGCTGGGATTAAAGGCATGAGCCACCACGCCTGGCCTAGAATTTTCTTATATTCAGATTTTCCATTTAAAAGTTCAGCTCTTCATTCTTAAAGATTTAAATTCTTAGTATGCATTATTTGTACAAAGTAATTAACTCCATTATGACATTTTCATACATGTATACAATGTAATTCAATTATACTCTTTCACCCTCTATTTTTGCTCTCCCATTCCCACAAGACCCGTCTCCTAAATTGGGCCCTATGATGATTTTTAAAAGATATTTTATTTATTTACTTGCAACAAGGATAGAGAGGGAGAGAGAAAAAGAATTGGTGTTCCAGGGCCTCTAGTCACTACAAACAACTATATGCATCTGGTTCTATATGGATACTAGAGAACAGAACCCAGATCATTAGGTTTTACTGGCAAGCTCCTTAACTGCTGAGCCATACCTGCAGCCCTCTTTTTTGGAAAAAAAAAGAAAAAAGCGTTTATTTATTTGGAAATGGAGAAGGATAGAGAGAAGAGAAAAAGAGAGAGAGAATGGACACGCCAGGGTCTCTGGCCACTGCAAATGAACTCCAGATGCATGGCTTTACATGGGTACTGGGGAATCCAACCTAGGTCATTAGGCTTTGTAGGCAAGTGCCTTGACTGCTGAGCCAGTTCTCCAGCTCTGATGAGTTTTTTAAACTGTTAACTAGAAGCAATTCAGAATCACTTAGGATAGAGTCCACTGAACTTGACTGTGAGGGCATTGCCAGAGAGGTATAAGGGAAGTTCAAAGATCCATCCTGAATATGGGCAACACTATTACATAGGTTGGGGTTCTGAGCTGAATAAAAACATAAAAGTAAGGGGCTGTAGAGATGGTTTAGTGGTTAAGCACTTGCCTGTGAAGCCTAAGGACCATGGTTTGAGGCTCAATTTCCCAGGATCCATGTAAGCAAGATGCAGAAGGTGGCACTTGCACCTGGAGTTCATTTGCAGTGGCTGGATGCCCTGGGGCACCCATTCTCTCTCTCTCTCTCTCTCTCTCTCTCTCTCTCTGCCTCTTCCTCTCTCTGCCTATAGCTCTCAAATCAATAAATAAAAATAAACAAAAATTTTAAAAAGTAAAACTAAGTAGAAAATGCAGTAAGTAGAACATTTCTCTCGTTTCCTCTCTCACTTCCTGAGTGCATCTGCACTGTGACTAGATGCCACCTTGAGCTGCAGCCATGCCTTCCCCACCAAGATGGACACAACTTCAATCTGTCATCCAGGTCCCTCCACTGTTAAGGTTTTCTGTTAGATATTTTCCTGCAGCAATGAGGAAAGCCATATAACTGTTGTATGGCTCCCTTCCTTCTCTCTCTCTCTCTTTCATATACATATACATATACATATACATATACATATACATATACATATACACATATATATTCCATGTGATAGAAAAAGTGGTATGTGTTTTTCTGAGTTTTAGTTATTTTTCTTAATATGATGGTCTCTATTCCATATATTTTCTTTAAAAAGACATAATTTTATTCATCTATGGTTTAATAGAATAAATCTATCTATACCATCTATATTTATCATCTATCTAACTTTTCTTAATTTTTAAAAAAATATTTTATTTTTATTTATTTATTCATTTATTAGACAAAGAGAGAGAGAGAGAGAGAGAGAGGGAGAGAATAGGCATGACAAGGCCTCTAGCTACTGTAAATGAACTCCAGATGTATGTACCACCTGTCTTACATGGGTTCTGAGAAATTAAACCTGGGTAATTATGCTTTGCAAACAAGTGGCTTAACCACTAAGCCATCTCTCCAACCTGTCTGTCTATCTATTTATCATCTATCTATCTATCTATCTATCTATCTATCTATCTATCTATCTATCTATCTATCATCTATCTATTGATCATCTATATATCTATCATCTATCTTTCTTTCACAATATCAGGTCTTTCATTTTATTAATTCTTCCTTCTGTGACTCTCTCTTCTATTTCTTTTCTATATTTGAGTTTCCACTTACAGCCATTGTAAATAGTGCTGTAATCAATACGAATGCATTCAGGTCTCTCTACTGTATGATTTGATTCTTTTGGATATAAACCAAGAGGGGTAGAGTTGGGTGGTGTGGGAGTTCTGTTTTTAGCTTTTTGAGGAACCTCCATCCTGATTTTATAGCAGCTACACAAATCTACTTTCCCATCAACAGTGTATAAAGGTTCTTCCTCAACCATCATTTCATCCTTGCAGGTATTTGTTTCTGTTTATTTTCTTGACAGTAGTTGTTATGACTGGAATGAATGGAATCTCAAGGAAGACTTGATTTGCATTTACTTTATGTCTAAAAATAGAGTATTCAGTCATTTATTTATTGGCCATTTTACCTTATTTTTTGAGCATTGTTTAATTCACTTGCTTATTTATTGGGTGGGTTATTTGTAATTTGGTGTTTAAGTTTTTGAGTATTTTTCATGTCTTTTATTTTTTAGGGTCTGTGTAGTCCAGGCTAGCATAAAACTTGATAGCCTGAGGCTCTGTTTTTTTTTTTTCTGACAACTTCCATAATTATGGAAAATAACCCATGGTAATTCCCTCCCTTTCCCCACTGTCCTCTTTGCAACTCCACTCTCATCATATGTTTCCCCCTCTAAATCAGTCTCTCTCTTATTTTGATGTTATCATCTTTTCCTACTATTACAAGGTCACAGATATCCAGGGATTTTGTGTCTGGAGGAGCATGTTGTAAGGAGTCCTACCCTACCTTTGGCTCTTACATTCTTTCTGCCCCCTCTTCCGCAATGGACCCTGAGTCTTGTAAGATGTGATTACATATTTCAGTGCTGAACACTCCTCAGTCACTTCTTCTCAGCACTATGGTGCCTTATGAGTCATCCCAAGGTCACCACCATCTGAAAGGAGAAGCTTCTCTAACCAAAAGTGAATGTAGCATTAATATATGGGTATGAACATTATGAGAAGTGTTTACTGAGGAGTTTGATGAGCACAGTATATACATTTAGTCAGACACCAGCAGATGTTACACCCCAGGGCTCATGACTACCCCTGTCATAGCTTTTCAGTATCAGGCATGTATTCCCTCCCATGGAGCAGGCCTCCAGTCCAATAAAGAGCAGTTGGTTTCCCCCATAACATACATGCCACTATTGCATACATTGCTTTATTTGGCCTGGCTGGTAAAAGTTAAGGCTTCCAGTATCCACTGATGAGTATATGCATTGGTGATTTCTGTCTCTCCCATTGAACTGCATGCAGCATAGCTTCTTCCAGCTTTCTGCCAGCTGGTCTACATGGAAGACATTTTCAGCTAAGCTCCAGGAGGATTTCTTGCAGCCCAAGTATGTGGAGTCTTCAGCACTAGGCACTTACCATCTATTCCTGGTGGGAAACCAAGAGCCTCAACACAGCCTGTAATGTTTGGAGGTACCTCCCTCACCAATAACTCATTGCAAGGTATCCAATCCCTAACACTGAAAATTTTCTAATAACAATCTATGGCTTGTGGTTGTTCCATTGTCCAAAAGAGTAGGTTTCCATATGACTCATTCATACTTTCTAAGATTTTGATTAGTCCTCCCCCACCTTTCCTTTACTCAGTCTCTTCCCCTGGTCTCACTTAGGACTTTTCACTCCCATTAACCTTTGCTGACATGGAAAGAGAGATTAGCATTTCTAGTACAGGCCTAGGTATCTGGCTTTGTATAAGTAGGCCCTGTTACTTTTTTATTTTTTTATTTTTTAAAATCATTTTATTTATTTTTGGAGAGACACACAGAGACAGACAGAGAGGGAGAGGGAGACAGATAGGAGAATGGATGCGCCTGCAGTCTCTCAGCTGCTGTGAACAAAATCCAGATGTGTGTGCCCCCTTGTGGGCAAGTGGGGTATTGCGCCCTTGCGTCACTGCATCTGGCTAAACGTGGGACCTGGAGATTGGAACCGCTGGAGATTGGAACCCGGTTCTTAGGCTTAGCAGGCAGGCGCCTTAACCGCTAAGCCATCTCTCCAGCCTGGCCCTGTTACTTTTTGAAATGGCTTCCAGTCCCACCAGTGTTGAGTGCCCACCTTGATCTCTCTTGGTGCCAGGTGGCAGGGATTGAATGAGTTCTCTGGACATTCAGGGCCCTCATGGTTGGGGGATGGGAGACTTTGCAGGGTGCCTGGAGTTGTACTGGAACTGCTTAGCTGGTCCCCTTTGTATTCTCTTTCAGCAGCTGCTCAGCCGGTTTCTGCTGTCTTCCCTTTCAGGTTTCTTGCCTTTGCAAGGAGGCTGATGTGAGTGGAAAATCCCCTCACCTTGTTTCTGTATTCTGTGCCGCTGACTAAGTAGGCTTATGGATCAGGGCTGCTGGTGCCTTGGTGGGATTCTGGCTGGTTTCCTCCATTCTGAAAGATCTTGGTCTCTCCTGCTTCTCTTCTGTGGTTGATAATAACTTATACACCTTCAATTTTCAGTATAAGAGTGTATTTTGCTGTGTTTCTGTTTATTTACCCCCTGGGCTGCTTTGGTGTGGCTAGTATGCCTCCATCTTACCCAGAAGTCAAGTTTTTGAGTTTTTATTTGTTCTTCACATTAATCCATTGTCAGAAGAACAGGGAGCAAAGGCCTCCTATTCATTGGCTGCCTCTTCACTGGGCTACTTATTCCTTTGTTGGGCAAAAGCCTGTTCATTTAATGCAGTCACATTACTCAAATGCTGCAGTTATTTCCTGGGCTGTTGCCTTCCATTTAGTCATTGCCTGTGCCCAGAGGTATGAATCTATGAGATTATTTTTTGTGTAATTTCCTCAAGTAATTTCAGAGTTTCAAGTCTCACATTCAGGGGTTTGATCCATTTTCAATTAAGTTTCTTTTACAGTGTAAGAGATGGGATTTTAGTTTCATGCCACTCCAGTTTTTCTAGCACCATTTGTTGAAGATCCTATTCTTTCACCAATGTATGGTTTTGGAACCTTTGTTGAAAATCAAGTGGCTGTAGCTCTCTGGGATTATTTATAGATCCTTTGTTCTATTCCACTTGTCTTCATGTCTCTGTTGTGACAGTGCCATGCTGTTTTCGTTACATGTCTATATAGTGTAATTTGAGATCAAATATATTGATACCTCCAGCATAGTAGCATCTCTTTTTTAAGTACTTAAGTGAGGTAAGATACACTGTTGTTTTGTAATTTTTTTAATGAGAGAGAGAGCAATAGAGAGAGGGAGAGAGAGAGAGAATTAGCACACAAGGACCTTCAGCCACTGCAATCAGATTGCAGATGAGTGTGCCACCTTATGAGCATGTGCAACCTTGCATGCTTGTGTCACCTTGCGTGTCTGGCTTACATGGGATCTGGAGAGTTGAACATGGGTCCTTATGTTTCAAAGAAAAGTGACTTAACTGCTAAGAAATCTCTCTAGCCCGAGATACACCATTTTGAAAAATTTATTGAAATAAGTAGCAGTGAAGAGTCAGAAAGGGTCATTTGTGGCTGTTGTTTTTTGAGTGGTAAGTGTGGCTTAGGGCAGCATATTGCCCTCTGTCACCTAATGACAGTAAAATCTCTTGCTGAAAAAGAGATTTGGGCAATTTTCTAGTTGTGGTTTATTTTTCTTATTTCCTATCTTTCCAAATGAGAAGTTATGTGTATTTCCTGTGAATTTATCACTACTAACCTCCTCAAATGTGCTCAATATGGCAAATGCTTATACATAAGAAACAGGCAATACCAAAGTCCCTTACACACTTGGGTATGGCTGTCAGCTAGCAAAGATGTGAATGTTGCCATGATAGGCAACTTGTTTTGGAATCACTGACATTCAGGATGAATATCCACACTAGCTCTCCTGAATACTTTATTTTGGGGGGAGAAACAGAACATATGAAAGGCAGAGAGAGAGAGGGGAGAGAGAGAGAGAGAGGGAACATATTGGTGTACCAGGGCTTTCTGCAACTGCAAACAAACTCCAGATGTATGTGCCACTTTGTGCCCTTTGGCTTTATGTGGATACTAGGAGTCAACCCAGTCCGTAAGGCTTTGCATGCAGCAAGTGCCTATAACTACTGAGTCATTTCTCCACCCCCTGAATATTATTCAGAATATCTATAATTATTTTATCTAATGTAATTGGAACATAACTTAAAATTTTTCTCACACATAAAAATGTGTTGAATTGTATGGATAAAAATTCAGTTTTAGTGTGTATAAATGTGGGACAAAAACATTGTATTGAAAAGAATGTGTATCACATGTAGTTTAGATGATATATAATAGGATACACATTAAGAAGAAAATATTAACCCAAGAAACAGTGCTTAGGTATGTCACTTGTCGCTTACACCATCATGGCCAAGAATATAACAGTTGCCTGGAGATACAATTAATGTCATGTATATAAATTTTATAAGTGTGAAATGAGTAAGTACATCTATTAAAATGGAGAGCATTAGGTAAAAATTTTTAAAGTCATGTTAGGGGCTGGAGAGATGGCTTAGCGGTTAAGGTGTTTGCATGAGAAGCCTAAAGACCCAGGTTTGATTCTCCATTACCCACATAAAGCCAGATGCACAAAGTGGTACATGCGTCTGGAGTTTGTTTACAGTGACTAGAGGCTCTGGTGTGCCTGTTATCTCTCTTTCTCACTCTGATAATTAATAAATGAAAATAAAATATTTAAAAAAGCCTGATTGGATAGTTAATATAGTGACATCTACTATCTGAAGCTAGAGAAATTTTAAGAATGAAGAACCTTAGAGCTGGGTGTGGTGGCGCATGACTTTAATCCCAGCACTTGGGGGCAGAGGTAGGAGGATTGCTGTGAGTTCAAGGCCACCCTGAGACTATATAGTGAATTCCAGGTCAGCTTGGGTTAGAGTGAGACTCTCTTGAAACACCAAAATAAAATAAAATAAAATAAAATAAATAACTTAAATAACAAGTACCCAAGAACCAAAAGTATGCAGGAGGTAAGAAGGAGCATAATTTCATCTTTGAAGCAATGATCCTCCAAGAATACACAACTCTTAAGACATTCATACATTTACCAACCCAGCCAGAATTGATGGGACATAGAATGAAGCTATTTAGTCCTTGAAAGCATTCAGTTCAGTTCAGTTCTTTTAGAAACATTTAAAGAAGTAGTACTCGTAGTGTTTTAACACAATGGAGCCATAAAGTAAATAAGTTTAAACTTCTAAATGTTAACAGGCTCTGTTTTCCCTAACAGATACATAAAACACAATCCTTTCTCAGTCCTACACTTGTATAAGCCCACTTGTTATAAAACTGCAAGTCAATTTTCAACAAATGTGAGAGAATCAATATTTTAAGTGTTATGGTTTAATGTAAAAATATTCACAATAGGGTCATGTGTTTGAATACCCTTGGTCCCTAGCTGGTGCATAGACGTAATTGCAGATACAGAAATTCTGTGGTGTTCTCAGTTTGTCAGTCATTGGGGTCATGGGACTAAATGCTAGGTGTGTTAACTACCCTTTTTTAAAATCACAGTAACAAGACAGCTGACAGTTTAAGGGAGGATTTATTTTGGGTCAGTTTCAGGGACCATCCCAGTGAGGATGGTGATGGCTGCGCCGTCTGTCCAGCACTAGAGTTTAACATAGCTTGCTCCCATCCTGGCAGGTCAAGAAGTGGAGACCTCAGGCCAGCTCCTGTGAGGGTAGCCATGAAGACATGCCCTAGACCCCACTTCCTAAAGGTTTCCCAGCTTTGACAAACAGTGCCACCGTCTGGGGACGAGTGTTCAAACACATGAGTCCACAGGGGACATTTCATATTCAAATGTGCACACTGGAGAATCCTGACTTAGACTTTTGGTCCTCTCATCTTATTCTTTCCTCCTCAGCACACAAAGAAAACCAGTCTGGATTCAAAGTGTTTCTCAATTTCATTTTACAAGTCTCCATGGAATAATCAGTTACAATATTTGTCAAATATATCTTATCCCTTTGAGGATAACAAATTGTCATAATATTAAAACTCAGTTAAGATAATAAAGGAAAACTGAGCATGGAGTATGGCACATGCCTTTAATCCCAGCACTCAAGAGGTAGAGATGGGAGGATCGCTGTGAGTTCAAGGCCATATGTGTATAAGCATGGTTCATATGTGTGTCCCTCCACTTTGCACTACATGTGGAGGCCAGATGTTGAATTTGGGTATCTTCTTCAATCAGTTCCTGAAATAATTCTTTAAGCGGAAAGCAGTCAGAAGAGACAGCCCCTATCATAACAAAGTCATTTATTAAAAAGATGTGATGATTGCAATAGTGGCCGGTAGCACACACCAAAACATTATATAAAAAGGTAACAAGAATCTACACATACCTAAAAAGTTGCAGAGGTTAGAAGTAGTGTTAACAACATCGGAGAGAAAGAGGATCTACTAAAATGGAAAAGACTGATAAATTTGACCCCTTTAAAAGGAAAACTTCTATTATGAAATATGATAAAATCAAAGATTCGTTTGAAGGCTGGCTATATCTACAAAGTCTTCCATATTTAAAGAGGTCAACATTAAGAAGACACAAAAGAAACATGGAATTCATAAAAGTAAAAAGGAAAAAAAAATCTCCTAAGAAAATGGATGAAACATCTGCAAAACACAGGAAAGGAAACTAAAATGGTGACAATGCGTAGGATCAAATTCACCCTCAGCAGCAATCACCAATATAAGCTTTATGGGCTGGGAAGATGGCTCAGCAGTTCAAGGCACTTGCTGGCAAAGCCTATCAGTCTGAGTTTAATTCCCCAGCATCCATGTAAAGCCAGATGAAAAGTGGCACATGCATGTCATATATGTGCCCCCTATAAATAAATAAATAAATAAATAAATAAATAAATAAATAAATAAATAATTTTTGAAAAGTATAAACTTCACAAAGTCAAAATCAACATGGCGCTTTCCGGCTGCATTAACAAAGGATGATTCAAAGGGAGCCTCTCGCCCTTCTTCAAGGTCATGAAAACCCACCCATTTCTTTGGTTGTGCTGTGTATACAAACAGCCCAGAGGGCTTTGTTCACAAGCACAACTGTTCTTTTTTTTTTTTTTTTTCAAAATTGAAGTCTTCTTTTTAAAAAAATTGTGGATAGGGTCTCTATATAGTCCAAGCTGTCCTCAAACTTACTTTTTTTTGTTTGTTTGTTTGATTTTTTTCTTTTTTTTTGTATTTTTTTTATTATTGATTTTTATTGACTTTTATACTCACATACAAAGAAAAAACCCACGTGATATTTCCCTTCCCTCCCCCCATTCTACTTTAGAACTCAAGTCTCCATCATATCCCCTCCCTCTCTCCATTAGTCTCTCTTTCAATTTGATGTCATCATCTTTTTCTTCTATTTTGAGGGTTTTGCAAAGGTATTGTTAGGCACTGCAAGATCATGGATATCGAGGCCAGTTTCTGTCTGGACAGTTGCATTGTAAGAGGTTACACCCTTCCTTTGGCTCTTCCATTCTATCTGCCCCCTCTTCCGCAATGGTCCCTGAGCCTTGGAGGGTGTGACAGAGGTGTTTCAGTGCTGGGCACTCCTCCATCCCTTCTTCTCAGCACTATTTTGCCTTTTGGGTCATCCCAGTGGTCATCACCATCTGAAAAGAGAAGCTTCTCTAACCAGAAGTGAGAGTAGCGTTAATATGTGAATATGAACATTAAGTGTAGTGCTTTCAGGGCAGCTTGGTGGGAATAATATATACATTTAGTCAGATGAGAGCAGGCTTATACCCCTAAGGCTCATGACCTCACCTACCAAAGACTTTTACTTAGGTTTTTCAGTACCAGGTATGTATTCCCTCCCGTAGAGAGGGCCTTCAGTCCAATTATGGAGCAGTTGGTTACCCCAAGAATAGACATGCCACTATTGCACCCGTTCAGTCATTGGGCCTGTCTGGCCAAGCTTGAATATTCAGCGTCCACTGTTTTCACTGTAGATGACTTCTGTCTCCCATACTCTGCATGTAATGCAGCTTTTTCCAGCTTTCAACAACTGTTCTTTTGTTGTACTCTGTGAATCACTTTCTTCTTGAGCTTAAATGTGTGACTCCAGTGAAGCTTTCATCTAGTGCACTCTGAATGTGGCAGGCTGGATAATGGCCCTATGCCTGGCACCTGTGACTACATTTCTTTCCAGGGTGAAAGTCACTTTGAAGTTGTGGTTAAGGATCTAGAGGGAGCCTTGGTACAATCATACAAACCCATGGTAAATGTCACTTTGAAGTTGTGGTTAAGCATCTACATAGGGCCTTGGTACAACCATACAAACCCATGGTGAATGCCATTTGGAAGTGGTGGTTAAGGATCTAGAGGTGGTCTTTTCACAAAGGGAAACATGGCTGTCTGAGGCTGACAAACATAGAAGCAGGTGGAATCAAGTGATGTGAACACTTGAGCCAAGTAGCAAGAACAACTTAGAAGGAAAGAAACAATTGGCCCAGAGCCCCCAGAAGCAATGTGGGTCCGTTGACACCTTGGTGTTAGTCCACAGCTGCTCATTTTGAACTTTCTATTTCTATTTTCAGGACTAGACAGGATTGTATCTGCAATGCCTTAAGTCATTAAATCTGTGGTAAATTGATACAATAGCAATAAGAAACAAACATCAGTCCATTCCATCTCTCTTCTGTCTCTATCTGCTTGCAAATAACTAAATCAATAAAAATATTTTTTAAAACTACATTTAAAAAGAGCTGGAGAGATGGTTCAATAGTTAGGGTGTTTGTCTACAAAGCCTAAGGACCTGAGTTTGATTCCCCTTTTCCCAAGTTAAGCCTAATACAAAAACTAGCACATGCATCTGTAGTCTATTTGCAGTGGTTGAAGGCCCTGGTGTGCCTATTCTCTCTGTCTGTCTCTCTCTTCTCTCTTTGCTTAGAAATAAATGAATAAAAATATTTTAAAATAACAATTTTTAAAAAAATAAACAATCATCACACTTGTGTGGGTGATAGAACATTCTTAATCCTTGTGAGGGTGCCAATCCATTTCTCTCCACTCTAGCAGCAGGACTATTCCATCCTGTTGTCTATAAACTCCCAGTGAGAAGATTCAGCCTGCTGCTAAAAATGCTCATTTTCTCCTATGAAAACAATTGTACATACACAGTGCTTTACTAGGTATCAATCCATGAAGCAGGTTACCTCCACTCACACAATTACATATTACACCATCTTGGGCTTCCTTGAGAATTAGTCAATGACAATGCTAAGCCACATCTGGAGAGGTTAGAGCTATGTTCTTACCTGGAGGTAGGCTACATCATCAGTGCCAACCACATTAACATGAAAGGAGATGTTCCTAAATTTAATCTAGTTCATGTTATCTCTAGCCAAGTGTTGTAGTTAGCTCCTTGTTGCTGGGACAAACATCCAACTAGACACAGTTTATGGGAGGTAAGGGATTTATTTCAAGCTTAAAGAGCCAGAGGAAGTTCCACCAATGATGGAGAAAGCTCCTTTTCATAGATCCAAGCAGAGAGAGGAGAAATCACCCACAACCTGCACCACAACCACAAACAGCCAGAGCACAAATTGTTCTTTTCACATCCTTGGGCTGTGTAGCAGACAGCTTCAGGTTCGCTGAGACGAACTTCCAGACCGGGCACAGTTATGGAGGAAGGGATAATATTTATTGAAGCTTACAGATCCAGGGGAAGTTCCATAATGGCAGGAGAAGCGGCCTGCTCTCACAGGGCCAAACAGAGAGAGAGAAAAAGCCAACCAGGCACACAGCACACAGAGCAAAACTACAGCCCCAAAAGCCACAGCACACTTCAGGAACTCCTATTAGGCACACTTTGCATATCTTTACAATGGAATCTCAAACCATTACCACACCTTAAGACCGGCCCCCAGTGACATTGCCTCTAGCAAGGTGATTGCGGATGCAAACTATAATTAATAAAACACTGAATATATTGGGGGGCATATATTCAAACTACCATAGGCTGGAATCAAGATCCACCCCCCAAACACACCTTAGGGCTGCACCCCAGGATCTGCCCCCAGGAACACCACCTCTGGCAGACTGCTGGAAACTTAAGCAGGAAGCTTAACCTTCCTCAAAAATACCTGAGGCTATGGGGAATATACATGCACATTCAAACCACCACACCATGCTAATGAGAAACTGACATTTGGGGAGCACCCTGGTACTCATTGTCAGCACAGTCACTTGTGCTTGTCCAGCCTGACTTCAAACCCTGGCCCGAGTCTTTTATAGAGGAGAGCGAGGGAGGCCAAAGGTGTGTCTAGCTTGGTGGTACGTCTCAGCCTGTCTTTGTGTAACTGTTGATCTGTGAGGTGATCGAAAGTGCCATTTGGCCTGTGAATGAATGGCTGCAATTTCCAGTGTCCTTGCTAAGATTCCTTGTTCCAACTGTAAGTCTCAGTAGCCAGGTCAGCTCGATACAGCTGACTTATTTTTATTGTCACCTTGTCTCTGGGTGGGTGGCTGCCTGTATCTATGGGAGGTGGTGCATTTAGTTTTGGATATAGGTGTTCTTATATAATAAAATGTGAGGATCACATTGGAGAGAACATAGACATTATCTAAAAGAAAATGAAATATCATAGTGGTTAAATAAGCAATATTTTCTTTTGCCAAAATTTAGAAATAGAACTACCATGTAATTCAGCTAAAGAACTCTGATTCCCGCAGGATTTTAAGTCAGCAAACCACAGTGACTTACACATCCATGTTTCCTACAGCAGAACTTATGAGGGCCAAGATATGGAACCAGTCCAGACGTTTATGAGCTGATGAATGGACCAGGAAAAACATGATATGCATTCATCAAAAATGGAAAATAAAATCATATCATTTGCAGGGAAATAAACAGAACTGGAGATCTTGTCAAGTGAAATCAGCTGAACTCAAATACCACATTTTCCTTCACATGCAGAATTTCGATTACAAAATATATGACACAAGAGAAGAGGAAAACTGGAAGTTAATTGTGGGGTGGAAAAGGACCATGTGGGGAGGAAACAAGATTGTAGTGGAGGATAAATATGGAAAAAATACCTGGTGTACATGTTTGAAAATATCAAAATGAAGCCCATTATTGTATGTGCTAATTTCCAAAACCAAAACAATAACTTTAACCAAGATGGTATAAAAACCAAAGAAAATGACAAGATATCAGATACAGTTTCTGTTTTACTCCAGGTGTATTAGATACCAGATTGCTTTTGAATTTTAGAAGAGTAGACTTTTAGAAGGATTTTGGATGATTTCAACTTGCCTGGTCAAATTCTAGTCAGCTGTAAATAATGTTCATGTTAAAAAAAAATGGTAGGGGCTGTAGAGATGGCTCAGCAGTTAAGACACTTACCTGCAGAGCATAATGACCTGGGTTCAAGTCACCAGTACCCATGTAAAGCCAGATACACAAGGGGGTGCAGGCATGGATTTTGCAGTGGCTGGAGGCCCTAGCATACCCCTTCTGTCAGGTTCTCTTTTCTCTATTCTCTTTGCCTGCATATAAATAAATATATTTTTTTAAATAAAAAAGTACAGGAAAATGCAATGAAAACTCCAAGTGGAAGACCACAGTGTGAAAGACAGGTTTATAATTTATTCAGATCACCTGGTTTGTTTTTAAAGGTAGATGGTCAATTGTTTTGCTCAGCTTTTCCTCCTGTGATCAGTATCTGGAAGTTCAAAGATAAGTGGCCCGGAGAGATGAAGGCTGTAATACTAAAAAAAAAGAGACTCATTCTCTGCCTGATGTGGCAGCCTACCTCACCCCACTCATCCGCGAGCTAGCCTTGGTATTTTGTGTTTCAAAATGTTTCTCCAGCTTCTGGAAAAACAAGGTGTCCTTACTCTTCACAGCCCACACCTGCCACATCCCTTTGTCTTTATACTTGCTCCTATTTGACTCCTGCTTGACAATGACATCTGTTGGGGAGATTAGAGATCTGAGAGTTTAACCGCATGGCTTGACGACACGCCCAAGGTCACCTCTGTAACACATAAGCCTTCATGAGTAGTCAGACATTGATTTTAAAAGAGTTATTATACTTAGAGGTTAGTTACATAGTACTTTCAAGACATGGTTAGAATATGTTCTGTATGTTTTGTCTGAACTTGTCTGCTATATTTATTAATCTAGATCATTCCCTTCACACATGTGCAGCTCCATGTCTGTGGTCTAAGTGTCTGCCCTTCCCTGGAATTAATATGATGAAATCCCAGCCCCCAGGAGGATGCCATTAGGAGGAGGGAGCTTTGGGGTGATGGTTAGTAACACAGCGGAGCTCTCGGAATGGATTAAGGCCTTTGTAAAAGAGGCTTTTGAAAGCCAGGCGTGGTGGCGCACGCCTTTAATCTCAGCACTAGGGAGGCGGAGGTAGGAAGATTGCCATGAGTTCGAGGTCAGCCTGAGACAATATAGTGAATTCCAGGTTAGCCTGGGCTAGAGCAAGACCTTACTTCAGAAAACAAACAAAAAGAGGTCTGTGAGAGACCATGTATGAGTATGAGCCCTTATCCGACAGTGACTATACAGGCATCTTGACCTTGAACTTCCCTGCCTCTAGTCCTGCGAGAACTGTCTGTTGTTTGATAAGCCATCCAGTATGGGATTTTGGTATAGGTCTCAGCTAAGACGACATATAGTCACCATCTTAGTTCATGAGAGCTGGTCTGGGCCAAACGTTATGATTACCTGGTTGTTTTAATGAGGCTTTGATGTACTTTTGTGTTTTGTTATGATTATGCTTGACTGGCATACAAGACATAATTAGCAGTAAATTTCTGCTCCTTATTGCCATTGAGTTTGCTAAGCATAGGCTAATGACCAAAAGATTACAAATTTTACATTAAAATGTTAAGCCTTTTATTATGCATTTTCTAGCCCATGCATTTAAGCCATGGTATGTTGAAATTCCTGCAGGTGCTTGTTTTGCTCTGCTTTCATTATTTTTCTCTGGGTTTATAATTGCACTGAGCTCCAATATCTTTTTTAATAACAAATTTTTATAAGTCATTTGAAAGGCACAAGGAGCATATAGGCATCATGGAGACTGGTGGTATTAATTTCAGTGTTCTTTTTCAGCAGAACACAATAGTTGTCAGATTTAATCACAGCGATCCATCCCCAAAGGAACCATTTAGTTTGAAATAATACCAGATGTAACAATTCCTTGATCCTAATGTTTGGCAATGTGGAAAGGGGAAATAAGGATTATAATTGGAATCAAAGTTGTCATATTTTAAAAATTAAACATAAATGTTTACCCTATAAAACCATCTCATAGCACATTTGTAAAGATCTTAAGCTTTTCTTTACCATGTATGTTTATGTGTGTGTTGCTCATTTCCTCCTGAACAGGTGTGAAGGCCATGTTTTGCCAGTGGGAGCCTGGGTGATTCATTAATTTCTTCTCACTTCATGCAAGAGAGCATCCTCTCACCCTGAGGTGTTTACACTCTGACCCACTCTGACTTATCTAGGGCCAGTGAAACAGCCTCCAAATAGCAGGAGGGGATATGTAAAGACATACTGCCTGGTGGGATATGTAGCCTCCAGCTCTTCTTCTATTAAAAGAGGCAGGAAGCATTAAAAAAAAATCCAGATTTTGTATCAAAACAAAATTCCACCACAGTCACATAGCTTAATGAAAATGTTATATTAGAAAAGCTATTTCACTGCTATATTCATTACATTATGTAGGAAACGTTAGCTGGTAGCTCCTGTTTTGCAGGACAGCAGTGTGAATGAAAAATGATGGTGTATGCAGTGAGAAGTGTACAGAAAGCTTTGGATGTAAACAAGCCATGTAGATAGGGAACACTGCCTTCTGGTTCTCCACCAAATGCCAGGTAGTTTGGGCTGTGGAACACTGTTTACTATGACATGCTGCTAACACGATCTAGCTTGGGAGGGAAAATTGTTTGGTGAATGAAAGTAGCATTTTCCGAATAGAATTCAAATAGAGGAACACATATGGCTTGTTTGTTCTTAATGAGGAAACTATTTTATTTAAGCATATTTTACATTAAAAATTAGTGCGGCTCCTAAGTGTTCAGCCCAGTAAGTTTTTAAATATGTTTGCACTTGTGCAAGCCTCGCCTATTAAGAGGTAGACCTTGTGTCTCTGCAGGTAATGCCCTTGACCTGTCATTCGGTAACCATAGGTTCATATTGTCTGTTCTTGAAGGTCATTCAAATAGCTCTCACCACACAATGTGCATTAGCTCAAGTCTGACTTCATTTGTTCAGATATATGTCTGAGATTCACCTGTATATGAGGACTTTGTTTTGACAGCCCAATTCTGAACAGATACTCTCAGTGTTTCTTTGCAAGTATTTTGGGGGATCTTCCCTCTCATTTCTCTTGAGTAGATACCTGGTGTTGGAATTTCTGGGTCATCAGAGAATTGTCTGTTTATTTTTTAAAATTTACTTTACTTAATTGAGAGAGAGAGAGAAAGAAAGAGGCAGATAGAGAGAGAATGGGCACACCAGCACCGTCGATCTCTGCAAATGAACTCTGGATGCATTCGCCACCTTGCTTGTGCATCTGACTTATGTGGATCCTGGGGAATCGAACCTGGGTTCTTTGGCTTTTCAGGCAAGCACCTTAACCACTAAGCAATCTCTCCAGCCTGATTATGTTTAATTTTGTTAGAATCTGCTAAGCCATTTTCTCCAGAGCTTCTGTTCCGACCAACAGTGTATGAAAGTTTCAGTACCCCACACCCTCCCTGATGTTCACATTGTCCACCATGGTTTGTGGATATTCATTCACTGTATTATGGTGGTATCTTATTATGTATTTAATTAACATCTCCCAGACCATCATCAAATTGAGTATCTTTGCCTGTTATGTGACCTTTCCTGGGAGATATGATATTCCTTAGATAAGGAATTGACAATAGACCAAACAAATGATTCTACCCATGTCTAGATTAATCACCCAGTGATTTTATTGAGGCTACTTACAGGTGTATGGGTGACCCAAAGACTATTGCATCATAGAAAATTCTACTTTAGCTTGGGTGAAAACTCATAAAACCCTTATATAACTTCTAGGCAGTAGCACAATGTCTTTAATTTTCAGAAACTGGCGGCGGGGGGGGGTAAGAACTTATGAATATTGTATGTTTCATGAAGCTGGTAAATTATATCAACTTTTCTCCTCTCACTAGGAGTGAATGTTTAAATTTGGAGAAAATGGCTACATGACATTTCCTTGCTTATTCGTCATTCAGATATTTTCTTTTGTGAGTTGCCTGTTGGTAGAAACACACACACACACAAACTTGAATAAATGAACTTTTGGCAGTTTCTCCTGGATTGAGGACAGACAAATAATTCTCATAGAGTTAACAATTTTTAAAAAATCCTCAAAGGGGCTAGAGAGATGACTTTTCAGCCATTAAGGTGCTTACCTGCAAAACCTAATCACCTAGTTTCAATTCTCCACTATTCCCATAAAGCCACATGCACAGTGGCGCATGTGTATGGAGTTAGTCTGCAGGGGCTAGAGGCCCTGACATGCCCATTTCTCTCTCTCTCTTTGCTTGAAAATATATGCAAATAAAATTTTAAAAAATTCTCAAACCTGTAAATATATACTTTTATTTTCTAGATAAAGGCTAAATGGCTGTAGAGAACTATGACTTCCTTTAAAACTTCCACAGGGGTTTCGTTCCATTAGTTCCAAAAAGATGCTGCAATGATGTGCTTCTATTGCTCACAGCCTGTTGGAGCAGACATCGCTGGGGAATGCTCTATTGTTCTCCCTGATTTGTGCCCAGGGCTGGGAGGCTGCTTGCATATAGCAGATATAATTAGGCACTTTAGTGGAAGACAGCTTGCAAGACAGTTGTGTGACAGCTCCTTTCATGTCTGTTTCTCCATGGAGGTATTCAGAGACCCTGAGGCTGACATCTGGTGAAAGAGGAAATTTAAGGAGAAAGTATCTGGGTGGCTATTCTATGGTGGGTGTTATTGAAAATGTACTTCAGGAAACAGAAAATGATAAGCAGAAATGAATACTTCATTCATAGAACTGTAGAATTTTAAAGTTTGAATGGGCCGTAGAGATGATCTAGTCTTTAAAAAACTCATAAAATATTATGAATGAGTAAACTGGATTTTACTGAGATACTGGACTTTCTGAATTTTGCAAAGCTACTTACAAGATGAATTAGTTCTTGAATATGTATAAGAATTAGACTAGGAACTATAGAGATGGCTTAATGGTTAAGGTGCTTGCTGGCAAAGCCAAAGGACCCAGGTTAAATTCCCCAGTATCCACGTAAAGACAGATGCACAAGGAGGCTGATGTGTTGAGTTTGTAGCTCGAGGCCTTGGCATGACCATCCTATCTATCTGTGTGTGTGTCTCTCTCTCTCAAATAAATAAAATATAAAAAAATAATGAAAAAGATCTAGACTAGCTAGTGAGTAGAATTAAAATCAAAATGGAGATATTGGATGCAATTTTTACCTCAGTATAAAGCTACCCACAATTCTAAGTAACAAATGACTACTAAGTTAAAACAGAATTTTCCTTCTGCTCTGCACACCGGAAGGTAGGAATTTGCTCCATTTTTCATTAACCTAGCAGTTTCACAGGCCTCACATAAGGTTTGAACCCTCGTTCCTTGGAGGAAAATTGCAAGAGAATGGAAACATCTATGTTTCAGAAAGTATACTGGAAGGGAAACTAATAAAATATTGCCTAAGGAAAAATTTCAAGGTCAGGCTGTCAAAGTTTGTCTCAGATTTCGTTACAGTCTAGGAAAATCAAGACCCTCTATGCAAATTTCTATGTATCAAGAAAATGCTGCTTGCTGCAAATCACAGGAAATTAACGAAACCTGGACCTTTCTGATTTCCTATGATAAGAAGCTGGAGGCAAGGAATTTTCAGGGTTGGTTAATTTAGTGGGTCTGTGACATTAAAAGGATCCAGGCACCTTCATCAGCCCACATGAAATTCTCAGTGGATTGGTTTTACTTTGTGGTAGACAGGAAGACGTGCCAGCCAGATCTCTCTTCCAAGGTCTCGATGCCTGGCTTAGAGGAGTGAGGTCAGCAGGCAGTTCTTTCCTGTCCTTCTGACACAGAGTATGCCAGTGCAGAGAGTGACTGATCTCAGGCCATGTCATTCCTTCAGAAGACTGAGGTAGTCAGCTTGTAAAGGCACAGCCTTTGCTGCCCGCAAAGAACACATAGACGACACTGGACTATGTAAGCTGTGAGGTTGGCTGAGGCTCTGTTCAGTTTCTCCCTTGCTGAATCCTGCTTCCTCCCACTCCCTTGCACAGATATTGATCGCTCAGCAATACCCTTTTCCTCAACCTCTATCTTCATTTCTGCTTCTATCATTGTTTATCCTGTTCCAGCTTCTATCTAACGTTGGCACTTACCAATCAAAATTGTCTTCTGGGCTGAGAATAGTTTATTCATATGACTGTGCCAAAGATAGGAATGAAATGGGAGCTTTGGAAGAATAAAGATGTGGATGAGTGGAAAGAAGAGGATAGGGTGCAAGCTTCACTTGATATGGAATAGAATGGCCACCCTATCAAGAGTCGCAGGGCCTAAAGTGGTGGAATAGCCCTGAAAGACTAAGAGTGGGACAGTTTCATTGGGACATTCATAAATGGTCAGATAAGTATAGACACATCATGCTCCACACATAATGTTGAATGGAGAACAAGTTCTATTATTTATTGGGTTCCTTTCACATGATTATGTTAGCTCTATGTTTCTAAGTCTTTTTCTTTCCCCATTACCATACATAGAATATTCTAATAAGCATGTGAAGATTATAATAAAATCACCTCATGTTTTGTGGGATAGTAAGGAAACAGACATTTTCCTCTTTGGCTTGATATTTCTAAAACTATGAATAGTTAAGTCACAAAACTATTCATTTTAAGTTCTCAAAATGGAAATATACATAAAATAAATATAGCTAAACTGGGTGTGGTAGTGCATGCATACCTTTAATCCCAGCACTCAGGAGGCAGAGGTAGGAGGATCACTGTAGGTTCAAGGCTAGCCTGGGACTACAGAACAAGTTCCATGTCAGCCTAGGCTACAGTGAGACCCTACCTGAAAATAAATAAATAAAATAAATATAGCCATTATAATTTAAAAGAAACTATGTTAATTTAGCTAAAGGATAATCTTAATTAAATTTTGTTTTCTTTTGATAAAACTTGATTTTTATCAGAAAATATTTGACAATCATGTTCTATAGAACAACAAGCAAAATCATTTTGAGTTCTATTCCCAAGATGACTGGATGTATGCACTCAGCTGACTGGCCTCTCCCTAAGGGCTGACAAAGTGTACTGAAATGTCAGCATGTGAGACTGATATCGAATCAGTTATGGAAGCATTGTTCTTCACAGATTATGGCACCTTGCCCACTGCTGATTTCACAGCATTAGTGACAAACTTCCCAACAGGTCATTTGTAGGGCAGACATGCTGTCACAGCCAAAGCAGAGGGCAGGTCTCACAAGTCTGGAAATAGCTGGCTTAAGTAGGATTTCAGGGAAGGTGTATTTTGCATAAACTAAAATTAATAATTTAGTGTCATTTTCTGAATTCACAATGTTTTGTAACACCTGTTTCAAAAAATAAAAAAAAAAACTTATCCCCTCAAGGTTTTAAGAGCTTTTTTTATCCCTTATGCTAATTTTACATAAATCTTGTATTGAGCAAAGGAGGGAAAACATGCAGAAGGCACTTAAGAATGCTACTTTTGTAGACAGTACACAGTGAGTACATCCATCTTCTGAGAAGGCAAAGGGCTTCATTACTCTATTTGTTTGGCAAATTGTTAATTACTACAAATTAATCATACTGTCATCCACATTGACTATTCAGACAAGGGAAACAAAGGAGTCCCAGCACACACACACACACACACATACACACGCCCATGCACGCACACACATACACGCACGCATGCACACACGAATGCTGCTACTACATGGAGACATCAGTTCTAATCATGGGAGTAGATAGACGACTGGAGATTTGATTGCGGTCCTAAGAAAAAGAGAAAAACAAACAAAAATATTGTGTTGTGTTCATTTGTGGTTTAGCTACACAAAAATGCTATATCAATAAGTTAAACAGCCACTTACTGGTCTACTCTGACCACCCTGGTATTCCAGATGCCAGGACAAACTCTAAGGAAAGCTGTGGGATCAGGAAGGATTCTGCCCAGGATTACAAGCAGCACCCTGGAGGGGCACAGCTCCCCCAAACATGTTGGAGCCCAGAGGATTTCATCACAAGTCCGGGACACTGGACATGGAGTTGCAGGGTTTGATGGTTGTGGTGATGGGTTTTGGTAGTATTTTGGTCCAGTCTTTCCTTGCTGTGACTCCATTCCTCCATTTTGGAATGAGAATGTTTGTTTATTCTGTGTCATTATATATTCGAAGTATATAACTTGTGTTTTGATTTTACAGAGCTCATAGTTAAGAGACTGCTTTGAGTGTCTGCACTTTTGAGCTACGTTAGGAATGGTAAAAACCATGGAGACTCTGAAGTTGGACTGAATGCATTTTGCATTATGAGGTGATCATGTGCCTACAGGGACAAGGCATCCTAGGATATGGCTGACAATTAGTATGTTTCAGTGTCAAGTTGAGAACGGATGCACTTTTCTTGGTTAATCTCTGGGTGTCATGTTGACAGGATTTAGAATCAGCATGGAAACAAATCTCTTGGCATGTCTGTTAGAGATTTTCTAGATAAGGTTAATGAGGTAGGAAGGCCCACTCCTAGTTGTAGGCGGTGCCATTCTGTGGGTTAGGGCCCCTGGACTGCATAATAAGGAGAAAGTTCCCTGAGTGCCAGCACTCATCTGTCTATGTCCTCCATGCTCATGTGACAATGTGATTCTGGCCACTTGCTTCTGCCATGCTTTTCCCACCATGTTGGATTTCCCCCTGGACATTGTAAGCTGAAAATAAACCCTTTCCTTCCTTAAGCTGCTGCTGATTGGGTATTGTGTTTTAGCAAGGAGAAAGTACTATGACCATATTTGTCCCTTATTCTCTCTTGTCCTCGTGTGTGTGTGTGTGTGTGTGTGTGTGTGTGTGTGTGTGTGTGTATATATAATATATTTTACATATATATGTAAATAGATATACATATATATACATCTGACAGAAAACAGTCTTTCTTTCACCCATTATACTTTCTTGCTTTCACTTTTTTTTCATTTTGTACATTTTTATTACAGCATGTTAATATGCAGGATACTTCAGAACACTTTATACTTCTAATCAGATTTTTAGTGACTGGTTTTCAGAGTGTTGCTTGAACTTTTTTTTTCACACCCCAGCTTTCAGGAAAATGTACTCAATGATTACTTAAGAGACATTAATTTGATTAAACTGTTTTTTCCTTAATAACCTGAGACATCAATCCATAGATTGCTTCTATGGTAGTTTTGCAGCTGTGTCTAGTCGCTTTGGCAAGTTTGTCTTCTGATTTTTGATCACGTGTTTCTAGAACCAACATGAAACTCCCCTGCCCTAGTTGGGCTTTCTGATTGCTCTGACTTTCCAGACAGATCTCACAGCTGACCAGTGGTATAGTCTGCATTAGTAAGCAAGCTTGGGGGAGCTCAGGTATTCACCCAGTATTTATTCCACCAAAGTTCAAGTAACTTGTGATCCAAAGAGGATTTGAAAACACGAGACTTCTAAGGCATAATATTGTTTGCAGTGTACACCCAAACCCTCTATTTTATTAAGTGGAATAGTCTGACACTCAGAAGGTCCTTCATCAGGAGGTTTAGAGCCCTTTGGATATGTCCTAAAGGCACCAAAATTCACTTTTCCTGCATATATTGTTCTTGTTGGGTCAATTACCACTGCTACAAATAGTTCCTGGAACTGCTGGTTCAACATCTGTGAACTAACGCCAATCCCAGAATGCCAGCAGCCATATCCAGGGTGGCTGTGATACCAGCCAATTGCATTTTCAAGGTGGCCAACCTGTTTGGCGTTTTCTGTGTACACGTCTATGTATTTGCATGCAGCAGCCTGAGCATTTACTTGAGTCTCAGCGCCCTCTGCAGGCACGGCAGATCATGGTCTCACCATCCACCTTCCCCAGCATCAAACCCATCAATTCCAAGTTGCCTCCTGAGCAGGCATGCATCACCATGTTCAGTAGAGCCAACGCTGAGATTTTACACTACTTAAAACAATGATGATCCTTCTCTCTTCCCTCTATCTTGCTCTGTCTCTGCTTACAAATGAATAAATAAAATAAAATAAAATAAAAAATATTTTTAAAAGGGTTGGAGAGATGGCTTAGTGGTTAAGGTGCTTGCCTGTGAAGCCAAAGGACCCAGGTTCAATTCCCCAGAACCCATGTAAAGCCAGATGCACAAGGTGGTTCATGTGTCTGGAGTTCATTTGCAGTGGCTGGAGGCCCTGTCGCACCTATTCTTTCTGTGTCTGTCTCTCTCTCTCTCTCTCTCTCTCTCTCAATCTGATTGCAAATAAATAAATAAAATTAAGATAAAAAATATTTAAAAAATAATGGTGATCCTTAGCCCAGGGTTTTTCCACCAGGATTTCTTGCTGCTTTTTCTTGTCATATTTGTAGATTTCATCATGGTTGCTTGCACAACCAAGATGCATCTTTAATTCTCTAGGTCTCTGAGTGCAGGCTTCGGAGCTTCCCCACCACCAGTGCAAACTCTTTCTAGACTCTTGAGGCAGCCATGCATCAAGAACCAGGGTTCTCATATTCTTAACCACTTTAGTCCCCTTCTTCCTTCCAAGTGGGACAATCTATTTTTATGTCTCACATATTTGCACATGTATATGTACAAACACATATTTGTCTATGTATGTGTAATTTAAATAGATACACACACTGTGTGTGTTCCTTGTGCGTTTAAATCTAGATCCCACATATGAGAGAAAACACAATATTTGTCTGATTCTGGCTTATTTCACTTGTCATGATGATCTTCTGTTGAATCCATTTCCCTGTAGATGACATAATTTCATTTTCCTTTATTGCTGAATAAATCTCCATCGTGTATAAATACTGCATCTTCTTCATCCACTCATGTATCGATAAACATCTGGGATGATTCTGTAATATAGTTGTTATGGATGCTGCTATAATAAAGATGGATGTGCATGTATCTCTGTGGTCTCAGGACTTAAATTTCTTTGGATATATTTCCAGGAGTAGTATGGCTAGGTCATATGGAAGTTCTACATTTATTTTTTCAATATTTTTATTTATTTACCAGAGAGCAAGAAAAACAGATACTGAATATGGACATGTCATTCTAAATGAATTCCAGATGCATGCAAAACTGTGTGCATATGGCTTTTTGTGGGTACTGGGGAATCAAGCCCAGACCAGCAAACCTTGCACACAAGCACCTTTGAATGCTGTATCATCTTTCCAGTCCATATTATTAGTCTGTTTAAGAATCTCTATACTTATTTCTATAGTGAAGAACTATTGCCCCTTCCTACCTACATTGTATGAGGTTTTCTCTTTTCAATCATCCTTGTCAGCATTCACTTAAAAAAATATTTTGTTTATTTATCAAAGAGAGGCAGATAGAGAGAATGGGCATGCTAGGGCTTTTAGCCACTGCATACAAGCTCCAGACACATGTGCTACCTTGTACATCTGGCTTATCCGGGTACTGAGAATTGAACCTGGGTGCTTAGGCTTTACAGATAAGCACAACTGCTAAGCGATCTCTCAGGCCAAAATATTTTCTTTTTCTTTTTTTTCTTTTTTTTTTTTTTTTTTTTTTGGTTTTGCAAGGTAGGGTCTCACTCTGGTCCAGGCTGACCTGGAATTAACTATGTAGTCTCAGGGTGGCCTTGAACTCTCGGCGATCCTCCTACCTCTCCCAAGTGCTGGGATTAAAAGCGTTCGCCACCACGCCCGGCTGTTTGTTTTGTTTTTTGAGTTAGGGTCTATCTAGCCCAGGCTGACCTGGAATTTACTATGGAGTCTCAGACTGGCCTTGAAATCATAGCAATCCTCTTACCTCTGCCTCCTGCTTGCTGGGTTTAAAGGCATGCGCCACCTCGCCTAGCTCATTTTTGTCTGTTTTTTAACTATATCCATTCTCATTGGGGTGAGAAGGAATCTCAGTGCCACTTGAGTTTGCATTTTCTTTCTTTTCTTTCTCCTTCCTTCCTTCCTTCCTTCCTTCCTTCCTTCCTTCCTTCTTTCTTTCTTTCTTTCTTTCTTTCTTTTTTTTGGTTTTTCAAGGTAGGGTCTCACTGTAGCCCAGACTGATTTGGAATTCATTATGTAGTCTCAGGGTGGCCTTGAACTCACAGTGATTCTTCTACCTCTGCCTCCCAAGTGTTGGGATTAAAGGCATGCACTGAAACGCCCGGCTGAGTTTGCATTTTCTTGATAGCTAAGGATGCTGAACATTGTCTTTCTATAGTTAGTGGACATTTATTCTTCATCTTTTCATAACTGCCTGTCATAGCATTTGTGCATTTATTGATGGGAGTTTTGGTGTTTAGTTTTTTGAGTTCATCATATATGCTAGATATTAATTTCCTGTCAACTATACAGTTGCCAGTGACGTTCTTTCATTCTGCAAGCTGCTTCTTCACTCTGCTGCTTCCTTTGCTATGTGGAAGCCTTTTCATTATATGCAACCTATTACCCCATCTTTATTATTTCTGGATCCACTGGAGTTCTTTCCAGAAAGTTTTTGCCTATGCAAAGATCTTTAGGTGTTTTGAAAGCAGTTTCAAAGCTTTGGGTCTTGTAAGATCTTTGATCCATTTTGAATTGAGTTTTGTGCGAGGTGAGAAATAGAAAGCTAGTTTAATTAAGCTACATGTAGATGTCAAGTTTCCCCTAGTCCTATTTGTTTATGGTTTTGGTCCCTTTGTCATGACATCAGGTAGCTGTAGCTTTATTAGTACATTTCTATGTCTTCTATTTCATTCTGTGGTCTATGTGTTTGTTTTTTTATCCCCTACTTCCATGCTATTTTGTCACTATGGTACTATAATATAATTAGAGATCAGGTACTGTGATAACACAAGCATTTCACTATCTGCTTTGGTTTGCTTTGTTCAGGGTCTTTTGCAATTCTATATGTATTTTAGGATAGGTTTTCTAGTTCTGTGAAGAATGTCATTGAACTCTTGATGAGAATTTCATTGAATCAATTACTTTTTTTAAAAGATTTATTTTATTTTACTTATTTATTAGAGATGAGAGAGAGAGAGAATGGGCACGCCAGGGCCTCTAGCCACTGCAAATGAACTCTAGATGCACCACCTTGTGCACTTGGCTTATGTGGGACCTGAAGAATCGAACCTGGATCCTTAGGTTTCGCAGGCAAGTGCCTTAACTGCTAAGCCATCTCTCCAACCCAAATCAGTTACTTTTTGTAACAATCATTTTTACAATATTTTCTCTGTCTGTCCATGAGCATGGAAAGTCTTTCTCTCTTATAGTGTCTTCTTTCTTGCTTTCTTCAGTGTCTTCAAGTTTTCTTTGCAATGTTTTTCACTGTAGGTTTGTTGCAAGACATATGTCAAAATTCAAAATGTAAAAATCTCTTTGAGACTACATAGTGAATGCCAGGTCAGCCTGGACTAGAGTGAGACCCTAGCTTGAAAAACCAAAAAGTAAAAAATAAAAGAAAAATTATAAAAAGAAAAAAAGAAAAATCACATTGAGCTGTTGATCATAGAGACCAACAAGGTCCCCAAATCAAGACAGGTTTCTATCAAAGTAATCAAGTACTTTTTTGCCTGAGGTCTAAACTACTCTGAAGCAAACACATTGACATGATGTAAATACCAGTGCAACAGTGGCACACAGCCTTGGTGGGTAAGCAGTAGCTTTCTGATTGGCTAAAAGATCTGCTCAGTGTAAAGTAACCCATATCTGGAATTGGGAACCAGGTCAGAATCTGATGGAGACAAATATTATGCTCTCCAGTGTCAAGTCGCCACTAGTCTTTGGCTAAAAGAGGGGCTACATACATCAAATTCTTCCTAAATTAATAATGCTTGTCCAATTTAAGCTATGATGACTTCACTCTCCATTGGAAAATCTGTTCTTCTTTTTCAGAAGTTAGTGAGACCCAAGGAGATAAACCACACCTCACACTTCAGCCCAGCCACAGCTGAATCCGCAGAAGAATGGGGAGATGAGCAAGAGTGCTGCTTCCATGCTGAACCTGATAATCAGTGACAGGGTGAAGGAGACAGTCCCTGAGGACACTCAACACCTACCAAAGCTGAGATCCAGAGGCTCCTAAGAGCTCATCACTGAAGTAGACTTAAAACTCACCCAACAGAAAGATTGTCAGAGCCCACAGGTTGCGACATCATGCCCAGAGACATTTTCTCCCCCCAAAACAACTGACTGCTGTTCCCACAACGCATAAACCACAATCCCGTAAGGAATACTTGCAACCCCACTGAGGAGAGTCCCCAAAGGAATGGAGGCGGGGATAAGGGCAAAAGGGTACCAACGCATGACGTATCCATACAAAACACATTGTTAATAATAATAATAATTTTAAAAGTCTCAGCCTGGGCTAGAGACTCTTAAAAAACCCAAAAACAAAATTAAATCTTCAGAAACACAGCAGTTTTATGGAGTATAGAGTGACTGTCACTATGATTTTTTTTTTTTTTTTTTTTTTTTTTTACCAAGCACGCAAATATGTTTGGCAGCTTGGGAGTCAGTGCATTGAATATTAGTTCAGTCTCTGTTCTTATTTTCCTTATAAAAAGGATTCCAAGCTTTAGCAAGACTTAAATCTTTGTACTTTTGAAAAAGGGCTCTTGGTGACCTCTGACACAGGAACAGAACCTTCTATGGCCAGGAAGTGTACGTGGAGTGACTCAGCAGGGCAGCTCCACTGCCATGCCAGAATGACTGTCCTTCACTGTTTCTGAACCTACCTTTCCCCTCCAATATGCTGGCTGCAGACTTTCTGCTGTTCCCTCCCCTCTGCATCCCCCAGTCCACAAAGGGTGACCCCAACTGCTCTAAGATTTACTTATATGGATTTCAGAAATCAACTCTCACTTCTTTCCAGCTCCAGCCATGAGAATGGACAGTGTTCCAGAGTTTCTCTTAGGCAGTCCTTCACTTACTGTCTCTATTTACAATAACAGTTTAATTTTAGAAACATTTAGAAATGGTGATTACATTCCTTAGCTCAGCAAAAGACAGACAAACTGGGTTATTAATATCACATTATTTATGGTTATAATAAACATATGAATTGTAATTTCAAGCCAGTTTTTGAATCAACTCAAATATCATATCTGACTGTTTCACCCTGTGTCATCAGCTTGAAATTCAACTGTCACTGCAATCCCTGCTGGTCAACCTATTGAAAGCTAAAGGACTTGAACCAGGAAATTTTTATATATTACAGCAACAAACAAACATTAGCTATAGGATTTCCTTCTCATTTTACTTGATTCTTTCTGATAGGCTGAGTCCATGTGTACTCAAGTGAAAATAGTAAAAAAAAAAAACATTACATATGTATAATGAAATGTTTGACCCACTGCAGAGCCTGTGGTAAGATCACTTGTGCAGAAAAGGGGTTTATCTATTGAATGTCACAGGTTATATTGTAGTTCACAATGTTCTTTGTAAGAAATGATTATCCTACATTTTTGGAAAATTAAAAATAATCTAAAATGTTATTTTTTTTTCTATAGAGCAAGGATGGGCTATTGAAGTGAATGCTGGCATTTAGCTTCATGTTATCTATGAAGTGCCTTATTATTACTGCCCTGGCGTGGCTGGCAATGTTTAGTCTGTCTGGATTCAAACAGTTTATAGTGGGCAACTTTCATTTGGAGTTATTTTTCTCAGCTAAGTATAATAATATATTGAGAATTATTCCTAAAAATCTTCACCTAGAGACAAATATTGTAGGCTGAAGAGCTGCATCTGATCCTGAAGACTATGATGGGACAGATATGCCCAGGAACATTGTTAGTTTTAAGAAGCCTGACTTTTCTGAAGTACATATCATGGTGTCAAATCCTATCAGGACCAGGGAGATGGCTCAGCAGGTATAGTATTTGGAATGAAAGTATGAGAACCTAAGTTAAGATCTTAAGAACCCACGGACATTCTAGCACAGCATCTATAATATTGGCAAGCCTACAGAGAGAGTGGAGGTGGAGACAGGAGAATCTTCCTGAAACCCCCAGGCCAACTAGCCTGACAAAAGCATTGTTGAATGACAGGCCTGCCTCAAACCGGGTGGAAGATGAGGACTGACATATAAAGTTGTCTCCTGTTTTTCACACATCCCCCCCCATGACATGCATGTGCCTGCACTCACACATACACGCAGTAGTGTTATGTGATTGAGGTGGAGAAAGAACATTGCTACAAACTGTCATATCTGCTTTCACCTGAACAAGAATTTTCAAAACTTTTGATCCTATCTCACTGGATGAGATGTATAATAATTGGAGCAGGATCACAGTGTTCCATACTCAGTAAACATTCACACAAACAAATGAATAAATGTATGTATGTCTGTTTGCTCGATCTGTCCTATCATCTATCTATTGATGTTTCATTATGAGCTAAGCACTTTCCTAATATTTCAGTTAACTCATTGGTAAGAGTTCACAATAGGGATACACACTTTTTTCTGGCCTAAAAGAATAAAGACCTGTTAGCATGCTGTTTTGTGTTACTTTTTTTATAGCTAAAGGCACAACATTATTGTAAGTTATAAATGTGAGGGAAACGTGGAGCACAGACCTGGGTAAAGTCCCTTCAACCTTTCCTGAAACAATTAAGAAATGCTTTCTGCTAAGAGAAAGATACTTTGTTTCTGGGAAAGGAGAGGATAGTTTTTGTGAATAGCTGATCATGAACAATCAGAGATTGAGGAATGAGCAAAATACAAACTTTCCTAGTTCGCTTTGTTGATCAAGGATTCTAGCAAGTATAATGGAATTTTCTCTTTATTTTGGAAAGCCCATTTGGAATTTAATGGAAGCCAACCCACATGCATCTTTCACTATTTTAAAGAGTACATGTCTTCCACTTTCAAAGATGTCCTAATAATCAATAATTATTTTATTCTTTTCAGCTTCTTTGCCCCCTTCCAATTCCATGGATTTTATTTTCCTGTCTAAAGACTTCCTTTGGTTGCTACCTCCAAGGTGGAAGGGATTCTCTTAGGCAACGTGAAGCATAGTGGCAGTTACTGTACTTTAATGACCATGGGAAGGAAGTTTTTTTAATTTATTTTTTATTTTTTATTTTGGATTACAGTCTCAACGGGAAGCTCCATGATGGCAGGGGACAGCATGGCATGACCAGAAGCTGAGCATCACCTCTGCCACAGCAGGTGGACAACAGTAGTAGAAGAGTGAGCCAAATTCTAGCAAGGAGGAGTTGCCTGCAACACCCCTGAACCTGCCCCCAGCAACACACCTCCTTCAGCGAGGCTCCACCTCCTAAATTGCCACAAGCTGAGGACCAAGCATTAAGAACACATGAGTTTTTGGTGGGTGATAAGGGGGGGAGCATCTGATTTAAACTACCAAAGAGGAATTACAAAGAAAAGAATCAGTCCCCAAAGCAAGTTTATGTTATAAATTTAGAAAGTCACTGTCTGCATCAAGTGATGTTTTCTTATCTGCCTTTTCCAATAGCATAGATACTCCATGTGTGGCTATTGAGCACTTGATATATGGTTACTTCAGTCATAGAGTGCACCAGGGTCTCTGGGCACTGTGAAAAAAAAAAAGACACTAGATGCTTACACTACTGGGGGCATCTGGCTTATGTGTGTGGCTTACAACTTGAACCTGGACTAATTGGCTTTATAAGAATGTACCTTTAACTACTAAGCCATCTTCTCAGCCACCTGTTTGGTTTGTTGTTTATTTTATATTTTTGAGAGATGGTGTTGCAATCCAAAAATTCATCTAGAGATACAAAAAGCCTTGGATAGCCAAAACAAGAAAATAAGGTTGGAGGTATAACAATACCTGATTTTAAGGTACATTATAGAACCATAATAACAAAAGAAACATGGTATTGGCATTACCAGATATTTAGGTCAATGGGACAGAATAGAGATGCCATATATAAACTCAGGCAACTATAGCAATCTGATTAATCATTGGAGTAAAGACAGCCTCTTTAACAAATGGTGCTGGAAAAACTAGATATCTACATGCAGAAGAATGAAACTAGATCCTTACTGCTCCCCAAGCACAAAAATTGACTCCAAGTGATTCAAAGCCCTTAACATCAGACCTGAAATTCTGAAACTACTAGAGAAAAAGTAGGGGTAATATTTCAACAGATAGGGATAAATAAGGACTTTCTGAATAGAACCCTACTCACTCAATAAATAAAGTCAATAATTAATCTATGTGACCTCACAAAATTAAAAAGTTTTTTATAGCACAGAAAACTATTAATAAATCAAAGAGGCAAGTTATAGAACAGGAAAAAAGAAAGAACATGTTTTGTCAGCTGTACATCTGACAGAGGATTTATATACAAAGAATTCAAAGAACTAAATGATAATAAATCAAACAACTCAATCAAATAAAAGGGTTTTGGAACTGAATAGGGAGTTCTCAAAAGAAGAAATACAAATGGCCAATAAATATTTTGCAAAAAATGTTCAACATTCTAGCCATGAGGAAATTAATATTAAAACTACCTTGACAATCCATCTCACTCTGGTCTGAATGGCTATCATCAAGAAATTAAATGACAGTAAATACTTACCAGAGTATGGGGTAGGTGGGGACACTTACCCATTTGGGGTGGCAATGTAAACTGGTGCAACCACTCTAGAAATCAATGTGGAAGTTTCTGAGATAGCTGAAAATAGATTTGCCATATGACCCAGCTATGCCACTCCTAAGTTCTCTACACTTTCCTACAGAGATACTCTCACATCCATGTTTATTGCTTCCCTATTCCCAATAGCTAGGAAATGGAATCAGTCTAGATGCCCATCAACAGATGAATGGATAATGAAGATGTGGTATATAAACAAAATTGAGTTTTAATCAGCTGTACAGAAATGAAATTAGAAAACTTGCAAGGAAATGAATGGATCTGGAAAAGATTATACTAAAGGAGACAACCCAGGCTGAAAAAGTCAAATACTGCATATCCCCTCTCATATGTAGATCCTAGATTTGGATTTTTAGATTTGTATGAGTTGAAGTAAGAGAAGTATAGGCCAGGAAGCTAGGGAGAGGTCATGAGGGAGGGCAGAGAAGGGACAGCACAGGAGGTGCGTAAGTGGAGTGGTGGAATCCTGTGGGTAGAATGGTCTAAGTGGGGTCAGGAGAAGGAGATAGAGGAGAGGATGGGATGGAGGAGGGTTAATCAAAACTAAAGATGTTATGAATAAACCATACGGAAACCTACTTTAGAGTGAGAATTTAGGCAGAAGTCCACTGTGGGGTTGATGATGCTTCTGCCAGAATCCATAGGTTGTTATGGAAAACTCCCAGTTTCAGTGGTGGGATACCTCCCAGTGAGTCAGGGATGACGCCGAGATCCCCAAACAAGGCCAACTATTGCCAAGGCTCTTGGTTTCCCATCAGAACTAGATGGTAAGATCCTATGGCTGAAGATATCACAAGTTTTGTATGCAGAATACTGAAAATTCAAAATAGAACTGAGCTGGAAACCTCCTTTCTGCCAACTAGCTGTCACAATGTGAAAACATGCTTTGCAGCCTGCTGGGGGAGAGTAGTCATCAGTAGACTTAACCAGCAGTGGATGCTGCAGACTACACAACTGATCGTCCAGGCAACATGTGCCCACTAGTGCAACAGTGGCATGTCTGTGACGAGGGTTACCAAGTGCTCTCTAATTGGATTTAAGATCCACTCCACATAGGGAATTTATGCATGATTCCGAAAACCTAGTCAAAAGCCTATTTCTGGACTGGAGAGATGCTCAGCAATTAAGGTGCTTGCCTGCAAGGTCTAACAACCCAGGTTCAATTCTCCACTACACACATAAAGACAGATACACAAAGTGGTGGAATCTGGAATTTATTTTTGCAGTGACTAGAGACGCTGGTGTTTCTGTCTATCTCACTCTGCTTGCAAATAAATTAATTAATAAATATATATTTTTAAAAATGCCTATTGTAGCCTTTAATCCCAGCACTCGGGAGACAGAAGTAGGAGGATCGCCATGAGTTTAAGGTCACCCTAAGAATACAGATTGAATTCCAGGTCAGCCTGAGCTAGAGTGAGACTTTACCTTGAAAAAAAAATCTAGAAAACAAATGACAACAAATGTTGGTGAGAATGCGGGAAAAGGTGAATCCTCCTACACCGTTGGTGGGAATGTAGTCTGGTACAGCTATTGTAGAAATCAGTGTGGAGATTCTTGAGAGAGCTAAAAATAGATTTACCATATGATCCAGCTATAGCACTCCTAGGCATACATCCTAATGACTCTTCTCATGTAAAGACACATTCACAACCATGTTTATTGCTGCTCTATTCACAATATCTAGGAAAAGGAACCAGCCTAGATGTCCCTTAATAGATGAATGGATAATAAAGATGTGGTGCAATTACACAATGGAATTCTATTCAGTAGCAAAGAAAAATTAAATTATGAAACTTGCAGTGAAATGGATTGATCTGGAAAGGATTTTACTAAGTGAAGTAACCCAGGCACAGAAAGCCGACATCACATGTTCTCTCTTATATGTAGGTCCTAAGTACAAATGTTTAGACGCGTGAGCTGGAACCAAAACATTGGTAGCAGAGGCCAGTAAGCTAGAAAAAGGCTATACATGAAGGAGGAGAAGGAAGGACTTCAGGGATGGTATTGTATATATATGTAAGTAGAAGAACAAATTACAGAGAGTGGAATGGCCTAAGTGAGGCCAGGGGAAGAGATTGAGTAAAAGAAGGGTGGAGGGACGGGTCAATCAAAATTCAAGATATTCTGAATAAGACATATGAAAGCCTACTTCTTTGGATAATGGCACATTCAGAAGCCACGGATAATTACTAGAAATTTTCCAGTGCCAGGAATGGGATACCTTCTAGTGAGTTACTGGCCAGGGAGGTCCCTGTTGCCTCTAAAACATTACAGGCTATTGCCAAGGCCCTTGGTTTCCCATGAGTAACAGATGGTAAGATCCTATTGCTGAAGACTTCACATACTTCACATGTGTGGGCAGCAAGGTCACTGAGAAATCAAACTGGTGCTGATCTGAAAACCTTCTCCCTGTAGACCAGCCAACTGAAAGCTGGAAAAGCTGCACTGCATGCAGCCCTATGGAAGACAGAAATCATCAGTGGTGAAAACAGTGGACACTGGAAGCTTCAAGTTTGGCCAGTCAGGACAAATGACCAAACAGGTGCATGTGGCATGTCTGCTCTGGGGAAAACCACCTGCTCTTTAATTGTGTTGGAGGCCCGCTCTATGGGAGGGAATATATACTTGGTACTGAAAACCTAATCAAAAGCCTATGGCAGGGAAGGTTATGAGCCTTAGGGGTATAAAGCCTGCTCTCATCTGGCTAAATCCATACATTATTCTCCCCAAACTGCTCAGAAAGCACTACACTTAATGTTCATATATTAATGCTACTCTCACCTTTGTTTAGAGAAGCTTCTGTTTTCAGATGGCTATGACCACTGGGATGACCCAAAAGGCAACATAGTGCTGAGAGGAAGGGACGGAGGAGTGCTCAGCACTGAAACATCTCTGCTACATCCTCCAAGGCTCAGGGACCATTGCGGAAGCGATGGCGGAAAGAATGTAAGAGCCAAAGGAAGGGTACCACTCTTTACAATGCAACTGTCCAGACAGAAATTGGCCTCAATATCCATGACCTCACAGTTCCTAGCAACACCTTCGCAAGACCTTCATAATTGGATAAAAAGATGATGACATCAAAATAAAAGAGAGACTAATGGAGAGAGGGAGGGGATATGATGGAGAGTGGAGTTGTGAAGGGTAAAATAAGGGAGAGGAAGGAAATATCATGTTTTTTTTTTATCTGTAAGTATAGAAGTTGCCAATAAAAATTAAAAATTAAAAATTAAAAAAATGCCTATTGCTAGGAAGGTTATGAGCCCTATGGAGGAACTACTACTATTGTTTGGCTAAATGGATTTATCATGCTCACCAGATTACCTTCTAAATATTTATATTTATGCTTGTGTGTCAGTGCTGCTATCATTTTTGGTTAGAGAAGCTTCTCTCTCTCTTTTTTTTTTTTTTTTTTTGGTTTTTCAAGGTAGGGTCTCACTCTGGCTCAGGCTGACCTGGAATTCACTATGTAGTCTCAGGGTGGCCTTGAACTCTCGGCGATCCTCCTACCTCTGCCTCCCAAGTGCTGGGATTAAAGGCATGCACCACCACGCCCGGCCTAGAGAAGCTTCTCTTTTCAGATGGTAGTGACTACTTGGAAGATTCAAAACTCATCAATGTACTGAGACGATGTGACAGTGCAGTGTCCAGCATTAAGCAAGACATCTCTATCACACGCTCCAAGGCTCAAGGACAATTGCAGAAAGGGAGGAGAAAGAATATAAGAGCCATAGGATGGGGAGGAGTGCTTTGGAACACTGTCTTCCAGATGTCCGTGCATTCATGACCTCACACTAGCTGTTGTTACATACAGATGACATTCATAATATTAGGGTCACCAACATGTCATGTATGGTAAAGACAAGCAAAAAAAAATGACATCAAAATAGAAGATGGGTTAGTTGGAAAGAAGGGATTCAATGGAAAGAGAATGGAAGAGATCAATTATCATTTGTCGATGAATGACTCTATACATAAAAGACCCTAAACACTCTACCAACAAACTATTAGAGCTGATAAACACTTTTAGCAGCATAGTACAATAAAAAATAAATATACAGGAATCAGTTATCTTTTCTATATACTAACAACAAACATGTGGAGGATGAAATCATGGAATCACTCCCATTCACAATTGCCTCAAAAAAGTACCTTGGAATAAACCTAATCAAGGAAGTGAAGGATCTCTGCAATAAAATTTTTAAAAACTCAAGCGAGAAATTGCAGAAGATGCTAGGAAATGGAAAGACATCCCATGTCCTTGGATTGGAAGAACCAATATTTTGAAAATGTCTATCTTACCAAAAGCAATCTACACATTTAATAAAATCCTCATTAAAATTCCAATGGCTGGGCTGGAGAGATGGCTTAGCGGTTAAGGCGCCTGCCTCCTAAGCCCAAGAATGCCGGTTCCAATCTCCAGGTCCCACATTTAGCCTGATGCAAAGTGACACAAGGGTGCAATGATGCACTTGACCACAAGGGGGCACATGCATCTGGATTTAGTTTGCAGCAGCTGAGAAACTGCTGGTGCACCCATTTCTATTTCTTTTCCTCTCCCTCTCTCTCTGTCTCTCTCAGTGTCTCTCTCCAAAAAAAAAAAAAAAAGAATAAAAATAATTCCAATGGTATTCTTCATAGAAATAGATAAAAACAATCCCAAAATCCATTTGAATGCACAAAAAAATCTTGAATAGCCAAAAAAATATTGAACAACAAAAATAAAGCTGGTGGTATCACCATACCTGATTTTAAGCTATATTACAAAGCCATAGTAACAAAAATAGCATGGTACTGCACAAAGTCAGACACATAGATAAATGAAAGAGTATAGAGGACCAAGATATAAATCCAGGCAGCTATAGCCATCTGATTTTTGACAAAAATGCCAAAAATATTCCTTGGAGAAAAGACAGCCTCTTTAACAAATGGTGGTGGTAAAACTGGATAGGTATCTGTAGAAGGATGAAAATAGATTCTTATCTTTCTCCATGACCAAGAATCAAATCCAAATGGATCATAGATCTTAATATCAGACCTGAAACTCTGAAACTGCTAGAAGAAAAACTAGGAGAAACCCTTCAACATATGGGCATAGGCAATGACCTTCTAAATATAATTCCAGTTGCTCAGGAAATAAAACCACTAAACAACCATTGGGACCTCATGAAATTACAAAGCTTTTGTACAACAAAGGACACTGTGAATAGAGCAAAGAGACAACCTACAGAATGGGAGAAAATCTTTGCCAGCTATACATCTGACAGAGGATTAATATCTAGGATATACAAAGAACTCAGAAAACAAATAAGAAACCAAAAAACCCAATTAAAAAAAGGGCTATGTCACTCTATTCATAATAGCTAGGAAATGGATCCAGCCTAGATGTCCCTCAATTGATGACTAGATAATAAAGATGTGGTTAATTTGCACAATGGAGTTCTATTCTGTGGTAATGAAAAATGTAACCCAGGCCCAGAAAGCCAAACATCACATGTTCTCTCTCATATGTGGATCCTAGCTACAAATGTTTGACTTGTATGTGAGTTGGAAAAAAATTCAGAAGCAGAAGCCAGTAAGGTAGGAAGGGGAATAGAAAAGGAGGTAGGAGAGATTTGAGATTCCATCTCACTCCTGTCAGAATGGCATCCAGAAAACAAATGACAATAAATTTTGGCAAGGATGAAGAAAAAGAGGAACCTTCTACACTGTTGGTGTGAATGTAATCTGGTATATAGTGGACTTTTCTCATTTCCTTAGAGATACTTGCACAACATGTTTATTGCCTCTCTATTCACAATAGCTAGAAAATGGAACCAGTCTAGATTTTCCTCATCTGATGAATGGATAATGAAGATGTGGTACATTTACACAATGGAGTTCTCTTCAGCAGTAAAGAAAAATGAAATTATAAAATCTGCAGGGAAATGATTACACTAGGTGAGGTAACTTAGGCCTAGAAAGCCAAACATCACATGTTCTCTCTCATATGTGGATCCTAGCTACAAATGTATAGACTTGTGTGTTAGTTGGAGTAAAATATTGGTAGCAGAGGCCAATAAGCTAGAAAGGAGCTATAGCAGAGGGAGAAGAGTGGAGGACTTAAGGGGATGGTAGATGAACAGATTACTGGGGGTGGAATGACCAACACAATGTCAGGGAAAAAGACTGAGTAAACAAAGGGTGGGGGCTGTTAATCAAGATATTGTGAATAAGCCATATTAAAACCTACATTTTTGGATAATGGCACACCCAGAAGCCACAGACTGTTACTAAAAATTTTCAGTGCTAGGGATAGGATAGAGTTATTGGCCAGGGAGGTCCCAGATGCCCCCAAAACATTACAGGATATTGCTAAGCCTCTTGGTTTCTCACCAGAAATAGATGGTAAGACCTTATTGCTGAAGACTCCACATATCTGGGCTGCTAGGTCACTAAGACTTCAAGCTGGGGCTAAGCTGAAAATCCTCCTTGTAGACCAGCTGACAGAAAGCTGGAAAAAGCTGCACAGCATGCAGCCCTATGGGAGGGAGACAGGAGTCATCAGCTATGAAAACAGTGGACACTGTAAGTCTCAAGTTTGGCCAGCCAGGCCAGATGACTGAACGGGTGCAATAGTGGCATGTCTGTTATGGGAGAAACCCACTGCTCTCTAATTGGACTGGAGGACTGTTCTATGGGAGGGAATTCATTCCTGGTACAGAAAACCTAATCAAAAGCCTATGGCAGGGGAGGCCATGAGCTTTAGGAGTGTAACACCTCCTTTTGTCTGGCTAAATGCACATGTTATGCTCACCAATCTTCCCTATAAGCCCTTTCCTTACCATTCACACCTATATATTAATGCTACTCTCACTTTTGGTTAAAGAAGTATCTCTTTTCAGATGGCAGTGACCACTGGGATTGATCCAAAAGGCACCATAGTGCTGAGAAGAAGTGACGGAGGAGTGTTCAGCACTTAAACATTTCTACAACACCCTCCCAGGCTCAGGGTCCATTGTGGAAGAAGTGGCAGAAAGAATGTAAGAGCCAAAGGAAGGGTAGGACTGCTTACAGTGCAATCATCCAGACAGAAATTGGCCTTGATATCCATGACCTCACAGTACCTAGCACTTCCTTATCAAGACCCTCATAATAAGTGGAAAAGATGATGACAGCAAAATAAAAGAGAGACTAATTGAGAGAAGGAGAGCATATGACGGAGAGTGGATTGGTGAAGGAAAAACTAGGGGAAGAGAGGGAATTATCGTGGTTTATTGTCTGTAAGTATGGAAGTTGTCAATAAAAGAATAATAATAAATTTCACTTACAAGAATGCCCCAACAGTTTTGGAGAAGCAAATGAAATAAATGTTAAGGGAAGTTTAGTAATGAGCCAAAGTCCGGCAAACCCATGGTTAGATACATAGTCCTTAAGTCTTGACAGTATTTTCTGCCTAAAGTTACTACAGTTAGAGGGCTGGGTGCAGACAGAGAGACATGGAGAAGTGCTCTGGACCTTCTTCATCTGTGGAAGCAAGGTTTCCTTCCCTCCCAGTCAGCCCTTGTTTCATGAGCAGAGCTTCCCCTCTGCAGAGTTTAGAGACATTGGAGAATTGTGTTCCATGGTCCTCTGGGAAGTACCCCCCACCCCCGCCCATGTCTTACAGGCAGCTCCTGGAGTCTCTCAGGTTTGGGGTGGATAACCTCCTATAGCTTTTGCCTCCTGTGTCCTTCTTGCCCCTGGCTTCATTCTGCTATTGAGGCAAGTACACACATTTGAGGGAGCTGCAGCCAACCCTTCCTCCAGGAGTAGTTACCTCCTCAGGGCTCTGTGTGGCTCCATCAGGATCTGGCTGCTTCTTCCCCTGAGGTTTCCTCAGTCCCTCAAGTAAAAGCTGGTCATTCTCCCTACTTTGTCCCACATGCCAGCTAATTTGGAATTACAGATCTATGTGGTCTAAACTAAAACTGGGATTTCATGGCACTGTAAAGCTTTTCAGAGGAGAAGAGATGGAAATCTGTTGGTGGAGTCATCTGCTGTAAAGGCCAGTTTACAAACACCCACTTACCCACTATACTTAGATTTTGGCTCCTCTGAAGTCCTGAAGTTATATCATTAGATAGACATCCTTGTTTCTGAAATTGTAGTGCTCAATTCTTAGGAACTCCAAAAATCCTCAAATTTCTTATATTCAACGAGCCAAGTTTTTACAAGTGTATTTAAAATTGAGGTGGGTAGAAAGTTTACCTTGAATGGGGTGGAATGCCTGTAGCATCAGAACTGATTAGAAAATTAAGCATTTGGTTAAATATTACTGTGAAGCATTCAACCCATTAGAAGCTTTTGTTGCTATGTGAACCAAAAAGAAAGATTGTCTAACTGTCTTCCATCTATAAAAATTACCGAATTATGTCGAATGAGTCATTTGTGTGCCCCGCGGTACTCACCGTGGTATACAACACTACATAAATTGAAGAGGAAAATGGTTGGTTCACATCACTGACACCATGATAAAACGAAAAGTAAAAGAATGTGACGTTCCTTGAAAAGTTTCTTAAGTCAGAATTTTTAGAAAGGCATTTTAAAGGATCTCATGTAAATTCAGTTTTGTGGCAGGAAAGAAAAAAACAAAACAGAACAAAACAAAACAAAATAAAAAATACATATATCAATTCCATTGCCAGTGGGTACATTGGATCCATTTCTGAGCTTGAGTTTCTTTAGAAATTGGACACATTACATGTTAGATTTCATCTTCAGTCCTCCAGGGAGTTTTGGCCTTTAACCAGGTCATGTGGATGGATGTGGCCAGCACAGCAAAGGTGATTGGTCTGGGATGTGATGTGCTCTGCTCATGGCAGCTCCTGCTGGGCTTGCCCCCATCTGCAGGGATAGGGTAGGGGAGGTGGAGTAGCCTGACATCAGGACAGCTGTGCTCATCTCTGTTTCAGGAATATGTCACTTCCCAAATTAATGCATTGTTAGTGTGACCCTGCTTCCCCCTCTTCCTTAACTTCCTCCCCACCTCAACTATAAAGAACATACAAATTAGGTGTATAAATTGAAGAGACTTCGAAAAACACATGCTCAAGGCAACCAGAGATTCCCAGGCCCTTTCTATCAATTGTTCACTCATTCTACAAACATGTATGGGGGACTGGAAACAGTTGACATCCTGGAAAAAAAATTAGGAGTGATAATATGAGTTTGGCATAGAGGAAAACAGAGTATTGTCCCTAGACCTTAGCATCACCCAGTGTAGCGCTTAGAGAGTGGCTTGAGCATTTGGGAGAGAAGCCTGGTACTCTTGCAGGGAAGGCTGGGCCTCACAGGGAATGCAGCATCACTTGATGGATGGGGACAGGCTCAGGCGGTCACAAAAATACCAGCCTCCCAGGTCTGAGGGGTACACCTGCAAGAACTGCTGTCCAGTGGAAGGAACTTGCAGATGAACAGTCACAATAGGCACTGTGTGAAATGGGGAAGGAGTCCGTTCTGTAAGAGACACTGCTAATCAGTTTGGGAGGAGTCAGAAAGCATCATCTGGTAGCAGGCACCTCTCTTGTATATTGGAGGACCACATTAGGGAGCAGACTGGAACTAGAGCTGCTGAAATACTGTCCTGAAGAAAGGAGCATAAATATGCAAAAAAAAAATCAGCTTTCCATTCTCCTAAGCCTTGGCTTTGGGAGACCTTGAAATGTAAGAGCCTTTTGGGGGTTTCTTATTTTCTCTTATGCTTTTCTGTGAGATGATGTATGTGCCCTGCCAGATGGGGTTTGCGCTCCGAATTTCCTAATCCATTAATCTTCGAGTGTTTTTCACATTTTCCATCTGAGTGACTCCAGGAGGCCCACTGACCCCTCCAAAGGTTGGTAAGCCAAAGACAAAACAAAGGCAGACCCGGTGAACACTGGGTATTGACAGCAAGATGGGTTCACTCAGAGTAATTACTCGGGACGATTAGAAGGAAGTTGGACTGAAAGCTCACCGTTTATTAGTTTTAGAACAAAACCAACTATGATCTGCAGGTAATGGATTGAGATGAGTTTTTCAATTAAGACTCTGGGCCCTGGTGATGCAAACCTCTAACACCAGAGCCTGCTGCGTGCTGAATCACCAGGATAGTGGCTCAGTGCCCGGAAGTCAATTTCCATTGTTCTGACCCCTCCGAAGGAAGCTGTTCCAGGAGCACTATGTCTTATTGAATTTTGCTTGAATTGCTCTTCCTTTTGGGTCTGATGAAGGTTTCCAACTCTTTTTAGCACCCATTTGTTTCTGCTTCAGAGGAAACGCTTACTCAGCTCATCTAGATTTCCTGGGCGCATTTCCACTGTGTGCTCCCTTTCTTGCTGATAGAAATGTCGCCCTGAGCAGATCCTAGAAGTGGATCCTGGTAAATGGCTTGTATGTGCCTTTTCTGTTTGTCAGACCCTGGTCTAAATGCTTTCTGTGACTTGATATCTTACAAAGGAGACAAGTGTCATTACTGTGGAGCCCATCTTGTCATTAAAGACACACAGAGACTAAAGACTGCTGAAATTCAACAGACCCTGGCTCCCACCCCTGCTCCTCTGCTTCTAATGTCACAGGCATCAGCATCCTTGTTGCTCTCAGATTCCACAGAAGATAGGAATTTCCCTCTTAATTTACTGTTAGAAGACCTAGGTTCATGAACTTTCCATATCCAGCAAAAAGGACACACACACACACACACACACACACACACACACACACACACAGTAATTGGGCAAGAAGTGCTTCAGTTTTCCATGAACAAAGCCTCATTCCTGGGGCTGGAGATAGTGCTCAGTGGCTAAAGGTGCTTGCTTGTAGAGCCCAATAGCTCAGGGTTTGAGTCCCTAGTACCCACATAAGGTCAGATGCAAAAAGTGGTGATGCATTTTGAGACCATTTCCAGTGGCAGGAGACCCTAGCACATCAATGCTTTCTCTTTCTCATATCTCTCAAATAAATAAATAAATAAATAAATAAATAAATAAATAAATAAATAAAAATAAATATTGTTTTATTTTTACAAAAACCACATTACTGGCCACTCAGTGCCAAGGTGACCCACAACTAAGTTCTCAACCTCTCGTCCTTCCCTGAGCAATCTTATCTAGCTGATGGCTTTAATTAATATCTACACTTTGATAGTTCTCAGATGTAACTGATCTCCCCTGTCTTTCATACTTCAGGATTCTGGGAGTTATCAAATATTTTTAATAGTTTTAATTAGTTAATTGTTTATGAGAAGAGAGAGAGAGAGATAGAGGAGATGGGCACACCAGGGCCTCCTGACATGCAAATAAACTCCAGATACTTACATCACTTTATGCATCTGGCTTTACATGGGTACTTGGGAATTGAACTCAGGCCCACAGGCTTTCAAGCAAGTGCCTTTAACTACTGAGCCATCTCTTCAGCCCTCATCATGTGTTTTCTTAACAGACCTATCTGATAAATATTTTATGGGTAGAAGACTTTGGGCTATGTCTCCAATGACATGAGAAACTTGAGGGCAGGACCTGGTATTGGCTCAAACCACCATCACTAGCTCCCAAAAGCATATTGTCCAAATACCTCCTAAGATCACTTGTTCTATGAGTTTCTGAGTACACAGGTATTCCAAGGGTGAGGCTAAAAGTCTTGTTCTTGCTCATAGAAACTTCTTCCAGACCTATTTGCTGATGTACATTCACTGCTTTTTCCAGAGAAGTTTTTCCTTGCATTCTTGAGCTCTGTAGTAGAAGTAGAAATAGGGGTTATTTCTTCCTTATAAATATAATATTTTGAAAACTAAAAGGTGTAAGATACATGCGATCATCACCATGGCTGATGTTGGTGTTGAGGCTCCTCATCAATTAGTAGAGTGCCTGGGCCAGATAGAGCTGCACTCACATAGTATCCCTGCCCTTTGGAGATCTATGGCAACATGCAACACCTTTGAAATTTCTCAGCCAGGGCCTGGAGAGATGGCTCAGCAGGTAAGAATATTTACTGTGCAGGTATGTGGGGCTGAGAGCAATTAGCTTGTTCCCCAGCATCCATGTAACCCCATTTCTGTGGAGGACAGAGAGAGAAGGATCACTAGGGTTTGCCGGTCCACCAATCTGACTGCAAACAGTACTTTCCATGTTCAAGGAGACTCAATAGAAATCAAACAAGGCAGAAAAGTGATAGAGGAGGTCACCTGAATGTCACCCCTGACCACCACATGCATACGCACACATATCTGCACACACAAACACACACACACACACACACACACACACACAAACTTATTAAGTTTTCTTCTTTATAAATATGAATTATATTATAAATAAATGACAAGAACATAACATTGTGAAGAATAGGTAATATATATTCAGAATAATGAAGTTCTTCCTGCCACAAGTTGTTTATTTAATCACAGCTGCTGTTGTTGTTATCTAGGTACAAAAAAGCATAAAAACCATGCCAAGACAGTGGCACTAGGGTGGAGTTACTATTCTTGTGGTTACTTTGAATGGGACATCATACAATGACAGGTCAATAATTGACTCATGTCAGAAGCAAGGTTCGAGAACTCTCTTAAACTGAAGCCAGTTCAAATCATCAATCAAAAGCAATTTCCCATTCTGGTGGTTATGTAAGCACTAAGACAGTAAGGGGGGTATATCATCTAGTTCACAGAACAATGTAGCCCCAAAGATTGACAATATTTGAATTTCACATGGATAGCTAAGATTAACAAATAGCCCAGCAAGGTTGGGCATAGTGGCATACATCTTTAATCCTAGCTCTCGGGAGGCAGGGGTAGGAGGATTGATGTGAGTTTGAGGCCCCCCATGAGACGACATAGTAAACTCCAGGTCAGCCTGGGCTAAAGTGAGACCCTACTTCAAAATAAAGATAGATATTTATTTCAGCATTTTAGAGAACAAAAAAAGCAATTTTGTGCTTATATCTTCCGAGGCTCGCTTTATTCTACTATTTTCTGTACCCTAGAAGACTAAGTCTTGTTCTCTTACCTTGAACAGGCAGAGGTAATGTTTGGTGGTACTGTAAGACTGGTTGACAGGATCATTTAAAAAACACTCCTACCTTTAATCCCAGCAAGGCAGAGGCAGGAGGATGCCGAGAGTTCGAGGCCACCCTGAGACTACATAGTTAATTCCAGGTCAGCCTGGACCAGAGTGAGACCCTACCTTGCAAAACCAAAAAAAAAAAAAAGAAAAAAAAATACTCCTAGGTGACTGGAGCAATGGCTTAACTATTAAGATGCTTGCCTGTGAAGCCTAAGGACCCAGGTTCAATTCCCCAGAACCCACGTAAGTCAGATGCTCAAGGTGATGCATATGTCTGGAGTTCACTTGCAGTGGCTGAAGGCCCTGGCATGCCTATTGTTTTTCCCTCTTCTCTCTTTCTCACTCTCCTTCTCTCTCAATAAATAAATAATTACTCTTACGTCATGGAGGAGAATTTAGGATTGCAGGAATATTGACAGCTTCTACTCTACTTTTCCTGTTTGATATATACTCAATTCATTATTCATGACTAATTCACATTGAATAAGAAAATTGATTACATCAGCATCATTTTTATCACAGCACAAAACCCAGGAGGATTTTGGTGACATTTAATCAGATTACCTCACCAAACTTAAGAAAGAATAACTGAAGCTGAAATGAATCATGGGTAATTTCTTAGTCCAAAATTGTGTTTGGAAGCAACAAAATTTCTTTAGCTTCTACCTTAAAATTAATTCTCTTTAAATGTATTCTGTTCAATTTTTAATATGCAAAGGAGTCACTTGAGGATATTATTAAATCCAAGGTCTGATTCTGGAGGCTGGTTTGGGAACCAAGATTCTGTATTACTCAGGAGTTCCCAGATAACGTGGATCTTGCTGGTTCGAGAACCACATTCAGAACACTGAGGGCTCGGTCTTCATCCAGGCAATTTCAGGCTCTTATGTTTATAGAATGCTCTGCTGGCTCTTTTGTTCCCATGGATACTAATTTCAGAAGCAAACAGGCCTATGTTCATGAGCATGTTTCAAGAAAGTAACCAATAAAGCCTGTAAGTCTGAAGAGCTTTTTGCTTTTATCTAGCAAGTTCTATGCAATGAATGCATCCTTCAAATGGTATTCCATATTCAGAGTTTCACCACATTCACACCACACCACTCCCCATGGAGTTTGTTCCTTACAGGAGTAACAAAGTGTTGCTGGAAAACCATAGAGAGTCAGAATTCATGTCAGATCCCACACAGTCAGCGTAGCCTCAAAGGCATCAGATAGAGTCTTGTGATGTTTTTAAGTTTATTTTTATTTATTTATTTGTTTGAGAGAGAGAGAAACAAAGGGGGGGGAGGCAGATACAGAGAGAATGGGCATGCCTCTAGCCAACTGCAAATGAACTCCAGACGCATGTGCCTCCTTGTGCATCTGGCTTATGTGGGTTGTGGGGAATCAGACCTAGGTCCTTAGGCTTTGCAGGCAAGCATTTTAACTGATAATCCATCTCTTGTGATATTTTGTTTTTTGGAGAGACACAGAGAAAGAGGGAGAGGAAGACAGATAGAGATGGGCGTTCCAGTAGCCTCTTAGCTGCTGCGAACGAAATGCAGATTTGTGCGCCCCCTTGTGGTCAAGTGTGGCATTGCGCCTTTGCATCACTGCATGTGGCTAAATGTGGGACCTGGAGATTGGAACCGCTGGAGATTGGAACCAGCATTCTTAGGCTTAGCAGTTAAGGTACCTTACCTGTTAAGCCATCTCTCCAGCCCCCTGTGATATTTTTTAATGTATGACATCAATGTTATTTCTCATGGGAAAACAGAATGATTGTTATAAAGAGGTGGTTGTAAGGTCAGGTGTGATTTCATGTGCATTTATAATGTGCTTTTCTTAGGATTTTTCTTTAATTCTCCAGCTGTAAGTTAAGCAACTTTATCTGTTAAAGTTTCAATGAATCCTATGGATATATTTTAAATGTTAGCAATTGACAAAAAATTCCACTTGAGAGCCAGGCATGGTAGCACATGCCTTTAATCTGAGCACTCGGGAGGCAGAGGTAGGAGGATCGCCATGAGTTCGAGGCCACCCTGAGACTCCATAGTGAATTCCAGGTCAGCCTGAGCTAGAGTGAGACCCTACCTCGGAAAACCAAAAAAAAAAAAAAAAAATCCACTTGAATTTTTAATTACAATAGAATATATGTTGACTTTTTTTAAAGTTTTATTTCCTTTTTTGTTATTCTGACTATTACAGATATCCTGTGTCATTATTTTGAACCTTTTTTCACTTGATACCATGTTGACATTTTATAGAAAATAAAGCTAACTCACAATATCAGGCATTTTCTAGTGCTTGACACAGCAGGCTGTGTGATATACTGAATGGAAAAGCCATTTAGCCATCACCTACAGAGAAACAGAACAATTTCAGGGAAGTACTTGTCAAAAGGCTTTGGAAGAGGTCACATTGATTGGATACATAGTGTGTGACAGTGGCCGTGTCCTCTCTAGATGACAGTGTCTCACAACACTCCTCCCCACCCTCTGGCTCCTATGTTCTTACTGCCTTCTCCTCATTATGAAGCTTGTACCACACGGGAATTCTATGTTCCCTACACCTCTCAACCCTCCCACAACGGTCTTGCGTAACACACGATGCGAGGTCGTTATTTGAGAGGCTGTGTAGGGCAGCTCGCCAGATGAGGTTTCAGGATTTTGTACCAGTTGATTTGTTCCTGTGGTCCTCGTCTGCAGTCCTTGATGAGAGAGCAGGGGACCTTCCTATTAGTTCTTAATTGTTTTTATTTAGAAGCTTGAAGTCATTTCTAGCTAAGTTTTACTTGACACAAAAGACCATGGATACCTTCAGAGAGAATAAATGTCATCCTAATTTGTGCTAAGAATTATTGGACAAGGAAGCAGTGTTCAAAATTCTAAGTTCTAATAATCCATTCATCATGTCATTCTTTCTTTCCCTTCTATTTGTTGTCACCATTGCTGTTTAGTCCTTCCTAAACATCTTACTTGGTCTTCTTTTAAAAAATGCTGACACACTAAGACCTATGGGAAATAGTATTTTCTTAACATCTGAAAGAGCTAGGATAAAAACTAGCTCATTGTTTCAGCCTCATGCATTGACTTTTTTTTTCTGTGCCATCTTTTCCTGCTTACCTGTCATGCACAGTCACAAAACAAGTTTTCTTAAGGCAGCCTCTTCCCCAAGTCATCCACTATTTCCTTCTCCTGGCCCAACTTCTACTGTGTCATGGCAGTGAGGGAAAGATTATGCTTGGGCCCAGTAAGGAGCAGACAGCTGAAGGCAACCTCATCTACTATAGCTGAAAAACAATGGAGGAACAGCTGGGAAATGTTCTGTAGCAAGCTTCACCTTGCCATGCGCTGAGACAGTATAATAGAATATAGTGGTAATCCAGAGAAGCAGTTAGCATGAGCAGTGTCCAACAAAGATAGAAATGTGTCATTCAGTTACCCAGACCATGACATGAGGATTCAGGAACACTGACTATGTATAGTTCCCTGCAGGCAGATATGAGCCAGGGGCAGAGTCTCACATATCAAACTGGATTCCAGTCACTGGACTGTGTGAAGGGATGGGTGTCAGGCATGGAGGTGCGGCAGGTTCAGCAGTTAGAGGAGGTGGGTGGGATATAGAGAACAGCTTCAGGGCCAAGAGTGTGACTTTTAAGTCTTTTCCAGATGCTTCAAATGAGATATTCAAGACCCTAATATACAGGTTAGGTGACAGTAGCCCTGCTCTGATGGAAAGCGTCCATCATAGTGTGCACCCTCACCTTCTTCAGGTGCCACGTGCACATATATTTCACCTTCCGTAGGTATCCACTGAGCAAGGTTAAAGGAGCATGCAGATGTGTGGTTCTAAATCTTGAGTATGTGATGGGGCCAAATAAGGTTTTGTTTTTGTAAAAAATATTTTATTCATTATTAGAGAGAGAGAAAGAGAAAGAGAAAGAGGCAGATAGAATGGGCATGTCAGGGCCTCTAGCTATTGCAAAAGAACTTCAGACACAACTGCCACCTTGTGCATCTGCCTGACATGAATACCAAGGAATCAAACCTGGGTCCTCAGGCTTCATAGGCAAGTGCTCTAACCACTAAACCATCTCTCCAAGTTGGGCAGTTTTTTAAGGGTGACTATTACTTATTACTGTGGCTCCAAGACCCACACCTGATAAAGCAGGCCGGGCTTTTTTTTAGCACTTCTGAGTGACACCTAAAACTCCGGGCTGAGAAAGCCTACAGAGAAGAGATAAGGGATCCGAATGTAGAGAGAATCATCTCCCTTCACCCACTTCCCATGGAGGAAGTTTCCCTGTGACAATAAAGGCATCTGCAGTCTGGATCCCAGAGCCTCAAGTATTTTAAGGACTTTATTCCTGAATTTCTTCTGTTTTGATCACCATTGTCTTCATAGTACATAGGACCATTTTATGAAGCAGGGTATTGCCCTTGGGCCACAGCATTAGCCTCTCCTAAGAATCTGGTGGAAATGCAAATTCTTGGAGGGTGTGTTATCTCATGCTCGTAACCACAGAAGGCTGAGCTAGCAGGATATCCATGAGCTTCAGGACAGTGTGGACTACATAGTGAGTTCCAGGCTACTCTGGATTACAGAATAAGTTTCTGTCTTTAAAGAGACAACAAACAAAAAACTAAGTAAGGGCTGGAGAGATGGCTTAGCAGTTAAGATGCTTGCCTGTGAAGCCTAAGGGCCCAGGTTCAATTCCCCAGGACCCACATAACCCAGATTGCACAAGGTAGCACATGCGTCTGGAGTACATTTGTAGTGGCTGGAGGCCATGGCATGCACATTCTCTCTATATCTGCCCCTTTTTCTTTCTGAAATAAATAAATAAAATTTTAAAACTAAGTAAATAAATAACATATATTGTAAATTCTCATGTTTTGCCCTTGACTTACTAAGCACTCTTTAGCCTACAATTTTTTTTTTTCCACTAAGTTAACTAGGCAATTCTGGTTCAAAATAAAGTCCAAACACCAATGTTTTAGAACAATATGTCTTAAAATAAAACTTGATCTTTGCTTTCTTTTAAAATGACTCCCTATTTCCCTGTTCTCATCCTTGATAAAACTCCAATATGGTGTCATAGACTGTTTATGTAGCCAAAACAAAATACTTTAGGCTGGGTAGTTTATAAACAATAGCACTTTATCTCACACAGTTCACACATCTCTAGAGGCTGGAAAGTCCAAGTTCAAGGGTTTGCTCCCTGCTTCAATGATGTCACTTTCTTGCTGCATCCCCTTCTTTGCAGAAAAGGGGAAGACATTCTCCCCAGCCTCCTTTAGAAGTGAATTCATTCCACTTTATGAGGACAAAGAGGACATCTTAAATTGTCCCTCTTCTTTTCTTTAGTGGGCTTCAACATACAAATTTGGGGGAGGATACCAACATGTAGGACATAAAATGTGACCCACACTTGTTCTTACTTTCTATGTAGCTATTTTTAAAAGTATTTATTTATTTATTTTTAAGATTTTTGTTTATTTCAAGGAGAAAGAGAGAGAATAAAAATGGCCTAGTGCTATTGCAAACAAACTCCAGATGCATATTCCACTTTGTGCATCTGGCCTTACATGGGCACTGAGAATATTCCAACAAAGGCTATCAGACATAGCAAGCAAGTGCCTCCAACCACTGAGCCATCTCCCCAGCCTATATATTTTATTTTTCTTCATGGAATTTAATACAATGTAAATACTTTGTAAATACAATATTGAGAAATTGGTGACAAGAAAAGTGTACACATGCACTTCAGATATGCCTGCCTTCTTACCCACTGGTACAATGCCAGCTTCCACTGTGTGTCTGTGTGAATGGGCAAGCAGTGATGCTTCTTTAACACACCATTGAGCCAAGTGCTTTGCACACAACACACATCCAGACATGGTTGAGGTCTGAATATGCTTGGAGGGGCATGGCTATTTTGCAATGGAAAATGTTTTAAAAATCAAAATCATTATTGCATTTTTCCCCTGAAACTCAAAGTGATCTAATACTTTAAGTAAATTGAAAGATCTAGCATGGGCCCTCTGATTTCTCAAAGATCCACTAGCTTTCTCAGTTGATATAGTAATTCAATTATGTCCTAGTTGTATGACCCTTAGGCCAGTTTCATGGCATCATTTTGTATGTGCTCAGCTTTTGCATGCACAAAGTGTACGTGTTCAGGGTACACAGTGATGCCTGCCTTGTAGACTTGTCAGGGACTAACACATACACATTTTAAAGTCAATACCTGGCATAGAATATTAAGAATGAATATTGATCTTATTTGAGCATTACTTATGTTCTGGCCATTAGCGAGGAGCAAGGCACAATCCCTTATGGACCATTGCTTGGTGTGGTTCCTTATCAACAATTGCTAGGGCTAGTGGTCATTGTGATGAATGTGCAGGGAGGACAACCTCTTGGTTGTGAAGACATTTAATCCTTCTGCCTGCTACATGGTGTTTAGAGGGGATTATGCCAAACACGGTCATCTCTGGGTTATTTTTAAGGTTCTAGAGGAGATTACATACAGCAATGACCACATATTTGCTATTTCTAGATCTACATTCTTGCCATGTGACTATGTTGAGCTCTCTCACTCTGACACTGGACAAGACCCTGTGATTTGCTCTGGCCACTGCATGTTGAAAAGGATTTTGGTGAGTGTCCATACCCCTTTTCATGATGTTGCCAACCAAGTGCACATTCTTGGGTGAAGTGGGATGGCTGCCTAATGATACCCACAGTTATCTCTGGGATCTGTGGACCTTATATGCTATGTAGCAAAAGGAGAGTTTTATTTTCAGATTAGTTAAAATTTCAACCCTTAAAGTAAGATGATCCTGGATTACCTGAGTGAGATAATGGAATAATGAAGACTTTCTAAGGCCACAGTCAGAAGACCAGTAGGGGAACAGCAAGGGAAACAGGTACTGCAGAAGGAAGAGTTAAGAGATTCTGAGCATGGGAAGGATTCATGCTTTTTGTTGGCTATAAGATCCACACTGAAGGAAAGTGGTTCTGCCAACAGTTGAAATGGTGGATTGTTCTTAGAGCCTAGGAGGCCAGCAGCTTAACCTCAGGCTTGGAAACTTGGAGCAAAACATCCAGCAAAGTCAGTCAGAATTTGATCTTGAGAACTATGAGATGAATGTGTGTTGTTTCACCTACAGAAATTGAATAGAACAGAGCTGAGCTGCTGTCCTCTCTCTAGCCAAGAGCAACCTAGATGAGTTCATCACTATTCAACTCAAGGAAAGATAAATGTGCCAGCCAAGACCAGCAAGGCTGTCTAGCCAACAACCCTGGCTATGCGAGCAGCATGCCATTGTGACATGCCTCTGCTATGCGGTGATTATCATGCAACACTGTGTAGCAATGGGCATCAGAAAGGGAGGCCCATGTGTGTCAACAGATGTTCCTCGGAGGCCAAGATAGCCAGGTTGATATTAATCTTGGAATACAATGATCTTCATGAGTGGTGAGAAAATCCTGTTTGCTTAGCGAGGCTGTTGAATTATGGAACAAAATCCCAAGGTATGTTCCAACAAAAAATATTTTAAGGAAAAAATGGATGGCTGATCTGTATTGGTAACATATTTATGAGCATTTGTTGCATCCAAAGGGACATGGACTTTTCTAAAGCTTCATTTCTACTATAAACTATCTTTTGCTTTGTTCTCTTTTAATGTGAAGCCTGGTCAGCCCAAATGAGCTCCACATTTTGGAAAGTTTGAACTCATAAAAAGGAAAAACAGTAAGTATCAGCCAAACTGTTCTTTGCCAAACTAATAAGTAAACCACCACCAACAACAAAAAGCCAAATGAAGCTGCTTAATACTCAGCCTGAAATGAGAGAGAAATTCTGCAGTTAAATAAAGCATAAAATGGATATTTCCACTAAGGCTATCTTAGCTGAAGCAGCTATTTAAAAAAAAAGACAAATTTAATGTAATTCTAGTTTAATTTCATTTTGTTTTATCAAGTCAGCAGAGTTAATTCTATGTCAATAAAAAAAGAAACTCAAGCTGTGCAAATCATTTTACACTCAATGTGAATTCCAGGAGGAAATACTGAAAACATATTTAAATTGCACTGTGAGTACATTTAATTTTACGTAAAAAGTGTCACTTGTGCTTTTTGCAGAATAAAGCAGACCTAAACAAAACAAACTGTTCAATTATTCAGTGTTTGGAACACAGTGGGTTACGGATTGAAGAATCCCTCCCAGGTCCAAAGGAACACTGCTGAGCTCAGTGAGGCTGAGGTTTGGGGCTGGGCATTTCTCGCCAGCTGTAAGGTAAGTGTCCACACTGTTTTATGAATGAACATGCACTTCCTTGCGGTGACTTAGAAGCTATTATATGTAACTAAAGGTGTTAGTTTTGACCTCCTGAATGATGTCATATGGTATTAGGGTTGAAGGCCCTATTCACACCTGTGAACTTCTCCCTGTAGATAATTATAACTATTTAAAGAAATGCTAAAGAACTATGGGCTGGAGAGATGGCTTAGCGGTTAAACGCTTGCCTATGGAGCCTAAGGACCCCGGTTCGAGGCTCGATTCTCCAGGACCCACATAAGCCAGATGCACAAGGGGGTGCATGCATCTGGAGTTCGTTTACAGTGGCTGGAGGCCCTGGCACACCCATTCTCTCTCTCTCTCTCTACCTGCCTATTTCTGTATCTCTCTCTCTCTCAAATAAATAAATAAAAAATAAAATATTAAAAAAAAAGAAATGCTAAAGAACTAAATGAATTAAGTGATCTGTACATAGCACAACCTCACCTCTATAGCACACTCCAAATGGGCAAAAATTCAAATTCATGTACTAAATGCTTCAGGAACATGCATGGGAGCCAGGCATTTATTTGCTTTATAGGTAGTCTTCATTGAAGTTTCCTCCGAAGTGTCTATGTGAAGATGTGACATGAGGTCTGAAATCTGGCAGATCTATCCACAGTGGTCCAATTTTCTTCCTCCTCCTCCTCCTCTTCTTCTTCTCCTTCTTGTTTTTTTGTTTTTTTGGTTTTTCAAGGTAGGGTTTCACTCTGGCCCAGGCTGACCTGGAATTAACTATGTAGTCTCAGGGTGGCCTTGAACTCATGGCGATCCTCCTACCTTTGCCTTCCAAGTGCTGGGATTAAAGGTGTGCGCCACCATGCCCGGCTTTTTTCTTATATAAAAAGGTAAAATTGACCTAAGTTTTTTCAGCAAAGGGGCCATACTTTTATCATATTTAGGTCAAATATATAATTGGTTTTTAAACATCCTTGAATCAGGATAATGCTAGAAATTTGGAAGAAAAATTGTGTGTGTGTTCTTTCCTATAGAATATATATCATAGGTGCTAATTGAGACATACACCACCTGAGCACCTGTGTAGTGAAAGTGACAGTCATTCCAGTGCAATGCCCTGGGCATAGGTGGGGTCTACTTCCACAACTGCAGAAAACTTGTCATCTAATGGCATCTGAATATTTTAAAGTTATTCTTCCAAAAGCACATGATTTATTTACTTCTCATGATGATTAAGTGATTTATTTTTGACATTAATTATTATTTGCATTTTGAGTTCATTATTCATTAAGCCATTACATTTATTACGACATTTAACATGTTCAATACCTGGAGCAGATCATTTTTCAATACACCACTTCAGTATTTGAACATCATTTTTATAAAATAATGATGAAAGAAAAATACATATATAACCAAAAATTATACTAACCAAACAAAAAGATTTCACTGTACACTTTACTTTATGTTTTAGTGTGGAATTGTAACCATAAATGGAAACTCCTAAGTGGTTGAATGGAATGACATAATTGATTTAACCTGCATCAGCTGGGATTTCTTTGCCTGCAATAACCTTATTGCCTTCATCTGCCATTTTCCCTATGTGAGGTACCCTTGTGTATTCAGGCACTGTAGTATAGGGGAAGAGATTGCTATGATAAGTAGGAGATTCAATTTTATTTTATTATTTATTATTTATTTTATTAACATTTTCTTAACAACTTACATACATATAGACAATATAACATGATCATAATACCCTCCCATTATCATCCCTCCCCCTATACCCCATCCACTAAATTCTGTCTTTCCAACTAGTCTCTCTCCCACTTTGATGTCATCATTTTTTACTCTTTTTTAATGTGTAATTATTTAATTGACAATTTCTATACTTAAAGACAATAAACCATGATAATTCCCTCCCCTATCCCCTTCACAACTCCACTCTCCATCATTTCCCCTCCCTCTCTCCATTAGTCTCTCTTTTATTTTGATGTCATCATCTTTTCTTCCTATTATGAGGGTCTTGTGAATGTACTACTAGGCACTGTGAGGTCATGGATATTGTGACCAATTTCTGTGTGGACAGTTGCATTGTAAGGAGTCATACCCTTCCTTTGGCTCCTACATTCTGTCTGCCACCTCTTCCGCAATTGACCCTGAGCCTTGGAGGGTATGATTGAAATGTTTCAGTTCTCAGCACTATGTTGCCTTTTGGGTCATCCCAGTGGTCACCACCATCTGAAAACAGCAGCTTCTCTAAGCAAAGGTGAGAGTAACATTAATATATGAATATGAACATTAAATGTAGTGCTTTCAGGGCAGTTTGGTGGGCATAATATATGCATTTAACTAGACAAGAGCAGGCTTTATACCCCTAAGGCTCATGACCTCCCCTGCCATAGGCTTTTGATTAGATTTTCAGTACCAGGCATGTATTCCCTCCCATAGAACAGTCCTCCAGTCCAATTAGAGAGCAGTTGATTTCCCCCAGAACAGACATGCCACTATTGCATCCGTTCAGTCATTTGGCCTGTCTGGCCAAACGTGAGGCTTCCAGTGTCCACTGTTTTCACTGCTGTTGATTTCTGTCTCCCATAGGGTTGCATAAGTGCAGCTTTTTCCAGTTTTCAGTCAGCTGGTCTACAGGGAGAAGGTTTTCAGCTCATCCCAAGCTTGCTTTCTCAGTGACCTTACTTCCCAGGCATGTGGAGTCTTCAGCAATAGGGTCTTACCATCTGTTTCTGGTGGGAAACCAAGGGCCTTGGCAATAGCCTCTAATGTTTTGGATGCAACAGAGACCTCCCTGGCTAACAACTCACTGGAAGGTATCCCATCCTTGGCACTGAAAATTTTCTAGTAACAATCTATGGCATCTGGATGTGCCACAAAAAGTAGGCTTTCACATGTCTTATTCAGAGTATCTTGAATTTTGATTGACCCTCCCCCATCCTTTTACTCAGTCTCTTCCCCTGCCTCTCTTAGGCCATTCCCCTCCCTGTGTGATCTGTTATCAGGTCTTGTGTGGGTACAATTAGTATCATGAGACCATGAATTCCACAGCCAATTTGTGCCCAGAATATAGTATTGCAAAGCACTCCTCCCCTTTTTGTGGGTCTTATATTCTTTCCACCACCTCTTCCAAAATGGTTCCTGAGCCTTGGAGGGTGTGATAGAGATGTCTCAGCACAGAATACATCACTGTCATTTCTTCTCAGCACTTTGGTGAATTTTGAGTCCCCCACAGTGGTCACCATGATGTGAGTGAGAAGTTTCTCTAACCAAAAGTGAGAGTAGAATTTACATATGGGCATAAACACAAGTATTTTAGGGGGCAGCTTTGTGGGCATAATCTATCTAATTGTCTAGCCAACAGTAGTAGTGTCCCCCCACTGGGGCTTATGATCTTCCCAGCTTTTCATTAGGATTTCAGTACCAAGCCAAAATGCCCTCTGCTGGAACGGGCCCCAAGTCCAGTCAGAGAGCAGCTGGTCTTCCCCATAAGAGACATGTCACCATTGCACCAGTTGCAGTATTTGATGTGGAAGATCCACATTTTCAAACCATGTCTATGTCTGCAATCACGAATGTTACTTATAGATCCTCTTAGATTCTTCATCTCTAGGATGAGACTGTTTGAGGCCGTCTTATGGTCAACATTCCTGTCATTCTACCTGTGCAGATAAGGACAACTAACACTGGTGTGGTGGGGCTCTATTTTATAAAGTGCTTTCTGTTCTCAGCACCTCTCTTTATCTTCAAAATTATGCTGTGAGGTAGATTTTGCAGTATTTCCACCTCCTCAGTACAGCGATTCTTGCCTGGTTTTGTTAATTTTTAAAAAAAATATTTTTATTTATTTATGTGCAAGCACGGAGATAGAAGAAAGACAGACACAGAGTGAGCGTTCCAGGGTCTCCAGCCATTGCAAATGAACTTCAGGTACATGTGCCACTTTGTGCATCTGGCATTACGTGGGTAGTAGGGTATCAAACCCAGGTCGTTAGGTTTTGTAGGCAAGTGCCTTAAATGATAAGCCATCTCTCCAGCCCCCTTGTAAATGTTTTTCAAGACTCAAGCCCATTGTCTGCCTCCCTGAAGGCTTTCAAATATATTAGTTGAATGAATAACCTTTTCAGATGATGCAAATGAAGTTCAATGAAATTGACTGAATTTCTTTGCATCCTTCCCAGCCTGTTCTAGAACTCCCCTCCCATTCCCACATTGTTGTAGACAGAAGCTCCATGTTACAGAAGCTGTTACAGAAACCAGACATGGTTTATGTGAGGAAGGGATTCATTTCCAGCTTAAAGACCCAGGAGTAAGTTCCACTGATGGTGGAAGAAGCTGCTTCCATACATCCAAGTAGAGAGAAACAACCAAACAGCCCATAAAAGCCAAAAGCAGCATGCATGAATGAGCAACAAGGAAAACAGCAGCACCAACACACACACACACACACACACACACACCACCACCACCACCACACACCACCACCACCAGCAGCAAGCAGCAAGGAACCTGTCAGAACTCAAAGCTCTGAATCATACCTTTGGGCTGGAATTCAGATCCATGTCCAGTGACATGTCCTCAGTAACAGTAGTCTGCCTGCTAGGGGCTAAAGCTGCAAAGCTGAAAAGTCTATATATATATAATTTATTTGCAAACAGAGAGATACATATATATATAATTTATTTGCAAAAGAGAGAGAGAGAGAGAAGAAAGCCAGAGATCTCTTGGGCATGCAAATGAACTCTTGCCATCTGCAAACAAACTCCAGACTGAGGAATTGAACCTGGGTCCTTGGGCTTTGCAAGCAAGCGCTTTAACCATTAAGCAATCTCCCCAGCCTGAAAAGTCAATTTTAATAAAACACTGAGTCTATGGGGACATACATTCAAACTACCCCACATACCTATGTAGTTCTCACCATGCTGTTTCTGGCACTCCACTGTGGTCTAACGCACACACATCAGTTAGCCATGTGCCTTTTGAGGGACTTTCCCCATCCATTACTTTTTATGTTCCTCCCCTGATGTGCACAGGGTTGTTCCTGTTGTGCAGACAGTAAGACGAGGCTCAGAGAAGAGTAGTGGCTTGTTCAGAGAGGTCAGCAGGCTTTGATGGAGGCACTCTCACCTAGCCTCAAAAGAAATATAGGGTGACTTTAGTCAAATTATGCCAACCTAGTCAAGAGAGACTGGGAACAGAGCTGTACTGCATGCCATTAATCTGTTTTGCTGTTGTTGTTGTTGTTGTTTTCAGAAAGCAGCAAGAACCGAGGCCAACCAAAATCCATCAACAAGACAAGGATAGTTGACTCCCTGTCAGCAGATGAAGCACCCCTCCCACATCAGCCAGGTGACCCACAGAGGAATTGACGAGATGAGCAAGAGTGCTGCTTCCACAGCCAGCCTCACAACCTAGGCCAGGGTGCTGGAGACAGACCCTGAGGAGACTCAAAATGCACCACAGCAGAAATCCAGAAGTTGCTGAGAGCTCAACACTAAAGTAGACTTAAAGCACACCCACTAAGGCTCAGGCAAGTTTGGGGAAGAGAAGGTGGAAAGAATGTAGGAGCCACAGGATGGGAGGGAATATACAGAGCCCCCCCCCCCAACACACACACGCAATGACTGACAGCTGCCTTCACAACTCATAACCCACAACTCCATGGTGAATACCAGCATCCCACTAAGGAGGGCCCTCAGTGGAGCTGGGGCAGGGAGGAGGGAAATGATGTATGCCAAACTAGACAAATGCATGAGATTTTGGCTGGAAAAGAATGGATCTAATTATTAAGAAGGGACATGAGAAACAAAAGGAAGGCTGGAGTTGCTCCTGACAGCAAGGGCTGTTGTAATTGTACTGAGGTGGAAGTCAGGCTGTGGAGTTCTGTAAGGTCACAGGCAACACCAGTTGCTTTTGGGTTCAGGTTAACAGCATAAGGCATTCAGTTCCCTGAAGTTATCAAGCCGCCATCATTCCCTAGCAAGCTGATTCATACTAAATAAAGCATAAGACAATGACTCGTAAGCCAGAGTTATCTTACAGTAGGAGGCCCACATTACCTGAGGCCTAGGAGGGCTCAGTGGTGATGGCTGGACACTGGAGTTATGGTAGGGACGCTGACCCACTGTCGTTATGGCAGGTCAGGAGATAAAATAAAGCGTATTTTATTCCTGAGCATTAAATCTCATCCAAGAGAACTGGAATTCTCTCTCTCTCTCTCTCTGTGCCAAATAAAAAAACAAAAAGTTTAAAAGAAAATATTCCCCAGTACCCATGTAAGCCAGATGTACAAAGTGGCACATGCATCTGGAATTTATTTGCAGTGGCTAGTGGCCTGTGTGTTCCCATTCTCTCTCTCTCTGTCTCTTTGTCTCTCTCAAATAAACAAATAAAAATTTATTTATTTAAAAGTAGAAAGAGAGGAGGGGGGAGGGAGAGAATGGGTATGTCAGGGCCTCAAGTTATTGCAAACAAACTCCAGATGCATGTGCCACTTTGTGCATCTGGCTCTACGAAAGTGGGGAATTGAACCCTGGCTATTAGGCTTTGCAAGCAAGTGCCTTTAACTGCAGAGCCACTTCTCCAGTCCCTGATCCTTTACTTTTCCTATGTGTGGTCAACTAATGGAATCCTGAGGCTCTGGCAAGCTTGTACTTCCCACCAACCCAGGCGCTAATGCGCTATGCTCTGTTAGTGCCTTTGTGACCTGTGCTCCCAGTTCCCCAAACCAGTAGACATCATCACTTCTTCCATTCCCCTTCTGTTTTCATTGTCCTTGGCAGTTACATATTTTTTTTTGAAAATGTCTTTACTGTCATTTTAATATGTTTTCAGGAAGTAATAGAGATAAACACATGTATTTGATTTGTCAGGTTTAGCCAGAAATCACCTGTGTAATATTTGATTAAGGAATGAAATGGAAAAGGTTTGGGGAAATGATTTGGGCAGTCATGTGTGAATAATAGAGTGAAGCAGGTCAGCAACTAGAGCCCAGGAGCCACGGAAGGGAGGGCGAGCAGGGGCTTCCTGCTGAGAACAGCTTGCATCAGAAAGTCATGTGTGGAGGAGGAATGAAGTAGACTTTAATGACTTTGGGGCTGTGGAATTACTGTGGAGAGAGGTGAGAGAAATTGAAGTGAACTCCTTGGTTTGCAGCTGGTTGCTGTGGGGCAGACTTGTTAGTCAGAAGCCAGACATCAAGCAGATATCAAGACCACACAATTAAAAGAACATTTTTACTTTTATTTTGACCTGACACCAATGAAGAGAGGAGATTGTCCCTGTGGAAGGAAGTCAGCATGCCTAGGAGAAATGTGAGGCGAGTAGGGCTCTGCTCCAGAGTGCTCTAGGGCAGTGGGGAGTGCTTGTCTACAGGGGGTTTTCTTGATTTGCCCAGAACACATACTGAATCCAACTCTTGGCATGTTCTCACTTCTGCCAGTGACTGGTCCACCTTTGGTTTGGCCATAATGATTTATCCAAATCACCTTTCCCTGGCTCCAGTAACATGTGTGCACTGTTCAAATTATCACAGTCAGGGCTGGAGAGATGGCTCAGCTGTTAAGGCACTTGACTGCAGAGCTTAATAACCAGGGATTGATTCCCCAGTACTCACATAAAGCCAGATGCACAAAGTGGTGCATGCATCTGGAGTTTGTTTGCAGTGGCAGCAGGCCCTGGTGTATCCATTCTCTCTCTATCTCTATCTTCCCCCCTCAAATGAATAAATAAATTTCAAAAAATGATCAAGGTTACATAATTATGAGCTTACAACTAGTTATCCAGCATTATCTAATATATATTTCTTATACATGAGCTCTCTTCCTTGATATAGATTTTATTTATTTATATATTTTTTTGTTGACAACTTCTATACTTACATACAAAAAACACATGATATTTACCTCCCCTCCCCCCATTCCACTTTAGAACTCCATCATATCCCCTCCCTCTCTTCATTAGTCTCTCTTTTAATTTGATGTCATCATCTTTTTCTTCTATTTTGAGGGTCTTGTGAAGGTATTGCTAGGCACTGCAAGGTCATGGATATTGAGGCCAATTTCTGTCTGGGCAGTTGCATTGTAAGAAGTCATACCCTTCTTTTGGTTCTTTCATTCTATCCACCCCCTCTTGTGCAATGGGCCCTGAGCCTTGGAGGGTGTGACAGAGATGTTTCAGTGCTGGGCACTCCTCCATCCCTTCTTCTCAGCACTATGTTGCCTTTTGGGTCATCCCAGTGGTCATCACCATCTGAAAAGAGAAGCTTCTCTAACCAGAAGTGAGAGTAGCATTAATATGTGAATATGAACATTAATAGTGCTTTCAGGGCAGCTTGGTGGGAATAATATATACATTTAGTCAGATAAGAGCAGGCTTTATAACCCTAAGGCTCATGACCTCACCTGCCATAGACTTTTGCTTAGGTTTTTCAGTACCAGGTATGTATTCCCTCCCATGGAGAGGGCCTTCAGTCCAATTATGGAGCAGTTGGTTACCCCAAGAGTAGACATGCCACTATTGCACCCTTTCAGTCATTGGGCCTATATGGCCAAACTTGAATATTCAGTGTCCACTGTTTTCACTGCTGATGACCTCTGTCTCCCATACGGCTGCATACAGTGCAGCTTTTTCCAGCTTTCAGTTGGCTGGTCTACAGGGAGAAGGTTTTCTGCTCAGCACCAGCTTGCTTTCTCAGTGACCTTGCCTCTCAGGCAAGAGATGTCTTCAGTAATAGGGTCTTACTATCTGTTTCTCAAGGAAACCAAGGGCTTTGGCAATAGCCTTTAATGTTTTGGAGGCTACCGTGGCCTCCTTGGACAATAACTCACTGGAAGGTATCTCATCCCAGGCACCTAACAGTCTACAGACAGATGTGCCATTATTCAAAAAACTAAGTTTTTTTTGAAGGTAGGGTCTCACTCTGGTCCAGGCTGACCTGGAAAATTTTCTCAGGGTGGTGAACTCATGGCAATCCTCCTACCTCTGCCTCCCAAGTGCTGGGATTGTGCCATTATTCACCAAAAAGTAGGTTTACATAAGTCTTATTCACAATATCTTGAATTTAGAGTGACCCTCCCCCTGCCCTTTTTTTATGCATTCTCTTCCCATGGCCTCGCTTTCTGACAATTTTCTTTAATTCATTTTTATTTTTCATTTCTGTGTTACATAATTCGCATTCATTGTGGAAAAGTTTAGAGGCGTTTCACAAAAAGGAATAAGAAAGAAAGATGTACTCATTCCTTGTAGGTTAGTCAGAGTTGTCCAGAGAAAAAGAACACATTGGGTACTTACATATTAAGAGATTTGTTTTAATGGATATCATTGTTACATGGGCTGACAAGTCTGAGATTGGGAAAGGCAGGGACAGCAAGATGGAAAATGAGACAGAAGTTGAATGCCAAAGTGTTTAAACAGAATCTCTTTCTTTCTAGAAAACAACAACTTTTTTTAAATGCCTTCTATTGATTATATGAGGTCCACCCACATCATCTAGGGAATCTCCTTTACTTATGGTGGGATAATTTAATTATAAATGCTCTTCACATGTACGAAGAGCCTTCACAGCAACATCCAGACTAAAGTTAAACCAAATGACTAGATGCCACGGGCTAGCCAAGTTGGTCTAGAAACATTATCCATCACTCTTATTCTACAGAAACACCATGGTTATTAACATTTTATGCTTCCTCTGGGTACTTCCTTGACAGATCTTTATAATGAAATTGATATTATATGTGGAACTTTATAACCTTGACATTTATTTAACATTGTCTCTATCTTGGACATCTCTTCCTCTGGCTAAAATAAGCATTTGCATCATTACTATCAAAGAAAATTATAGATGGGCCTGTAGCTCAGTAGTGGAGCACTTGCCTGGTATGTGCAAGGCTGTGTGCCTTATATTTTAAGTATTTTTATTTTATTTTAGAGGGAGTGAGAGAGATATAGAGAGAGACTCAGAGAAAGAATTGGTGCGCCACGGCCCAAGCCACTGCAGTCTAACTCCAGATGCTTCCGCCACCTAGTGGGCATGTGTGACCTTACACTTGCCTCACCTTTGTGATTCTGGCTTACATGGCATCTGGAGAGTTGAACATTTGTCCCTAGGCTTCGCAGGCAAGCACCTTAACTGCTAAGCCTTCTCTCCAGCCCTCTGTGGGCTTTTAAATTTAATTCAATTTATTTATTTATTTGAGAGAGAGTGAGAGAGGGAAAGAGAATTGGTGTGCCAGGGCCTTTAGCCACTGCAAACAGCTTCCAGACACATGGGTCACATTGTGCATTTGGCTTCACATGAAGACGGAGGAATCAAACCCGGATTGTTAGGCTTGCAGGTAAGTGTCTTCACTGCTGAGCCATCTTTCCAGCTCAAGACTCTGTGTTTTAACCCTGTACCTTCCAAAGCATGCCATACAATTCCACTGGGAGGTCATAAGCTCCACTGTGAGGTCAGAGAATTCCGCTGTGAGGTCATAATTCCACTGTGAGGTCAGAGAATTCCACTGTGAGGTCATAAATTCCACTGTGTCGTCATAAATTGCACTGGGAGGTCATTGGCTCCATTGTGAATTGGGAATTCCACTGTGAGGTCATAAATTCCACTGTGACATCATAGAATTCCACGGTGAGGTCATAATTCTACTGTGACATCATAGAATTCCACTGTGAGGTCATAAATTCCACTGTGACATCATAGAATTCCATTGTGTGGTCATAACTTCCACTGTGACATCATAGAATTCCACTGTGAGGTCATAAATTCCACTGTGACATCATAGAATTCCACTGTGAGGTCATAACTTCCACTGTGACATCATAGAATTCCACTGTGAGGTCATAACTTCCACTGTGACATCATAGAATTCCACTGTGAGGTCATAACTTCCACTGTGACATCATAGGTCAGGTCATAAATTCCACTAATGACATCCCTAAGGTCTTCCACTGTGACATCTGAATTCCACTGACATCATCCAGAATTCCACTGTGAGGTCATAACTTCCACTGAGACATCATAGAATTCCACTGTGAGGTCATAACTTCCACTGTGACATCATAGAATTCCACTGTGAGGTCATAAATTCCACTGTGACATCATAGAATTCCACTGTGAGGTCACAGAATTCCACTGTTGCTCTTCTGCACTTTATTTTCCAGTACACCCTCATTGGACGCCTATATTGTTTCTAAGCTTTTGCTTAATCATGTAAAGAATATATCCATGGCATCCTTAGTGATACATTGGTGTGCATATCTTTAGGGCTGTGAACCCTGTCCCCAGTGGCTATGGCTGTCCACCCAGGACAACTTACTAAGGTGGCCATTGTGGATATTAGCCCACATCTGCTCCCTTCTCTCAAAACTTGCTGTTACAGTTCCCTTCTTGTTGCTTCAATAAAGCACCTAGCCAAAAGCAGCTGATGGGAGGGGAGGGTTTATTTCAGGTTTGCAGTTTCCAGGAGAATAGTGGCTGAAGAATCTGACTCACTTTGTCGTACATCCACGTCAGGGAGAGAATGGCATGCGTGAGCAAATGAGAGCTGACTCTGCACCCACAGTTGGATCCATTCAACCTCAAGATCTATCCCAGGTGACATACTTCCTCCAGCAGGGCTTCACCTCCCAAACCCTCTACTAGGTGAGGACTTAATAGGGAACTTAATCACAGACACCGAGGTTATGGGGACAGGACATTCAAAATCACCACACTTGCCACTGGACCCGCCAGAGTGAGCAGCTTGCTCATGGGAGTTATGCTCCACCCAGGGTCGGGCTGCGGGGCAGCTCACAGAGAGCAAGGGACAGATGCTAGGGAGGGACACCTGAGGCTAAGGCCAGCTCTCTTTTCCTTAAGGCCAGGCAACTTAGTGGTACCATCGTCCCCCCAGAGAACAGACCAAAGGAGGGCCCAGCTGAGCTGCCTCCTCCTTTCTGTCTCCACGCTCCTTTCTCCTCTCCATGAGCTGGCTTTAAGGAAGCACCTGCTGAATCAGTCACTTTCTCACTGCTGGGACAAAGTATCTGACCGGAAGCATGTTATGGAAGGAAAAGGGTTTAATTCAGCTTACCTTTTTTTTTTTTTTGTGAGGTAAGGTCTCGCTCTAGCCCAGGCTAACCTAAAATTCACGATGTAGTCTCAAGCTGGCCTCGAACTCACAGCAATTCTCCTACCTCTGCCTCTGAGTGCTGGAATTTAAAGGCGTGTGCCACCACAACCTGGGCTTACAGTTTGAGCATGTTTCATCATGGTGGAAAGGCATGATAAGCTGGTGTCACACTGAAGCACAGGAAACTGAGACAGCAGTTTTCTGTAACTCCTTTTAAAAAATATTTTTATTAATTTTTTGCAAGCAGAGAGAGATAAAGAGAAGAGAGAGAGACAGTGAGAATGGTCAGACCAGGTTCTCCAGTTGTGGCAAAAGGAACTTTATGTGGGTACTGAGGAATTGAATTTGGGTCATTAGCCTTTGCAGGCTAAGTGCCTTAACCACTAAGTCCTCTCTCCAGCCAGTGTTTTCTATACTTCTTACTGTATCCACAGTCAGGATTTGTACAGAATCTGGCATGTGTTATTGCAACCATGAGTACCTGAGTGTTGAGGATTTAAACTCCAGATAGTCACTATGTCCCCCACTCCTGCCACCTGCATAGTGGGTCTCTTGCTTTTACAGAACCACTAGTGTGTATGGTCTAATACTGCAAGCATTTGGCCCTGTATTTTACATAGCTCACTCAGATCTCAGGATCTCGCTGTATTTTTTTCATGGCTGTGTCTCAACAGTTTCAGTGAAAGTGAGGTGTTTATGGAAGTGTCATTCTTATTTCAGGATTCTTCTCACATTGGAGAATTTGTCAGCTGCTACTGTGTGGATATTAGCAAAAGCCCTGAAAAGGCAGAGCCAGTACAAACTGCATAAAATAAATTTAGCAATAATAATTTCCAAGGGAATTTCAAGAAACCTGACATGTGATGCTTTTTTTTTTCTTTGTGAGACTTAGCAATGGGGAATGTTATTAATCCTAGAAAACAGGGACTAAACATATAGTATCATAAGGAATTTATAATCCTAATGAGCAGAGCAGGTAGTTTGTGATGGAATGCTTGAAGAAACATGAAAATACATTTCAGTCAAGAGACTAATGTGGGATAATAAATATATAAAGTGTAAGAAACCATGTGGCTTGGTTTGAATGGAATAAATTATTGACCTACCTAGGAGATAAGGAAGTAGCTGAGTCAGAGTACAGTAGAAATTAGATAAAATCAGTAGCAAACTGACTCATATATATTTTTCTTTGAATATTTACAGAGGACATTTGTTTTTATTAGTGTATAATTTTCCATTGGGAATATTTGTTTCCAGATTATCTCTATAAGAAAAAAAAAGACAAGAGGTGAAAATGTATTTTCTTAAGATTTTGTAAGAGTCTATAGGTGCTGTGCTTTAAGAATAAACCCCAAAAGGTCTCAAAAATATATTGGGTATAAAGGAATTTCTAAATAAGGTTAAATGTCCAGACTCTCAGAGATTCATTTTTCCAAGTTCATGTCAATGAAAAGTCTTCAATGATGCATTTCTTTTTAAGAAATATTTTTATTTATATATGACAGAGAGAAGGGGCACACCAGGGCCTCTAGCCACTGTAAACTAACTCCAGATACATACGTCTCCTTATGCATCTGGCTTACGTGGGTCCTGGGGAATTGAACCTGGGTCCTTTGGCTTGGTAAGCAATCACCTTAACTGCTAAGCCATCTCTCCAGCCCTACTGATGCATTTTGAAACATGGTGCTTGTCTTGCTGCTTTTTTTCCCATTCTGTGACAAGATATCTGAGAAAGCAATTTCAGGAAGGAATGGTTTATTTGAGCTCATGGTTGGAGTGGGAGGTCCATCGTGTTGAGAAGGCGTGGCATTGTGAGGTGCTCCAGCTGTGGCAGTGGGAACAAGAGGTCACACTGTATCTGTAACCAAGAAATGAGAGAGACAGAGCTGGCGCTCAGTGGGCCTCCTCTGCTTTTCCTTTTGATTCAGTCTTGGACCCCAGCCCACCCACATTCAGGGTTGGTCTTCCCTTCTCAGTTAAACATCCCTGCAAATACCCACAGAGACATACCAGGAGTGTCTTCCACATGATTCTAAATGCAGTCAAGGTGACAGTGGGGTAATTAGTCAGGTTGTCAGTTAGGGGAAACAAATAGAAGTAACACCGCTGCCTGCTCCAGCAGAACCAGAATTCAGCATCTGATCCAGTTTCATCCAGTCATCTCTCTCTTCCCCCCACCTGGGTGTGCAGACCCCTTTCTGAGCCCAGACCAATCAGCAAGCTCAAGTCCCTCTGAGCCTGAGGGTCAAGCCCACCACAGTAAGATTATAAATAGATCTCTACCAGATGGGCAAGGCCTCTTCTTCTTTTCCCCTCTCTTGAACTTCCAGATCCCTGCTCTGGTAAGCCCCCCACCCTTATCTTGGCCCTGCTGGGCTGAGATGGGGGACCCCAATTCCTACTCCCTCATGGGCCCTTTGTCCCTTCCTGCTTCCACATGGCAGGAATTCTTTATCTTCTCTTTCCTTGTCTCAACCTTATAAATCTCTTTAAGTCTTACCCTCTGGTCTATGGATTTAAATTCCTTAAATTCATAAGACAAGAACTCAGCGTATCCTAAATTTATTGGCAAGGAGCAACAAAACTCCCTTTACAACAATGCTCATAAATTAAAAATGTTATGTACTAATGATTCCTGTCTTTCTTCTTTAGGTCAAATCTACAGACACAGGACCGGTCGGAGTTGCAGTGGTCAGGTGACACTATGGATACTCTCCTTGGGTTAATGTGCCAAAGCCCATGATGATTTCAGTCCCTCTGCACATCACATACAGGTAAAAGCATCAATTTTCATTAAATTCTAGGAAATGCTGAAAATAAATTCTCAGACCTGTGTGCATTCTCTTCTTGATATCTGAACACCCAGAAATGGAAAGACAGCCTTTCTACTATTGCCTTGAAAACAATGTGGAATTTAAAGATGAAAAGAAAGAATCTTGTCTTTTTCTCTGTTTCTGATCCTAAGTGGAGTTTTTGACAGGGAGCCCTTCATACAGAATCTTAGATGAGGCTTGACTTGTTAACCAAATCATTACTAAGGCCTAAGGGGTCTTGTTTTTTTTTTTTTTTTTTTTTCTTAATCTAAGTTCAAATGTATATGAAAGGGGATTTAAACCCATGTTATTTCTTGCATAGTTCAATTCTACAAAGCAGCATATCAGTCAAACTAGTCATACCAAAAAGAGTGGGAAAATCAGAACATCAAAAATCAGAGGCATGGGGCAATCAAACAAAAGAAACCAGGCAGAGGGGGGGAAGTGGCTGGAGAGATGGGTTAGTGGTTAAGGCACTTACCTATGAAGCCTAAGGACCCAGGTTTAATTCCCTAGGATCCACATAAACCAGATGCATATCATGTGTCTGGAGTTTGTTTGCAGTAGCTAGAGGTCCTGGCATGACCATTATCTCTCCCTCTCTACCTCTCTCTCAAATAAGTAAAATAAAATAAAATATTTTAAAAAAAAGAAATCTGGAAGCGATTTTGTTTTGTTTTGCTTTAGGAGATTTTAATAGATTACCATGAGAACATGAGAGAAGGAAGGAAGGTAGAGTTCTTGTCCAAGAAGGCAAGAGGGGGTTTGGAAAACATGAAAGCTCACCTAGAGACCCACCCTGGGTTCTTTTGTAGGCTTTGAATGGGGGTTGATCTAATGAGACCTGACGCTAGGTTTCATGTAGGGTGGAATATGATTTAAAAGGAAGCTGCTAGCTGAGGCAGATGAAATAGACAGTGTATGATACCTTCCTGTTTCCTTATCTGACTAGCCTATCATTTGCAACTGCCAATTAAATTTCAGTTACATGCCTCTCTCTCTTTGTATCTCTCACGAACACAGGGACCACATAAGGCACCACTAAACTTCCACAAAGAATGGAGAGTTACAATCAATGTAAGCATGCACAGAGGTGCATTGCATAAGTATGAGTACTCGATGGTCACAGATTTTGAAAGACAAATGTTAAATACGGAATCCCCCACAACTGCATCTCTACTATTCCAGCTATTGTAAAAATGTGCAGTTGTAGAAGGAGATGAATCAGCCTCATCATGTTTAACAAACCTGCCCCTGTTGCTAATGTCTTTACAAAGAGGGTCACTATTCCTAGCTTCCCGATTCTTTGCTCTTCTCTATTCTGTTTTTAATATTTATTTATTTATTTATGAGCGACAGAGAGAGGGGGGAGGGAGGGGATGGGTGCACTGGGGCCTCCAGCCACTGCAAATGAGCTCCAGATGCATGTGTCACCATGTGCCTCTGGCTTACATGGGTTCCAAGGAGTTGAATCTAGGTCCTTAGGCTTTGCAGGCAAGCAAGCCCCTTAACCACTAAGCCATCTCTCCTGCCTTACCTTTTCTATTCTTGGCATGAAGTGCACTCCTCTTCTTTTTCTTAGAGTAGGGTCTAATAGCTTGAGTAAGCTTGAATCTTACCTCAGAAGAGCCCATGGACTGAATCCATGTGAAGGTCCCCGAATCTCCTGTCTTCCATGTCTGTTCTCATGTAGGCGTAACATATTTTTCTTTAAATGAAACCATTGCCGCTCTCTACTTCAAACAGGAGCTCCTGGAGTCTTGTTCCGTGGCCCTAGCAGGGTGGTCTTCTGCCGAGTAAGGAAGGATTTTGTAGTTCCACCATCTTTTTTACATCATCCCAGTGTCTTGTGATGAGATCTCTTTCTGATCAAAGAATGGGAAAGTGAAAAATATCTCCTCACACCTTAACATGATTCATGTCTCGTGTGATACATTTCTCACGTTCTCTTCACAGCCTCGTGAAATAAACTATTATTTCTAACATCTTTACTTCATAAAAGAGCCAAGATTCAGAGACCAACCTCAACTAGTAAGAGATTTTAAAAAGATCACAACATCTTTATCTCTCTCTACTCTGTCTTTATAAAGTATCTTACCTCTAAGATTGCTTTCTTAAGAACCTTTTTATGTGCATTTAAACAGGACACCTGCCAAGACAACTAGTAACAAAGTGTAATTACCTTAAGAAATCAGGAGAATCAGTCCAGAAGCCATTACCCATAATCTCCTATTAGGACTCACGCAGGCTGCAAAGGTGAGGGCTGAAATTACACCTCTCCAGGACCTGTAATGTTTTCTAGTGTCAATTACCTCAGGGTTCCTGAGGCCCTGAGTTATTGCTCAGCCCAACATAAGCTAGAGAGTGTAGGCAGTGATGCTGCCACCAGTGTAAGAGCATGGGGCCTTGTCTTTGGATAGTGGTGCAGATAAAATCCCATTCCAGTTTGTACCCTGTTAAGGTGAATAAGTAATTTTTTTTTTTGCATGGTGTAATTTTAACACTTGAAAATATCTACAATCATTTCTAGGTTTTTTTTTTATTTTTTTTTAATATTTTACTTTATTTATTTATTTGAGAAAGAGAGAAATACAGAAATAGGCAGGTAGAGAGAGAGAGAGAGGGAGGGAGAGAAGGCATGCCAGGGCCTCCAGCCACTGCAAACGAACTCCAGATGCATGCACCCCTCGTGCATCTGGTACACGGGTCCTGGAGAACACAACCGGGGTCCATAGGCTTCATGTATAAGCCATCTCCAGCCCCCATTTCTAGGTTTTTGACAAGGACATGGGTTGGAAAAATGTAGGAGGGGCATGGAAAACACATGTACATGCAGACACAAACATACATGTATATCTGCCTAAAAGATAAGGGAGGCCTGGGGGGTAATGATTATATCCAACTGGAGGCTTCAAAGTATGTCCAACGATTTTAAATTTGAAATACTATTGATTTGGGGCTTTACTATGCATTATATAAAATTAGGAAAAGGTGTTGGCCAGGGAGGTCACAGATACCCACCCCCCCAAAAAAAATTATAGGCCCACCAGGAATAGATGGTAAGACCCTATTGCTGAAGACTCCACATACTTGGGCTGCAAGGTCACTGAGAAATCCTGATGGAGCTGAGCTGAAAGCCTCCTCCATGAGGACCAGCTGACAGAAAGTTGGAAAAAGCTACAATGTATGCAAGACAATGGGAGAGAGAAAACACCAGTGAAGGTACTCAACAGTGAACACTGCAAGCTTTAAATTTGGCCAGCCAGGCCAAATGAGCCAACGGGTACAATAGTGGCATGTCTGTTATGGGGAAAACCAACTGGTCTCTAATTGGACTGGAGGCCCGCCCCATGGGAGGGAACACATCCCTGATACTAAAACGTACGATAGGGGTAGTCATGAGCCCTAAGGGTGTAATGTCTGCTGGTGTCTGGCTAAATGTATATACTATGCTCACCAAACTGCCCAGTAAGCACTTCTCTTAATGGACATACCCATATATTAATGCTACTGTCACTTTTGGTTAGAGAAGCTTCTCTTTTCAGATGGTGGCAACCTTGGAATGATTCAGAAGGCACCATGGTGCTGAGAAGAAGGGACAGAGGAGTGCTCAGCACTGAAACGTCTCAAACCTACGTTCTAAGGCTCAGGGTCCATTGCAGAAGAGGGATGAAAGAATGTAAGAGCCAAAGGAAGAGTAGGACTCCTTACAACGTGCTTCTCCAGACACAAAATGGCCTGGATATCTATGACCTCACAGTGCCTGACACTACCTACATAAGACCATCATAATAGGAGGAAAAGATCATGACATCAAACTGAAAAAAGAGACTGATTGAGAGGGGGAGGGGATATGATGGAGAGTGAAGTTTCAAAGGGAAAAGTGGGGGGGGGAAGGGAAGTACCATGGGATATTGTCTACAATTAAAGAAGTTGTCAATTAAAAAAATTAATAAAAATAAGATTAGGAAAAGGTAGCCTTCCTTTGCAGGCAGTCAGTTATGGACAAAGGCTCAAAAGAACATAGGTGCCAGGCTGCTCTGGAAGACAAGAAGGGACCTCATCTGATTCAGTATAGAAAACAGGGTGGCTTCCTGCTTCTTCCTCTTAGAAAATTTTTGCATGCTTTCTTTCTTGTCCTGGGTTATTTCTGATTCTGCACTCTCTTCCACAACCCAACAACCATTTATGTCCTCCATATACATGTGGACTTGGAAATAAGGCTTATCCCAGCTGAATGCCTAATGTCCATCTCCAAGGTTATGGGAGAACCTGATGCGTCACCATGTGGTTACTGGCTCAGGGTTCCTCCCAGCTGGGGAGCCTGTGTGCGTACTTTAACTTTCTGCTACACTCTCTTAAAATAAATCTTTTATTTTAGGGGTGGAGTTGAGGTAGGGTCTCACTCTAGCCCAGGCTGACCTGGAATTCACTATGTAGTCTCAGGGTGGCCTCGAACTCATAGCAATCCTCCTACCTCTGCTTCTCAAGTGCTGAGATTAAAGGCGTGCGCCATCATACTCAGCTCAAATAAATCTTTTATAACCTACCCTTGTGTGTGCACACACTTTCAACTGATTGCTAGTCATATGACAAGGGCATGAGAGCTACTGGCTTGGGGGTGCACCCTCCAAAGCCCAGAAGGGTTCCATCACCTTGGGATGTGAAATAAGGTCATTTCCATGGGACTTCACCTGGCACAGGGGCAGATCTTGTAGAATGTACCCTAAGAGTAACCGAGGTAAGGGCATGAAGCTCTTTCATCTTGGGAGTCTTGAAGCTCAGAGAACTTTATACTGTTTGCTTCACTATTTGAGCTTTTAAAACTGCACACTGAAGGCTCTATCTACCATGAAGGCTTAATGTCTCAGATCATGACAAATGTACATTTGTCTTTAGGGATAATGTTGAAATGATACGTTTGCCATATGTACACACAATGGCAAGTTGTCTCCCGTCCTTTGTGCTACATCCTGGTGCTCATTAACTATCTTGTCCCTCATCTGGTTTCTTGAGCTATAGTCAATGCGGTAGTTTGAACAGATGGCCCCCAATATAGTCACTGTTTTATTAGGTTATAGTTTGGATCTGCAGCCACCTGGCTGGAGGCTGTGTCACTGGGTGGATCTTAGAGTCCAGCCCTAAGGTGTGGTGGTGGGTTTGAGATTCCTTTCTAAAGATATGCAAAGTATGCCTAGCTGGAATTCCTGAGATATGCTGTGCTGTGTGGTTTTTTGGCTTTTGGCTTTTGGCTTTCTTTCTCTATGTGTTTGGTCCTGTGAAAGCAGACCAGCTTCTTCTTCTGCCATTATGGAACTTCCCCTGGATCTATAAGCTTCAATAAATCCCTTCCTCCATATCTGTGCCTGGTCTGGAAGTTCATCTCAGCGAACCTGAAGCTGTCTGCTACAGTCAACTAAATGAACAAAATGTTGAAAAGATTAAAATGAATATGTTCAAAAGGTTAAAATAGACCCTAAATATGTGTCCCATGCACACAGTTAATCTGCAATAGAAAATAGGCAGCATTTAAATCAAGCTGAGGTTTTTGGAATCATAAATAATTAATTGGAAAATGGAAAAAGGAGATAGCAAGACATTTTAGTTTGTGTTAAAGTAGATAGCAAAATTCTTTCCCAAAAATGGTTTATTAGAATTTAATAATGCAGTAATGCCTTGAAGACGACTTATTGATCAAGCATACAGGGAGTCTATAGTAAAATGTGTAAATAATTATTCATGAAAGGTGTGCCTTCTCGCCTTTGTGAGCACTGATACAAAACATGTTATGCTTTTTAAAATCTACTATAGTATTTTAACCAAAGAAATGATTTCAGTTCTCAGAAGAACAGCCATGACAGCAAAACTTGGAATGAATGAATGATTAAGTGACTTCTGGAAATGACAAAACATCCTTGAAATCTAGCAGAAATTTGAGGAATGCATGTTCACTCTCTCAAGTGACAGAGTGACTGTCTGGACCACTCCTACTATAAGTTAAAAGTAGTTCCCTCCACCACTGCTTATATAATTTATGTCAATTTTAAGTCACTTCATCATCAAAGTTTTGTACAGAAGGAGAAACTAAGGCTTAGAAAAGTAACGTGATTTTTCCTGAGTTACGAAGCCAGGAAGTTTGATTTTTCCTTCCTTCCTTCCTTCCTTTCTTTCTTTCTTTCTTTCTTTCTTTCTTTCTTTCTTTCTTCTTTTTTTCTTCTTTCTTCTTTTTTTCTTTCTTTTCTTTTTTTTTTTTTTGCTTTGTTTTTCAAGGTAGGGTCTCACTCTAGCCCAGCCTGACCTGGAATTCACTATGTAGTCTCAAGGTGGCCTTGAACTCTTGGCGATCCTCCTACCTCTGCCTCGCTAGTGCTGGGATTAAAAGCGTGCACCACCATGCCTGGCTAATTTTGATTTTTCAAAAGAACCTATCTGCATTTTTATGAAAGAGCTGAACATTAACACAATTTGGTTTGAAATAAAAGAAGAATTTCTCCTTGTAAAAACCAAACTGAAAAAATGAACATATACATGTTCTCTTCTAACTTTAATCATTCTTTCCTGTCTTCTCCAGGTGCTGTTGGTGAATGTTAATGTGCTGATATTTCATCCAACTTCAGCCAGTCATTGAATGGGCAATTAATCTAGTATTCACACGTCCAACCCCTCTTTTAATGAGCAAACTTCAGTCCAAGTGTTTTTCCACCATTGGGTGTTTGCTCCTCCTTTTGAGGCAAACGAACAGTATATGCCTGGTTCCTGTTTAGCTGTCTTGGATACTGGATTTCCTAAGAGAGAGAAAGGAGGAAGTTGTTAAACAGCCTACTGACTCTTTTAGACGCATATTGTGGGAACCAGAAACACAGACACCAAAAGCTATCAACACAAGACAAACAGATCCTGTGATTTGCACAGCTGACACCTATATGCTAGTCATTCTATGTCAGGCACTGGTATTCAGGTAGTGACTGTCCCTGGCCACACTTGCTCTATGGAGCAGAACCATTAAAGATAGCATCAGAATCCAGTTGCTATGGATACCTCCATGAGTTTGTTCCCCTTCTTTTATTCTGCTTGAGGATTTAGGGAACCTTGGATTTTGTCTTATCACATATCTGGTTGCAGTTCCCCAAGGTTCTGCTTATTCCTGGGAGAGTCTTAAAATTCACCAGTGATTGCATGGAGTTGACTAGTGTGAAGCATGCTACTCCTACATAGGGAAAGTAAGAGTACCTGCAGTATATTGTTGCTCAGGGTTCTCCAGAGAAACATACCTACAGGGATTAATGTTTATCATTCATCCATTGTCACACAGACAAGGGGACAACCAGGTGACCAGAAGCAGAGGGTGGCATCCTCACAGAAAACTCAGAAATAGCATTTAGCCAAATAGCTGAGCCCACTATATATGTATATGTATGTGTGTGTGCATATATATACACATTCACATGGAGTTATGGATTGAGCTTTGGGAAAATATTGCTAAGCTTTTGATTAAGCCTTTAGGAAAACTTACACAGGAGAGTTTAGCACCACCAACCCCATTTATATCTGCAGATACTGTGTTTTAAATAAGGGGGTGTCACAATCCTCTGGAGATTAAAACGTGTGTGTGTGTGTGTGTGTGCATGCAAGTGCATGCATGCCCAGCTTTGCCTCCATTCTCCTATCCACTAGGCAGGGCTGGGCAAGGGCTGTGAGAGAAGCACTAAATAGAGAATGACACTGATATGAGATGTACAGTTCCTTAGAGGATGTCTTCAATATAGATAAATGATACATGTTAAAGGATTTTATTAGTTAGCTGAAGATGTGTTACATATATCAATTCTAAGGAAAACATTTGTTGTTTGAGTGATGGATTCCATTTTACCTTACTGTGATTGTCCTGATTCTGCCCTTAAACTTTCTTCCACAAAACCAAACCATCATTATCAATATTCCTAAATATGATAATTTTAAAAACACATAAAACATTCTTTAAATTCACTTTTCCATGCCTTTTAATAATCTCTACCAAGGTGCTTTGAAAACTATTTTAGTCCAAACTGTAGATAGTGAGCTATCAAGCTTTATGTGAAGCTTAGAAAAAGTATCTTTAAAACCAGGTCATATGTTGATTGGGGGACACATAGTTACATTAAAATGGTAATTTGTTAATCAGGAAAAATATTTTTTGTTATTTTGATATGAAAACTATACCATCTATAACTATATTCTTCTTTATTACATGAAACAAAAAACACAAATTAAGTAAAAATGAAAGTTAATGTGGACGCAGATAATTAAGTCAGCAGTAGGGCTTGCCTCAGGCAAGGAGCTCAGGGGACAGTCTGGCTTCTTCTCTCCTCTCATTTCTACTTTCTCTGGTTGGAGTCTCAGATTTAGCTTTTCCTTGATGGCAATGTGGCCATGCAGCTCCAGCATGCATTGTCTGGTTTCCCTCTAGTCCAGGGTGAACTGGAACTCACTCTGTAGCCACGTGGCAGCCATCTTTCTACTTAAACCTCTTGAGTGCGAGGGTTATAGGCCTTGGCCACCATGCCCGCCACCAGGAATTACCTCATGTCCTAGTCTGGAAGAGCGTCTGCCTTTCTCTCTGGAGTCTGCCAGAAGTCTCATTTCTTCCCAAGTCCTGCACAGTCCCTGATGAGAAGGTCAAGCCTGAACCAAAGCTCACCCTTGGAGCTAAAAGTGGTGTCCATAGCACCCCAGTCTCTCAATGTCTTCTTGGATAGGGCTGGGCCACCCTTTGTCCAAAAGCAGTAGACTTTTGGTTTCCTAAGTAAATGTGGAAAAAACAAATGTTGCAAAAATAAAATACAGAAAATACCCACCACAACTGCTTACAACTGTAAAGTTTGCTTCTCAGAAGTTTGACAACAAACCCACAGCCTGCATGAAACCATATGCACTGTGCCATGGAGGCTGGAATGAGAATGAATCATAAAGAAAGCATCCGAAACTAAGAAACTTTCTAACAGTGACATGACACTTCACAGGAGAGGGGATATTGTTCATAGAACAAAGTTCTAAGAGTGACAGAAAACACTCTGGATGTTTTGAATGGTTTTTGTCTGTGAGCTGTAAGAAGTTCTGTTTACATTAAGACGAGAAATGTCCTTTCAAGTGCACTATGAGTCGATAATTTTGCAAATTGCCTTTCAATGTTTCCAGAAAGATGTGAAATAATCTCTTTCAGTTTATAAAGTGTTGATGGATGGCAGCTTGTCAAGGCCGCTCCTGTCAAGTGGAAGAGTCGTGTTTAAACATGAGTGAGCGCTTCTCAGTGTCTGCTTTTGTTCTGGTTTTTAATAGCATTTGTGATTGTTCCTGAAGGAATGGAAAAAAATGTGTAATCATATGATCCCATTAACCTTACCAAAATATAATCTTATAGTCCAACTATAAATAACAAGGCTAGAGGGTCTCTTGTAGTTAGGCTTTAGAATTCCGGCCTCTAGCTCATCTAAAAGTCATAAGGGTGAGTATAATTAGTGAATGAGCAAACATAATCCTCAACTTTGTTCTAGAGTTCTGCATAGACTAGTTTATGTTAAGTTCATGTTCACACATTGAGGGTTGCTTTGAAATAAGATATTTGATTTACCTACTTACAAGCACACTGTTAAATGGGGTTGAACATCTTCCTGTATTTCTGGTATAGAAATGGTTTCTCTTTCCACAGATGGGTATGGAGGCACTGGCTGCCTGGATTTGGTGAGGAGGGAGTTACGGAAAATAAAGTAGACCCGAAACTACTTTCTGGACTTTGGAAAACACCGAAGGGTTCTGTTTCAATCCAGGTAATTGGAAGATAGTTCTTGGGAAGATATTACAATAACTAGGTGAGTAGTTCTGCATGAAGTAAGCAGGAAGCATCTTGTTTAGTCTAAAAAAAGGTGAGAGGAGGAGAGGAAATGGAGGTGATAAGCTATGGTGAGTTTACAAACACAAGTTCCCAGAGGTCCAAGCAGGAACTCAGGTTCTACAGCATTATCACCAGACAGACATCATTTCCAAACTGAATGCCAAGTTCAAGATTTAAGGTCCCCAAGACGAGTGATAGCATATATACAGGACATCAGTTCTATAGGGATTAAACATCTGGGCCAATTACCTAGACACAGACTCAGCCAAAGCCAGGGAATAATACAGAAATCCAGCAGCCAAACATAGATACTGATGCAGGATTGGGGGTTCAGGAGGGGTCTCCCAGAACTTATGAGCCCCAAGTCTTGGGTTCTGTCCTACCTTTACTAAAGAATTAATAAAGATGGACTCGAGAAGGATAAATTATGAATTATTAAGTTAATTTAGGGAGCATTACAAATTGTGAGGTTTAAGAAACATGATGTAAAGAGAAATTAGAGTAAAGCTTCAAGCACATGAACTTGAGAGAAAACCGAGCCTTTTAGAGAGAAATCAGGGTAAAGCTACAAGCACATGAAAAGCAGACTCTGGCATCTGCCATGTGTTTTTAGGGAGTTAAGAGGACAAATGGTGAGCTCTTGAGACTGCGAGATCAGAGAGACCTAGCTACCCTGAAGAAACCACATGGCATCTGCCATGAATAAGTGCCCTCCCACCTGGTGAGTTTTTAGGGAGTTAAGAGGACAAATGGTGAGGCTCAATGAAAAAATGAGAGGGCAGCTATCAAAGAAGAGACTGCGAGACTCAGCTGAGACATGCGTGGTGAGGAGGGGTACGCTCACGGCTATCCTGAGGCGAGAGTGAGTACAGAGGCAGCAAGTCTCCAGCTGGTAAGAGCACCCACGTGGTGGACTTGGAGATCAGAGGAATAAAGTGAGAGGTTACCCCAACTATAAAGCAGAAGCAAGCAGGAAAAGTGTAGAACAGAAATAATATAGTGCCCTCCCACCTGGTAGAGACCAGACTCAAGTGTCCTCCACCAAACAGAGGAAGACCCTGGGGAAAGAGAGAGCCCCAGGGACACCCTGAGGGCCAGAGAGAGGGAGGGGCTGCAGCCTTTATAGCACCAGATTCAGGAATGTAGGGGGAAGACCTGATTGGCTGGTAAATTTGGGGAATGAACCTGAGGAATAACCAATATGAGGGTCAGCCCAGTGGCCCCCAATATATTCACACCTTAAGATAGTCCTGTAAAATCAAACAAGTTAAACACTTTCAACATGTAAAGGCCCCTGGTATAAGGCATAGCAAGGAGAGATTAGAACAATGCACTAGACTGTGGGCAGTGTGGGGCGCTGTGGATCAGTCTCAATCAGACATTTTTGCCAAGAGTTTCTGGTGCCAGGCTGATGGAGCTGGTAACTCCTGGTGTTCCTTGAGTGTCAATTCCAAAATGAGACTGCTCTCTTTCTCCTATCTCCTTCAATATCCCTGGAAGATTATTAAGGAATCCAGCAGAAGTGCAGCTTGCTTCAGAGAGGTCCACGGGCCAGCCACTTCAGCATCCCGGTGAGAATGTGCAAGATCAACTGTCCATAAAACTTGGCTTACCACTCCAGAGCATCTTCAGAGCTTAAGTCCATGCCCATTCCTCCAAAACAGGTTAACAAACACCCTAGGTGTTTCATTTGCTTGTAGAAGTCAGAGAGGGGCTGGGAGATGGCTCAGCTGTTAGAGGCACTTGCTAACAAAACCTAATGGCCTGGGTTTGATTCCTCAGTACTCATGTAAAGCCAGGCACACAGAGTGACACATGTATCTGGAGTTCCTTTGTAGTCAGAAAGGCCCTCATGTGCCAATTCTCTCTCTTTTTTCTCTCTGTGTCTTTCTACTTGCAAATTAATAAACAAATAAATAAATAGGCTGGAGAGATGAATTAGTGGTTAAGGTGCTTGCATGCAAAGCCAAAAGTCCCAGATTTGGGCTGCAGAGATGGCTTAGTGGTTAAGGCACCTGCCTCCTAAGCCTAAGAACGCTGGTTCCAATTTCCAGTGGTTCCAATCTCCAAGTCCCATGTTTAGCCAGATGCAAAGTGACTCAAGGGTGCAATGCTGCACTTGACCACAAGGGGGCACACACATCTGGATTTTGTTCTCAGCAGCTGAGAGGCTGCTGGTACGCCCATCTCTATCTGTCTTCCTCTCCCTCTCTCTCTCTTTCTGTCTCTCTAAAAAAAAAAAAAAAAAAAAAAAGTCCCAGGTTTGATTTTCCAGGGCCCATATAGACCAGATGCATAAGGTGGTACATACATCTGGAGTTCATTTGCAGTGGCTGAAGGCTCTCATAAACTTATTCTCTCTCTCTATCTGCCTCTTTCCTCTCTCTCTCTCTCTCCTTCCCTCTCAAATAAATAAATAAATAAAAATTAAATACACACACACACACATAAAGTCAGAGAAGAATTTACCTCATGCTGGTCCTTTAATATTGAATTTATATATTGACCTTTAAATACTGAAATCTATTGTCTATGAAGCTCCCTTTCCATCCTAACTCAGCTCTTGCCTCTCACCTTTTAAGACCATCTTGACATGGAATCACTGAAATGGATATAAAGTACAAAGATTCAGAGTTCATGTACTTAACATCAAACTACTTACAAGTGATACAACCTAGAGTACTAAAAAAAAGGTCTTTGAATTGTGAATATTTTGAGATACACAAAACCAAGAGAATAACCTATAGAACCCTGTGTCCTCACCACTCAGCTGTGTGAATTATTAACATATTGCCATGTCTATCACATCTTTGGTCATCACAGCACATAGAGTTTTATTTTTATCTCTGAGAGCCTGCAGCAATCGTTGCATCCACCTTACTCCCCCTGCTCGAATCACTCACTGTTATAAGCACCATCAGATACTGATACAGAATGGAGCCCAGAGTGAGTATAACTGCAGCAAATGGCAAGTGGAGGGAAAAACATGTGTATCTAAGCTGGGAATCATGTTTAAAGACAGTCCCTGAAAGAGGGGATACTCAGCCAAGCATCCTCAAGAAATATAGATTTCTTGTATCCAGCAGCAGTTCGTTTCTAAGTTGGTAAACATTTGTGCTAGGAAAAAGCAGGAAATGAAATGAAAGAGATGGTTCTGCTCAACAATAGAGATGGCTTTATTGGGGGAACACCCAAGAAGGGCTCTGGTCAAGCAGTTCAGAAGCAACCTCCCCTACAGACTAGGGGATACTTATGGGCTTATGGTGAAGGGGTTGTTGGAATTCTTTGGTTGCAGAGCAGTCCACCTGGCCTCAGGGCTTGGGACACTTCAGGGAAGTGATAATCAGACAGGTAATCTGGGCCATTCCAGGAACATGATAATGTGGGGTGGGGGTAGCTGGGTCATTCACAGTGATGGTCAGTTCCTGAAAAGTTCATTTGAATATTAATGTCATTACATATGGAATTATCTCTGATTAGAATAGTCTGCACCTCACATCCAACTCCAACTCCAGCCAAACCCCAATATAAATATTAAAAGAGCTTTCTTTAACCACCTTTCCATCTCTTACCATCATCAAACGTAAACAGACTAAGTTATGTCCCATGCTATGATCTCACCTTGAGTGTAGTAGTTATCACATCCTGGAATCTAAGCTTCATAAATCCTGAATGTGTTTGTGTTATTCATCACAGTCATCATGGCACTTTCAAGGATGGAGCAGAAAGAATGTGAAGAATGTGTGAGTATTTGGCTATCTCCTACTTTCTTCATCCATCAAAAAGAGGATTCTGACACAGCTGTCTCACTTTTTTTTTAAAATATTTTATTTTTATTTATTTGAGAGAGAGAGAGAAAGAAAGAATGGGTGTGCTAGGACCTCCAGCTGCTGCAAATGAGCTTCAGATGCATGCACCACCTTGTGAACTTGGCTAATGTGGGTCCTGTGGAATTGAATCTGGGTACTTTGGCTTTTTAGGCAAGCACCTTAACCACTAAGCAATCCCTCCAGCCCAGCTAACTCACTTTCTGTCTTCTCCTGGTCTCTAAAGAGACCATCCCTTTGGCATTTTTGTGATAAAGAATTTTTGGGTAAATGGGGAATTGAAGTAACTTTTACAGCAAATTTGGGAGAAACTGTGGCATGTGAGCAAAAGAAATAATTGCCACACTCACTGATTGCTCTTTAAATACTGACAATGCTAAATGTGCATGTTGTGGTTTAAATGTAAAATAACCTTCATAAGTTTATGTGTTTGAATATTTGGTTGAGGGTTGGTGATGCAATTAGGGAAGGTTGCCAAACATTTAGGAGGGGGAGCCTTGCAGAAGGAAGCCGCTCACCAGAGTGTGTTAGGCTTCATGGACTGGTCTCACTTCCTGTTTGTCCTCTGTTTTCTGATTGTGGATGCAGTGTGAGAAATTGGACCTCCCACTTCTGTTGCCATGCCTTATCCACCATGATGGAATGCATTATTTCAGTTAGACTCCATATTAAACTCTTTCCTTCCTTAAATTTCCTCTGGTCAGATATTTTGCCTACCAACAAGAAGATAACATACAGTACAGATCCTATATGAAATTATTTAAAACTTATTGGTCCTAAAGAGTGAGCTTAATTATCAATTATTGATTTCATCATTACTGAAACAGGGTGAAATTCCAATGCATCTTTTGTATCTGTACGCCTGTGAATGCCTCTTTTGGCTAAAGCTTGACGTTGAAGTAGAATGAAGAAAATATAAGGCAATATAACAGCACAAATAAAAAGGCAAGTGAATTTTGTTTAGACGTTATAATAATTGTGCCTGGATTCCTTCTAGTCGTATGAAATGATCACAACATTGAATATACAATTGGCTCCTATGTTCTCATATTACTGAGGAAGTTTGGGGATACAACATGATATTTTTAACCCAGTTCTTAGTACAAAGTACCATGATTTTCCAAGTCTAGAAATAGCTTGAGTGTTTATAAGTAGTCTGACATCAGTACATACTTTGGATCATGTATGAATTCATTGATAATCTCTCTTCTGTGGGACAGGGCTGTGGGGAGGGAGAGACCACACACTTTCTCAGCTAAAAGGATGGTGTCAAATCTTATCATTGGTAGCATGCTGGAGCAGGATAAAATATTAAATTTTCTTTTCTCTTTTTTAATGTTTGTTTAGTTATTTACTTGAGAGAGATAATGAAAGAGACAGAATGAGAAAGAGAGAGAGAGAATGGGCATGCTAGGGCCTCCTGCTGCAGCTAATGAACTCCAGATGCATGTGTCACTTTGTGCACTTGGCTTTATGTGAGTACTGTGGAATCAAACCTGAGCCAGCAGGCTTTGCAAGCAAGCACCTTTAACCACTGAGTCATCTCCCCAGTCCCAGTGCAATTTTTCTTACCAAACTTAATGTAAGCTTATACTTGAAAGAAAGTATGAAGAATATTAAGACTAGGTGGGAACAGACAGAAACACTATCACAGACATTAATTTTGCAAATTAACCTCCTATCAGGATTTTAACCTCTCAGTAAAATCTCAGCAAACTCAATGAGTCTTCAGATGTTAGTTATGGAGCTAGGAAATATCTGAAATTTACCAAATTGTACATACAATTAATGGTGTGTACAGTCTTAGTGGTGAATTTGGAACTCATTTCAAATCCATTTTTAAAGTTTATTTAAATTAAAAAATATTTTCAATTTTCTTAATCAGCATATAAAAGTTACATATATTTATGGAACATAGTGTGATGTCTTGGTGAATAAATCTAGTGTAGATTGTTCAAATCTGATTAAACATACATATTTCCTCAAGCATTCATTATTCAGTTGTGGAAAACCAGTCAAAATCCATTTTTGAAGGTTTGGTGAGTTATATCTTATACTATTATTATTATCTGTAGCCACCCTCCTGGCAATGTACTGTCAAGATAATTTTATGTCATGTGCACAACAAACTGCCTTATGGTTATTATTTTACAAGGTAGATGGGTCATTTCAACATATCATTTCACCATCTCATATGCTGGTTATACAATACAATAACATATTATGTATAGATTTCTACCAGGAAATCTGAAATGACTGGCTCTTTATAAATTAGGATGGTGCCGATAGTTGGAATACACATGAGTGCTTTTTTTCTTTCCAATTATGCTAGGCCTTTAGAATGAGTGTGGTAGTTTGAATCTATGTCTCCCAATTGACTCAGATGTTTTATTAAAACTGTAACTTGGATTTCTAGCAGCTGGGTAGAAGAGGTGTCACAGTGGTCCAGCCCTAAGGTGTTACTGGGGGCAGATCTGAATTCGAACTTAAGGAGTGAGGGTACTTGAGCTCTGCCTGGGGTTCCAGGTGTGAGCTTGCTTGTGCTGTTACTGGTGGTTTTTCTCTCTGCGTGGATCTGTGAAAGGGAACCCGCCTCTTTGGCCATTTTGGAACTTCCCTTGGATCTGGAAGCATGAAATAAATTCCATTTCTCCCATAAACCATGTCTGGTTTGGAGGGTGATCCCAGCAGTGTGAAGCTGACTGCAATAATGAGGAATTATTATCTTTTGACAATCTCCTTCATGTAAAGCAATCTCAGAATTTCTGGTCACTCAGGTACAGTCATTTGGAACTATGTGATGGTTTATATTGATTGCTAACTTCACAGGACCTGGAATCAGCCTTGGGTGCGCAGGTGAGTGATTACATTGATTAGGTTAGTTGTTTTAAGAAGACCCACTTTAACTGTAAATGACACCATTCTGTTATTGGTTTTGAAAGTGACAGCGCTCTCTTGGCTCTAAATCGGTGTAACTTAGGGGTTAGAGCACTGGAAACTCAACGGTCCCTCTAGCTCCCCAAGCCAGCAACTCTTGCGTCCATTGTCTTGTGAGTTGCAAAGAACTGAAAAGTGCAGACACTCAGATGGGCCAGCTAAGATTCATTTGTGGAAAGAAAGTGAAGCAGAAAACTCCCGAGTTGGGAGAGGGCCCAGTTGATAATCTTCTTGTTGACTTAGATTGGGTTTTCGTATAACCTTGGAGCTGTAAATTACACAGAGATTGAGGGTGAGCTTTACAGTTATATTTAAATGTATGTGGGAAATTTTAATTGGTTGGTGGGTCAAGGAGAAGAGTGCAGACACAAAATGGGCCTAGCAGTGGGACAAAAGCCCATGAAAAATTTGTAGAAGAAGGAATCAACAGGAAATAAAATAGGGGCTGTCTCTGAACACCATTCTGATAGCCCGGATCAGGTTCAAACTGGAATTCTTCTAGTCTTGCCACAGGCCAACATCTATGATCTTCTGGGCCTGTGTGCCTATGTACTTCCTTACAAAAGAAGCTGCCTTGCTCCTAATATCTATCAGTTCCATGGACTGGGGTCCTGGACTGGATGACAAAGAGAAAGCCCACGGGGCAGTAACCTTCATTGCTCTCTGCTGCCTGACTTGGCTGCAGTGTGACCACCCCTCTCCTGGCTGTTGGCCATGTCTTCTCCACCACCATGGCCTATACCTCTGGAACTGGGATCTGAAGTAAACCCTTTATCTTCTTATGATGTTTCTTGTCAGGTTTTTGTTGTTGTTTTGTTTTGTTTTTTGAGGTAGGGTCTTATATCAGCCAAGGCTGACCTGAAATTCACTATGTAGTCTCAGGGTGCCCTCAAACTCACAGTGATCCTCCTACCTCTGTCTCCTGAGTGCCTTGGGATGACCACAGCAATGAGAGAAAAAGGCATGCAACACCAGGCCTTGTAAAAATGAAGAACCAGGTTATTGTCAGCAGCTTGTCACATGTGCACACACAGCAATGGAGAAGGAAAACCTAACACTTGTTACATGTACAGGTTCAGCTGCCACAGAGGCCATACCTGGTAAAATGAAGAACCAGGTTATTGTCAGCCCTGAAAGCACTTGTCACATGTGCACACATATGGCAGATCTTTTTGACCACTGGGATGATCCAAAAGGCAAGTGCTGAGGAGAGATGGAGGAGTGCCCTTCACTGAAACATTTGTGCCCTGTTGAGACTTGGAAGTCTTAATATACCTGAAATTGCTTGATATCAGGTTCACACCTCCACAAGACCCTCATAATAGAAGTAAAAGAAATCATCAAATTAAAAGCAAGAGGAGGGGATGTGATGGGGAGTGGAAAAGGGAATGGGTTTGTTTTATGTAAGTATATTTTTGTTGTCAATAAAAAAAAATTTAAAAAAAAAGGTTTGTTTTGGCTTACAGACTCAAGGGGAAGTTCCATGATGGCATGAGGAGAGGGTGGACATCACCCTCTGGCCAACATCAGGTGGACAATAGGAACAGGAAAGTGTGCCAAACACTGGCAATGGGACACTGGCTATAATACCCATAAGCCTGCCCCAACAATTCCTTGCCTCCAGGAGGCATTAATTCCCAAATCTCCATCAGCTCGGAATCTAGCTTTCAGAACACCTAATTTTAAGGGGGATACCTGAATCAAACCACCCCATTTAGGGGGTGTCTCCTTTGAGATGATGGGGGTGAGGCATCACAGGTTACATTCTAGAAGCATCTTTTAAAAAAACTTATTTGAGAGAGAGAAAGAGAGAGAGGTGGACAGAGAGTGGGTATGGGCATGCCAAAGTCTCCTGCTACTGCAAATGAACTCCAGATGCATGTGTCACTTTTTATATCTGGCTTTATGTGGCTATTGGGAAATTGAACCCAGGCCATCAGGCTATGCAAGCAAGCACCTTTAACAGTTGAGCCATCTCTCCAGCCCTAAAAGCATCCTTTTAACATAGTCTTTCACCAATGTTGGATGCAGTTGGTATCCAAAATTTAAAATATTTTTGGAACAGACTGGCTAAAGCCATTTGATTAACACATGCATCTGGAAATTCATACCCTAAGATTTCCTCAGAAATCCAACATCACATTACATGGTATCTTCTGATGCAGTGCACTTTGATGGCACATATTGAAGTGTCTTTGCTTGCTATTTTGCACATATAGCTACAAATTTCCTAAAAAACCAGGTTGGGGTCATTATCTTCCTAGGATATAGTTCTTAAACATGGATTATTGGTTGTTATTTTCCTTTTATCCAGCTCTAAGTTTCATTTTCTTTACTTTTTGGGGTTGCTCCTTGAACAGACACAATCTTCTTTATAGGAACGAGTTTTCCTGAGCAAATGATACCATTGCCTCCTGGAGCCTACCGCCTGGCTGGGTTTGAAATTGCAAAGCGTGTGGTTTCCAGGGCTAGCTTCCCCACTGGTTTGCTTGGCACTGAGCGAGTCCTTTACTAACCTCTTGTAAAAGCAGTTGCTTCAGTTGTAAATGGGGATGGTCTTTCCCTCTGTGGCTCCTTAACAGAGAGAGTGTAAGAAGGTGATCAGTTGGAAGTTAAGACATTGCTTTGGAAAGTTAAAATCTCTACATATATATGAGCTATTTTTAATGTAGGGAAGTTTTTAAAACTCAAATCATTTGCCTAATCTTCATTTCCCCAGGGCTGAGAATGCATTTTTAAATTACACTTGCACTTTCTTTCATAAGATCATTTTAATCATCACATTAAAGGATTTCATTAGTGCTGTCACTATTAATTTTGTAACAGTATGCTCTACTTGGTCAACCTTTAAAATTTTCATTGCCCCCTTTTGACTGAAGACTGTTGAGGAAGTTTACGGTTCATTCTTTCCTATGCACAAGGCACAGGCCACATGATGAGAGGAAGTCAGAAACATCATTAAAACACTTCTACTGAGCATTCAATTAGCAGGAGAAATTATATGTGAATATTACATTAGAGGTCTTAGTCTTTTGTGATCCTTACTCTAGGTCTATCAAGCCAAAGAACTGGATTTTTTTTTTTTTTTTGGTTTTTTCGAGGTAGGGTCTTACTCTGGCCCAGGCTGATCTGGAATTACCTATGTAGTCTCAGGGTGGCCTTGAACTCACGGTGATCCTCCTACCTCTGCCTCCCGAGTGCTGGGTTTAAAGGAGTGCGCCACCACGCCCGGCTAGAACTGGAATTTTTGGCTAAGTAATGTCTAAGGTCCCCTTAAAGCTCAAAAATTTAGTAAATAAAATAAAAAATAAATTTGATAAAATAAAAATCTCATCTAAATTTCCTCTGTCCCTTTGTCTGAAAAATTATTATGGTACTTTAATCCCAGCATCGGGAGGCAGAAGGAATCTCAGGCCACCCTGAGACTACCAGTTTTCCAGGTCAGCCTGGGCCAGAGTGAGACCCTACCTCGAAAAACCAAAAAAAAAAAAAAACAAACAAACAAAAATTATCTGCTTGATATAAGCTCCAGGGGCTAAAGAGATGGTTCAGCAGTTAAGGCACTTGTCTTGATCTAAGCTCCAGGCACCTTGTAGAGTGCAGCTCCAAGACTGCATTTTATTTCATGAATTTCACTCTCAGCCATGGCCTCACTTCAAGGAACTTGGAAACAGACTCACACCCACTGATTTTGTTTTCCCCAAGGGAAGCTTCACCACTGGGGACTGGTTATCTCTTCATGGATAGTCACTTTCCTTAGCTCTTCTTCTTCATTAAGGGTTGTTATAAGAATTAAAGAGACTTGCTATGGTTGCGACACCCTCCCTGGCCCGCGATGGAAATGGAGACTTTCTTTCCTCATCTGTTCTACTTCTAAACCACTGAGAGTTGAAATCTGGAGACCTGCTTTCATCTGCCCTCTCTGTGTCTTACTGAAGACTTTCCACTGCAAAACAGTTGATATCCTTCAAATCACAGTGCTTTAAAATCAAGTCAGTCTTCTTTTGAAGCAAGGTCTCACCATATATATATATATGGCCCTGGCTGACCTTAATCAACTATGTAACCCCGACTGGCCTCTCACTTGCAGTCTTCCTCCTATGCACATCAAGTGTTGCTGCTACAAGCATGTTTCACCATGTCTGGCTTAAAATGGGTCTTTTAAGGTTATGAAGGATCAATAAGCAGTTATATTAAAGTGTGAACATAATCAACCCCCACATCCTAAGGCCAAGTAACAGCAGAAGCCCGTCTGCCACTCTCACCATCCATGTTTATGGGAATCTGAATCATTCTTCATATTGAGGAGGTGAGGGTGATGGAGTATTCATCATCTATGCCTCTGAGATCATTGAGATGAGGAGAGCAAAGAGGACAATCTTCCCCTATCTCTGGAAAGCCAGCAGTGGCACGTCACACTCGCATTTCATTGCTCAGACCAACCCCATAGCCATGCCTACCTTAAACTGGTCAGGGAAGTAACGCCCTCCCTACATGTGTAGGGAAGAAAGTGAAAAAGAGAAGGTATCACCAGCTTCTTTAGAAGGTATGATCCAGAAAGGGTTCAATACAGACATAGAACTAGTTTCAGATATCCACCACACATAATGATCTATCGACATGAAGAATATCGGTCTGCAAGAATGTTATTAAATTGTAGTCTCTCAATATACAATACTTACATGAAAACTCAAAAAATAAATGTTTAAAAATTTTGTTCTCACTTCTGCAAAAAATTGAATTTTATAGTGATGACATGTCCTATAGTGTTTTTTTTTTCCCCCAGAATGTGTTTTTCTTGTGTCATGTTTTATTTAGCCAGGAATTTTTTTTTTCTTTGCTACAATGATGAAGTTACTTGTGCTCTAAGCTTTGGTCCATTACTGGACATGTTATACAGCTGTGACTCCACTGAAAATATGACCACTACAAACTTCCCTCACATATCTTTATCTTCTGATATACCAGCTAGTGGTTAGCACTCCCAGTATAGCAATCACAGCTGTGAGGACCTTGAACATCAATCTGGAGATGTTCGTGCACTTGGCAAGACTTGACGAAGCATCTGGGCTGCAGAAGAAGAAAGCTGGGGTAGGTGAAGAGAAGTGGAAGAGACAACGAGGAGCTGAATTTCATGGTCCAAGAAACCCCACCTTTCTTTATGAGGCAGGTCAGCTCCCTGTGTCCTTGGGTATCTACCCTGCTTTAAGGCAAAAGTGCTTTGACTCGGTAGGGCCATCCGTCCTGTTCCTTTTGCCTTTGTTGAAAGTTACAAGGAAGCTTTGACATTGCCGCAAAGGAGTCCCTTTAAAGTCTTATCTTCCAGAAGCAAAGACACTATTGTCATCCCAGACAGGTTGAAAGGAATATCACTGTCTAATTCTTTTCTCCACAGTGAACAAACCTTGGCTGTTTATCAGGAAAATACTCATGGGTCAACTCCATTGTAATCGCTATCTATACTCAGTAGTTTTCAAGAAATTTGTTGAGCATTTATCTTGCACTGCAGGTTTTAATACATTACTTTGTTTTATCAGTTTGTCAAGTATTCATTTGAAAGTTCTCATCTTCCTGATTAAGAAATCTAAAGCCCAGATAAAGAGCCGAAGCACAGAAGACTCTAGTCTCTGCTAATTTAGGATTCCTGGCTGCTGCTGGACACTGTTGCAGGAGACTCCGCATCACTCTCAGGAAGGTGAGTCTTCCTGAAGAGGAAAAAGCTGCTGCGCAATCATTTTAGTAAGGTACTTGCTTTGTGAGCAGAAGGCAATGCTGGTCACCACTTTGTAGCTCCTAATACATCTATGCATTACTTTGAGTGACGTTATTTTTTTTGCCCTTTACTCTAAAAAAAAAAAAAAAAAAAAAAAAAAAAAAAAAGCTGGACTGAAGAGCTGGCTCCATGGTTAAAAGCACTTGTTTGCAAAGCCATACAACCAGGGTTAAACTCCCCAGCACCTATGTAAAGCCAGATGTACAAAGTGGTTCTGGAGTTTGTTTTCACTGGCAGGAGGCCCTGGTGTGCCCATACTCATTTGCTCTCTCTGTTTGCCTCTTTCTTTGTCTCAAATAAATAAATATTTTTTAAAAGCATGAAAAGAGTAAAAGAAAATAAGGTGTAGAGATCTCAAATATCTTGCCCTAAGTTTGTAGGTAATATTTACTGAACCAAGAATTGCATCCCCATTCTGTATGGAAATAAAGGAGCTTAGTTACAATGCTAGACTGTTTCATAAAAAGTTTGATCGGAAAATAAAAAATAAAAACAAGATGGGTAGCAATAAAAGCTGCTAAGTTCTGAGCTGAAAGGGAACATGGGCTCCTATCCCCATGACCTTGTCTCTTCATACTCTTTCATTGCTCTTCTCCTCTACCTCAGGATTTTTTTAGCATCCTGCATTATTCACAAGTTTATCATTTCTATCGACTATAGTTTGTCTATGTTACTCTTCACTTTTCCTATATGACTGCAGTGTGAGCAATGTGCAGGTAGGGGCCATTGTATGTTTTATTCCTTATCAATACCAAATATCCTAGTACATAGTCAGAGATCTATAAATATTAGTCAAGCTTAATGTATCAATTACCTTTGCTAAGATCTTCTACTAGGCGTCAGTATGTCCCCATGATCCTAAGATTAATAGGCCACAAATGAGGACAAGGTAAAAAAATAAATAACAAAATGAAAATTCTAAGTGAATGAGTTTCAATATCTGGGAGTGGGCAAAAATGTGTTGTGAGTATATGGGCTACTAGTGATTCAGGTATCTGTGAGAGGGGGTAGAGTTAGGGTGACTGGACCCCTGAAGGTAAAAACGGCAGGAAAATTTGCACTTGCTAGAAACCAAAGGTGATTTGACTTCTTATCTCTCTTGCCTAATGCCCCAGACCTATTTTGCCACAAACAGCCAGGACCCCTCCTGGGAGTGAGGTCTTTCATAGGATTTAAACATTGTGGTTGGTCAAGTTCCGCCCCTAGAACTTGGTACTAGAGCTAACCTCTTCCTAATACAGCCTCTAGCCCTAACCAACCAGCTGGCTTTCTGGTTCATCTGACCTGGAAGATAGCCCACCGCTCTAAGGTGTGTTTGGTTGTGAATCTGATTTCCAGCCCAAAAGTCTGCAAAGAAGTCTGAGCTCTGCCTGGGTCCCTGCTGCTTGCTGCTGGTATGTGGGCTGCTGCTGGTGTTATACTTACTGCAGTTTTTCTCCCTGGATATATGGAAGCAGTTTCTTCTGCCAATGATGGAACTTCCCCTGGGTCTTTGAGCTTGAAATAAACCCCTTCCTCCCATAAACTGTGTTTGGTTTGGATGTTCATTCCAGAAACGTGAATCTCTGTACAACACTTGTCTTCTCAGTTTATCTTTTAGGCCACAATGCTTGTCAGGAGTTGCCATATTGTATGAGAATATGAGAGTATCTTAAGCACATTTGAGCCTTCTGTGAGCTACTGATGAGTCTTAACTCAGGAGTTTGAGCACCAGAAACAAATCTTTCCTGAGTCAATGGCCTCCAGATTTTTGTCCAATGAACTCAAATAACTGAAATCCATAGACTAGAAGATACAGCTCAGGAAGATTTTTATTAGATTAGAAAGAGAACATAAGAGAAGGAGGGACTCTTGTCTAAGGAGACAAGAGAGGGATTCCAGAAACAGGGGAGCTCACTTCAAGACCTTTGAGAGCATCTTTAAAAAAAAAATTCATTTATTTATTTTCAAGTGGGGAGAGACAGACAGAGAGAGAGGGAGACTGGGCATGCCAGGACCTCTAGCCACTGCAAACAAACTCTAGATGCATGTGCTAAATTGTACACCTGGCTTTATGTGAGTACTGGCTAATTGAGGGAATTGAACCTGGGTCATTAGGTCTTGCAGGTAAGCACCTTAATTGCTTAGCCATCTCTCTAGCCTGAGAACATCTTATGATAAAGGAGGGGGGGGAGAATGGGCACATCAGGACCTCTAGCCACTACAAACAAACTCCAGCCACAGGCATCTGTGCATCTGGCTTTATGTGGGTATTGGGGAATTGAACCCAGGTTCTTAGGCTTTACAGGCAAGCAACTTAATTTAACCACTGAGCAATCTCTCCAGTCCCCTCCCATCCCCCAGAGCATCTGTTAGGTAAGCCCCCTGGACGGGCTGTTGGTCTTAAAGGGAGGTAGAGTTAGGGTGACTGGACCCCTGAAGGTATAAAGGACAGGGAAGTTTTTCTTATCTCTTGCCTAGCTCAAAGGAAGGGTTTTCCACAGGACTCCCCTCCTGGGAGGGAGGTCTTTCATAAGAGTTAAACACTGTGGTTGTTCAAGTTCAGCCCCTAGCCCCTAGCTAACCAAAAGACAGCCCATCACCCCAAGGTTATAAATACCTTTGCAAGGGGAAGACAGGCTCTCCCAATCTCTGATCACTTGGGAACTTCAGCTATGGGTGAGTTTTTCTCTCTGCTGGGCCTGGCCTAGCCCAGACCCAGCTGGGAAGACCCCCATAGCTCTTACTCTTCACATGGGCTCTTTCTTTTTCTTTCCATGCTTTTATCTCCAGATCCCTATCTGGTCACATGGACTCCTGAGCTACACATGGCTCACATGGGCTTTGGGCTCAACGTGGTATACTTCTCTTCTCCACACTTTGTTTCCCCTGACCTCCCAGCCTTCCCCTTATCACACTCCTTTGTAAAATCGGAATAAAATGTGATATTTTAAAAATTATTCTCTTGAATCTGGAATTGAACTCCAAAACCCCAAATTCTCTGTTACAGTCTAGTTAGTTCAGTCCTGATGTCAGGTGTTTGGGTCAGGATTCAGGGAAAGGACAACTTTCCCAGAAAGCATAATTTTTCAGGAAGTGTGAAAGTTTAATCCTCTAGAAATTTTTTCTGGAGGATGTAATTTTCAGGAAAGAAATAAATAAGAGAAAAACAACAACAACAACAAAACAGGTTCTTCTTAAATATTTTATTTTTATTTATTTATTTGAGAGAGAGAAAAAGAAAGAAACAGAGAGAGAGAGAGAGAATGGGTGCAGCCATTGCAAATAAACTCCAGATGGACTTTGTCTATCTGCCTTGCATAGGTACTGGGAATTGAACCTGGGTCCTTAGACTTCATAGGCAAGCACTTTAATTGCCGTGCCATCTCTCCAGTCCCCAAACACCTTCTTCTTGGAGGCTCAATAGCATTTCCTGCACTTAGTCAGGAGAAAGCTATTGACTTTGGGAGCCCTGTCACCTCCAAACTGCCTCAGTATCATTTCTCCTGTCCTTACTTTCCATCAGAGTCCCTGCCCTTCATTCTTTTTTTTTTTCATTGACAACTTTTATACTTACATATTAAAAAAACACCTGATATTTCCCTCCCTTCCCCATTCTTGATGACTGGCTATGTTCAGTGAAGTTTCTTTGCTAAATGAGTTTAAACACAGTATATGGCTTTTCACCTGGACAATGTGCAGATCACCAAAAAACAAACAAGAATCTCCACCCAACAACTAAAACAAACCAACCAACCATACATATATACAAACAAGAGATTGACCAGAACTTCTGCTCAGCCTGCAGCAGCCTAGAACCAAACATAGAAGAAGCCATCCATTTGAGTACGGGAACCCCTGGGTCTACCTATACCAAGCTAACCCTGAAAACCTCTCTTGTTTTGGAGATAAAAGTGTTATAAGCCACTAGGCTCCATAGAGATGCTGTTTAACTTCAAGGGCCCTGCTGAAGTCTCTAGTGGGTTTCCACTCTTTGCCTCTTATTGTTGATTCGGTTAAGGGCCTAGGAATGAGGTGTAGGTGATTATTTTTAACTTGTGCTTTGGGTCATTGGTTCTTTTATATGCTGAGAAAACATCAGGGTAGATTCCTGAAGGACAATAACTGAAGCAGAACTGAAGGCTCAAAACCAGAGCACAGGGCTGGAGAGATGGCTTAGTGGTTAAGGCGCCTGCCTCCTAAGCCTAAGAACGCTGGTTCCAATCTCCAGTGGTTCCAATCTCCAGGTCCCATGTTTAGCCAGATGCAAAGTGATGCACTTGCAAGGGGGCGCACACATCTGGATTTCGTTTGCAGCAGCTGAGAGACTGCTGGCGCGCCCATCTCTATCTGTTTTCCTATCCCTCTCTCTCTGTCTCTCTCCAAAAAAAAAAAAAAATTAAAAATAAATGCAACAAAATATTTAAAAAACAAAAACAACAACAACAAAAAAAAAAACAGAGCACAGTATCCAAGAGGCTATACAAGGATAGTCGGAACGTAGAGCCAGGGTGTAGTCGACATGGAGGAGCAAAGCATTGGTGGGTACCGATTTAGACAAATTGGTTTGGGGAAGGAGCAGCTGACGGGCATTCTGAAATAAAGGAAAAATATACTTTTATGGACTTCCTTTATAGCTGTTGTGTGAAAATCATGTGGAAATATGTTAACCCAAACAGCACAAATAGTGCCTTGACAAGTACAGTGAAAAATTACACCTTTGCTATTTCTTTTGGGACAACCCTAGGATATTGTATTTTCCCAAAAGTGAGCCTTTTTTTTTTTTCATTCATCTTTTCTGCATTTCCTTCCACTATTGAGAGGAGAGCTTCTGCAGATCAGCTTGAGTTTAGATGTGTAAAGAAAGACACACATTAAAGATACGTATCTTGATATTAAAGAATGTTAAAATCAAACTCAAGTTGAGTCTCCTTGAATTGACTTATTAGCATAATGCCCTCTGGGTTCATTCATGCTCTTGTAAGAGGCAGGATCTCCTTTGTTAGTGATGAATAATATCCCATTCATACATCTGCGGTGGCTTGCATGAGGAGGTATGTCCCCCTTCACAGACTCAGGTGTTAAGTTTAAACTTGTGGCTTGGGTCTCTAGCACCTGTTTGGAGGAGGTGTCACTGGGGCTGGGACTGATTCCAGCCCAAAGGTCTGCAGTGGATTTCTGTGCTTGCTGCTGGGTTCCTGCTTGTTGCTTTTTGGTGTTTGCTGGTGGTGTAGTTTCTCTCTCTCTGCCTGGATTTATGAAGGGGAGATAGCTTCTTTGGCCATGAATGGAACTTTCCCCTGGATCTCTAAGCATGAAATAAATTCCTTCCTCCTATAAACTGTATTTGGTTCGGATGCTCATCCCAACATCATAGAAGTGATTCCCACTGCATCTGTTGCACTTCTTTCTTTCTTTTTTTTTTTTTTTTTGGTTTTTCTAGGTAGGGTCTCACTCTAGCCCAGGCTGACCTGGAATTAACTATGTAGTCTCAGGGTGGCCTTGAACTCACAGCTATCCTCCTACCTCTGCCTCCCGAAGGCTGGGATTAAAGGCATGCACCACTATGCCCGGCTTTGTAGCACATTTTCTTAACTTATTCATCTGTGGATGGATATTTAGTCATTTTCAAATCTTGGTTATAATAATTAGTGCTTCAGTGAATGTGATAGTGTAAACTTCTCACTTAAGAAACATCTGATTGCAGTGCCTTCGGGTACCTAATCAGTACTAGGTGTTTGTGTTCTGAGTCTGCAAGAGCCTCCATACTGTTTTACATACTGGCCATACGAGTTTACAACCCCATCTTCAGTATGTTAGAGTTCTCTGTCCTTTACATTTTTGACAATGTTTGGCAAATCATTTAAGTGTTTTCTTTTTAATAAAAATTGATATATTTATTTTGAGAGAGACATAGACATATATAGAGAAAATATGGGCACAGACATGCCAGGGTCTCCTGCCACTGCAAACGAACTCCAGACATGCATCCAGGGTCTCCTGCCACTGCTATTTCTCCCCTCCCCACCCCCATTTAGCTGCCTTCTACAAGTCCAATATGAGGAGGGATCTCATTGTGACTTTGATTTGCGTTTCTCTGAGGATTAGCAATATTGAGCACTTTTCCATGTCTGATTTGGAATTTGTATGCTTCCTTTAGGAAACAAGCTATTCAAAACCTTTGCCTATTTTTTATTATTTTATTTTATTGTATTTTTGCATGTGTATGCATGTGTTGGGTGTGTATGTTTATAAGGGTGTAGATGCACGTGTGTGGGGGTGGACACCTGGTTGTCCTCACACTCATGGATGAATGCATGTGGAGGCCTTACGTATGCCCTCCCACTTTGTATTAGAGGCAGAGTGTCTTTTAACTGTCACTCAGAAGAGGGCTATTTCTCACCCTCCAGCACCAAGGCCCCCATTTAGTTACAAACACTCTGTCTTTTACAAGTCCAAAATGAGGAGGGATCTCATTGTGACTTTGTTTTGGGTACCGGGGATCACAGACACCCTCCATCTTGCCCAGGATTAGCAATATTGAGACACACTCCATTTCCATGTCTGATTTGACACTCTCCATCTTGTAGTGTTTAGGTTTACCGGGAAACACCTCCATCTTGCCCAGTGTTTATACCGGGATCAAAACCATCTTGCCCAGTGTTTTTTTGTTATTTTATTTTATTGTATTTTTGCAGTGTTTGTATGCATGTGTTGGGTGGGGTATGTTTATAAGGGTGTAGATCTTGCCCAGTGTGTGGGGGGTGGACACCTGGTTGTCCTCACCCTCCATCTTGCCCATGGATGACCCTCCATCTTGCCCAGTGTTTGTGGACCGGGGACACCCTCCATCTTGCCCAGTGTTTACGTACCGGGGGATGCCCTCCATCACTTTGTATTACCGGGGAGGCAGAGTGTCTCCGTCCATCTTGCCCAGTGTTTACGTGGGGATCACAGACACTCCATCTTCACCCATTAGGCCCAACTGTCTGCTCAGAAGATCTAGGGACTTACATATCTTCACCCTTCCAGCACTGGAATCACAGGCACTCACCACATGTCCTGTGTTGCTTAGGTCCACTTGCCCAGTGTTTACGTGGGTTACAAACACTCCATCTTGAGTGCTTGCCACCCTCCATGTGTTTACGTGGGTACGAGGGGATCACAGACACCCTCCATCTTGCCCAGTGTTTGGGTGGGTACCGGGATCACAGACACCCTCCATCTTGCCCAGTGTTTAGGTGGGTACCGGGGATCACAGACACCCTCCATCTTGCCCAGTGATACCGGGGTACCCTCCATCTTGCCCAGTGTGTTTAGGTGGGTACCGGGGATCACAGACACCCTCCATCTTGCCCAGTGTTTACGTGGGTACCGGGGATTACAGACACCCTCCATCTTGCCCAGTGGGTGGGTACCGGGGAGACACCCTCCATCTTGCCCAGTGTTTCCATCTTGCCCAGTGTTTACGTGGGTACCGGGATCACAGACACCCTCCATCTTGCCCAGTGTTTTTACGGGATCACAGACACCCTCCATCTTGCCCAGTGTTTACGTGGGTACCGGGGATCACAGACACCCTCCATCTTGCCCAGTGTTTACGTGGGTACCGGGGATCACAGACACCCTCCATCTTGCCCAGTGTTTACGTGGGTACCGGGGATCACAGACACCCTCCATCTTGCCCAGTGTTTTGCCCGGGTGTCCATCTTGCCCAGTGTTTACCCAGTGTTTGTGGGTACCGGGATCACAGACACCCTCCATCTTGCCCAGGACGTGGGTACCGGGATTACAGACACCCTCCATCTTGCCCAGTGTTTACCGGGGGTACCGGGGACACACCTCCATCTTGCCCAGTGTTTACGTGGGTACCGGGGATCACAGACACCCTCCATCTTGCCCACCGGGATCACAGACACCCCCATCTTGCCCAGTGTTTTGCCCAGTGTCCATCTTGGTACCGGGATCACAGACACCCTCCATCCTCCATCTTGCCCAGTGTTTACGTGGGTACGGGGGAGGGACCCTCCACCTTGCCCAGTGACACCCTCCATCTTGCCCAGTGTTTACGTGGGTACCGGGGATCACAGACACCCTCCATCTTGCCCAGTGTTTACGTGGGTACCGGGGATCACAGACACCCTCCATCTTGCCCAGTGTTTAGGTGGGTACCGGGGATCACAGACACCCTCCATCTTGCCCAGTGTTTAGGTGGGTACCGGGGATCACAGACTTGAACTCTGGGGATAGACACTTGTCATCTTGCCCAGTGTTTACGAACTTGACTGGCTGTGGTGTTTCCGTGGGTTTCAGACACTCTCCATCTTGCCCACACCCTCCATCTTGCTTTGCCCCTCCATCTTGCCCAGTGTTTACGTGGGTGTTATGGTGTTTTTGTTTTCATTTCAGCTTTGTACCGGGGCAAACATTCCATCTTGTATATCTTGGATATCCATCTTGCCCAGTGTTTTAGATGACACCCTCCATCTTGCCCAGTGTTTTAAACATGCCCAGTGTCACAGACCTCCATCTTATTGCTTATACTTGTCATCTAGGAACTTGACTGGCTGTGGTTTCCTCAGCTTTGCCCATATTTGAAATTGGGTGTTATGGTGTTTGTTTTCTTTCAGCTTTGGAATTGCAAACATTCTTTGTATATCTTGGATATGTTTCCATTTGCTGTAAACAGGCTTTAGTTTGTATCCTACTCTGCCTTGCTTTCTGTCATGTTGCTGCCTATGCTGAGCAGTGCTATCCATGCAAGCATGCTAATACCGTGTCTAAAAGATTTTTACCTCACATTACCTTCTAGGGCTTTGATTATTTCAGATCTGGTGTTCAAGTCTAATCCAGTTTGAATTGATTCTGTTGTGTGGTATGAGATAAGAATCAAATTTCATTCATTTCTAAGTGAATCTGCACTTTTCCTAAGACCATGCCTCGAAGCAACTCTCCTTTTCTTCATTGGGTATTCTCAGTGTCTTGGTTGAAAATCCATTGAGTGTAATTTCCTGGACTCTCCATTGTTTCTTATTGATAAGTGCTTGTTTTTTTAAATATTTTATTATTTTTATTTATTAGAGAGAGATAAAGTGGCATGTAGAGAGAGAACAGCCACTGCAAAGGAACTCCATGCACCACCATGTGTATCTGGCTTATGTGGGTTCTGGGGAATTGAACCTGGGTCCTTAGGATTCACAGGCAAGAGCCTTAGTTTCTAAGCCATCTCTCCGACTGAGAAGTGTTTGTTTTTGTGCATCCTACTGGTTGATTACTATTGTTTGCTAGTATTCTTTGAAACAAAGAGTGGTATGTTGTCTCCAGAGTTCTCTCTCAACATCTCTTTGAATGTTTGGAGTCCTTTCTGGTTACATGTGAATTTTAGGATTACTTTTTCAGCTTCCTACTCTTCCTTGTACATGAATTCAAAGAAGGCTAATTCATAGAAACAAAGTAAGAAAGGTAGTCACCCAGGAAACTAGGCGAATTCAGTCAAAAAATAACATTTGCTATAAAATGAATACATTCTGTAGGTTAACATGAAGCATGGAAAGTGTAATAAATAAATAAACATATTTACTAAATAACGTTAGATATCTAAGGTTTGTAAGAGATTATGTCTTCATTGCTCTGCCTCGCTCTCAGATGAAATGTTAACCCCCCTGAGGTGATGAATATGCTAATTATATTGGTGGTGATAATCACGTCTGTGTAAACCTGTATGAAAATGCACCTTGAATATATATACAAGTTATTTGTCACTCCTCAATAAAGCAGAGTAAAATATTACATCACAAAGACTGCATAAATAGCTTCACGTAGGAAGTGAGCCATGAAGGAAGGCCAACTGTGTCATGTGTTAGTACTGAAAACATGGGTACTAGCCAATACAGGCAACAGCCATCACACCAGGCATTTATGTGGGTACTAGATATTACAGGCACAACAACAACAACAACAACAACAACAACAACAAAACAAATTCCACGTGGGAGTTAACCAGCAGAGTAGATCTAAGAATCACATAAGTGTGAGTGCCACTTTTTTTTGGGGGGAGGGGTGTTTGAGGTAGGGTCTTACTCTAGCTCAGGCTGACCTGGAATTCACTCTGTATTCTCAGGGTTGCCTTGAACTCATGGCAATCCTCCTACCTCTGCCTCCCAAGTGCTGGGATTAAAGGCATGCGCCACCGTGCCTAGCTGCAGCAATTGCTGCACTAATACAAGTGGCATAGAAAACAACCTAGGGCTCACGTTAGCCAGGGCCATACTCCCAGGCCATTTGGAAGGGTGTTAGCTGCAGGAATGTACTCCACACTTGGGACAGCCTCTACAGGAAGTTGTTCAAAATTTCAGTAATAAAGTTCTCCTGGCGATGGCAGCAAATTCCAGTGTCGTTGAAGAAGTTCTCCGTTTAGTCTGAGCCTTTTTGTACCTCACTAAAAGGAGGCTGATGTCTGTGGTTTCTGCATGGAGGAGAAAGGGTCTGGCACCTTCCCACATAGACTTCCCTTTGAGTTCAGAATAAACTTTACTATGAAGCTGTCACATTGCCCTTAAAAGCATGGATCAAAAAAAAAAAAATTCCAAAACATCTGCACTGACTTTTTATTTTACTATCATTTTACAACTTTGGCAGTCAGTCCATCAATCATGGGCTGGTATGGAAATTATAAAGTACAGTTGCCTCAAATGTGTGTGTCTACCTAGAGGCAACAGTGACGGATAGACACCTGTACTTGTGAAATTCAAATGCCACATATAAACTGGTTATGAAAACAGCAGACAAATGTCGATGAGGGAGGCAAAAGGCGACCTACAATAACCACAGACAACTCACGCAAGCTAATTGCTAAACCTATTCCCATCTGCAGCCTGTGAGAGCTGCAGGGCCTTTTGAGAGCAGATTACACTGAATCACTCGTACCCAGCTTTAATCTCATGCTGGTTTCTGAGTCACACATCATGAGGCATAGGCATGGTCTGTAAATACAGCCCTGAACCAAGTTAATAATTTAGTGCTTTGTGATTATCAAATCAGTCATTTGGTATTCTTGCTGCTAATATGTCTTTTATAGGTTTAGATTTTTACTTCCCCCTATGTTCCTCCATTTCCTTTTTCTTTGTTCCCTAGTGGAAGAGATTTCTTGGTATTTAGAGCTCAAGACTTTTCTATCTATCTTGTATTCCTGAAATTCAAAGTGACAGATAAAACAATATTATATATATATATATATATATATATATATATATATATATATATTATATTTAGAACTGCAGTCACATTAAGAAACGAGTTGTGGAACAGAAAAGGACATGTCTATAAATGAACCAAGAGAAAGGACTTGATGTCATTATGAATAAGACAAGGGGCATATCTTCAAAACCCATTTCAGCTGGGCAGTGATTTGCAATGAAAGCTGACACATTCATTTTTGCCAGGAAGGTCTAGTGACTGTCAGGAGAGGGGAAAAGTAAGGAAAGAAATAAAGGAATGAAGGAAAGAACCTGTCTAATAGGACTGAGTTTTGTTGCATAATTTCTGTTGCTTTCCTTTCAAAGGCCAGTTCACTGTTTTCTAATGTAATCAGCTTACTAGTATGCTTGGAGCTCAGTTGAATAGAGGCTGGGGTCTTATTTTAATCCCTGAAAGAATTGAGGGTTCAAGACTGTCCCCTAATGGTGAAATAAACCCAAACCCCTAGAGGGTATTTCAATGTCACCCCACCCTTAGGTGCCATTTGAAGTACTTTGTAAATATCTGCCCACAAACAAATGGATTTAAAAAAATTTAATTCAAGACTAGGAAAGCATTCTCTCTATGGTTAATCTATAAAACTTTATTTTAGGCAGAAATAATTGCCTGGGGTAATATGTGCCTAAGAACTCTGGGCTAAGCTATAAAATGTTTAGCTATCAGAAAATAACAAGCATGTTTAGTGAATTAATTGTAAGTGTTCCATGCTGTGGCCTTTATACTCAGATTAAATACATGTAACTAATGGAGACAAAAGAAGAGATAAGCGACCTTTTAAAATAGTTTCACACTAGGCCCAGGCTGTAATTATTTTCCCGTTTTAGTGGACCACATTTTAATAGTAATGAATATTTTAGAAATGTGCTTAGAGTTTATCTCCTTAGTGAATGATCCTAATTTAGCAGTGAGAGGGAACTGTTTAGGACGATAGAATCAAGAGTAACTGGGAGATAAGACTTTATATGTAACTTGGGCAAAGACGTTAAAATACTAGGAGTTTGTGAGACGATTACTTCAAATGGCTCCTAAGAGTGGGGTGACATTGAAATACTATCCAGGAGTTTAGGTTTGTTTCACCATCAAGGGACACTCTTGAATCCTCAGCTTTTTCAGGTATTAAAATAAGGAGATTAGGAAAATGAAGCTGAGAAAATAGCATTTTCTCTGAAGAGCAAGAGTCAGATTATCACAGTGTTAAGTACACTTTAACTATGTTTGTGAACCAAAATTGGATATATGATTTACTGTTTAACAGTTTGCCAATACCAGGGATAATATGCTACTCAACAAATGATTATTTTATTTATTTATTTATTTGAAAAAGAGAGAGAGGCAGATAGAGAAATGGGCACACCAGGACCTCTAGCAACTGCAAACAAACTTCAGACACACGCACCATCTCGCTTTACGTGGCTACTGGGGAATCAAACCCAGGACCTTAGGCAAATATTTTAACCACTGAACCATCTCTCCAGATCCTCTTTTTTAGTTTTTGCATCTGTTGTAAAATGAGAAGGTAGGATCAGGTATTCATACCTGGCAAAACTCCACATCGTTTCTTCAAGATAGTCTTTTCTTGTTCTTCCACTGTTCTGCACACTGTTGCCAGTTGATAGAACTGATGTTTAAGGGAGTCAATTTGTGAGTCCATTAATCCTGCAGCTTTGGGCTCACAGAGCTCATAAATTAAGTTTTCTACTAGTTTGCATTCTTCCAGAGGCCGACCTCCACACACCTGGAGGAGAATCATTCAATCCTGCTCCTTAAACAACTTTCACCCCCACTTGCAATACACTCAGAATAACAACAGCAAAAACCCCATTAGTAATTAGCATAGCTTTGCCTGTATGTAAGATGCTATTAACTGTCAGGCACTTTGTCAATTGTGACTGAAGGTAGCTTGTAACTTTAGAGCCAACTGTGAAGTGTATGGACAGTATTAAGCCACCAAACTACTATGTCAGAAATCATTTGAAAAACAAAATAGCTGGCATAAAATACTCATTGAACCATTTGAAAAAATAAACACTAAGACTGGAGACATTGCTCAATGGTTAAGGCACTGTCCTGCAAAGCCTAACAATATGGGTTTGATTCCCCAGTACCCACATAAAGCCACATGCACAAAGTGGTGCGTTTGTTTTGTTTGCAGTGGCTGGATGCCCTGGCTCACCCATTCTTATTTTCATTCTCTCTCTCTTTCTCTTGTCTCTCTCTCTCTGCTTGTAAATAAATCAATTAAAATAATAGACCACAAGTAACTTACAAGCTGCAACACAAGTGCATATGGAATGTCTCTCAGGCCAATTCTCAAAGAATTCTCAAACTAAAAGATTGTTATAACCAGTAGGATCTGATCCATGGTCTTTCTTCTACTAATTAGGAAAATTTTCCTTTTTGTGTAGGAAAAGGTACCCCTCCATGAAAAGCTGAAGCTCACATTTGCAGTAAGACTTATCTCTTGTAGTCCACCAGCAATTCTGAGAACACTGGTTCCTCTTGCAACTAGCTGGTTTTGACTATCTTCAGCACTGTGTTATGTCAGGAATCATGAAAGCCCTGCTCATTTGTCAGGCCTCTCTTTGCTGTCCCTCCTTAAAATATTTTTTTAATTTATTTGCAAGCAAAGAGAGAGTGAAAGAAAGAGAGAGAAGCAGATAGAGAGAATGGGCACACCAGGGCCTCCAGCCACTACAAATGAACTCCAGATGCATGTGCCACTTTGTGCATCTGGCTTTACTTGGGTACAGGGGAACTGAACCTGAGTGAGTCATTAGGCTTGCAGGCAAGTGCCTTATCCACTGAGCACTTTCTTCAGCCCTGCCCCAAATTTATTTTATTGAAAGTGCATTTGTTAATTAGTTTTATTCATGTCAGTGGGCTAAGGAGTTGGCTAGGTCAGAAAAACGCCTTCCATGAAACTCTCAGGACGTGAGTTTGGGTCACATGGACTGATATAAAAGTGGGCAGTGTGGAGGGGTTGGTGAGAGCCCAGCTTTGGAGGACAGAAACAGGAGAGGGCTTTCTGGCCAACTATTGTAGCAGAATCAATGAGTGCCAGGCTCTGTATAAGACTGTCTTAAAAAGTAAGATTGAGAGCAATCAAGGAAGACAGCCAGCATTGAATGCTTCTTCCACATGTACCCACACACATACAAACATGCATACATGTGCACACACTCCACATGCATATACAGAGATTAAAGAACAAATAACATCATCACCACTTCAAACATTTGGTACATACTGAGGATTGAGAGTAGATTATTAAGAATTTGTTTCCCATAATCAAACCATTATCTTTCTTGAAAGCAAGAGATTTTGTATGTACATTAAACCCACTGCAGTTCGTATATGTAATAACCTTGAGTTTGAGCTGAGGGAAGTGTTTCTAGGCAGTGTTCATTGGCACCACGTGGCAAGATGCTGTGCATCGTGCATAGAGCTCATCTATGCTCAGAACCAAGGCTGTGCTGGAGTTGTGGTGTACTGTATGCATATTGTGTGTGCTGAGAAACATGGCTGAGGTGGAGTTGTGATACAACCCAAGTGAGCACTTCCAGAAATGTCTCAGACTCATTGCATGTTTGATTTTGAATTAATTTCTGGTTTTACTTGTTCATAAACCTTTTTAGTGTTGTCAGATGTTTGCAACCTGCACATGGCATCCTATGAGATTGTTACCCACAGTGTAAGAAGCTGGGGTTGACTAGGTGTGGTGGTACATCCATAACCCCAGAACTCTGAAGGCAGACAGGAAGATCTCTGAAAGTGAAAGGTCAATGGGTCTATATGGTGGTTTCCATGCCTGCCAGGACTTGCTTCATAACGTACAACAGGCTGGAGAGATGCCTTAGCAGTTAAGGCACTTGCCACCAAAGTCAAAGGACCCAGGTTGAATACCCCATTGTGGTTCCTGGTCATCCTGGGGGCGTGGTGCCTCGGTGTCCCAGGGGCGTCCAGGCAATGGCGAGCAGGGTCTCTAGCAGTCGTGAGTGCGCAGGAAGAAACACCCAGGAGACAGCTTCAGAGAACAGTTCTCATTTATTCAACAAGGAACTGGTTTTTTTTTTTTCAATTTTTTTTCAAATATATAATAATTTGAGAGAAAGAGGCAGAGAGAGAGGTTAAGGCAAATGCCTTAATCGCTAAGCCATCTCTCCAGCCCATAACTGGGTTTTTATAAGCAGTTGAGAGAGAGAGCAGGAAGAGGGTCCCAAGGGGATTGGTGGGTTCAAAGGTTGTTTGCTGATGCCTAGTTGATATATAGGGATGTTCATTCCAGCACGTAGGGAGAGGATGGCTGGAAGAGGTATAGGGTTTGAGTCATAGGGGAATGGGGCTGTGGAAAGGTTGTTGGCTGATACCATATAAGGAGTTCCCTAGGTAACTGGCCAAAGGTCAGAGCGAAGCCTAAGTCTTATCAGGACAACCAGGTTCCCTGGGCTGGTGGGGGGAAGCAGCCCTCCTCCTGCCAGTCTTGGGGCCCAAGATTAGTCTGGGGGGGCCAGACTCACTGTGAACCTTGACGGGGGGAGGGACCTTACTCCTGCCAGTTCCTGGGACCCCGAGCTTTGCCCTGGGGTCCAGGCTGCTGTGACCTCTCTGTAGCCTGGGGGCCCTAGTCATGTCTGATAGCTTAAGCCTGCTTTCACCTGGGGCCCTGCCTGTGTCCAACACCCCTGTACCCATATAAGCCAGCACAAAGTGGTGCATATGTTTGGAGTGTGTTTGCAATGGCTAGAGGCCTTGGTGCACCCATTCACTCTCTCACTCTCTCTGTCTTTCTCTCTCAAACAAATAAAATAAATAAAATATAAAAACAAAACATTAAGAACCCCCACACAACACAAATAAATAAAACAAACAAATAAAGAAGCTGGTCTAGATCAGAAGCTCAGGGCTTTGCCTGGGAACGTCAGCGCATACTACCTGTAACCCACCTGGGATATGTCAAAGCCAGTGCCACAGTCACACTAGCACACCTGCGTCTCATCACTGTGCAGTGGCATCTTGAGAAGCTTCATGGCACAGGACACAGAACACACTGCTGCCACAGCCAGCGCTCCACTGCCCTCCATGAAGCCAGATTGTGAAGTGATTTTATAATCACAGAAAGAAATGCCATTTTTTTCTATCAATTTGTGTTAGGAAGGAAGTACAGAAAAATAAAAAAAAAACCTCACGTTGTTATTTTATGTTACCCTAGCCTGGGTTGTTTATTGTCATTTTAAATAAGACCATACATACTATTTTGAAAATTCTAAACTTCTAATACATTCAATGCTAATTGATTTAACTCAAACAACCGACACTCTTTTGTTTTTTGTTAAATATTTTTATTTCTTTGAGAATTTGAGACACAGTCAGAGACAATGAGAATGGGTTCACCAGGGCCTCTTGCCTCTGCAAAGGAGCTCCTGAAATATGTACGACTTTGTGATTCTGTCTTTATGTGGGCACTGAGGAATCAAACCCAGGCCATTAGACTTTACAATGAAGTGTTTTTAACCACTAAGCCAATCTCACCAACCCCAAACTGACACTCTTTACACACATCAGCAACACTTGGGAATATGAAGCATTCCTACTGACAACATGTTGAATATCATCTTTCTGAAATGTGCTCGCCTGGACTGATACATCAGAACCATCTAGAAACTTGTTGTAAGTATAAAGTTAGAGCTGTTGGCAGGTGTACTGAATGAGAAACCCTAGAGGTGATCCGGTAATCTGTATATATTTAGAGACAGAGAGAAAGAAATAGATAGATGATAAGTAGATGATAGATAGATAGATAGATAGATAGATAGATAGATAGATAGACAGATAGATGATAGATAGATGATAGATAGACGGTACACCAGAACATCCTGTTACTGCAAATGAACTCTAAAACCATGCTCCATTTTGTGGGCCTGGCATTTCATGAGGAATCAAATCCAGGCTCTCAGGCTTCACAAGCAAGCAGTTTTAACCACTGAGCCATCTCCCCAGCCACAACAGTCTATGCTTAAACAGGCTCACGAGTGATTCTACTGCAGACTCAAACTGGGAACCAGTGGTACACTGCAGCAAGTCTCAAACCTTACTCTTGCATAAGGTAAACTAGAAATGTTCTTAAGCCACAAATTCCTGTCCCCACTTGAAATTTTGATGCAATCATCTGGGTGGGGGTAAACAATGGACTTGCCTAACAAAATCTAAGGTGACGTTAGCATCAGCTATCTGGAGGACCCCAGGTCAGTTTCCCTGTTCTAATACATTTCCAGCTCAGGTTGAGGTGATTTTGACCATTGTTTTCTAACAAAGACATCCTAAAGTTCCGTACTGGACCATGATTTTCCTACAGTTTTATCAGCATTGATTCTCTTGGTTCTTATTCATTTTAATCTTGAGGTGATTTTCTAGTCTCAGCAGCTATGTTAGTACATAGTTTGAAAAGTCAGAGTTGACAACAGTCAAAGAAAGCCATGGCCTTTTGCTTCAACCTCCTCTGACACAATTCTTCCCCCAGAGACAACCACCTCGAATTTCTTCTTAGTTTTTCCATTTAGTATTTATCTCCGTATGCCACCAAAAAATAGTTGTTTCTTTATTTAGCCATTTTAGGAATATTGGCTTCCTGCACTGAGGAATAAAGATGTACCTGTCTGTCGTTCACTTCCCTGCCCCACAGCACAAATGGACACACTTATGTTTCCTGAAATTAGGATTCTGCATAGGTCAATACTGAGTGTTCACATTTGTATACATTACTCAGGGAGCTGGGTTACAGAAAATGATTGCTTTTTTACTCTGCCATTATTTCCACATATTTTCAAATTTCTTGCTTTGCTAAGTTTTTAAAGTACTAAATCCCACTTGTATTGGTTACCTTTTGTAAGGTTCAAGAATGACCAAGACCTCGCAAGACCACTCTGAATCAAAGTAAATGTTTTATTTGGGGAAAGCATGAGCTGCAGGGCTGTCTTGTGAGAGGAGAGTGCAGCCCCTGGGTTGTAAAGGCTAGGTTTTATAAGGCCTTTCTGCTGGGTGGGGAATGGGAATGGGGGGCTTGTTTGTGCACTTAGGTAAGGGAGTTTCTTCAGGGGAATTTTTCTGTTAATCTTGAGACTGTGGTCAGGCAGTTAGGGTGTGTCATCAAAACACAGGTCTGGTGGCTCCTGAGATAAAGTAAACAGAAAATGTGGCTGGGAGCAAGGGGAAACAATGGGTCAGGTGGTTTCTGAGGAATGTCGTCAGCTTAGTTCTTTTATTTTCCTATAAGGCCCCTTCTCATCCCCATTTGTTCATCAGCAGTGACTCCATCTTGGAACCTGGTCTGACCTAACACCTTTCTCATGATTACAACAAAATACCTAAACAAAAAATAAGGCGAGGGGTTGGAGAGATGGCTCATCTGTTAAAGGTGCTCGCTTGCAAAATCTGACAGCCATGGCCATAGTTCGCTTCCCTAGTACCCACTAAGGCCTGATGCACAAAGTGGTGCAGGTGTCTGGAGTTTGTTTGCAGAGGCAAGGGGCTGTAAGGAAAGTATAAGAGTAAACAAAGAGAACACTGGGCTGGATCTCTACAGACAGACTGTTTATTGAAACAGTGAGGGGCCTCAGTTGGGGTGCAAGCTTATAAGGGGGATCCTAAGAAAAATACAGACTGGACCAGCCGTAGGTCCAAGGAAGTAGATAAAGAAATATAGTTATTTGTGTCTTTACTCAGAATAAGCATTTTTAGCAAAAATTTTCTAGTGGGGGATATAACACCAGATGGTTTTTCTTCCCTCAAGGTTTTCTGAGCTCAGGGAAGTTTAGTTTATCATTTGGGACTAGACAGGCCTGTCAAGGCCATGCTTCTGAAGTTTTATGGCTTGTTGGTCTTAGGGATAGTTTATTAACTCTTTAGTTCCCTCTAGTTTTCAGGGAAGTCTATTAACCCTTCAGGGGCTATGCCCATCCATTATCTCTCTCTCTGCTTGTAAATAAATTAAATATTATTTGTTTACTGGGGGGGAGAGAATGGACACGCCCAGGCCTCTAGCTGCTGCAAATAAACTCCAGATGCATGCACCACACCGTGTGCATCCAGCTTTATGTGGGTACTGGGGAATTGAACCTGGGTCCTTTGGCTTTACTGGCAAGCACCACAATTGCTGAACCATCTGTACAGCCCAATAATATGTTTTTAAAAAATAAGGAGAAAGTGTTTATTTAACTTGCAGGGGATTCAGTCCATGCCTGAGGTGTTTTAGGCAGCTGGTCACATTCAGTTATCCTTAGGAAGCACAGAAATGAATGTGGGTGCTCAGCTAGCTCTCTCTTTGTTATGCAGTCTAAGACCTCAGCATAGGGAATGTGCCACCCACAGTTAGGTGGTGGGCTTTACATCACAGTTAACTTAATCTGGAAAATCCCTCATAGACATGCCAGAGATTTGAGTGCTTGGTCATTTAAACTCCTATCAAATTGACAGCTAAGATTAACTATCACACAGACTTTTCCCTGATTCTTGCCCCATTCATCTCAATCCTTGAGTTACTACTAAAGTTTCCTTTTCTCAGAGCTGTTTCCTGGAACATTCTGCCCCCCATTTCCACCCCCAATTTGGGATGGTTTCTCTTTGTACTAAAGCACCCTATCTTCCCAAAGTTTTCCTGCATGGTCATCCTGGAGATAAGCTCCATTTCCTAGATGTCTTTTTCTCATTTTTATATCATAGCTGATTTTGGGGAAATACCTTCAAATTTTCCTAGGAATGGATAATATTTTCTTGAGAATTTTTTTTCTTTTAATTTGAGAGAGAGAGAGAGAGACAGAGACAGAGAGAGAGAGAGAGAGAGAGAAAGAATTGGCATACCAGGGCCTTCAATCAAACTCCAGATGCTTGCACCACCTAGTGGGCATGTGCAACGTTGTGCTTGCCTCACCTTTGTGCACACACCTTTGTGTGTGGGATCTGGAGAGTCAAACATGGGCCATTAGGCTTCACAGGAAAGCACCTTAATCACTAAGTGATCTCTCCAGCCAGAGAATTTTTGATTATATAAAAAAGTCTAGATTATATAAAAAAAGTCTATTTATGAGGTTAATTTTCATGAAGAATTTAAAAAACTTTTATCCAATAATTCAGGTTTTACTATTGCTATTGAGCTAATTCTGACTTCCATTTTTATATGTCCCTGTTATTTTTGATTCTTCAGAGCCTACTGTTGTATTGGGCTGTAAGTGGGAACAGTTACAGATTTCTATATTTTTCTTTTAAAAAATTATTGGGCTGGAAACATGGCTTAGCAGTTAAGACGCTTGCATGCAAAGTCTAAGGACCCATTTTCAACTCTCCAGATCCCATGTAAGCCAGAAGCACAAAGGTGAGGCAAGTGCAAGGTTGCACATGTCCACAAGGTGGTCCAAACATCTGGAGTTTGATTGAAGTGGCTGAGGCCCTGGTATGCCCATTCTTTCTTTCTCTCTTTCTGTCTCTCTAAAAGCAAAAAAAAAATTCTCAAGAAAATGAATTTAAAAATAAAATTAAAAACATCGGATGATTCTCCTAATCAAAAGACATTTAAAACATTTTTATTATATATGCAGAATCTACCTTATAATTTTTAGATTTATGGGTGAATTTGAGTCAGTAGTAGAATACAGGAAGCTAGATGGGCCATGAGGAAGGGAGGAGAGGGGAGGGCATAATGGAAGGGGATAACAGATGAGTAAATAGAGGAGAGAAATACTAGAGTTGGAATGGTCTAAGTAGGGTCAAAGAAGTGGATGGCATAATGTAGGGAGTGGAAGAGGGCCAATCAAAACTAACGAGGTTATAAATAAGCAATATGAAACCTGCTTCTTTGTTAACTAATTTTAAAAGTATATAAATTCAAAGTGGGAGATAAACTGGGTAGAAGTACCCTATGAGGGGATAAATGCTGTACCCAGAAGCCATAGTTGTCACAGAAAAATTTCAGCATCAGAGTTAAGATATTTCCCAGTAAATTGTTGGTCAGAGAGGGTTCTGAGTTCCCCAAACAATGTGGGTCATTGCCAAAGCTCATGGTTGCCCACCAGAAGTAGATGATAAGATCTTTTTGCTAAAAACACCACATACTTTGGTTGCAAAACACTGAGAAATCAAGCTAGAACTGAGCTAGAAGCCTGCTCCGTGCTGACTAGTGGTCATCGTGCTGATAAGCAACCTGTTGCAGGAGAAGGTCATCAGCCTTAACTGTCAGTGGACCCTGAAAAGCACACAGCTGGCCAAGTAGGCAAGATGAGTCCACTAGTGAATAGTGGCATGCCTGCTATGGAGGCAACCAAGTACTCTCCAATTCAGTTTGAAGTCTGTCTGCTTCATGGGAGGGAATTCATGCCTGGACTGAAAACCTAAAGCCAAAGCCTGGATGGTCACAAACTTGTGAGCAAGTTACTACTATCGTTTGGCTACATGAATATTTTATTCCCATAACGTTTCTGTCTAAATACTTATGTTTATTCATGTATATTAATTCTGCTTTTACTTTTGGATAGGGAAGTCTATCTTTTCAAATGGCGCTGACTGATGAGATTCAAAACTTGCCAAAGTGTTGAAAAGATGTGATAGTTGACTGTTCAGCATTTAATGAGACACATCCCCCAGTGGTTCAGGGACTGTATTGGAAGAGGTGGCAGAAAGACTATAAGAGCCAAAAGATGGGGAGGAATGCTTTGGAACACTGTCTTTCAGATATAAAGTGGCTGTTGTATTAATGCCCTCACAGCAATTGTCATCATCTGCACAAGACCTGTATAACATTGGTCCCACAAGCAAGTTGGTGTGGTTGATGGTTAAGGCCAAAAAAATCAATATAGAAAAAGGAATGGTAAGAAAAAAGTGGGGGTTCATTGAAGGGAATGGTGTAAGAGGGACTGTGGTAGTTTGAATAGATGGCCCCCAGTATATTCAATGTTTTATTAGTTTGTAGTTTGCTTCTGTAGCCAACTGGCTGGAGGCAGTGTCACTGGGTGGATCTTAAGGTGTGGTGGTGGGTTTGAGATCCCATTGTAAAGATAGGCAAAGTGTGTCTAGCTGGAGTTCCTGAGGTGTGCTGTGCTGTGTGGTTTTTGGCTTGTGGCTTTCCTTTCTCTCTTGCCTGGTCCCATAAGAGCAGGCCAGCTTCTTCTGCCATTATGGAATGTCTCCTGGATTTATAAGCATCAATAAATCCTTTCCTCCATAACTGTGCCTGGTCTGGAAGTTCATCTCAGCAAACCTGAAGCTGTCTGCTACGGGGACAAAGTAGGGTGAAAGGAGGATATTATGGACATTTTAGCAAAAATAAGAAAAAATGGGAAAGAAAAAGACAGAAAGGAAAAACTTATCATATAATATATGCTACATGTATTAGCATACATTTCATGATGATACATACATACATTATACTTTGACCATATTCTCTCTATAATCTATTGTCTTCTTCTCATGCCCATTCTTTATGCTCCTGAATAATCAAATGGAAACTTTTTAAAAAATATTTTTATTAGTTGGGCATAGTGGTGCATGCTTTTAATCCCTGCCCTTGGGAAGCAGAGGTAGAGGATTCCCATGAGTTCAAGGCCACCCTGAGACTACATAGTGAATTACAGGTCAGCCTGGGATAGAGGAAGACCCTTCCTTGAAAAACAAAACAAAACAAAAAAAAAAAAAAGAAAGACTGTATATATTTGCAATTAATTGAAAGCAGAAAGAGAAAAGGGACACAGACAGAGAGAATGGGCATGGCAGGGCCTCTAGCCACTGCAAACAAACTTCAGATGCATGTACCACTTTGTGCATCTGGCTTTAGAATTGAACTCAGGTTGCCAGCCTTTGCAGGTGAATGCCTGAACCATTAAGCCAGCTCTCCAGCCCTCAAATGGAAACTTTTAACGTGGAATTTCACCTTTTCTAACTCAGAAGTTTTATCCAAGCATTTATTTCATATTTTTCTTTGATATATATATATATATATATATATATATATATATATATATATATATATATATGATTTCTCTTCTTAGAACTGCTATTGATTAGATGGCATATTTCTCTAAATTTATTTTTCCTTTATTATTTTTTACCTTTGACTTTTCCTTCTGGGAGACTTCCTCAGCAGCCAAGTCTTTCAATTCCAGTTGTATTTTGTTTGTTTGTTTGTTTGAGGTAGGGTCTCTCTCTATCCCTTGCTGACCTGAAACTCACTGTGTAGTCTCAGAATGGCCTCGATCTCATGGTAATCCTTCTGCTTCTTCCGCTTCTGCCTTCCTTCCAAGTTCTGGGATTAAAGGCATGTGCCACCGTGCCTGGCTCCAGTTGAATTTTTAACTTCTTCTGAATTTTAATTTTCTAAGATCTACTCTCATATTTTTGTTTAAAGTTTTTGTTCCTTTCCTAAAAGTCATGATTTTAGACAAGTCACTAATTTTATCTATTGTTATTTGTTTTGCAGCCTATGTGAGAGATCTCAGAAGTACGGTGCATTGTCTCAGTTCATGATGGCCTGGCTGAGGACCACAGTCCTGTGGGCATGTGCTGTGGTAACCGTGGTTTCACAGGCTGGTAGGAATTTCACCTGGAAATACTTGATTTCAATATGGCTATATCTCTCCTTTTAAAAAATATTTATTTATTTATTTATTTGTTTATTTATTTGAGAGAGAATGGGCACACCAGGGCCTCTAGCCACTGCAAATGAACTCCAGACTTATGCGCCCCCCTAGTGCATCTGAATTTACGTGGGTTTTGGGAAATTGAACTTGGATCCTTAGGCTTTGCAGGCAAGTGCCTTAACCACTGAACACTCTTTCCAGCCCTGCATCTCTCCTTTTAAACTTGTGTTCCAGAAGGAGGCACTTTTCATTTCCCTCCCTTAAAGCTCCATGATAGACTGCTAATATTTTGGGATTCTCACAGAAGTGTCGATATTCAGTTAATGCAGTTTTAGTTAATCCTGCTTTTCTCATCTTCAATTGTATCTGACGTTTCTAAAGCAAAAACCTTACAAAACATCCACTCTGGAAACTAAACCTTCATCCCTCTGCTATGGGAGAAGGATCTAGCTGTGTCAGTGAGTGGAGATCATGGGCTCACACACTGTCTTATCTGTATAATCATATGGCCCCACTCCTTCAGCTCCGTATCTGTTCTGAGGCTCTGTAAAGTGACCTGTGGCCCTGTTACCTGGATGCCCTTTTGTGCTGGCTCAATAGTCACCTTTACTTCGTCCTCTATATCAGCGAGCACTAGCCCCTGCACATTGGTTCTCAAGTATGGTGGCTTTCACTATTTCTTGACACTTTTTAACCTTGGAGATCTTTGTAAGTGCTTACTTTCCTCTTCTTTCAGAAACTCTGCATGCAACTATTCAAGTTAATGTGTGCATGCAAATGTGTTCTACCTGTGATCACGAATGAAAAGCCTTGCTATTTTCTTAAAATAGTTTATTTACTTATTTATGAAAGAGAGGACCAGAAAGAAGCAGACAGAAAGAGTTGAGTATGGGGTTGCCAGGGCCTCAAGCCACTGCAAACAAATTGCAGATGCATGTGAACTTTGTACACCTGGATTTACGTGGGTACTGGGCAATCAAATCCATGCTTTCAGACTTTGCAAACAAGCATTGTTAACCATTGAGCCATCTCTCTTAGACCCCTTTGCTATTTTCTAAACTTGATTATTGATACTTCCCTGTCAGACAACCAGTTATAACTAGCCATGTTTTTGCTGTTTAAATCAGAGATTGTTTTTATTGTAGATAAACAAAAAATGAGTGAATATAAATTCCTGATTTTTCACACTTATCAAAGGTCATATCATTTTATAAGTACAATTTTATTTATGGAGTTTCAATTGCTAAACTGCAGTACATAGGGTGTAAATGTCACCTAGCATGTGTGCAGGTTTGCACACATTGTTACCTCCTTCTGTTTATCAAGATCTAAGAATCAGAGCTTTTCCAAATATAGTGTAGGTGCTATTTTATTTCATTTTATTTTCCTATCACAACCTATTCAATACTCTAATTCTCTGAGTCTCTATTACTCCCTGTTTCTTATTTCACTTTGAAGGCGGAAGAGCTCTGACACTTAAATCTTGATAAGCAATGAGGTACACATACATGCACACATGCTAGGTGACATTTAAACTCTTTATCATCACATGCATGCTGTTTATAGCATCTTAACACCCTTTATGTGTGTGTGGGGGGGGTATGAGTTATGCTGAGATTTTTGTGTACCTGCCCCTTTATCATGTTCACTTTACCTGTCTAGCCTTGGTAGATGTTGCAGTTACCTTGGTGGGAAAAATACCTGATCAAAAGCCACATATGAAAGAAAAGGGTTTATTTTAGCTTACAGTCTCAAGGGGAAGCTTCATCATGGTAAGAAGAGATAGTAGAGCAGAGGCTGCCACCATGTCTTGTCATAGCAGCTGGGGAGATAGCAGCAAGAGTGAGTTGAGTTATGGCAAGGGAGAAGCTAGGCTATGACATCCCAAATGCTGCCCCCAGCAATACACCTCCTACAGTAAGGCTTCACCTCCAAAACTGACACCAGCTGGGGGTCAAGCATTGAAAACATGATGCCATATGGGACATCTCATTCAAGCCATCATAAAACCCCACTCCTGGTACCACAGTCTGAATCAGTCATGGTTCTCTAGAGGAAAGAAGAAGAATGAGTGTTTATTAAGAAGGAGGTTCATTGGATTAGCTCAAAGAATATGAACTGTGCAGTCCAACAATAGCTGTCTACAGACTTGAGCATTGAGCAACCTACTTACTCCTCAGTTCACAAGGCTGGATGCCTCAGCAGTCCCAATCTGAGACTGAAGGCCTCCAGGATTCTTGGTGAGCCACTGCTCTTCAGTCCATGTTGAAAGGCTGATGAAACTTCATTCAAATGTCCACAAAGGACAGTCAAAATAGGGTAGATGCACATAGGAGTGGACAACAAGGACAGCCAGGCAAGAAGCCTATACCAGTGAGCAGTACAACTGCCCTGCAGGACATAGGGACTGTGTACCCCTGTAGCTTCTTTATACATAGTCCACCACTGGAAAGGCAGGCCCACTGTCGGGTAAGGACTTCTTCCCTCAGTTAATTCTTCCTGGAAGCCCCCTCACAGACCCACCCGAGAGGCATGACTCTTGATTGCCAGTCTGCTCCCATTGATTAACTTGTCACCATAGCCATTGGGTTATGTGTCCCCCATTGTTCTGTCTCTACTTCCAGCTTTCTACTTAAAGAGCCACCCCTGTTCTGATCCCCTCTCTATATTGTAACAGTTCCTGTGTGTCTGAAACACAGTCCTGCCTGTTAAGTGCTGTCTTGACTTGGTACCTCTCCTTGTTCCTCAAGGACATAGAACCATCTTCTATTTTACAGTCTGTAGTCTCTGGCCAGGCTGTCCCACACTGCAGCCTCTGAGAAGTTAGTTACAACTAGAATATATTCACAGAACTAAATTCTCTTCTTAGACTATTTGTCTATGGACAAATTCTAATTCACCTTATGATGATAAAACCTTATAGAAATTTAACTATCTCAAAGGTGCTAGTGCTATAACTTAATTTCCCTTTAATTTTAATCATGTGTGAATTTAAAATATATGGATGGATTTCTCTATTTCCTAGCAATCAAAGGCTAAAAATGTAAAAGTAGAATGATATAAATCTAAGTAAGTAGTAAGTAATATATTTTTTTTTTTTACTTTGGTCAGTCTGCCTGAATCTCAGGTCAGTATTTTTGGGAAACCCATTCAGAACACTGGATTAATGTTTGGCTTATTCTGGCATTATTACAACAAGATGAAAAATTGACAGATTTGCTTATTTATTGCACTGCTTGACTTGGTATTAGGTTTCTTCTTTTGTATCTCTTCCTTCCTTTGATCTGTCCCTCCTTCTTCTCTACCCCACCTCTTTTTTCTCTTCTCCTCTCCTTTCTTTGCTCATTATAGTTATCATCTAGAGCACTTTTGGCTTCTCTGGGCCACAGCAGATGATATACTGGGCCACACATTAAATACAACAGGAATAAAAATGATGATCAAATGCAATGTCTGTGTGAAATTTTCAAAATATCCACCACTGCAGATCAGCAAAAGTGTTCTTACATAACAGTTGATTGATTTTTTTAAATTATAAAAGTAAAAGAAGACAGATTAGCATGAAACTCATGATGGCAGGAATAATACAGTATGATTGTGATATGAGGATCCGGGGCTCTGAGAAGAGAGTAATGCAGGACTTGGGGTCCAGGAAAGAATTAAATTCCATAAAGATGCCTGAGATCTCAGGTCCATGGATCCCAATTTTTGGGTTCTTTGTCCAAGTTAACAAAGAACTGAAAATACAGACTAAGAGAGGAATAAATTATGAACTGTGAGGTTCATTTTAGGGATCCAGATGGAAGGCTAGCAGAAAGACCCAAGCCAAAAAAGGAGGGGGTGGGGAAAGTCTCCCTCACACGGGGAAACATCTGGACGGACACACACACACACACACACACACACACACACACTGAAAGAAAAACAGAAGTGCTCAAGCCAAGAGATCCCCCTCACATTGGGGGTCAGAGAAGACTAAGAGAGAGTAAAGGACTAAGCTTCAAGGGAGATCACACATGTAGCGAAGCAGGACACCATCCCCAAAACAAGTGAGGAAAGCACACACACAAATTGCTTTCAGGACTTAATGAGCACATGTCTACAATGAAATCTCAACAATGTTGTACTCTGGGCTGAAAAGATGGCTCAGTGGTTAAAGGTGCTTGCTTGCAAAGCCTGATGGCCCAGGGTTCGATTCCCCAGTACCCAGGTAATGCTAGATGCACAAAGTGGTGTGTGCATCTGGAGCTCCTTTGCAATGGCAAGAGGCCCTAGCATGCTCATTCATTCTCTTTCTCTCTCCTTGCAAATAAATAAAATATTTAAAAAGCCCCTAACCCGTCAATTTTTCTACTACTGCTTGTGTCTGCTACATTGCTACATACTTCCAGTCTCTCACCACAGGCCCATAGGAACCAGTCACAAGAAGGGGAAGTAGAAGGTAAGTCACGTGTCCACACAGTGCTCTCCTAGTGACACCTGTGTGATGCTAACTTATCCCTCCTTGTCCTTTATTCCAGCTCACTCTCTGAAGGTTCTCTTTCACATGTAGAGGGAACGCTGTACACTGATGGCTGCCATGATTAAACTACAGATACAAAAAACATCTGCAAAATGCCAGCTCCCCCCTGAAGTGGTGACTCTGCCTTCTCCCAGTTCCAGGTTGTGTTCCCCAGTTTTAGGATAGACTTCTTCCCAGAATTCCAAGCAGCAGTGTCACTGATCACAGGCTTCTGACATTTCTTTCAGAATCGACTTCCAGCCCTAAGTTCTTTCTCTAAGTAGTTGGGAACTTCTACAGGAGACTGGAGAGTGAGCAAGCACTGTTTCATTCCATCCATCTGTTCCCAGCTTGTCTAAAGCAACACTGAAATAGATCACATATTCGGAACACAAGATTCCTCAGCAGTGACATCATTGGCATCTGGGCTGGAGTGCTTTTTGAGATACCCTGTGGGCACAGAGTAACATCCTGGCTTTCACCTACCTCATACAAGTAGCAACACCTCTCTAGTCTTGACACCCATCTGCAGACTGGGCCAGGTGCCCACAGAGGAAGAGGAGAAAGTAATGCCAGCTGAGAAGTGAGAGCTAGCAACCATCTCTCCTCATGGCCTCAGCACAGGAAGAGATGCTTGAAGCACTTAGGCCACACACTATCTTTCTCTCTCCCGGGCAACAAAGGAAGTCAGCACCATCTGCTTCTGCCTCCTTTCTTTACCCAGAGTTCCATTAGATGAGAAGGCTAGCATCCCTACTTCTCCCTGTACCTCTGTCCTAGCTCTGTGTGTATTCCCTGGGTCAATTCACAGCAGAAGGAAGATCTGGATGTCTGCATTTCCCTGCAATGCTCAGTCCTCCTACTTCATCTAAACCCCAGCTTTCCTGTCCCAGCTCCATCTCAGGCACAGGTAACAGTCTCCACTTGCCTCTTATCCCAGTAGTCTTATGTCAGTGTAGACCCACAAGAGTCAGGGTTAGCAAACATGGCTACTACATGTACTTTTACCATTCTCTACGGCACCTTTAAGGGAGAGAAGTAAAAGCCCAGGTTCTTTGCTATACTTCATGTCTATTCTTGTGTCTTGGTGAGAAACAAAACTCTCAAAGGAGGTCTATGTAGAGAGATTATGGTCCAGTCTGTTCAGTGGTGAATTGTTGTAATCCCAGAACCCAGGAGGCTCAGGCAGCAGGATCTTAAGTACAAGGCTTCAAGGCTAACTTAGGCTGCATGGAAATACCTTGTCTCAAACAAAAAAAAAGACATATGGCCTTTTGCACGCCACAGTTAGAATCATGGCAGTGAGTCACTAGCTGTGTGACCTTGAGCAAGCTCCTTTTCAGTAGATTTCTCTCTGCAAAGTGTAAATAACAAACCCTGCATCATATGATTTCGGTGAGCATTGATGTTTATCAAATCTACAGTTTATAGTCATGCATCTATGTCTATCTGCCTGTAGCTATGTTTATATGTCCCTCATTATCAGATCCATTTCTTTACTCCTTCCTGATATTAAATGTTTACTGAATTAGTATTTAGAATAACATCAGTACTAGTGAAATACAGATATTGATATAATCCTATAAACAACATTTCTTTTCTTATGTTTTCTCTTTAGAAAAACTTTTTTGAACTGACTTTAGAAAAAGAAAACAGACAACCTACAAAATGAGAGAAAATGTTTTGCACACCATACCACTGACAAGTAATTAAACTCCATAATAAATAAGGAGCTCAACTCAGTAGCAATAGAATAAGTAAACCAATAAAATGACCAGAGGGTGAGAAGGTGCCTGCACAAGCATGAAGGCCTGAGTTCATTTCTCTAGCTCTTGAGTAAAAGCTGAGCCTGGTGGCATATGCCTGTAGGAGCAGCTGGGAAAGGAGAGAGGAGGATCTTGAGGGTTTCTGGCTAGTTAGTTTATCAGAATGAGGGATGTCCCAGTTCAATGACAGAATACATAATAAATAAATTAATGGCTATTGCAGTTACTTTCTCATTGCTGAGGCAAACACCTGACCAGAAGGAGCTCAAGTCCTTCTCCATGACTCAATATACATTTAGCCAGTCAATGAAATATCCTGTGTAAAATGTCTGCATAAATCATTAATTTCCAGGCAAACAGCCAGTGTGATAGACATCTCATATTCTTACTCCATATATGAAAGGTTATGGGGACTTGCTGTCAAATGAGGCACAAAGCCTGTTGTTCAATGAGCTTTCATGGTCACTAGTGTTGTGTAAAAATGTCTTGTATAATAGAGAAAAGACAAGATTTGGGGCTGGAGAGAGAGATGGCTTAGTGGTTAAGGTGTTTGCCTGCAAAGCCAAAGGACCCTGGTTTAATTCCCCAGGACCGACATAAGCCAGATGCACAAGGGGGCCCATGAGTATGGAGTTTGTTTGCAGTGACTGGAGGCCCTGGCACACTCATTCTATCTTTCTCCCTCCCTCTCTCTCTCTCAAGTAAATAAATAAATAAATAATTAATTTAAAAAACAGAAAAGACAAGATTTTTCCACCCTTGCAGATTAAACAAAAGAATGGTTCTTGGAATGGAGAGATGGCTCAGTTGTTAAGTCACTTGCCTGTGATGTCTAAGGATCCAGGTTTGATTCCCCATTACTCACATAAGACAGGTGTATCAGGTGCTGCATGCATCTGGAGTTTGTTTGCAGTTGCTGGAGGCCCTGGTGGGCCCATTTTCTCCCTCTGTCTGCCTCCTCCTCTCTCTCCCCTAAAATAAATGAATAAAATATTAAAAAGGAATGATGCTCTTGTTGCATTCAGAGTATAATATTTATCACTCAAAAAATTCAAGAGAGTTCCACAGTTGATTTTTTTGAATAAGATTACTCATTTGACATTAGAATCGGATAGGGATGCCTTTCTGATGCCAGACAAAATACTCTCTGCCGTGTAGTACATATCTGTGTCTTGCTACACGGCTTTGTGAATTGATGTCAGAAAATATCCATGGGACACACAGACACTCTTTGTCCCATAGCCTCTAAGACAAGGTTTGTCCCAGTGTCCACAGATGATAGAAGTTACACTTTCCTCCAGTAAGTAATCACTTAGGGACTGTTTTCATCATGGAATGAACAAAATGGAAATCATTATTTCAAACTTGACATGCTGAAAGAACACACCTTTGTGATGTATGCAGGATATGACAGAAACTGTGGCCTCCTCTACTAAATTAATAGTTTTTTTTTAGCAGATTTATGTTTATAAAAGAATAGGTGGAAAATATAGGTTTTTTTTTTTTTTTTTTTTTAGGCTAACCCAACAGACTAGCCTTTTTTTTTCATGAGAGAAAGAGAGAAAGAGAGAAAATTGGAGCGCCAAGGCCTCCATCCACTGTAATTCAATTCCAGATGCACGTGCCATCTTGTGTGCATGTGCGACCTTGTACACTTTTGTCACCTTATATGTCTGGCTTACATGGGACCTGAAGAGTTGAACATGGGTCTTTAGGCTTTGCAGGCAAGTGCCTTAATTGCTAAGCCATCTCTCCAACCCAATATAGTTTTGGTATGGCCTTGAACATCCCTCTCATTTCCCCCCAGTTAACATCTTGCATTGTCTGGTGCATTGGTTAGAATGGGTAAGCCAGTATTGCTATATTATTATTATTATTAGCTAAAGGGCATTGTTTATATTTAGGTTCACTGTCTTAAAAAGTGCATAATGACATTGGGGAGCTGGAGAGATTGCTCAGTGGTTAAGGTGCTTGCTACAAAGCCTAAGGACCTGGGTTTGATGCCCCAGTCCCCATGTAAATCCAGATGCACAAGGTGGCACATGCATCTGGAGTTCCTTTGCAGTGGCTAGAGGCCATAGTATATCCATTATCTCCCTCTCTTTATCTGTCTCTCTGTCTCAAATATATAGATAAAAAGAATTTTTAAAAAATTTAAAAAATTTATTTTATTTATTTATTTGAGAGAGAGAGAGATAGAGAAAGAAAGAGGCAGATAGAGAGAATGGGCACACCAGGGCCTCCAGCCACTGTAAACGAACTCCAGATGCATATGCCACCTTGTGCATCTGGCTTACATGGGTAATGGGAATTAAGCCTTGAACTGGGGTCCTTAGGCTTTATAGGCAAGCAATTAACCGCTAAGCCATCTCTCCAGCCCCCAGAAGAATTTTAAAATATTAATAATAATGATGATAATGACATGTGTCTACTGTTAGAATATCACATCGAATAGACAGATTCACTCCCATAACCCACCCACCTTCTGTGTTTTACCTATTTCTTTTCCATCCCCTGTCTCTGAGCTCCTGGCATCAAGAATTTTCTGCCCCCATAGCTTTCTTTGCTAGAATGTCTCAGAGTGAAATACAATATAGCCTTTTCAGGTTGCCTTCTTTCACTTAGAAATGTGCGTTTGAAATTTCCTCTGTGTATTTTCTCCATGGCCTGCTATTTCATTTCTTTTTAATCACTGAATGATATTTGATTTTATGGACATACCACTTCTTTTTTAGTCTACTCACCTTCTAAAGTACATCCTGATTACCTTCCATGTTTGGGCATTTTTCCCTTTGTATGTATGAGACAAGGTTTCCTGTACTCTTTAGTCTGATTTCAAACTCACAACCCTCTTGCCTCCACTTCTCAAGTGCTGGGATTACAGGTGTGTTCCATGCCAGCAAGGTCAGGCAACTATGAATAAAACTGTCATAAAAGTCCATGTGTAGGCTTCTGAGGGGACACAAAATTTCAAATCAAGGAGCAAAATACATCAACAATATTGTGACAGATTGCTCAGTTTACTGAAAACTGCCCAACTGTCTCTGAACCTGGCAATCATGTGGGCACTCCCACCAGCATTGGGAGACTCCCTGCTGCACCACACCTCTGGGGCACTGCTGTTGTCCTTGCTTAGAATTGTTTACCTTCTGATAGATGTTCAGTGGCTTCCTCAAGATCTTGTTAATTCTTGCTTTATTCACCTATTATCACTTATTATTTTTATTCTGTGTAGGTGTGGTTTCATTCAGACAGCAGTGAACTGGGTCAGGTGACAGCCATGTCCAGATATTCACCAGAAACACATGGAGATGCTATTCTCAGGTCAATGTCAGTGGGAGAAAAACCACACAATCAAACCCCTTCTTGAACCTTGATTCTTCAGCTATAAAAGAGCTAGGAAAGTAGATGATTTAATTTCAAATGGTTTCACACTGAGATGAGGTGTTCATTTCAATTTTTTGAGAGTCATTGTCATTTAGTATCAAAGTTGGAATTGCTTATGTGATGTTAACATCTGATTCATTTTACATTTCTCACAGTCCCAATAACGTTAACATTTAATCATAGCATGTCCGTGGGATTCAGTTTATGTTTGAAGGGACAAGAAAGACAGACTAGCCAAATCATTAAACTGAGTAAATAGTAACCTAGAAGCATCTGTTGGAACCATTTATAATTTTAATACTCAACAAACAGAATCATCACTGAGTGACAGGGAAACTCAAGCCCTGCCATCAAGTGAGGATTATCTGAATGTGGCGAGTAAAGAAGAGCTTCCTATCTGTCAGTTAAAATGCTGGTCAGTGTAGTTTCTCACGCAGGAATGAGCCTGGTCTCAATCTGGGTTCAGTGGAACACTGAAAAGGAGACCCCTGCAGAGCCCCATGGGGAGGTTCAGAAAGGATCACACAGAGAGCTTGCTAACACCACCTCCTGGTAATATTAGCAAGTCCTTATTTGCTGTAGACTTATAAAAAGTTATATTCTTTGCTTTTTCACTGTTTTTGGTTGAGCAGTATGGATGTCAAAAATAAGCCTCCACATATATGTTGATGGTCTCTCTACTAAGCACAGGACACTTACCTTTTATTCCTTCATCTGTCCATCGACTGCCCAGCGACATAGTCACTCATGAACCTATCCAGTAACAGCTCTAGTAGGTCCCCTTGTCAACTACAAGACCTTGTAAAATTTAAGATTCATTAAGCCAATTGTCTTTTTCTTATCTGCGCTGTAGAAATTAGAGTGCATAGTACTCACATTCATGGAGAGACTTAAAGTATATTTTTGAATTTTCTCCGCATTTCCATTTCTCTTTCCTTGGGATATGATGCCTTCCTTTCTTTCTTGGACTATTGGATTGCCATGGGCTTTTGACTAATTTATCTGCCCAAATTAAGAATTAATTTATCAATATATAATCCTCCATGAGGGAAGTGTATAGAGTTAAGTATAAAGAGAGAATAGAAGTCAAGTTTAAGAAAGGCCAAAAGAAAAAGGTAGAGTTTATCTACCTATGGAAGACAATATTCTAGAATGTGTAATAAACCTTTTTGACTCCAGTACCACCCTCCCATGCTTATCATCAATAAGAGGCAAGTGGAGTGAGGAAAACACTTGGAAAAAGTCCCAGAAAACACTTTTTGACAAGCTTGTTTCTCTGTTACTTTATAAAGGGATGAGAATGAAAATCATTTTGTTAAAGAAATATAAAGAAATTTATTCTGAATGTCAAAGTGCTGTGAATATAATATGCTGAATTTACAAACCCGACCAATGGTTGTAATTAGGAAGCTTCTGGAACTTTGGTTCTGGTATTTCTCTTAGTGCCACACTTTGTTTAAAAAAAGTCTCTTCTGAAGCTGGGTGTGGTGGTGCACTCCTTTAATCCCAGCACTTGGGAGGCAGAGGTAGGAGGATTGCCGTGAGTTTGAGGCCACCCTGAGACTACATAGTTAATTCCAGGTCAGCTTTGACCAGAGTGAAACCCTACCTTGAAAAAAAAAAAAAAAAAAAAAAAAAAAATCTCTTCTGAGATTATTTATTTTCTTTGAAATCTGAACACTTTACTCACTGTCATAATAAAGTGATGATTTGTAGATTTGGAGATGCATAGCATGACAAGTGTTCCCTGATACGTAGTAGACAATCTCATACAATAGTCATGTTGATGATAACTTTTGACCTCCCAAAAGATTAATGAAGAAACAATGACTGGAGGACTTGCAGTAGATCCTGACCCCATTTACTTGTAGGTTGAAAATTAGTATCAACGTGAGGGTGATGGAATAGACTAGTAAATGTCACAAGCTTGATCTGAGCCTAAGTGCTATTTCCTGCCTCTTCTTCCCCATGCACAAAGCACTTCCTGTACTTAAATTCTTGAAATTGGTTCTAATGGTTCTTTGAAGCCTAACATACCAGCTCCACTCGGCCTGACAAGGTCGCTGTGGGCAACAATTTACCAATCCCCCGTGCAGACAGTCATTTTTCACCTGCCCTGTGCTTAGGCTTGCTAAGGACTCAATGTCATCATTTACTTTAAGAGAATTTCCCCATCACCTTCCTTGGATGTATTCTAATACTTTGTCAGTCACTGTGTTCATCAAATATTTAAAAGGTTCTGTTTGGGACCATTTCCCCCAATTATTGCATCTTACAGCAAGATACCAGGCTCATTGTTTCAATGCTCAGCATCTTTTATGGTGCTTAATACACAGTACATATACTACAAGGGAGTCGGTGCACACTGAGACATAAATATGCTTATAATTTCTTTTTGTTGTTTTTATCTGCTAGTTATACATGTTCCTTCAAACAATATTATTGACACTCTATTAAAAATGTTGATTTAGAATACCTAGAGGTAATTTTTTAATGTAAGTAACATGATTCACCATCTATTTTCAGTTGCCCATACCAAGGTTTTAGGTAAAAGCAATGTGCACTTTATTTGGCCATTTCAAGAGATCACATGTGATGATTTTATACCATCGAAAAGATTTAATTTTATACTGAAATTTGCAAAGCAAAACATTATTGTGATTTATTATAAAATAGCAAACTTAATTTGACCCAGACACCATGCTGTCAAGTAATTTGACAGTAATAATATTGTTCCCCCCGGTGATTGAGATGAACAATACCAATTTGCTAAGTTAATGCCTGTGTGAGGATTGTCAATAAATAATTGAATGAATGACTAACTTGAATAAACACAGAGTCAATTCTGACATCGGGACCTCTAAACTGAAGAGTGCAGTTTGATTAAAAAGAGTGACATTTCCAATGCAGTATGTGGACTATGGAATTAACACCTATAACATAAGAGTATCAAAGATAAAATCAAATTGTAGGATATAATTTCTAAATGATTCTTTTCACAAAAACAATCTTTCCATCATATCTGTTATAAAAGTGTCATGCAAAGACACATCTAGCATTACTATAATACCTGATTTGCTAAAATTATTTTTAGTGAATTCTTTCAAAATATGTAGTTGTGCAACAATCTTTTGGAACCCAAAACAGGATGATGTTCATCAAAGGTGAATTTTGAGATAGCTTTTTATGCCCATTCTTTCCAGGTTTTCTTTCACTGTTAAAAGAAAATCTAGCTTAAATGACATATGTTAAAAACAAATAGGGAACAATTTTCTTGAGGTTGGTAGAATAATTTTCCAGCCCAATGATTATGGATACCCCAAGTGGATCTTATTATTGGGTAAAAGTCTGTCTTTTATGGAGCTGGAGAGATGGTCAGTGGTTAAGATGTTTGCCTGCAGAGTCTAACGACTTGGGTTTGATTCCCTGGTATCTATGAAAAGCCAGATGCACAAAATGACACATGGGTCTGGAGTTTGTTTGCAGCAGCTGGAGCCCTGACACACCTGTTCTCTCTTTCTCTCTTCCTCTGTCTGCTTGCAAATAAATGAATAAATAAAAAAAAATATTCTAAAAGTTTGTCTTTTTGGTTGGGGCATTTTGTTGTTGATGATGTAGAAAGTGACACGAAACAATCATAATATTAATCACTTAGTATTTTAATAAAGTTAATATGCCCTTAATTTGGTTTTTTTGATTGAAGAAATGTTTTGAAAAATAGACATGCAGAAACATTTTAAAACTTATAGATCTTCAAATTGTTCTCATTTGTTCTATAAAGTGAATTGAAAAACAGGGGTCCCATTCATACTGTAGTTATTTTACTCAGGGTCCAAAGGGGAGCAGCCTGGAGCATAGCCCACTCTCCATGTGCACAGCATGCTTTTGTGTGTGTGTAGTCTGTTTGCACTGGATGTAATGAACAAAGCCCCAGGCAAAACCAGGATGTTACTACAAAGTGAAGGTCAAGACCCCTCCATTCACAAAGCAAATCTAAACACAGAATAGGTACACTGGTCTTATAGACTTATTTTGTTTTTTATTTTGTTTTGTTTTTTGAGGGAGGGTCTTACTATATAGCCCACGCTGCCTGGAATTCACTATGTAGTCTCAGGCTGGCCTCAAACTCACAGCAATCCTCCTACCTCTGCCTCCCAGGTGCTGGGATTAAGGTATGTGCCACCACGCCCAGTTTTTCTTCTTTCTTTCAGTTGTAGTCTTTTCTTATTTTTATTAGTGGATATTCATTATACAAAATATTTTTTTCTATTATGACATTTTCTTTTTTGTGTGTGTGTGTGTGTGTGTGTGGCTGTAGGTGACATTGGTCCTCCTTTTCCACCTTCTTTGAGGCAGAGTCTCTTGTTCACCTCCGTATATAGCAGTCTGGCAAGCCTGTGAGGGCCTGTGGATTTTGTCTCCACCTCTTATCTGCTGTCACCTCTTGTCTCACTGTAGGCACACCACTGCTTCAGGCTTTAGTAGGGTTTGGAGGATTCAACTTAAGGTCCTTGCATTTTCATGGCAAGTGTTTTATCCACTTCTTGCTCCTGTGTGATTCAAAGTAGGCAGACTAGCATTCTTTCACTACTTCACTTACCCAACAATTGTTCATTTAACACACACTAAATTTATATAGCACCATGGAATTCCTGTACAAGTGTCCATGAGGCACTGGTTTCCTGGACAGGCTTCTAGAGGCTTCTAGAAGGCTTCTAGAGGAGCTCTGTCCTATGGAACCTTCCATGCTGGGAAAGGTCCATGTCACAGACCAACACGGCAGCTGCTGGCCACATTAGGTTACTGATCACTTGAACTGCAGTGAGTGTCTGTCTGCCGGGAAGCTCCTGATCATGGTGCTGGCTATGGTCTATGACTCACCCATGACCGGTCAACTCCTGAGTCTCAACAGACTGCACACAGCCGATGTCATATCTGTTGTACCCTTAGAGACCCTGGAAAATTTTGCGTGTTAAAACTCCTTTATTCATAACTTAGTATTTACTGCTCTCTTGGCTTCCCGAAGCTGTCTCCCTGTTGTCCTATCTGGAGAATTCAGTCTCTACAATGAGGCTGATTCTGTGTCATATGTTTAAGGTACCCATCACCCAATGACATTCCATTATTATTTCCACAAACCAATCAGAAAACTTCCTGGATGAGTTTCTTGTTCAGCTTTATTACAGCAGCAGGAGAGTGTGCCAAACACTAGCAAGGGGAAACTGACTATAATACTCATAATCCCTCCCCCAACAATACATCACCTCCAGGAGGCTCCAATTCCCAAACTGCCACCAGCTGGGAACGTAGCATTCAGAATATGTAAGTTTATGGGGGACACCCAATTCAAACCACTACACACTTACTTTTTTTCTCTTGTTGTGAGACATTAGTTGTCAGAATGAAGAGGCAAGTTCAAGTTAAGTTCTATCTGTGCTGACACAAAGAGTCCATAAGCCTGTGATGAAGATGCAGTTCTCCATTCTCTGTTTGTTTTTCACCTTTTATGGTTCGGGAGGACCCCAACTCTTCTGCTTTGGCACACTTGCAAACATAATGCTGAAGGCATACTATCCTGATAAGTTTTTGCACAGGAGCAATATAGAGTGTATTTAATGGAGAGGGAAAAGTCAAAGTAGAGGTCCTTAATATTGGCAGAGAAATTCCTGTTCTTCCTACAACCACCACATGCTCAGCCAGGCACCACTGAACACCTTGGAGAGTCCCTTCTGGGCAACAAAGATAGGGAGTTTCTCTCACCTTGAAAGGAGAGTCTCGGGATATTGACACTCCATTAAAGTATGACTAAGCTATGTGTGAGTGTGCAGGCTTGTGATGAGATAATGAAAAGTGAGTTGGAACAAGTGCTGGTGCTGTCTGTTTAGTCCTATGACCTTGAAAATCTCACATTACTTTTCTAAGTAACTATTTTTTACACTATCAGACAAAGCCAATCATGAGTCTGACTCACAGGACTTGTATGTAGACCAGGTGTGGGACTCCAGTAAGAAGTATAAAATACTATAGAATAAAGGAAATTACTGCTGCTTTTATTTCATCTAGAGAGCAGATATACTGAGTGTGCAATATCCTTTATTTAAAAAAATCTTTTAATTTGCAGGAACATAAATTTAATAAGATAGATTCTTCCAGAGAATAAATTACATCTCAAGAATTAATTGGGCATTTTGTAAGCTACATAAAGTTAAACAGTCATTTCCTGGCTGGGCCTCTCATACCATACTCCACTTGATTCAGCTTATGATTGGGTCAACTTACAATCAAATCATAGTTTCTGGATGATAAAATATGGCACAATAGTTCCAGCTCTTTCAACCAATTAGTCAGTAAAATGAATACAGTGTTTTCAGAGATGTGAAATGTATTAGGCAATATAGGACCACAAAAGAGTTTGCAATGAAAGGAAAAACATGTTCCCAGAAGAAGAAGGCTTAAGTCAGTAAAAAAGAAATAGATGAGGTTAGTCAACTAATTTAATGTTGAAGATAAATGAAATAAAAATCAAAGTGAATTTAGGCTTGTCAAATAAAGCTTGTGAGAGATGAGATATAATGAATTGTCTGAGAGCTGGAGAGATGGCTTAGCAAGTTAAGGCACTTGCCTGTAAAGCCAAAGTACCCAGGTTCAATTCGCCAGGACCCATGTAAGCCAGTTGCACAAGGTAGTGCATGTGTATGGAGTTTGGTTGCAGTGACTAGAGGCCTTGGTGCATCCATTTTTTTCTCTCTCTCTCCCAAATAAATAAATAAATAAATAAATAAATAAATAAATAAATGTTTTTTAAAAATATCCTTGAAGGTGGGCATGGTAGTGCATACCTTTAATCACAGCACTCGGGAGGGAGAGGTAGGAGGATTGTTGTGAGTTTGAGGACACCCTGAGACTACATAGTGAATTCTAGGTCAGCCTGGGCTAGAGCAAGACCCTACCTCAAAACAACAAACAACGACAACAGCAAAATTGAGCTTGGAGAGATGGCTTAGCAGTTAAGGCACTTGCCTACAAAGCCTAAGGACCCAGGTTTGATTTCCCAGTTCCCACGTAAGCCAGAGGCACAGGGTGGTGCATGTGTCTGGAGTTCATTTGTAATGGATAGAGGCCCTGGTGTGCCCATTCTCTCTCTATCTGCCTCTTGCATTCTGTCTTTCTCTGTCTCAAATAAATAAGTAAATAACATACTTTTTAAAACTCTCCTTGGTTGTTGTGGTGGTTTGAATTTATGGCCCCATAGACTTTGGCGTTTTATTATGAAGACTGAATTTAAACTTCAGTCTCAGCCAGGCGTGGTGGCATACACCTATAATCCCAACACTCGGGAGGCAGAGGTAGGAGGATCACCATGAGTTCAAGGCCACGCTGAGACTACCTAGTTAATTTCAGGTCAGCAGGGGCTAGAGCAAGACCCTACCTCAAAAAACCAAAAAATAAAATAAAATAAACTTCAGTTTCCAGTGGCCGAGCCCTGCTGGGGATAAGGTATGTCACTGGGGATGGACCTCATAGTCGAGCCCTAAGGTGTGAGCAGACAAGTCTGAGCTCTGACTATTTATTCTTGGTGGCAGTTTGGAGGTCTCTCTTTTCTATTGGTCTCTGGAAGTGAGCCACCTTCTTCTTCCACTTATGGTGTTTCCTGTGGATTCTGTAAGCCTCAAACAAACCCTTTCCTCCCATAAGCTGCTTTTGGTCAGATGTTTGTCCAGCAATGTGAAGGGAACTGCAACAGCTGCCCACCACAACTAGATGACAAGACCCTATTGCTGAAGACACCACATGCTTGGAAACTGAGAAATCAAGCTGTAGCTGAGTTGGAAGCCTCCTCCCTGTTGACTAGTTGTCATGATGCTGGAAAGAACTTAGCCAGCAGTGGACCCTGCAAGCTTCACACCTGGCCATCCAGGATAATGTGATGACGAGTGCAATGGTGGCATTCCTATTATGGGAGAAACCAACTACTCTTTGACTGGATTTGAGGCCTGCTCCCTGGGAGGGAAACTAATGCCTGGTACTGAAAACCTAATCAAAATCTTACTGGTGATGAGGTTATAAGCCTGAAGGGGAAACTACTGTTGTCTGGCTAAATGGATGTATTACGCCACCAAACTGCCCTCTAAACAGTAGTGTTTATGCCCATTTATTAACTCTACTCTCACTTATGGTTATAGAAGCTTCTCTTTTCAGATGGTGGTGACCATAGGGATGACTCAAAACTCACAATAGTGCTGAGAAGTGACAGTGGGGTGTATAGCACTAAGTGAGACATCTCTATCATACCCTCCAAGGCTCATGGACTATTGCAGAAGAGGTGGTGGGAAAAATGTAAGGACAAAGTAAGGGGAAGACGGCTTTACAATTCTGTCTTCCAGACACAAAGTGGCCATGATATTCATGACTTCACCATGGCTGACACTACCTATACAAGACCCGATTAATGGGAGGGAAAAATGATGATATCAAAATAGAAGAGAGACTAGTTGGAAAAAATAGTGGATTCAGTTGGGGAGTGATGGGGAGAGGAGAAGAGCAGGGGACTTGGAGAGGATTCTGATAATAATATGTTGTCTATATGTTTGGAGGTTGTCAAGAAAATATTTTAAAAATGTATTATTTGATCTTTACTATTGCCCTAGGGAAAGCTTACTTGTATAGGTGAGAACTTTGTATAATTCATGTAGGTTTTATTTGTATATTTACTCACTTTCTTAATACAAAATCATCAGACAATCTAAGTCAAAATGATATTAGTTATGAATTCTGGGTGAAATGTGTTGTCTGAAATTTTTTTCTTTCTTCCATCATATGAATAAATGTTAAGTTGTACAAAATTCTTCCACAAGGGAAAACAAATACATGCCCTGAATAAAATTACACCTGAAGGCAAGTTATGTGCTTTTAGCTTCAGCTGATTTTTGTTAGGCTGCAGATGCATTCTGCCCAGGCAGTTCTTGTCTTTACTGAAATGTAATGTAGGAGCCACCACGGGGAGATGGGCTGTCAAGCTTACAAATCTTGGTCTTGGGGAATATGTGCTGTCTACAGAATTAAACAGTGAACCACAGGCTAGACGTCAACATGGTGGGTCACATGGCTCACAACAGTTAGTCCTTTCATTACTCTGCATGCATTGTTAGCTGAGAACAAGTACAGAGCCCCACTCTCCTCCTTCCCTGTGTTCCTGTACTGGGTAGGATAGGCATTGGTAGCTATAGACTTACTGAGTTTTGTGGCACCCTAAATGTGTGCTCTCAGTAGTGTATTAGATAACAAAAATAACCACATAGGGCTGGAGAGATGGCTTAGCGGCTAAGGCGCCTGCCTGCTAAGCCTAAGAATGCTGGTTCCAATCTCCAGCAGTTCCAATCTCCAGGTCCCACGTTTAGCCAGATGCAGTGAGGCAAGGGCACAATGCCTCACTTGCCCACAAGGGGATGCACACATCTGGATTTCGTTCACAGCAGCTGAGAGACTGCTGGCACGCCCATTTCTGTCTCCCTCCCTCTCTGTCTATCTCTCTCCAAAAATAAATAAAAAATAATAATAAAAAAATTAAAAAAATAACCACATAAACAGATATAATAAATGCTTCAAGACACTGACATTTGGGTCATGAGCTATGCAGACTGAAGAATATCCAAACACCTTTATTTTGCTGTTAAAACTGATAAATTTTTCAGTGATTTTTGACCACTATTTTAGTGTCTTTTATAAACTATGTCAGATATTTATGAATGCTATACCTTCCAAATATTTTGAAATATAAAAGTAAGGTACAACTTGAAGATAAAAACTTAATAATTTCTGCTTGCACTTTATAGAGTTGGGCTAATACTCTGATGAAAATAATATTAAAACATTTTATTTTTGGACAATTAATTTGTATTGGTTTTAAGAGAAGCCTGAACTTATCAGGTACTCTTCCATTTACTTCTTGGCATCCTATCTTTCATCTCCTCTAATTGTGACTCTAGGCACTATTATCATGTTTACTTAGACTTGGAAATGCAGTAGAGACTTAACACCTCTTACCAAACATAGTTGAAAAGTATTAGTAGAAGACTGGAGAGGTGGCTCAGCAATTAAAGTTGTTTGCTTGCAAAGCTTGTTGGCCTGGGTTCGATTCCCCAGTATCTATGCAAAAACAGATGCACAACATGGTGAATACATCTGGAGTTTATTTGCCATGGCAAGAGACCCTGGCATCCCTCCATACTCTGCTTGTAAATAAACAAGGAAGGGAAAATTTTTTAAGTGACAGTAGAGCAAGGATTTGAAGTCAGAAATGACTAGTGCTCTATCCCATGAAACTGTGCATGCTTCTGAGACCTTTTGTTTAGGACCCACTTAAAGCTCACCTTAGCTAAGTGTCCTGAGACCCAGCATCTTGGAAAGGTGCTTATAGATTCTGGAGATACCTTCCTCAAAGATGCCTTGCCTGAGTCAAGGCTCAAAGTGTCCCATCCCTAGTTTTCTTCCTCCAAGAATCAATTATGCAATCATTATAGTCCGATGAAATTAGTGTCCCAGCTAGATCTGGACAGAATTGCACCGTGATCCTTGTCTCATGTGTCCTTGGTCCTTCTGAGAGTAATGCAGGAAATCTATCTGATGGTTTCTTTCTGCCAAAGATGCTTTGATGGTAAAATGCTTTGTACTCTAATGATTTCTTTCTTCTGATGTGAGCTAATAATTTTTACTCCCCAAAGATATCAGAGTTTCATCTTAGATGCTGTGATAAGTGAAATCCTACCTGTAAAAATGTTTTGCCTATACTGAAAAGGCAGCACCCACTTACAGCCTTTTGTAGACGTGCTACAGAATATCAGAATATATAGTCTGTCAAGTCACTTTGGTGGAGACTGCTGTTGAAAAAGCAGAGAGGCTGCATTGTTGTAACATAGTTACAAAGTCATCTTAGGTATCCTGAGTATTTTGTACTTTAGAAATCATAAAATTCCTGTATGTAATATAAACACTATCCTATAATTACTGCTTCTCAAGAATGCTTATTGAGGTTGCAGAGGTCTAGTGTATGAAATTATCCCTTAATATCACATAGTCTTATGTTTGGCCCTTTAAGAACCATAAGGAGGGTGCAGGGACAGAGCATCAGGCAGATGTTCTGTAGAGTATTCTAGAATTCTGATCCTCACTTTCCTAAAAACGAGGCATGTTGTAGATTACCTGGTACTACCTGACTATAGTATATGCTACCTTTAAAGTTTGAACCGGCATACAAACATTCACTCTTCCTGCTTGGGGCATTTTTATGGGCCATTAAAAATGTTGTGTTTAGGGCTGAGGAAATGGCTTAGTGATTAAGGCATTTGCCTGCAAAGCCTAAGGACCCTGGTTTGATTCCCCAGGACCCAAATTAGCCAGATGTACAAAGGGGTGCATGTGTCTGGAATTTGTTTGCAGTGGCTGGAGGTCCTGGCGTCTCTCTATCTCTCTCTTTCTCTCTCTCTCTCAAATAAATAAATAATAAAGTATTTTAAAAAATAACTCTTTAACTTTAAAAAAAAGTTGTGTTTATTTCAGCCTAAATACATCCCTGGACAGTTGCACTGTGAATGTCACATGAGTTTATCACGTGTGAATACTTCAAATGTATACAAATGGTATGAATGAGACCCAGTACATTGAGAAGAGAACTGAGTGTACTGTCTAATATTAATCATAAGGAGATCATTATGTTCAATCATGTCTGGAAAACTGGACTGAACTTAGCCAGAAAACATGAATTACATTCTCTCCCATTCTTTGATGTTTTCTGAAGCTAAAATACTCTGCTTTATAAATGACTTTTCCTTTTAAGCTTCGGCCTGCTGCTAGTCATGTTAGGATATCTGCTTTTAATGTGGATGCACACTGGTGTATTGCAGGTAAGTAAGAACTTCGAAGGAGAAGAGGATATTATGCACAATTTGAATGAGGTTTTAAAAAGCTTAGACAGCTACAGATATTTTTGTTTTTGAATAAAGCACTTAAAAAGATTTAGTGTGAAAACAAAAACTATTGCTTAGTTTGAGCTGGACAGGTAGCTGAGGCTTGCAATCCCAGCACACAGGAGGCAGCAGGATGATGAATTTGAGTCCTGCTGTAGCTATATAAAGAACTGAGCCCAGCCTAGGACACATAGCAGGACCCAATTTTTAAAAGAACTTGATAACAATTAAATAATAAATATCAATGAGAATTTTTTAAAATTATTGTTTTTTTATTGACTTTTATACTTACATACAAAAAACCCACCTGATATTTCCCTCCCCTCCCCCCATTCCACTTTAGAACTCCAGTCTCCACCATATCCCCTCCCTCTCTCCATTAGTCTCTCTTTTAATTTGATGACATCATCTTTTTCTTCTATTTTGAGGGTCTTGCGGAGCATTGCTAGGCACTGCAAGGTCATGGATATTGAGGCCAATTTCTGTCTGGGCAGTTGCATTGTAAGAAGTCATACCCTTCCTTTGGCTCTTCCATTCTATCCACCCCCTCTTCCGCAATGGTCCCTGAGCCTTGGAGGGTGTGACAGAGGTGTTTCAGTGCTGGGCACTCCTCCATCCCTTCTTCTCAGCACTATGTTGCCTTTTGGGTCATCCCAGTGGCCATCGCCATCTGAAAAGAGAAGCTTCTCTAACCAGAAGTGAGAGTAGCATTAATATGTGAATATGAACATTTAGTGTAGTGCCCCCAGGGCAGCTTGGTGGGAATAATATATACATTTAGTCAGACAAGAGCAGGCTTTATACCCCTAAGGCTCATGAGCTCACCTACCATAGACTTTGCTTAGGTTTTTCAGTACCGGGTATGTATTCCCTCCCGTTGAGAGGGCCTTCAGTCCAATTATGGAGCAGTTGGTTACCCCAAGAGTAGACATGCCACTATTGCACCCGTTCAGTCATTGGGCCTGTCTGGCCAAGCTTGAATATTCAGCATCCACTGTTTTCACTGTTGATGACTTCTGTCTCCCATACGCTGCGTGCAGTGCAGCTTTTTCCAGCTTTCAGTTGGCTGGTCTACAGGGAGAAGGTTTTCTACTCCACACCAGCTTGCTTTCTCAGTGACCTTGCCTCTCAGGCAAGAGATGTCTTCAGCAATAGGGTCTTACTATCTGTTTCTCAAGGGAAACCAAGGGCTTTGGCAAAAGCCTTTAATGTTTTGGAGGCTACCGGGACCTCCGTGGCCAACAACTCACTGAAAGGTGTCCCATCCCAGGTACTGAAAATTTTCTAGTAACAGTCTACAGCTTCTAGACATGCCTTTATTCAAAAAAGTAATTTTACATATGTCTTATTCACCATATCTTGAGTTTAGATTGACCCTCCCCCTGCCCTTCTTTTATGCATTCTCTTCCCATGGCCTCATTTAGGCAATTCCCCTCCCTGTAATCAGTTCTACTTACAAATGTGCATTACCATACACTTAAGTCCTTCCCTTTCCTCCCTCCCTTATAGCCTTTTACCAGCTTACTGGTTTCTGGTACCTATTTTTGGTTCCAGTTCACACACAAGTCTATACATTGGTAGCTAGGATCCACATATGAGAGAGAACATGTGACGTTTGGCTTTCTGAGCTTGGGTTACCTCACTTAGTATAATTTATCACCTTTACAATTTCAGTATATGTAGACACTTCAAGAAGTGTCAGGGTTTTCTCAACCATCATTAATTATGTGGATCAATTTATTTCCTTTCAGATTTTTGATTGTCTCAAACAGACCTTTCCCTAAAAGGAATCAGTGAATTCAAGATGAGCCAGGATGTTCTCAGTGTCCAGAGAGAAACATGATTAGTAAAAACCGGGCTACACCATTGAAAATACAACAAAGGAACAAGCCTAGAGAATTCTCACAGGCAAAGCAACTGGAATATGAGCCTTACAGAGAAAACAATGGTACCTAAAAGCTACAGTCCTCTAACAATATACAAATAGTCACTATTAATCACTATTAATTGTTTTGAAGGCAAGGCCCTCATGAATTTCCAGTAAGTTATGAAAAGTTTCTGCTTCAGTTTTAGGCAAGTACATACACACTGCCTTCAAGTTGTGCTAAGCATCAGAAGTTAATCTCCTTGAAAACTACCTTAGCCTTCTGTGGTACTTCAGAATTTGGTAAAAGAATGCTATTTTCCAGAGAGTATCATGGAGAGGTTGGCTAAGCTCCTATATCCCATTATCAAATGCCCATGGTCTCCCTGCGCTGTTTGGTCACACAGGGTTGGCTGCCCAACAATGCTGGTTGGTTTGTGATCAGAAGTGATGGCCACATGGCTTCCCACTGTGGTTGGAAGAGGAAAATCATCCTCATTCTGTGTGATGCCTTCAGCTCTGTGGTTGCTGCCCAAGTTTCTGCCTCTGCTCTCACTGGCCAAAGCATTATGAATGTTCTTGGGTGGAAGAATGGGTCACATTCCTCTGATTACCCAGTAGGCTGAACTCCAAAACAAAATCATGTTCTCTTTGGAGCCAGAAAGGCCATGTGGATAGTTTACAGGTACCTAACTAGGCAGTCCAGGATGTAGACTCCTCATCCAGTTTGTAGGAATCAGGCCTTGGGAAGTCCGAGGAAGTAAGTATTGTGTCCTGGTAGAGCTTAATGAATAAAGCTGTGACAAAAATTATGAGAGAAAAACAATGCTTATGTAAGGCAGCCAGAGAGGAACAGGGGGTGTGTGTGGTGCATGATTTGTGGGAAAAGGCATGGGCTCAGAAGAGGCAGTCCTATGAAGGGACTATTAGAGCAGTGTGGTTTTACACATTGTTCTGAAAGGACTCAGGTTCTGTGTGCTAGTAAAGGAACTATGTTGGCAGCCTAAATTTGTAATGCTGTTTTCTATTAATCAGACCCAATTGTGTTTGAGGCTATAAATTCTGTGTGGTGATTTGAATCAGCTCTCCCCCATTAACTCTTGTGATTTGAGTGCTTGGACCCCAGCTGATAGCAACTTGGGAGGTGGGGCCTTGCTGGAGGAGGTGTGTCACTGGAGATTGACCTTGAGTTTATTAACCCCTAGCTTGCCAGTGTTAGTTGGGTCACTTTCTTGTGCTGTTTTCCTCCTGCTGTGGCAGAGGTGATGTCCAGCCTCTGCTCATGCTATTCTTTCCCTGCCATCAAGAAGCTTCCCCTAGAGACTATAAGCCAAAATAAAAGCTTTCCTCCCATCCTCTGGTTTGAATTGAGGCTTTTGTTTCAATAATGCATAGGTAACTATATCTGTTCTTTGTGAATAAGAGCTGATCCACAATTACAATCGAAGGAAGGGTAAAAATGATGAAAAAGGGCTGGAGAGATGGCTCAGAGGTTGAATCACTTGCCCATAAAGCCTAACAACCTGAGTTTAATTCTCCAGTACTCATGTAAACCCAGATGCATAGCGGCACATGTATCTTGAGTTCCTTTGCAGTGGCTGGAGACCCTGGTCTGCCCATTCTCTCTTTTGTTTTTTGAATTAATAATGGTTGTATGTATTTGTGAGATATGGTACAAGGTTCTGATTATGTGAATAACATATCTGTTCTTAGGGACACAAAGATAAATGGACCCAGTGACATAGACTCCCTCTCCCACTTCCTTCCTGGTTCTTTTTATTTATTTATTTTGAGAGAAAGAGAGACAGATAGACAGAAAGAAAATGGGCATGCTAGCAGCCTCTCAGCCACTGTGAACAAACTCCAGAGGCATGAGCGCCCTTGTGCACATGTGTGACATTGTGTGCTTGCATCCCTTTTATGTCTGGCTAAACATGGGACCTGGAGATTCGAATGGGCATTCTTAGGCTTTGCAGGCAGGCACCTTCTACACTAAGCCCCCTTCCTGGATCTTAAGGAAATGAATGTTCACTCTGGAATGATATTCATGTACTCCTTTCTTCATCATGGGAGGCAACTGGTGGCTTGTCAAAAACATCTAAAACATTCTTTCTTTTTCTGCTGGGCATGGTGGTGCACATTTTTAATCCCAGCCCTCAGGAGGTTTAGGTAGGAAGATTGCTGTGAGTTTGAGGCCAGCCTAAGACTAATTCCAGGTCAGCTTGGGCTAGAACAAGACCCTACCTTGAAAAAGAACATTGATGAAGAAATTAACCAGGCTCATCTGCTTCAACTATAGTTATATTAATGGTGTTCAAAGCATTTATTGTTTGTATAGATTATTTTATACTGATTAAGTTGTTCTAAATCCCTAGTAAATGATGACAAATGGTATATTTTAATTAATTTTAACAATTTTGTTATTTATTTCTTCATTTGCAATCAGAGAGAGATAGAGAGAAGAGAGACAGAGAGAATGGGCACACTAGGACCTTTAGCCACTGCAAACAAACTTCACACATATGCACCACCTTATACATCTGGCTTACAAGGGTACTGGGAAATTGCATCTGGGTCATTAGGTTTCACAGGTGATCTAACCAGCTCACAAATTGTAGTTTAATTTGATTAACATATAAATACCTTTTTGAAATGTCTATACTCTGTATACCAGAATGACCTTGAACTTTTCACTATGTTACTATATTGCCCAAGCTGGCCTCAAACTTGAAATCCTACTGCCTTACCTTCCTGAGTGCTGAAATTACAAGAATGTGTCATCACAACTGGCTGATATTCACCGAAATTTATCAATTAGATTTAATAATGCTTACAAATGTTTAGGAAATACAAAACTGTTAGATTTCTAAACTAATGAAAGAAATAAATAAAAATAAATAAAATATCAAAACTTTTAAGTTGAGTTTAAAGGACTTAATATTTAAAATTTAACCTAAAGTAAATATAGTGATTATGATGATCACTTCCCCCTAATAAAAATTACTACCTAAAACCAGTTTTGGTACAATTTGAGCAAGGAGGAAACTGTGAGCTAGTATCTGTACTACATCTATGTGACCTTGGACTTGGGATTTAAGTCTTTAAATGATAGGGAATATGCCATCATATCCTTGGCACTGAAAGCTGTGGGAATCGAAGGTCAAGATAGGGCCCCAGAGTAAGATCAATATCAGAAGCATCACTTCCCTCCTCCTCCTTATGTATGTGGAACCATATGAAATCATTAAAGTTGTCTTTTATTCAGCTTTGGCCCAGACCTGTATTTGGCTTTATAGTATCCATACATAAGATGTGAAAGAAATGTGAGTTTCTGAATTGCCCAAACTTGGTTTAAGACAGAGTTCTCCTGAATTCCACAGTGCCCCAGTTTTGATTCAGGTTAAAAAGGGCTCTGTGGTAAGACTTGGTGCCATTGTTGACGACTTTCCTTTATTGTAACTATCTGTGCCCCCACGTTGTCTTGGGTTTCCCCTTTAGCACTGCAGTCACTACTAAAGGTGAAGACTGGGAGGAGTTCCCTGCACCTATAAAAGACTGTTTCTCATGAAGGCAGGTGATGAGGGCATACTGATGGTGGAGTGGTGGACAGTCATGTGCAGGCTCTGCTAATAGATTCTTCTTTAAGGATAGGAATTAACTCATACAACTTCAGAATGGACCAAGGCTTTGAAGTAGTAACAGCTGGCTTTAATCATAGATGTGGAGAAGACAAGCTTCTTCCTTTACTCTTAACAGCCTCTCTCCTTCATTTGCAATAAATGTGGGCCATACTGTTAATCAGATTAATGAGGACAATTCAAGCTTTCATGTGGATTTTTTTTTGCTACAACACCCTAAATTTAATTCCTTTTACACCTCATCAACTGTAACAACCGTTTGCCTGAAGAGAAGAAGAAGAAGAAAAAAAACTTAGCTCAGAAATGCCAATAGAAAGAACCAAGATGTGGGAAACCTATAAAAGTGGAATTTGAGAAGCCAAGAAATTAGATCAGCAGTTCTTAAAGTTTCTCCTGCACCCACGTTAGCCAGAGACGCTCATAAGATGCTTATCCAGAGTCAGCAGCTCTGGGTCTCTGGGTTTCTAAGAAGTCCCAAGTGGTAGAACTTAGTGTCTGAAGTAGAAGGAAATTAGAATTTGGCTGAGGCCAGAAAAGGTACAGGATGTCCCTGACTTACTTTATGAATTTATAAATTTACTTTATGAATTTGCTTTATGATGGCCAGAAATTGAGATGCGTTCAGTAGAAGTCACCCCTTTGATTTTGATTTTTGAAATTTTGATATAAGCTCACAGAGACTGCTACTGCCTTGCAGTGCTGGGCCACAGCAGTGAGCCACAAGTGTTAGCCAGCCATGTGATGACAGGATGCATAGGAGTGTGCTATTATGCAGTGCTTTTTAGGCACTGTGCATGGTGGTGTCACATCTCATCATGTCTCTAGCTGTAGGCTATTGTAAGTGTTCTGAACACATTTGAGGTGATGAGGCTGGGTCGTGCGGTATGTTAGATCACTAAATGCATTTTGGACTCACGGGACATAATCCCACCATAAGGTCTGATTAAAGACTGTCTGATGAATGGGTCACTGTAGAAGATGATACCATGGTTGACATAAAAAAGAGTAGGGTAGCATTTGATGCAGGACCTCATGTCTGGTCCACCTATTGGGTGAGCAGATAAAGGTGAGATATGGTACTGGAAATCACTATTGAACTCTAGGCTAGAGGGTAAAAAGTTAGTTAAAACAACTTATTATCAACTTATCTATGGGACTACAGTTGGAGTCTTAACGCCATCCTCCAATCACCTACCTTAGGTTATATAATTTCAATGGTCCTTCTCCAAACTCAGTGCCAATCACCCATGAGTCATATATAAAACAGGCAGAGGGGCTGGAGAGATGGTTTAGTGGTTAAGCCTAAGAATGCTGGTTCCAATCTCCAGCAGTTCCAATCTCTAGGTCCCACGTTTAGCCAAATGCAAAAAGGGGCACAATGCTGTACTTGACCACAAGGGGTGCATGCATCTGGATTTCATTTGCAGCAGCTGAGAGGCTGCTGGAGCGCCCATCTCTATCTATCTTCCTCTCCCACTCTGTCTCTCTCTGTGTCTCTCTCCCCAAGAAAAAAACAGGCAGAGTATCTATATGCATCTATCCATCAACTCTCAGCAAAATAAATCACTCATATTACTTTCTCTGTTCAGAATACTCTGTTTTACTTTTCTCTTGACAGCCTCTGTCATTTAGTTGTCAGACAACATGCCTTACTCCTTGATAGGCTTTTTCTCATCACCTACTATTAAGTTTCCCTGTTGTTTCTCATAGTGTCCCATTAGTCTCTACTTCAGTTCTTTGTTTTGTGTGTTTGAATTTAACACTATTCAGTCCATCAATATGTACTGTGCTCCTATATGACAGGACTGTCCTCAGTACTAGATACACACAGCAATGAACCAAACTTTTTTATTACTTCTACTTATTTGTCTCCTTCATAGCTTTAATTAATGTTTACCATCATTTATTCTAGTGGATTAATTCTTCAGTTGTACTGTCCACGGCTTTAAATTCCACAAATGTGTTAGTCACACAGGCATCTACAATGTTTATTGAATGATTAATGACAAAAATGAATAATGGCAGAGAATTATAATTAAAGAGAACACTTTCTATGGAAGACATACAAAGAAAAATTAGAAAGAATAAGGGCTTTGGTATGATACTGATGAGGCAGTGGGAATAGGATTCCTTAGTTAAGGCTAATGAATAGTTAGTGGGACTATCATTTTAGCTAGTAGGATTTGGGGAAGCCATTAGATCTTGAGAGCTCTGAGCTAATCAGTGGATTAAACCTTTATTAGATTCATGACATTATTGGGAAGCAGTTAAAAGTTGCGGGTGTGTTCTAATTGGAGGAAGTAGACCATTGAGTGTATATCCTTTTGGGCTGTACCTTACCCTTCTACCTTCCTGTATTCCCTTTTTTTCTGCCCTCTTACTGTCTGCCAAAGTGTAGCTATAAGACATTCTCTTGACAATATGATGTTTTGCTCTAACACACAGGGTCATGTGATCATGGCTTGAACTATGTAAAACCAGGAACCAGAATAAATCTTTCTCCCTTTGGTTGGTCTTTTGTGTTTTGGTTACAAAAGCACAAAAATTAACTAACATAAGTCCTGGAAAATGAGAGACAATTGAAGAAGCTATAAACATAAAGATTTATTATACAGGATTTATTTATTATATGTGATGTAATGTTAATCTATAAAAAATCAAATGTATTTCTTTAGATAAACAATAACCAATTATAAGACAAAAATTTTAAATTCTACTTAAACAACATAAAAAATGAAATCCTTAGTAATAAATTCAATGAATAAAATAAAAGTCTAAAACAAAAAAAACCTAAGATATTGTTGAAATAAAATAACAAAGGGCTAAATGGCAGATAGTTGAACATAAGAATATGAGCTGACTTTACTGATACAAAATTCACATGCAAATCACACAAATGACCTTGAAGAAAGAAGTAATTATGAGCTCTGCACTTTCTGATTTCAAAATGTAAAATATAAACTACAGAATTGAGCTAGAAGAGACATTTAGATTAATAGAATAATACTGAAATTTTGAAAATAAGCTACTTCATTTGTGATCTTCTGATTTTCAGCAAGAATGTCAACACAATTCAAGGGAAGGAAGAATAATCTTTAAGTAAATGGATTACTGGATATTCACACATAAGACAATGAAGTTGGATACATTCCTTAACTCTATGAAAAATACTCAAAATTCAATATGAGAGTTAAACTATGAAGCCTGATAATAAGGTATAGAAATATTGGGGGGGGGTGGTTCTCAAGGTAGGATTACACTCTAGCCCAAGCTGATCTGGAACTCACTCTATAGTCCCAGACTGGTCTTGAACTCACAGCTATTCTCCTAAGTCTGACTCTTGAGTGCTGGCATTAAAGGTATGCTTGTGAGAATGGATAAGCAACAGTTTATTGATATGACATCAAATGTATAATAAACAAAAAATGGGTAAATTGGATTTCATCAACACTTAAAACTTTTGTGATCCTAAAGATAAAGATACTATTAAATAAGTAAAAAGACATTTAGAATAAAATATATTACAAATGGTATACTTGATGTTTAACTTCTAACTAGAACTTAATCATTTAAAGCAAATAGTGTGATTAAAATGAGGAAGTGTTCTAATTTATCACAAGAAGATGTAACAAATGGCCATAAAAATATTAAAGGGCCGGTGAGATGCCTCAGTGGTTAAGGCACTTGCCTGCAAAGCCTAACAATCTTAGTATCCACCTAAAGCCAGATGCACAAAGTGACACATGCATCTGGAGTTCATTTGTAGTGGCTAGAGGCCCTGGTTTACTCATTCTCTCTCTCTGTCTCTCTCCTCTCTCTCCTTATATAATAAGTAAATAAATATTTTTAAAAATATGTTAAAGTTCATTTGCTATCAGGAAAATGCAAATCCAAATCACAATGAGACACAAGTTCCTATGCACTAGGGTAGATTCTATGAAGGATCAGCAAGAGCAGCTGGTGGTGAGGATGTTGACAAACAGAACCCTCATGCCCCACTGTGGGAATGCTGGGCTAGTATAGAAAATACTTCCTCAAAACAGAGTTATCACATGCCAGAAATTCCACTCCTATTTTTGCATCCAAGAGAAAGGAGACTATGTTCACACAAAACTTAAAAATGAATATTCATAACAAAAGTATTCATATCCCCCAAATCCATCAATTTATCACTAGATGAATAAAGTGGGTCATAACCATGTGGTGGAAGAGGATTCAGCAGTATAAAGGAATGAAATACTGAAACATGTTACGAATGAACCTCACACGAACCTTGAAAATGTGCTAAATGAAAGAAACCAGACATAAAGGGCCACATGTTATATGATTCCATTTAAATGAAATGTGTGGGAAAGTAAAATCTATAGAGACAGAAATTTCCTCTCTCTTAAATAAGGTGGTTGCTTTCTGTATATTAGGTTTCTCTCTCTCTCTCTCTCTTTCTTTCTTTACTTTTTTTTTTTTTGGTTTTCAAGGTAGGGTTTCACTCTAGCCCAAGCTGACCATGAACTCAAAGCGATCGATCTGCTTACATCTGTGTCCTGAGTGAAGTCATGTGACACACCTGGCTAAAGTTTCTTTCTTCCTTCCTTCCTTCCTTCCTTCCTTCCTTCCTTCCTTCCTTCCTTCCTTCCTTCCTTCCTTCCTTCCTTCCTTCCTCCCCTTCCCTCCCTCCCTCCCTCCCTCCCTCCCTCCCTCTTTCTTTCTTTCTTTCTTTCTTTCTTTGGAGAGAGACACAGAGAGAGAGGGAGAGGAAGAGAGATAGAGGAGAGATAGAGATGGGCACGCCAGCAGTCTCCCAGCCCCCTTGTGGTCAAGTGCAGCACTGCGCCCTAGCATCACTTTGCATCTGGCTAAACGTGAGACCTGGAGATTGGAACCGGCGTTCTTAGGCTTAGGAGGCAGGTGCCTTAACCGCTAAGCCATCTCTCCAGCCCTGAAGTTTCTTTTTTGAAAGAAAGAAAACATTCTAAAAGTGTGATCGTTGTGCAATTGTGTGTTATATTTATAGTCTCTGGACGTGCAATTTAAATGAGTGAAGGCATGGTGTGTTAAATATATCTCAACGAACATGTCACTTGAAGAAACAAGTAGACCATAGTTGCTGATAGCCTGGTCCACCACACTAAAGGGAAGGGAAAAAATTCAGGGCATATTTAGAAAGAAGGATCAGCAAGGCTTAAATAAGAGGAAAATAATTGTGTGTTCATCCAGATACTCTAAGTAGCAGGCTCAAGTAGACCACATATTTTGTGAGGATGCCGGGGGAAAGCTGGGTAAGGCTGGGAGGGTTGGCAGACCACTGTGAAAGTCTGATGCCAACTGAAGAAGAGGAAGAGAATGTTAGGTACAAATGTACATGTTTGATTTATTTTCTGCAAAGTGATTGCTTAGCTAATTTTCAGAGTAAACTGCATCAGAAGACCTCCTGTTCTGTAACTGTGACATGGGATCTCTGATGCCCTCTCTCAGTGGGCCTTGTACACACGTGGGCATGGATTTCAGACTGCATGCCTATATTCAGTGGTCATGAGTACATGCTAGTGGGCATTGCATAGCAAATTCCTCAGAATTGCAAGACTCCCTTTCTGAAGTTGGGAGAGCTGAAACTGGAAAGTTCACAGGAGCACTCCTCAAGCTTATACAAGCAGTAAACAACTGTTTAGGGGCAGACTCTGGCCAACGTTGTGTAGCAGTTTTCTTTTAATTGAAACATCCCCTCCTTGGGATAAAGGGAGGCTCTGGGCATTTAGGGGGTCAACAAGTCTGGGAAAAGGTTGCAAGATTCCTCCCTAAGGTTCTAGAAAAGTTAAACAGCTGCTTGGGAGGACATTTTGACTCACTCTCTCTTTCTCTGTGTGTGTCACAAATAACCATATTTTGAAAATTATCCATACGGATGTCAAGTTTTATGGAACACAAAGGGAAAGGGCCGGTTAGGGATAATCACTTGGTATGCTGAACAGATAGTTGATAATTGTAGGTGAGACAAGTTCTGGGACATGTGAAAGCACCAGGTTGTGGATTCCCAGGGAAATGGTTCCTGGCCTTGAAGGATGTGAAGGGATCAGCTATCCAAAATGCCCTAAGGCTGTCTGGCATCCCTTGCAGCCAACAAGGGTGTCCTGCTACTAAAGGCTCTGCAAGTAATTTCTTTCAGCAGGGTTGCAAATACAAAAATACAAGGAAATGAACTAGACAAGTATTAAGTGCTAGCCCATGATGGCTTCACAATGTCTTGTTGGGGGTTTGCATTTGAATGGTCTTAGACAGAAAAGAGACAGAGAACATGTGTTTTACACACACTAACACTCACAGTAGGAAGTGTGTGCTCTCTATCTTACGCTCTTTCCACGGTGTCCACACTTGTATATCCGTACACACGGCTTCTGTATGGAACATTTTTTCCTGTGCCTTGTGCAACATGTCTTCTGGTAAGATGTAAGGCATAGATTTCACTTTGCAGCCTTGAAGACAGAGTGCTTGGTGTTGTCATTGCTGTGGTGTTTAGGACACCTTATGTTGACTACAGGGGGAATTGATGCCATTTTCCAGGCTCCCTCCATCTCCTCTCTGTAGTCCCAGCACCCACATTCCCAGACACCTTTTCAATGCAGTGCAAGAAAACTGCTCTTTTCTGAACTTTCACTCCTGTTCTTTTATTTCAAGGTCTGCATCTCCTAATTATTTTATTTCAAACCTACCCTCCCCCCACCAACTTTTCTTTCCAACAAGAAAATTGTCATTTAAATTATGGCACATTTATCTTATGTAATAATATTGAGATGTTAAAAAGAAATGTTTTCTATAGGTACTGACATGGGCTATTTATACCAAAAGTTACAGAAGAAAATTCTGTTTAATACAATGTCACTTTAAAAAGAAAACTAAATTTATGGAAGTTTGGGTGTAGGAAACAATCCCTGAGCGTGGGAATGTTAGTAGGACAACAGCAGAATGTATAATTTATAGTTTTAAGCCGGGTGTGGTGGCGTACACCTTTAATCCCAGCACTTGGGAGGCAGAGGTAGGAGGATCGCTGTGAATTCAAGGCCACCCTGAGACTACAGAGTGAATTGACATTGTTGATAATTCAACAGGAATAAAATATGAAATCCTAGGGTTGTTTGTATCCCTTTTACATAAACTTAAAATTTGAAATTTCTGGGTTTTGACCTTTGTTCTCTACAGTGCTGACATCACTTCAGTCTAACTTCTGTCAGCAGGTATCTGCATTTTTATTTCTTTTTCTTCCTTTTTCTGTTCCTCCTCCTCTTCCACCTCTTCACCTTCCACCTTCTTCTCCTCTCAAAAATCTGAGATTCCATGTTGACCACTTTTTGAGGGGCACTAGCAAACCCTCTGTGATTTCTGGTTGGTGAATTAAACACTCACAATATAATCAATAATAATCTTCACATTTCAGCAGTCCACTTTTGTACTGAAAGTGTGAGAATATAGTTATTAAGAGAAAATATACCCTGCATCCAGATGGTGTGAGTTCCACTTCTATAATGACCACTTTCTACTTGTCTAACTCATGTGTGCCTTTACTTAAATCCTCTCTCAGGTTCTACTTTTGTAGAAATTGGGAGTGTTTCTGATAATGATGTTTCAAGGGAAAAAGTTAAATAAAATATTGGCTTGTAATTTTTCTTGGAGATTATGTTGCCTTTCTTTTTGTAATTCCTATTCTTTCACTTTTTCTCCCTGTCCTCCTCTCCTTCCCTCTATCCTTTCCTCTTCTTCTCTTCCTTTCCTTTCTGTTCTTTTCCTTTCCCTTTTCTTCTCTTCTTTCTTTATTTTTTTCACATTTGGAAACATCCCAGAGGTATAACAATCTTTGATCTCTCTTTGGTATAAATCCAATTTTTTTCTTCTTACATTTTGTTGTTGTTGTCTTAACAGGAGGATGACATTGTGGTCAATAGTACTTATATAAGATGTGGTTATGAAGAACAGTGAGCTGTCCTGCAAACAGGCTTCCTGGTGACACTGGGGGTGGACTCTGTGGATCCTGCACTGTGATCACAAGTAGTCCTTGGTGACAGGTAAGATATTGAAAACAGAGAAATAGCAGAGGAGTCAAAACATAGGGTTCTTATTTTAGAGGAACTGTTGTAGCTATGTGCATTAGCCAGTTCCTACGCAACATAATTTCTCAACCTTTGTACACATTCATTGGCTATATTGTTACTCAAACTTTAGAGTAAAAAATAATCTAAATAATAATAGTAAATAAATATTTTACCACATATTGAAGAAAAATATGTGACTGAAAATATTTTAAATTAATATGTTTGCTCCTTCGAATTAGCTTCTCACATAATCTGGAACATAGGCCATACCTTGAAATGCACTTTGATAGAGGCCACTTGAAAAATCCCAAGATTCTGAAGCAAAAATTTCTTGATTTTCCAATGCCTATTTTGATTACTATCTGACTGTATACATCTTTAATATGTGTTTCATTTAAGATTCCCGATTTTCAAAAAATAGTTTAATACTAGTTATCATTTCTAAAACAAATGATTTAGTGTAAATTACATTTACAGTGTTTTAAATATTTAGGATATATTACTCCTGTGTGTTTTGTATTTCACTATTGCAAATATGGTATTAAATAGACAATGGTGCATGATTTCATAGCATCTACCCCATTTGTAAGATTTTTTAAAATCCAATTAAATAATGTTTATCCATAAAAAGTCAGTTATCTTGACTATATCTTGGTACTTTTACTGATGAACTGTATTCATTTACAGTAATGCATTAAGAAAGTGTCATTTTTTTTATAATTGCAGCTTGAATTATTGAATTTTTTTGTTGAACTATTAATAATCCAGGATAGGTGAACAGTGATAATTTCCTTTTTCAAAGAGAATCAGAATGTTTCTAGTCAATTCTCAGAAAACCACATTCAGGAGTTATTTTGGGCTCTGATCTTATCAATAGACACTATTTTAATTACTTTTGAGATCACAGGAAAAGTTCTAACAGGTTCCATGTGGTGAGCAACATTTGACTCTGTGTTATTCCTCAATTGTCATACTGAATTCAATCTGTGGGGACAGTGATAGGAGATTAAATGCCTACGGTTATGTTCACTTTACAAAATTCGCTTTCTTCTCTAATGAAAAATATCAGAAAATAATGTTAGTATCAAAAACAAGACAAAACCCCAAACCTATGCTTGGGGTTCTATAGGTAACACTAAGACTTTGGTGTTCAAAGAGGTGAGTCTTTTGGCCTGACTCATTTGCTTTATAAAACACAGGCCTGAGTAGATGGAACAAAATCTTCAGTCAGTCTCAGAGATCATTTATCTAGCAGCAGTTACTGTTAGTCTGGGAAGAGATTTTTTTTTTTTTTGACCACAAAACTTATGTTAGACAATCACACAATCATAATCATTTTCTCTTCATATACCATTACTTGACCAGCTGATGAGTTGTCTTCATAACCAAAGCACAATTTTAGATTGCAGGTATTTCACAGGGGTTTTTGGAAAGGTGTAGATTATTGCTACAATTTTTGGTCATGGGTACTTTCTAGGTTACCACATCAGAGGGTATAATGTGCCACTTCATATGTGGAGCTAAAATGAAAGTCATGCAAAAGAATTTATAACCTGTGGCATAAGTGCATGTTTTCCCAGTTTTTCTTAGATCAGCACAGGCATGCAGGAATGAAGATAGACATTTTAAGAATCTGGAAAGATTCCCTCTGATGCATGTCTTGTTCATCTTCATAAAATGAGTGCTAAATTACTAAAGAAAATAATATATGTGGCAAAGATCTTCATTTTATATATATCTTTCTTTGCTGGTAAATAATTCTATGTTCTAGAATAATGGTAATATATTTTATTCTGAGCAGTACACTTTGTTTTCTATTCAAGCAGGACCATTGAAAATGGCTTTTCTATGTTGACACATGAGTGATTCGCCCATGTGTCTAATAAATGTTACAGATCACTCTGGGTGGACACAGTGGTTTTTGCAAATGTGCTTCTCCTGTCTATCTACCTAGGGCTGTGGTGGTGAGAAATTCTAACTAGTTTGTTTCTTAGATAGAAATTTAAGGGAGAAAAATGTATGTGTGATGAAGCTTTAATAATTACGTTGATTATTGATTGAATGTTTAGTCAACTGTTGCAATCTGAAATATATTTGAAAGTAAAAGCTTTAATTTTTACAAAGAAGACAATTTCAGGCAGGCAGAGCCTGACTGGAGATAAAGGTCAGTAGCCATCTGTTCCCCAGTCCGATTTAGAAGAGCAGAAGGTGTGTCATGTCATGCCTGAGCTGTTTTCAAATGCATGATAACAAAAAAATGTGAAATCATTTGGAAAGTGATTTTGTTTTTTGAAGTTTCCCCTTGAAACAACTTGGTTCCTAAGGTAAAATAATATGCTTAGTAGTTTTTGCTCAAAATTTTCTCTGCAGAATTTGGAAAGTTATGTGGCTCCCTAACCAAGATGAATGCATAATATGCATAATATAGTGCTACAAATTATTGTCAAGACAGATACGAGAAGACAGAGGTGAGATACTGTATGTGTGATATCAGAAGACATGGGCTCTGGACAGTAAACATGGCACAGACTTGCCACAGACGGTCCAGGTTTCCATGCAGAAATGTTGCCCAGCTGTTCTTTCAATGACTTCTCATCATTTCTCGTTTATTGTGACTTACTACATCGAGCTGCACATGCTTCTTTCTGGGATTTTTGTGAGAACCATGAAGACAGCATTCTGAGCTCTGATGTTAGCAAACTAGTTGGCCTTCTGGAGGGCTCTAGGTGGATGAGGGCCCCAAAGCAATGCAACATGTAAACATGACAATTCTTTTTAGCTGCATCCACTCTTCTTGGTATTCCCACAGCCGATCTCAATTTTCTCTCTTTATAACAACTCAGTAAGGGGTTTTACCAGAGCAGACAAGCATGAAATTAATTTTCCATAGAAGTTTACTGATGCTAGGAATCTTGCTGGTCAGTAATATTGGTATAAGCCCTGATGCTGGCCTTTTTTCATTTTATTCTTTTTAATTGCAGTGAATTTTAACATCAATTCTACAAAATATCTTCTATGCAAAAGCTTTAAGGGAAGTAATGTTAGTTTCTTTCATAAGTTATCTCTTAATTTTTAGCTAGATTTGTGGTATTCTAATATCCTAGCCTCTACTGTCCTTAGAAAGATAAGCCCTTCATTATCAAGGCATTTGCATGTGACACAGAGAATGCTGGGAGAAGTAAGTTTACCCTGAGCAATGAAAAGGTCTATGTCCTCTTATACCTAAGCAATAGCACAATTATTTTCAAAGATAGAAACCACTGCTTATAGAAACGTACCTTGGATCATTTCTGTCCTCCATATTGTTAAAACTAAAAGGCTTCTTGTGTTTTAGAAAATTTCTTTACATGTAATTACTTCTTCGAAAATCTTCAGGAAATAAGCCAGGCATAGTGGTGTTTGCCTTTAATCTCAGTACATAGGAGGCAGAGGTGGGAGGATCACCATAAGTTCAAGGCCACCCTGAAACTACAGAGTGAAGTCCAGGTCAGCCTGGAGTAGAGTGAACCTCTACCTCAGAAAAACAAACAACAACAACAACAACAAAAAATCTTTAGGAATTATATTCTTCCCATCTTCAGGATGTAATTTCTTGATAAGCAGGTAGAGTCATCTAACATGGGTCTAAGAATTTCCACTTCTTAGTTCCTCTCAATCTAGAGGAACTTGGACTGTTGGACAGTTTTGGGAATTGTGGAAAAGAGGTTTCTGTTCTGCAGACCTGGGCGGGGTTGGGACTTCTGGAAAGTGGTCATTGGCTCTGCTCGTGCTTTGCCTTGTCTGTCCTTATGTAGTCACTGTCTATTGCATCACGGGCTTGTCTTGAAAGGCTCGGCTTGGTCCTTGCTTTGCAGGAGGGATGTCAGCTCCTGTGACTCCTCACTCCCTGCTGGTAACATTTCGGGGGGGCGGGGGAGTTGCCTCCCTGAGTTCCTGAAACTGACATATGCTTTCTAAATGGTCATTGGGAGCATTTTCTGAAGAGTGAACATTTTGTTGATAAAGTATGTCTCCTGCTTGTCCTTTCCCCCAGAGAGGAAAATGAGGTGTGTTATTTGATTTCTTTGCGATGAAAATTTGGGAGCTAAAAGACTGGGTGTATCAAATACAAAGATGAACCCTTTGAAAGAGTGAGGCAAGTGGAGAGTGAAGTTAGAGGCGCATGTTTCCCTTGTCCAGCCTCCTGACTGTACTCTAGCCAAGGGAGACTTTTGACAAGTATATATTTAATGTATTTAACAATATAGGACACTTATTAGGTGAAAGGAAGAATCCCAAGTTAAATAGCTGCTAAATCAAAAACAGCAGCAACAGAAGGCAGTGGTGTCTATCCCCAGTCAGCGTATACATGTTAAAAAAAAAAAATAACCCACAGAGGGCCTGGAGGGATGACTTAGCAGTTAACGCATTTGCCTGTGAAGCCAAAGGACCCAGGTTCAAATCCCCAGGACCCATGTAAGCCAGATGCACAAGATGAGATGGCGCATGTGTCTGGAGTTTGTTGGCAGTGGCTGAAGGCCCTGGTATGCCTATTCTATCTGTCTGTCTGTGCCTCTCTCTCTCTCAAATAAATAAAATAAAATAAAGTTAAAAAACATAGAGGCAGCTGGAGAGATGGCTTAGAGGTTAAGGCACCTGTCTCCTAAGCCTGAGAACGCCCATTCCAATCTCCAGGTCCCACGTTTAGCCAGATGCAAAGTGATGCAAGGGCGCAATGCCACACTTGACCACAAGGGGGCGCACACATCTGGATTTCATTCGCAGCAGCTGAGAGGCTGCTGGTGTGCCCTTCTCTATCTGTCTTCCTCTCTCTCTCTCTCTCTCCCCCTCTCTGTGTCTCTCTCCAAAAAAAAAAAAAAAAAAAAAAAAAAAATAATAACACAGAGGCATTTAAACAACAGATACACAGCAGTGTGAGGACAGCAGCTATCTATTGAATGCATTACATGCTCATTAAATTCTGACAATTGTCCCATGTGGCAGGTAATTTATTTTCAGGATTTAAGGGAGGATGAAGTAGTTCAGAGAGGTTGAGTAATTTGCTCAAGAACATACAGCTCTCAATAGAACTAGAATTTGAAACAAGGAAAACCTGACTCAAGCATCACGTTTGCTGAACTATTACCTGTTTCTCCTGCTTTTCTACATAATGGATGTGTTCTTAAAGATGGAGAATTGGTTAATTCTGTCTGACTGTGGTGTAGCATTAGAAGCAGTGGACTGAGCCAAATTTGAAAGTGAATACTGTTCTCCCAAGAAGACAAACAGACAAGCTGGTACTGGTGCGTCATTTGCAGGCGGAGAAGTCAAAGAATGATTTGGCTTCCCAGGGTTACAAATGTTAAGGTGGGAAGAAGTAGGAGGTAGTAAACAGGGGGGAGGCCTTGGAGGTGGCATTAGACGGGGAGTGCTATGAGGTAGGTAGAAGCAGGAGGAAAGTTGAAGAGGGAGAGTGTACACAGTGTGGAGGCCTTGTCAGTGGCATGAGATGAGAATTACACATACGCACTAAAATTTTCTCAAAAGTAAAAATAAGATTCAAACATACAGTTAAGTACGCTTAGAAAAAGGGGGAGTACATACCCAAGAGCTTGAGGGCTTCACAAGAGAATCACGTGTAATGGTCTTTACAACACGCACGCGTGTGTGCATGCGATACAGAGACACATACATGGACACTGTACATGATGGTTTTGGTGGCTTCCAGTATTACCTGTCAGAGGCTTTCTACCCCCTGAAATGAGATCAGGGTGGTTCATGAGGCCCTTGGATAGGAATACAGCTGATAAGATTAGGCCTCAGAAGGTTAAGACAGTTATTATTTTTTTTACTGTAAATGAATTATATCGTCTTGTTTATGTGATTTCTGAAGATTTATAAAATGAGGTTCATATCTGGGAAAGGAGTCAGCCGTCCTCTCAGGTCAGAGGCACTCAGGCCTTAGGCCCTGTTCACTGCTGTGTTAACATTCATAAAGTATCTCCATTAAGAGGATGCTTGTCTGTATGGAGGGAATTTGATGTACAGCAATCAGAATAAGGGATTTCAGGCAGAATAAACATTCTCTGCCCTTAGTTATACAGATAAGACATGCTGAGACTAGGGACTTCAGCTCATGCACAGGAACTGGTTTTGATTCATGATCTTCACAGCAAAGAAAGTTGAGTTTTGAAAATAAAAGCTTTGGTAAGTCTTCTAGTCCTACAAGTACATGCACAGTGTGTTACCATGTATACGCAAACATGCATAGAACTCCGTTCCTCTTGGCCTGGACCATTTGTCTGTCTCCTTAATTGCTGAAGGTAGTGGCTGGACCAAAAGTTCCCTTCCAGTTTTAAGGTGCTAAGATTGCAGATGTCATTAGAAAGATCAGTTAACCACCCGCTAGACCTTCATGCACAGGAACTGAAGTCCCTAATCTTAGCCTTTCTTGCTTGCATAGCTTAGGGCAGAGAGCTTTCTATTCTGTCTGAAACACTTTATTTCTGATTGTTGTAATCAGAGTGATGGTCCTGCTACAGTTCCTTAGCTGTGTACCCGAGTGTTGAGGTAGGACTTTGTGTGTCCTTGAATGCTTTGTCTATGACCTTGTCATTGTATACAGAAAACAGAGGACACATGATACCTGCTTAAGAGTCTAAGTATTTGATTTTCACTAGTATTTAAGCATTGGCCATTAAATTTCAGAAGAATTATGTTTTAAATGTATATTATTGAAGTCTGGAAAAATTGCTTACAAATACAATTCACTTTCTATATTAATACCATATGAAAAACCTGGGTGATCCAGAAGTCACATTGGTATTCACTTCTAAATTTTAAAAAATGTTCCTTTTTTGTGAACTTATTTTAGGGCCATGCACTGACATCTACATTTTTCCCTGTAAGACATTAGAATAGACGTCTTATTGCTGAACCATGTTTGTCTTTCCAGCACCTTTGTTTCAGAGGGGATCTCATTGAAGAGTGAAATGCGTGGCTCCAATGGGAAAGCACCGGCTTCGGGCTTAGAGGAGGGACATCAGTAGGCCCCAGTACTATTGAATTTATGGAAAACCAAAGATGCAGATAGTGAAGATGGCTAAATGGATGAGTGTTATTGAACTGTATACTTAACTACTCGGCTTGTGTATTTTTACAGCAATAAACAATGAAACCATTGTGACTGGGATTGCCCAGGTCTTGGGTGGTTTGGACTACTTCCTTTACATCTGGGGACTCTCGGTCTTCTATCCTACAAGTTCATTCTCCATGGTCTTCATTTTATTCTTAGCCCTTTATCCTGAAGTTAGTAAACTATGTTCCCTTCTTAGTTTCTGGAATGGAGTTCCTGGAACGATGTGGTGTGGTTGGTTCTGCAGCATGGGATCAGCTTTCTGATGGGGGTCGTCAACATTCATGCTAGTGTCTTCACATTGTTATATCTTGATTACAGGGTCCCAGCCTGGCAATTCTTGGTGTAAAAGTTGTCTCTATGGGTAATACATATCTAGTGTTTCTGTATGAGAACAAATAATTTTGTTTAAATTTTTTTTTTTTTTTTTTTTTTTTGAGGTAGGGTCTCACTGTAGCCCACACTGACACACTGACCTGGAATTCACTCAGTAGTCTCAGGGTGACCTCAAACTCATGAGGGTCCTCTCAGTGCTAGCTGCTGAGTGCTGGGATTAAAGCCATGCACCACTATGCCTGGCCTTTTAATTTTTAAAAATATTCATTTATTTACTTACGTACTTATTTATGGGCCAGAGAGAGCCAGAGAGAGAGAGAGAGAGAGGGAGAATGGGCACACCATGGCCTCTAGCCACTGCAAATGAACTCCAGATGTATGTGCTACCTTGTGCATCTGGCTTACAAGGGTTCTGGGGAATTAAACCAGGGTCCTTTGGCTTTGCAGGCAAGCGCCTTAATGGCTAAGCCATCTCTCCAGCCCTAATTTTGGTTTTTTATTTGTTTTTTAAATCAAATATGTGTAGGCTAGCATATAGCCATTAAAATTGATCAGTATTATATATATGTGTGTGTGTATATATATATATATATGGTGTAAAATGTATACATATATAATATAAATAATAAAATTTATAAACAATAAAATGATATAAACAATAATAGCATTACATATTAACATATTATTGCAGTTAATATTAAAATGTAATTTTATAAATATATATGAATGAAATCATATATTATTGATCAAAATGATCCTGAGATTAAGGTCTATGATTTAATTAACTTATTCAGTCAATATTCATCTTATTACTTACTTTGTGTAGCTTTATAGGCATTTAGAGACTCATGGTATAATGAGAAAAATTACCAAAAATATTCTCAGATTTAGCATAGAAACTGAAAATAAGGACGAGTCGTTTTCTAAAATGTATTAACAGCACTCGGGAGTTTCAACTGCAAAGTAGATCTGCAGAAAGTCTGAATGGCAGTCACCCCAGGGGACAGTTTCCTCAGAAGAAAAGTACTGAGACATCCAGGTCACCCACCAGGATGTGGTCTTCTAATGTTTGAACTGTATTCTAGAAATGTGATGGTCTAAACAGAAGCTGGAAAAAGGAAGACATGAGAATATTGACATTGCCTGAAAGAGTCTTAGAAGGTAGGTTGGAGTGAGATCTATAACCACATTTATATCTAAATGAAGGATTTGCATTTTCTTTCTTACATCTACAAAACGGTAAGAATGTTTTAAACCCAGGAGATGGTTACATGAAGATTATGACTTGTGAAGTCATATTAACCGGGTTCAAAATTTGGATCTCGTCTTTCGGCAAGCACATTGCTTCTCTCCATCTTAGTTTGTGTATAACAATAACAATGCGTCTATTTTAGTAGATGAGATAATGACATAAAGTGAGCATGTAACACACGTTAGTAATCACTGTCTGTAGCATCCTTTACTTATAGCCAATCAAATCATAGTATGTTGTACTTGGAAGAGAGTCTATAGGAGACTCTATAGGAATTCTCTCTACGATATTTCTGAGAAGGATAAAGTGCTTAACCATCCTATTTTCTTCTAAACTGCTTTGAGCATTAGAAAATTCTTGTCTGTTGCTCCAACCTCTGCAATCTCTAGATTCTACCTAATTGTTTCTGTCTCTCAGAATGTCCAATACCATTTCCTCTACATTACAAGCAGTATTTCAAGACATATCTCATTTTCTGTACATCTTCTCGTTCCCAGGATGAATCTTCTCAATTCTCAATCTCTTTAACTTTCACTTTTCTCTTTGATAGGTGTCTTGGAAACTGGTGACTGGACCCAAATTGTTGGAGCTGCCAGAGTCTAATTTTCTACAACGAAACGTCCAAGGCTGTCAGGTGTGGTGGCACACATCTTTAATCTCAGCACTAGGGAGGCAGAGGTAGGAGGATTGCCATAAATTCAAGGCCACTCTGAGATTACATAGTGAATTCCAGGTCAGCATGGGCTATAGTGAGACCCTATCTCGAAAAATTAAAAAACAAAACAAACAAACAAACAACAACAACAACAACAAAAACCCAGGTTGAAGAGACAGCTCAGGGATTAAAGGCATTTGGTTGCAAAGCCTGAAGACCTGTGTTCAGTTCTCCAGTGTACACGTAAATCTAGATGTACAAAATGGCACATATGTCTGGAGTTTATTTGCAGTGTCAGGAGGTCTTGAGGTGCCCATACTCATCGTCTTTCTCTCTTTCTTTCTCTTTTCCCTTCTCTTAAATAAATAAATACCAATAATTAAAAAAAAAAAAACCAAAACTCCAGTAAGAAAACTAGATTGCAATGCTTATTCTGATTTTAAATTCAAGTCTTTCTTCCTTCTCTCCTCTACTTGTCTTTCATCACTGCCCATCAACAACACTGTTCAGGAAGTAGACAAATGACTGGGCTGTTAATACATCTGAACTGAAGAATATAAGTTTACACTGTACCATGAACATGAAATTTGTCTCCTACTTGAAAGCATAAAACATAATCCTTGTAGAAGTTAGTAGTCCTATACATATACAACATATACAACATATACAAATAAAGTAAAATTACAGTTCTTGCCCTGGAACTGCTTGCACTCTGAAATAGAGAAAAACAATATTGTTATAAACATTTTGGAATCTAAGCAAAGCAATTCTGAGTTCATTACATAATAAGTTTGTTCATTTGCAAAATTAAATTTTCTCAGATCTTTTCCTTAATTATCTTTGTCTATTTTAAACATTTTAAGATTCACGAGATATAACAATAAGTACAATCACAAACTTCCATCAAGAAATAGTTTAGGAGGCTCTGGATTGAGAACCTTCTGGAGAGATTTAAATACTACAATTGCCTGTGTTTTAGTTGTGTTATTTTAGAAAAAAAAACAGAATGTAAACTTAATTTCTGTTCAGGGTTGAAATTCTAACTGAAGTAGTCTGTTGCTTACATGGTGTAATTTACATAACAAATGTTTCCTCTGATAATTGAAATTCAACCATTAGTGATTCATTCTTTAGGTGTAAGCATTGTAGTCTTTCTGTAGGCCTTTTAAAATGTAAATAAACATGAAGGAGCCCAACCAAATTGCATCCTTTGTGATTTAGCATGTTTTAATGGATTTTTTTTTTCAGCAGGGCAACACAAATGTTTGTAAAGTGTTTCGAGTGAATACACAAAGACTGACATTAAAAGTTGAAAGGGAATAAATTTTCAAAAACTTCCCCATAGGAGAGACATGTACTAAATGAAAAAGCCAGCATTCCTTGGTTCTTAATTCTGGCTGGAACTACTGCTCTCTTGTCCTGTTCTACACATGCCAATGTTGACTGCCCTAGCATGGACATGATCTCATGAACAGTGAAGAGAATTCAGTTCTGCAGGACGTCTGGCAGGTGGTGGCTCTGTTAGTTTCTGGGACCTTGGGATTCCTCATCCTTCCTCTTCTTCACATTCAAAGGACAGAGTCGGTGGAACAAAGGCCAAATGTTCACACAAAACTTCTTAAAGACTTGGCCAGTATTTGACCACAATGTTTTCAGTCACCATGTCCTTGGTGACAACATTTCACGGACCCTTCTAGCTGTTAGATACCTGGGAAAAGCAGTGTTTCCTGCTCTAATTAGGACGAATAAATGGTGTAAGGGAATGCATAACAATTTTTCTACTGCAAGTAGCTTTCAAAATGTTTAATAGAACCAGCTCTCTTTTTAAGTTTTATTTATTTATTTGCAAGCAGAAAGAGAGAAACGGGGTGAGGCAGAGAGAGAAAGAGAGAGTGAAATAGGGAGAGAGAGGGAGAAAATGGATATACCAGGGTCTCTAGCCACTGCAAATGAACTCCAGATACATGCACCACCTTGTGCATCTGGCTTTATGTGGGTACTGAAGAATTTAACCATGGTCCTTAGGCTTTGCAGGTAAATGCATTAATGGCTAAGCCATCTCTCCAGCCCAGTACCAGTCCTCCTAATGGTAAAAAGTTCTTAATATTTAAATATAACAGGCCTTGATTGGGCCCAATACATAATTTCCCAGGTAGTTAAGCCAATTAATAATCCTATGAAATCCTTCCTCTTGTCGTCTTCCATTCTTGGCTCTCAACTATAGTGAATGGATCATCACTGTATATGAGACCTTGTGCTGTTTACTTGAAGTAAGTATATTAGAAAAGTTCCTATTTGATGTGATCAGAGCTAGTAACTCAGCCCAAGTCAGTTACAATGAGGTCAATATAACTAAGACATTTCTGGTTTTATCTTAATACATATGAATATACATATATGTGCTCATTTAAAGTGCAAAGCAAAGGTCTTCCTTTTGTGGCGGGTGTCCATCACATACTGAACATGATTCAGGATACAGAGAATCTTCTTGCAACTCACTGCATTGATCTCCCCAGCAGCTTCTCCTCTCTCCCTCACTGCCAAGAACTTTCCTTCCTGTTGGTCCTTTTCCCATCCCAAATTAACTGGTAATTCACTGTCTTGCCAGTAAATGGCGTAGGCATATGACCCTGTTCCTGGCCAGGGAGACAAAAAGAAACTTGGGAACTTCTTTGAAATAATTCTTTGTTCTTAAAAAGCCATGGCTAGGGGCTGGACAGATGGTTCAGGCAGTTAAAAGTGTTTGCTTGCAAAGCCTGACAGCCTGGATTCGATTCCCCAGTACCTACATAAAGCCAGATGCAGAAATTGGCACATGTATCTTAGTTTGTTCGGAGTGGCAAGAAGTCCTGATGTGTTCATTCTCTCTCTCTCTCTCTCTCTTTCTCTCCTTGCAAATAAATAAATAAAATATTTGTAAAAGCCATGCCCAGTTGGTGCAGAGGTGTAGACATCCCAACTCTGCTTTGACACCTGACTTATCCAGATAGGACACCTAGACTATTGCCCATATGTTGGTTCTATGAAGGAAACTTACCAATAAAGTGTGAACAACTGGGGGAGGGGATGACATGAGAAGACTTGATTAAGCTGTATTTAATCACCCTAGAGCTTTTCTACCTCAAGACTTCTGGCTAGCAGAAATGATAATTCCATTATTCTCTGCAAGCCATTTGTGGAGAATTTTTGTTACTTCCAGCCAAAAACATTGTAATTAAAACTCCATAATGCTTAGCTTGGATTTCTTTAATCTATAGTAAGACATTAAGGGCATTTATGAAGACATCCCCTACAATCAACCCTCCTGGAATGTTATGATTTAAAATCCATGCTTTTATAGCTCTCTGCTGGCACCTGATTCTTGAGCAGATTTTTGTTTTATTTTGATTTTGTTTCAAAGCAACATATTTTGAAAATTTGAAAAGCATTCCATTTAGTTTTCATATATGCCATGTGTCTTTTAAATATACACATTTCATTAGTTTATGAAATTTTAATTAAAATGCATAACTATAATAGAAGAAAATTGGCTGAATCATAGTAAATATACAATTCAGCTTGTAATCACAGTCATTGCATGGACTGAAAAAATGGCACTTAGCAGGGGACAACTTCTAGAGATGGACTGTCAGATTCTGGTCTGGTTGCTGGAGAGATGGCTTAGCGGTTAAGGCACTTACCTGCAAAGCCAAAGGAGCCAAGTTTGATTCCCCAGGACCCATGTAACCCAGATGTACAAGGTGGCACATGCATCTGGAGTTTGTTTGCAGCAACTGGAGGCCCTGGTGTGCCCATTCGCTCATTCTCTCTCTTTCTCTCTCAAATAAATTAAAATTAAAAAAAGATTCTGGTCTGGGGACCAAAGGCTGTCCATGATAATTCTATCTATCCCTTTGCTGTAGCAATGAGAAAGTAACTAATACATGGGGACTTCATGCAGAATGAGGCTGAAACCACCTTCTGTGAGACTCCACCATTGAACTTACATTGACCTTTCCTTTCCTATTAATCACACTCTTAACTAATTCTTCTGGATAATTCCTTCATGCATCACCAATACAAAATCTCAATTCAGGATGTTTATGATGACCCACCAAAGCTTAATGATAATATCCTACTGCCAAAGACACCATATGCTATTGATATAGAACAGGGAGAGATCTGGCTGGAATTTAGAAGAAAGTCAGTCCCCAGACAGTTAGCTTGTCTAGTGTCAGAAGGTGCTACATGAGCAACTGGGGGAAAGTGGCAACATCTGTCCAAGCAACTCGTGGTCAAAGCTACTCAACAGCAAACAACCTGACTTGATGCTCACCCAAGTGCAGTAGTGGCACACAGCCATGGTGGGTAACCAACTGCTCTTGAATTGGCTAATAGATCTGCTCAGTGGAACAGAACCAATAGCTGGAACTGGAAAACAAGTAAGAATCATATCCAAAAAATGAGTTTGCTCTCCAATATCAAGCTCCCACCAACCTTGGGCTACCAGAGGGCCTACACCTATTAAATTATCTCTAAACTAATAATGGTTTCCCTGTTTATCCAGTGTGGACTTCACTCTCTGTTGGAGAATCTGCTTCTATTTTTCATATGGATGAAGAATCTGAGGAGAGAATCAGCCCATTGCATCTCACTGGGGCCCCAGCTGAAACCATAGAGTAATTGGGGAAATGAGCATGAGTGCTTTCTTGGTGAACTTGGTATCACACAAGGGTGAAGGGGATAGACACAGAGAACACTCAACTCCTACCAAACCAGAGATCCAGAGACACAGAGGCTGCCAAGACCTCATTACTGAAGTAGACCTAAAATGAACCCAACATGGCTCAGGGAAATTGTTGGCAGAGGGGGTGGAAAGATTGTTAGAGCCACAAGTTAGGACACTATGTGCAGGGACATTCCCTCTTCCCCGTAACTGATCAATACCCCCACTATGAACCATCCACAATCCACATGGGGATAACTGACATCCCCAATGAGGAGGGTGTCTTCAGAGGGACAGGGAGGAGGCTAAGGATGGTATCAACATGTGCTCTTCACACACTGAGTATATATATCACTAATAAAGAAAAAAAGATTTTTTTGAAAAGCTTCAAAAATGTATGATCCATAAGCATGTATTAGAAGGATTTTATGTCAGTATATCACAGAAATTGTTGCACATCAAGTTTATAACACTGCTATTCATAATGGCTGAGATAGGAATTCCACTTAGGTCTAAGTGCTCATCAACAGATGAATGGATGAAGACAATGCTCTCTGTATACATGAGGTGGTGTGAATTGGATGTCCCCCATAAACTCATGTGTTTTGAGTGCTTTAGTCCACAGCTGAATGAATTTTGGAGGTGAGGCCTTGCTGGAGGAGGTGTGCTGTTGTAGGAGGGGCTTAACGGTGTTATAGCTGGCTCCCTCTTGCCAGAGCTCAGCTCACTCTCCTGCTGCTGTTGTCCATCTGCTGTGGCAGAGGTGATGTCCAGCCTTTACTCTATCCTCTTTACCCTGCCGTCATGAAGCTTTCCCCTCCAGACTGTAAGCCAAAATAAAAACTTTCCCTCCCATCAGCTGCTTTTGGTCAGGTGCTTTGTCCAAGCAATGAGAAAGTGACTACAACAATACACAATGAAGTTTTCTGTATTCAGCACTAAGAAGAATAAATTATGTCAGCTGAAGGAAAATGGATGAAAACAGAGATCATCATGTTAAATAAAAAAGCCAAAGACAAATATGATATATTTTCTCTCGTGCATGGGATCCAGATTTTAAAAATTATATATATATGTGTATTTGTGATCATATATATCTATATCTATATATATATACACACACATACATACATACACACACACACACATATATGTAATTTGGAGAAGGGAAGGGACCTGAAAGAGTCAGAGGGAGATAAAAGAGGGTAATGAGGGGATGAAAATAAGCAAAATAAAATTCTATATTTGTATTGCATAAAAATGTCATAATAATCCCATCATTTTTTATGTCAATTTAAAAAGTTTTTGTAATAAAAACTACCAGGGTATCTGATTTATAGGTGTGGATGGATAGTTCAGCTCTGAGGCATGTGGACATATACTGTCTGGGATAATGTATGCAAATAGCAGTGTCATTCTGGAAACATGAAAGCAAGCTACTTCAGAATAGTCCAGAAGGACATTTCCTTCAGAAGGAAAACATATTATCAAAATATTATAGCAGTGATTCTCAAACTTGAACATGTAGGAGCATGATAGGGAATATTTGTTAAAAATAAATGTTTATTGTTGATGCTTTCAGGTTCATGTAAAAATTATCTTTCAAGCTAGAGAGATAGCTCAGTGGTTAAGGCACTTGCTTGCAAAGCCTAATGACCTGGTTTCGATTCCCCAGTACCCACATAAAGCCAGATGCACAAATTGGCACATCCGTCTGGACTTTGTTTGCAGTGGCTGGAGGCCCTGACATGCCCATTCTTTCTCTGTCTCTTTCTGCTTGCTAATAAATAAGTAAATAAAATTTCTTTAAATTATCTTTCTTCCTGAATTCCTTTGCCATGCACAATACTGATGCCTATCTACTGCAATTATACATTTTCTAAAATTTTTTATTTTATTTATTTGAGAAAGAGAGATAGAAAGAAGCAGATAAAGAGAGAATGGACACACCAGGGCCCCCAGCCACTGCAAATGAACTCTAGATGCATACGCCACCTTATGCATCTGGCTTATGTGGGTACTGGGGAATCGAGCCTTGAACTGGGGTCCTTAGGCTTCACAGGCAAGTGCTTAACTGCTAAGCCATCTCTCCAGCCCCATGCAATTATATTTTTTTAAAATATATTTTATTTTTATTTATTTATTTGGGAGAGGGAAAGAGGCTGAGAGAGAGAGAGAGACAGAGAGAGAGAAAGAGACAATTGGCACACCAGGGTTTCCAGCCACTGCAAACGAACTCCAGATGCATGTGCCACCTTATGCATCTGGCTTATGTGGGCCCTGGGGAATCAAACCAAGGTCCTTTGGCTTTGCAGCCAAGTGCCTTAACCACTAAGCCATTTCTCCAGCCCCTAAAGTATATTTTATTTATTTATTTATTTCAGAGAGAGAAAGAGGGGAAGAGAGAGAATGGGCATGCCAGGGCCTCCAGCCACTGCAAACAAACTCCAGATGCATGTGCCCCCTTATGCATCTGGCTTACGTGGGTCCTGGAGAGTCGAATGGTGATCCTTTGGCCTTGCAAGCAAACGCCTTAACTGCTAAGCCATCTCTCCAGGCCTGCAATTATATTTTTATCTAAAGGCAAATCTTCCCACACAATCTTCCTCAATATGTATTAAACTAGTTTCAGACTGGCTTAAACTCACAGTCATGCTCCCAGCTCTGCCCCTGAATGCTGGGATAAAAACTGCCATTTTGCAGGTAGTGGAACTCCAGTGATTCTCTGGTCTCCATCCTCTCAGCACTGAGGTTACAGGCATGCATGACCATGCCTGGCTTTTGATTTATTTATTTAGTTAGTTTGGTATTTTTCAAGGTAGGGTCTTGCTTGAGCCCAGGCTGACCTGGAATTCACTATGTAGGGCGCTCACTGTTCTCTTGAGAACATATAGAGGAGTGTGAATTCTCAATATCTCTACGCATTCACCAACATCAGTAAGTCTGATGACTTTATCAAGAGTGATCATTAGCAATAATCAAAACCTTGCATGGACATGTCCTATGGTACTGTGTTCATGTTTATTAATCTTTGGCCTCCACAGCATCCGAAAGTCCCATAAAGAAAAACATGCTAAGCCTTTAATCCCAGCACTGGGGGGCAAAGATAGGAGGATTGCTGTGAGTTCTAGGCCAGTCTGAGACAGCAGAGTGAGTTCTAGATCAACCTGGACTACCGCAAGATCCTACCTTGAAAAAATAAGACAAAACAAAACGAAAAACCCCAAAACATTCTTCAGATTATTATATGAGCAACTCAATACTAGGAAACATGTTAATATTCTCTCTCTCTCTCTCTCTCTCTCTCTCTCTCTCTCTCTCTCTTTCTGTGTGTGTGTGTGTGTGTGTGTTTTAACACAAAATGTGCTTCTTGGCTCACAGTCTCTGACAAACCATTAAACATGCAGACCCTCAGGCACCCCTCAGTCCTCAGAACCATGGGATCTGAACCTGAACTTTGATAGCATCCCAAGATGACTCCAGAGCCAAGTTTGAGGAGCATATCTGTCAATCTGGAATAGGAAGGTCTGGAGAGGGAGTGATAGAGTGAGAGAGGGAGAAGAGGAGAGCGGAAGGGACCAGATAAGGGAAGGAACATCTGAGGAGCGAGGTGTGTGTGGATGAGGGGATCCCCTGTCTATGAGCAGTTGCCTCACACAATCACTTTTCTTCTCTGTGAGAGGCTGTGGAACCTGAGGTGTGTGTGTGTGTGTGTGTGTGTGTGTGTGTGTGTGTGTGTGTGTGTGTGTGTGCAGGTGTCTTAGACACTGCACCCAAACCAAGAAGTTAAGCAGCCTGAGCACCAAAGGAAAGTCCGCTTCCCCTGGGCGCTTGCGGAGCCCAGAAGCATCTTCCTTGCCTGCGCTGGCTGCTGCGCGCGTCTCTCCGCGCGCCTGCCAGTCATCCTCAGGAGTTGGGCGCGCTGGTCCCTCACGGGCCCAGGCCCGCCCCGCGCTACAGCCGGCTCACGGCTCCGCTCCGGGGCGCCCCTGGGGCGGACGGAGGGAGGCGGAGGCTGAGGCTGGGCAAGCAGCCCGATACCCCCCGGCTACCGCCCGGGTCCCTTCTCCGCTCGCTCGCTCGCTCGCCCCGGAGGCGGCTCCTCCCGGATGCCTGGGCCGGGGCGCCGCGTGGCCGCCAGCAGGAGGATGAAGAGCGCGGCGGGAGGAAGGCGAGAAAAGCTCCCCGGGACACCGAAAGCACAGGCCGGCGGAGGAGGTAAGTTGAGCTTGGGAAGAGGTCCTAGGTTCGGGCTCGGGCAGAGGCGCTGACGCCGGGCCTGGATGCAGCCCGTGGGGTGCTGAGCGCGGGACGGTGAGCGCGGGATGCAGAACGTGGGAGGCTGAGTGCAGGATGCTGAGCGCGGGCACCAGACCTCTGGCCGGCTGTCTCTTCCAGGCGCACCCCAGGGGTGCTCCACGCCCCTGTTCGGTGCTTCTGTCCCAGGTTGTAAGCTTCTAGGGGACCAATGTGAAGGGGACTACACCTTGTTAGGAACCCAGCGGTAGCCTGGCTCTGGCCACCGTGGAGGCTGGACCACCGGCGGGATGGACACCCCGCTGGCTGTGCGCAGGGCGCGCTCCTAGGAACCCTAGCGAAGTTGGTGGGATAAGCAGACAGACGCTGGCGTCCAGGCTTGTCCCTTTGCGTTTCTTCGTTTTCAAGAATAAGCAGTCTCTTCAAGATACACAGGTTTGGAAGGCAGGGCGAGAAGCTATTGAGTTCTAGAAGACTCCATCTGGAAGGGCCACTATCACTTTGAAACCTAGTGTTGAGTTGGAAGGTCACAGGTGAGTCCTCTAATCACAGTCTTCTTGGCGATGCAGAGTGTTTGGAGCCAAGTGACCAAATCAGAAAAGCGAGCAGGCTCTGCACACCTCTTGACTGCCTGCACCTTGGAAGTTTGATTGTAGGTGAGCGTTGGGGGTCAGAGGCAGCCTCCAAAATCCTGTTCCCTCATGTGAAATGCTCAATACGTACCTGGGGAGTTTGCAAATCAGCCTAGTTTTCAACACGTGTTTCTGGAAGCTGTATTTGATTCTGCTTCAGTCTGAACAGTTGGCTTGTGATATCACACAAGCTGAGGTTCCTGGACTTTTAAATGTCTCCAGATGCAAGGACCTGGAACAGATGGGGCAAGAACAGGGGACGCTGTGGGTGTAAATAGTTTCCCCAGAGCAGGCACTGGCTCTAAGGATGTTCCTGCTGTTGCCTCTGGGTTTGTGCTGAGAAAATCACCTTCTGCCCATCATCCCAGGCCTATTTGCTTCTGAGTCTACTAAGCATGTCTTCGATGTGTCTGCCCTGCTGAGGGTCATCATGCATCCCTCACCCCACCACAGGCTCATTCCCTCTGGTTTTCTTAACCCCTAACCCCATTGGCTGCTCTGGGTGGTTTAGTCCCACTATGGTGGTCTCTTAAGCATGAAAGGCAAATGTGGGTCATTTCAGATCACATAGATGCAGCGCAGAGTGTCCGGATTTGCTGCAATTTCTTTACATTTCTTTCCAGATGTTCCTCAGAAATTAACTTAGGCACGCTATTCACTGAGCTAAAATCTAGTCTAGAAGAATGGGTGAGCATCTTGAGTTAATGCTATTTCAGATTGAAGCAAATGAGGTGTTAGATGTTGTGTGTTAGGAGATACATAATTCATTCACAAACTGGTGCTCCCGAGACCTTTTACTCTGCCACACAGAGGGTGAAGGACATTGGGAGTCACTTAATAAAAATCACAACAGCTAACATTTGTATCTCCTTCACTACCCAGCAAGCGTCATTGAGCAGGGTTAAATTCACAGCAGCCCCAAGTAGGCCACTTGTATTTACCATCTCCATTTGTGGCTGAGAAAGGGGAGTTTTAGTGATGTTAAGATGGGATAAGTCCCAGAGCTGGTGTTTTGGAACCCTACTGCCATACTTCAAAGTCAGTTACACTAACCAGAATGCGATCTCCTTTTGAGCCATATTTGAAAAAAAAAAAAAAAAAAGATTAAGTGTCTAAATATCATGAAATACTAGTATAGTAATGGTAGTGTCATGGAAGTCATACACCATAATTTCCAATATTTAATGTAACAGAATGTGGACTTAACATTTGAAATCAAGTAAAAATCATGTTCAGCACTTATGTAATTCAGCTGGGCTCCAGCAAGGGCCCAATGCTGAGTTCTGGTGTTACCTACGACGGCACTTCTTGAGCCTCCCTAACTGCAAATCAATAGTGCTGTACTCTAGCCCTTATCTTCACACTGTGATTTATAACTTCACATATCTAGGACTGGAGTTTTCCTGAGGTCTGTGTGGGCACTCGTATTTCAGCCAGCTTATAATTAAAGCTCAGTTCTGATAGGGTGTTGGATTTCTATTAAGAGGTTTGAACAGCTTTTTAAAATAGCCTTTTATATTTTCAAGAGTATTTTCAACACAATTATGCCCCTCTGCCGTAATTTGCTGTTTACCAGGAGCATCAAAAGTTCAATAATGAAAAATGACTACAGCTCAGATAAACAGTTTTTTTTTTTAATCTATAGCAACACCAGGTAGACAGCTCACTCCTATAGATGGTATATAGTGTTTTGTCTATAGCAACACCAGGTAGACCCTTATTCCTATGAGGGTTGATTTTATTTGAAATTTAATTAAAAGTTTTCATCTCTCATTAAAAAGTGTATGAAGTTACCTGGGACCATGTCGTCTGTAATTTTCTTGTCATTTCCAACTACATAAATTCATTACTCATGAAGTCTTTAGGTAAATTATGTTAGTGTCTCTCTCAAGGTTTTGAGGTTTTTAAAGCTAGGAGTAAGAACAACAAAAAAGGTACATTTACCATCTTTCTTCCCAACCTGCAATTATGCTTTTCTTGAAGGTAGTGACTTATTTTAGTCACATATTTTATTCACCTGCACATGAAAGCATTATGAAATAAAAATTGGAACAATCTACCTAGGCACTAATGTTATTAATATTTCAGATGCGGGAACAGCTTTGGGAAATAGGCAATCTTTGAAAAAATAAAGTTATGCTGCAATGTATTATGATAGTACCTTGTATATTATTGTGTTAACATAAAACTTTAGGGCTGGAGGGATGGCTAAGCAGTTAAGGCATTTGCCAGGTTCGATTCCCCAGGACCCATGTTAGCCAGATGCACAAGGGGGCCCATGAGTCTGGAGTTTGTTTGCAGTGGCTGGAGGCCCTGGCATGCCCATTCTCTCTCTCTCTCTCTTCCCTCTTTTTCTGTCAAATAAAAAAAAATAAAAATATAAAAAAATAAAGAAAATCTTTCTTTAAAAAAACACTTTTATTTCTCTGTCCTTTTGAATTAGTGGTATAGCTGTGGTTTCTCATTTGCTGTAGGGTTAAGTTCCATTGCTAACAGTATCTTAGCATTACATGAAATATATTTTATCTTTTCTCAATACAACTAAAGTCTTAAAATAATGTTTTATCTACTGTATATATTTCAGAATATTTAAAGGTTTAGCAGAGGTATACAGTTAAAAATAATAATAAGTTGCCTAGAGATTTATTTTTTTGGCAGTACATAGGATTTGTTTTAGTAGCTAAGCATATTTAACCTTAGACCAGTCATAAAATCTTAATTAGGTATTAATTTGCAAAATATTTTATGAGTGTGGTAGTCTTGTAAATACTTAACTTCCCCACACAGTTGCATTCTTTACTGTGCTTAAAAGATGCTTATGGGCTGGGGAGATAGCTTAGCAGCTAAGGTGCTTGTCTGCAAAGCCTAAATACCTGAGTTCAATTTTCTAGTACCCACATCAATGTAAAACCAGATGCACAGTGGCACATACACCTGAGTTTGTTCAAAGCAGCAGGAAGCCCTGGTATATCCATTCTTTCTCTCTATCTCTGCAAATAAATAAATAAATAAATAAATAAATAAATAAATAAATAAATAAATGAATAAAGTGCTCATGTTCCATTTATTACTACAATAGGATTAACATTTTACTAATATTATTTGGTGATTTTAATAATCAGATATCTGGAAGATGACTTAAATTCTGTACACATGAGTCACTTTAACATCACAGGTTGACAAAAACCAATATTTGAAAGGAATATATAATTTTTTTAGTATTTCAAGGGCTTAGAACTCAAAGTAGATGACACTTACTTTTCTGACAAGATCCTAAAATGATAACTTGAATAAAATGAAGTCTTTGAGTTGAAAAATCAAGCAGACGCTTCAATAAGCACTTAGGAAGATTAAAGGAATACATGCTCAAATTTTACAAGTTTGCTTTATATTTTAAACAAGTACCTAACACACTGGGGACTATTTAAAAATTTCTAGTACATTAAAAATGCACTATCCTCTAGGGCCTAATACAATTAGTGATGATAGCTCCATGCTATTGATGACCGTGTCTTCCTTAAAGTCACACTTTGAAGTCTTAACCCTAATCCAATGGTACCTGGACGTATCATCTTTGAGAAGCAGTTGGATGAGACCATGAACTGGAGCCCTGTCATGGGATTTATGCTCCGATAACACTGAAGACGCCAGAGACTGGTCTTCCTCTTCCCTAAGAAGTCACAGTATGAAGGTGGCCATCCTTATCCCAGGAAGAAGGCCTGGAGCAGTTCCCCTCCTTGACCTTGAATTTTCCAGGCTTAGAACTGCGAGAAATAAATGTCAGCTGTGTTCATCACCCTTCCCTGTCACATGTGTCACAGTAGCCTGATTTGGCTACAAAGCTCCCTTTTGGGGCTAAATCCATACTTAAAAGAAAATGTGTTGAGAGGAAGTTTAGGAGCCTCAACAGACACAGATGAGTCAAATTCCTTTATAGCTATTCCCATTTTAAATGTGATTTTTTTTTCTTCAAGGTAGAGATTTGCTCTAACCCAGGCTGACCTGGAATTCACTTATAGTCACAGGGGAGCTTCAAACTCACATCAATGCTCCTACGTTTGCTTCCTGAGTGCTGAGATTAAAGGCATGCACCACCATACCTGGCAAATGTGACTTTTTAAAAAGTTTAATATTTTTTAAAAATTATTACTACCTTTAGCATTTTGCTTAGATTGCGGAGTATTTTAAAGAGTAACTTATTACTATCTTAAGAACATAAGAGAAAACTAACATAGTTTCTGAGTGGAGCAGGAATATTTAGGCCATTTAATGTTGTCAACACATCCACTCACTTAAGTTTTTGCCTTATTTGAACACAAAGGGATAGTTTCCCCTAAGCAATCTCTGGAGACATAATGACCCACATACATATCAGTACCCCTTAATAGTCTTTTAAAGGGGAGTTTTGCAAAATAAAAATGAGAGTTCTTGCCTATTTCCATATAGTTGTTCCCATGTAGGGAACAGTACCAATCTTGGCATGCTAGCAAACCTCTTGACCTATCTGTGCCCAGGGGAAATGAAGACATTTCCACAGTGCCATGTAGGCAGTTTCACCCTGTAGTTTTCCAAGGGTCTTTCATAATATGGAACCAGGTATTCTCTGTTAATTGTGAGGGAGAGAGTGTGTGAGAGAAACCTTGTTTTTAATCACTTAAAATTTTCATTACATTCTTATAATGCATTCTCAGAATTTATTAGCAATTTCCTTTTCATTTACTATTGCATCTTGCTCATCTGAAATGAAAAGAAATGAGTGAAATATTTCCAGAGTATCACTACTTTTACATACTCCTTAAACAGAGGCATAGCATAGGAAATTGCTGAATAATACAGATTTTTTTTTTTTTTTTACAAAATCTCATGTTCATGTGCATAGAAGAATTTGTCATTAAAGTCATGCAGACAATCATCATCAAAACTGTACCATGTAATAACCAGCTTGAGGAGTAGAACATCTGGGAAGAGACATGTGACATGTAGGAGTCTGAGGAGTGGAACATCTGTACGGGACATGGACCATGTAGGAGCTTGAGGAGTGGAACCTCTAAGATGAGATCCTTGCTTTTCTCCTTATGAGTCATGAGATTTTAGTCAACTTGTTACAGCCCCTTCCTCAGGGTCCTGCTCCATCTTAGGGCATAATACTGTATCAGACAGCTTCAGGTTCGCTGAGATAAACTTCAAGACCAGATACAGTTATGGAGGAAGGGATATTATTTAATGAAGCTTACAGATCCAGGGGAAGTTCCATAATGGCAGGAGAAGTGGCCTGCTCTTACAGGACCAGGCAAGAGAGAAAAAAAGCCACCAGCCACACAGCACAGCACATTTCAGGAACTCCTATTAGGCATACTTTGTATATCTTTACAATGGAATCCTAAACCCACCACCACACCTTAAGATCCGCCCAGTGACATTGCCTCGAGCTAGGTGGGTGGAGATGCAAACAACAAACTAATAAAACACTGAATATATTGGGGGTCATCTATTTAAACTACCACAAATACATACCATGGTGATGATTAAAACAGTAAGGTGATGTATGTAAGATGCTTTGAATAGCATCTGGTATGTAGTGAATAGTGAATATCATCATAGATTCTAGCTTTAAATTATTTGGGGGGGCAGGGGGCAAGCAGTCCTTGGAATTGAAACCAAGGCCTAACATGTACCCAACAAGTTCACTACCACTGAAATCTCAATGCTAGCAAGAGGTTAAGTATTTTTATCATTACATATTTGTTTCCTGTAGTTACTGAATTCAGTACACAAAAGTTATTCCCATCCTATGTCACCCAAATAATTATTGCTAACATAGAGGCTTAAAATCGTAAGACTCTGATTTCTTATGGTCTTGTACAGAGGCTAGATATCTGGAAAGACTACCCTTGGGTCAAAATCAAGGGGTCAGCTAGGCTGTGCTCCATCAGGGTCTCAGGGGAGAATCTGCTTCTCGCCTCATGCAGCGTCTGCTTGACTTTCCTGGGCTACATTGTGCTCATCATTTCATCATCTTCATGCCATGTTCTCTGTGAGTCAAGTTTCCTTCCTCTTTCCTCCTTTGAGGACACCATGGTATCATTTAAGGCTTGTCCTAATAATCTATGACAATCTCCCACTTCATGGTCCTTCAGTTAATCATACCTGAACTTATCAATAGTGACACTTATAGGTTCTAAAAATTCGAAATGAGGACTGGAGAGATGGCTCAACAATTAAGGTGCTTGCCTGCAAAAGCTAACAACCTGAGTTTGATTTCCAAGTATCCACGTAAAGCCAAATGCACAAAGTGTGCATGCATCTGGAGTTCATTTGCAGAGCTTAGAGACCTGGAAACCCATTCTCTTTCTCTCTTTCTCTGTGTCATTCTGTTTGCTAATAAATAAATAAAAATTAAAAAAAAAATACTAGGAATGAATGTTATGTCAGCAAGGAATGGGAATGTGGGTGTGTATGTACATTGTTGGATTGGCCCCCATCATCAAGTTTGTATTATATTGTGCTAGCTATATGAAACTAGCTGTGAGGAAGCTGAAAAATTCAGAATGTACCTAAACTTTGACATACTCTTGTGTGTGTGTGTGTGTGTGTGTGTTTAATACAGGTTTTATTTCCCCCTTGGTTTTTCAAGGTAGAGTCTTACTCTAGCCCAGGCTGACCTGGAATTCACTCATATAGTCTCAGGCTGTCCTTGAACTCACAGCAGTCCTACTACCTCAGCCTCCCAAGTCTAGGATTAAAGGTATGCGCCACCACACCCTATGTATAGCATTCTTACAGAGCAATCGCTTAGTTTTATTCTCTTCATTCTGATATGATGACGTTGTAAATGTTTTGACAAATGACTCCAGGACCCCTGTAGAGTGCTCGTGCTGGAGATAGCAAAGTTGACAGGAGAAGCAAGAAGACCCTGTCTTCTTGAAGTAAAATGTCTAGTGCTTCAGTAATCACATTGCTTGTGACAAAGACACCCTTATTTTAAAATGTTATATGTGTGTGTGTGTGTGTGTGTGTGTGTGTGAGTGTTAGAGAGAAAGAAAGAAAAGAAAAGAAAAGAAAAGAAAAAAGAAAGAAAGAAAGAAAGAAAGAAAGAAAGAAAGAAAGAAAGAAAGAAAGGGCACACTAGGACCTCTAGGCACTGGAAATGAACTCCAGACACATGTGCCCACTTGTATATCTGGCTTATGTGGGTATCTGGGTTCTTAGGCTTTGCAGGCAACTTCCTTAACCACTAAGCCATCTCTCCATCCCAACACCCTTATTTTTAATGAATAGAGCTGGCTTTTTATGTTCAACCTGTAGAATCATTGAAATTATCATTAAATTCACTTTAAAGATGAGGAATTGTGCCAAAGGCTATATGCAGAACTAAGAAGGGCCAACAATTCAACTGCCTGGCTTTTGGGTGTCTGCACTATGTATATCTTAGAACAAAATGAATAGGGGCAAGGTTAATGAAGTAAGTACAAATAAGTATTTAGACACGTAAGCAGATTTCACCAACCACAGCCATATGATGCCATTAACTGTGCATATCAGCTGATAGGATGTTCTACTCAGTCAGGCTCTGGCTTAACTGGAAAGTTAGCTGTTCATTGAATTTTTATTTGTTTTATACATTTCTTTCTAAAAGGCCTTCATTGATTTTCTTGGCCTTAGTGAATAGATGGCATTAATTTAGTTGTTTACACTATTTTTCAGTTCTATAATGGGATAGGATACAGAAAGCCTGAGACTTGCTATCCCAACCATCTTAACTGCACAGTTCAGTGGTGTGAAGAATGTTCACACTGTGCAGCTCTCACCACCAACTGTCGCCACATCTCTTCTCCTCTGAGACTCAGGACCTGTGACACAATTGCTTTCTCTTCTGCTCCTTCTAGCTCCTTGTCACCCCCATTCTATTTTCTGCTGTAAGTGGACTTGTATGTGTGTGATCAGCTCTTTTCATTTTTCATGTTTTCATATTGCATCCATGTTGTAGAATCTATCAAAATTACCTTCCATCATAAGGCTGAATAGTGTCCCATCGCAGGTTCTTACCCCATTTTGCTTATCCGGTCATCTGATCGTGAGTACTTGAGATTTTGCTACTGTGAACAAGGAGCATTCGAGTACATATACCTTTCCCAATTCTGCCACCAACCTGCCTGGTACATAATAATCAGTGGGGTCACTAGTTCATGTGGTACTTATTTATTTTTCATGTGTTTGAATGCAGGCACATGTGTACAAAGGTGCATATGTAGGGGCCAAAGGACATCCTTGAATATCAGTCCAACCCTCCATCCTGCTTGAGGCAGCGTCTCTTTGCCCTCCGCTGACTATGCCAGGCTAGCTGGCTCGGTGAGCTTCCAGATCTCTGTACCTCCCAATTTGCCATGGGAGCACTGAAATCATAGATGCCACTATGTCTGGATTTCTGTGGGTTCTAGGGATCTGAACTCAGGTCCTCATGCTTTTGAAGTACGTACCTTATCCATTGATCCGTCTCCAACCTCTCATGTGCTTTTCAATACTCTGAGAAACTGCCAGAGTTTCCAATTCATGCTGCCATGTTACCTTCACATGAACAAGCATCAGGCCCATGACATCACATCCTTACCCATGCTGCTTTTTACTTTCTTTAAAAATCTTATTTATTTGCAAGCAGACAGAAGAGAGAGTGAGAGAAGGGGTGCACCATTCTCATTGCTGCAGCAAATGAACTCCAGACACCTGCGCCACTTTGTGCATCTGGTTTTATGTGTGTACCCGGGAATCAAATCCAGATTGTTAGTCTTTGCGGGCAAGTGCCTTAACCACTGAGCAACTTTTTCATCCACTTTCTACTTTTGTTTTTTTGTTTGTTTTTTCAAGGTAGGGTCTCACTTTAGATCAGGCTGACCTGGAATTCACCATGTAGTCTCATCTCAAGGTGGCCTTGAACTTACAGCGATTCTCCTACCTCTGTCTCCCAAGAGCTGGGATTAAAGGCGTGCACCATCACGCCCAGCAACACTTTCGACTTTTTGATAGAGGCTATTTTAGTTTCATGAGATGGTATTTCTCTATGGTTTGGATTTGCATTTCCTTGATCATGGGTGGTATTAAGTGTCTTGCTAGGTGGCCATTTGTTAGAGAAAGCTCTTCTCATGCCATTTACACATTTCGAGCCAGGGATTCCTTTCGTTCTGTTGAATATTGAATTCTCTGTGCATCCTGGATGCTAGCCACTTATCAGATAGGTGGTGTGTAGATACTCTATTCTCTCTCATCCTATTGTTGCCATCTTAGTCCTGGAATTATGAGTTTTTGTTTTTACAAACCACTTAAGAATTTTCATGAATTATAATTCATTCTATTGCCTTTGGTGTCCAAAATTTTTGCTGATTCTTTAAAAATAAATTTTATTTATATATTTATTTGAGAGAGAGAGAGAAAGAATGAGTACTCCAGGGTCTCCTTCTACTGCAGACAAACTCCAGACAGATACATGGCAACCTGGTTTATGTGGCTTTACATGGGCGCTTAGAATCAAACCTGGGTGGTCAGGCATTACAAGCAAGCACCTTTGACCACTGAGGTCATCTCTCCAGCCTCAAATTTTGCTCATTCTTAACATGGCAAAGGGATTTAGAATTCTTTAAAACCTTGTCAACAAAAATCTAAATCAACAAAAAGAAAATAAGAGGATTGAAAGAATGGATAAGCAAACTACAAAACTTCACAAAGCAGTTACAGACAGCATCGTTATTAATGTCACAATCTTAATGCTGAGCACCAAGTGCAACATCACATCCAAAGTGTGACTGGTCATGTCAGTGTCAACATTAACAGAAAACTCACTCCTGAGGCCCCCTCATGGGGGCTACTGAGAAACAGCTAAGGTGCTGAAATGGCCTGTTTCCTGCTGTGGGTGTTGGCTACATGGATCTATTCACATACAAAAATTCACCAAGCTGCACTGCCCAATTGGGACACAGCCCTGGAATTATAGATGCTGATTCTTAGATTCATTTACCCAAGAGTGGGCCTGCTGCTTTTTAGAGCAGAGCCTGAAAGAAGAAACACTGACATTTGGAGTCATTTAAACCAAAGGTGAACTCGCTGCTTCTGCTGTCACCACTGCTCTGACGTTTCTGTGGCTGTAGTGTCTGCTGATAGGCATTCAGTGTTTTTATTGGGAAAGTAATATGTGAACAAGTTGAGCATTGTATGGACAAAGGGCAAGGAATTTTTGACTTCGAATAATTCTTTTTAACGGAAGGAATTTATATATATAACCTGTTAGATTCTGCCATTCCAGAACACGTGCGTGCACACACACACACACACACACACACACACACACACACTTCATAAACAAATACAATCACATTAAGCCCACCTGTTGTCTTCAACTGAACTGTGGGCAATTTGTTATTTGTCTTCAGTGCAACTTGCTCTGGGTGAGGAGTCTCAGCAGTCCCTGAGGAAGTGGTATAAAGAACATGGCTTAATATCAGACAGCGTCTCTAAACACTACTTGTCAATACTGGTCATCTGTGCCATTCAGGCAAAAAATACACCACCAAGGCAGAGGAAAGCTAGTCACATTGTTTAAGTGGATGGATTACACAGGTTTAGATTAATTTCAAGGCAAGTTACAAGTCAGGAATGTAGCTAAAAAAGCATTTCACAGCAGTATTTTCAGAAGTTATTTGTTAGGTTCATAAGAAGTATTCCTGCAGATTTCCCCATAGTTCATTTCCATATGTCATCCACACAATTTGTTCTTATAGTTCATTCCCACACTGTATACACACTATTGCATTTAAGTTACAGTTAAGGATAATTAAACATCAATGATTATTGAGAAGTTTCTAATGAGAAATGTATGTGAGATCAGGAGACAGAGAGAGAGAGAGAGAGAGAGGGAGGGAGAGACTTACACATGTGTACCAGCAGTGTATTCCCACTTGCAACACAATTTTTGGCAGAATGTTTGTAAACAATCATCAGACTCAAAGAAGCACATATAATTGGAAGTCTATTTTTTTTTTTTTTTAAGGAAAAGAAGGCCTTTTCTGGTACCAAGACTACAGAATTTTCCCTACATGATATTTGTATATAATTTACTTATTTGCAAGAAAAAGAGAGTGAGAAAAAATGGGTGTACCAAAGCCTCTAGCCACCACAGATTTTGCCTGGAGAGATGTCTTATCAGTTAAATGCACTTGCTTGCAAAACCTGATGGCCCAGAATCAATTCCCCAGTACCCACAGAAAGCCAGATGTACAAAGTGGTGCATGCATCTGGAGTTCATTTACAGTGGCAGGAGGCCCTGGGTTTCCTCCCCTCTCCTCTCCTCTCCTCTCCTCTCCTCTCCTCTCCTCTCCTCTCCTTTCCTCTCCTCTCCTCTTCTCTCTCTGCCTCTCTTTTCCTCTTTTTTCCTTGCAAATAAAAAAAAAGTGTTTTAAAAAGTAGGTTTTGTACCTTGAAATTGTTTTCAAAGTACCATTTGCCAATTCTTGTGAAATTTGGGGAATACTTCAGATTATTACAATTTCTGATTAATTGGTTACAATTTCTGAGTAATTAATTTTTAATTACTTTAAATATAATATTCCTGACCCTAATGTATGACTCCTTGATTCTTTTCATGCATTAAAAAAAATCAACACACTTTTAACATAAAGAAATTACACTTGAAAAATTTTAAAAAAGTTTTCTTTTTTTAGGTCTTCTTAATGTAAAATTTTAAGATTTTAAGTATCACTTGGGACTCCAAAGAATTATTTTCTTAAGAGAGTACTTTAAATGAAAGTAAAAATTACTCTGGTTAGGGTTTCCTAGCATGCCTAAGACAATTTGAAAAATTATTAATATTAATTTAATAATAAAATAATAGATATAATTCAAAATACTAATGAAGTCAGTCTTCAGAAATGATGGGATTCACATTTCTGTGTCCATTTTGAACAGCAGTATATCTTTTTGCCTAACTTACATATTGAAAGCTTATCCTGAAATATTCCAGAGAATACATAAATACACCTATAATGATTGCTTCTTCCCAGAGATTAGTTCTGTAGATGTTACTATCAACCTTGTGTGTGTGTGTATTTATGTGTATGTATCTATGAGTGTGTATGTGTGTATATGTGTGGTGTGTGTATGCATATGTATGTGCATGGGTGATGGTCAGGTGCTGAAGATTGAATTCAGGGTTTGTGTTAGGCAAGCTTTCTAAAACGGGGTTACATCTCTAGCCCTTTTAATTTTTCTTTTGAGAAAGTCTTTATGATTTACCCAAACTAGCCCTGAACCTAAGATCCTTCTTGCCTGAACCTCTCTTGTAGCAGAGGTTAAAGACTTATACCACTATAAAGGGAGGTCATTTTTTTGTTGTTGTTTTTTTGCAAGGTAGAGGCTCGCTCTAGTCTAAGCTGACCTGGAACTCACTGTGTAGTTTCAGGCTGCCCTTGAACTCACAACAATCCTCCTACTTCTGCTTCCCAAGTGCTGAGATTAAAAGCATGTGCCACCACCCCCACCATACTTTTAAATAAGAAAATAAACTATGAATAGTCAGTTTAAGTTCAAGGTCAAGTTATTTGTGGGTAACAAAGTTGGAGAGTGAACTATTCACTTCTTGCTGAAGCCTGGCATTCTCTCTGTTGGTCTAGTGTATTGTTCCCTTTCCATATTCCCAGGGAGACAACCTCCAGTTTGCCCCTGCAGTGATGGCTGGGGTCTGTGACCCTGTGGGAGTGGAGTGAAGGAAAGCGCAGAAAGTAAGAGACAGCGATAAGGATGTGCAAATGACATGTCCTCTGAGACAGGCTTTTTGACCACACTCAGATCAGAAGGGAGGTAAAAGTAAATTTATGCAAATGCTGAAGTGACTTTACCAGTTATTTTATATACCTCAATGTGGTCCTTAAGAAAAATTGTCAGGTCCATTAATAAGTTTCTAAGTTGATTAGGCTCATTAGATACTCTAAAAGGCATCTACTTATAAATTAATGCTGTCTATTACATTCTGATTACAGCAGATTGCTCCCTTTCAGGGCCCAAGTGTGGAAGTTTCCGGGCTCTGCATCTTTATTCTCTCACAGTTGCTGGCTTCCCATTTGGTCTTGCTGAATCAGAACAATGAATCATCGTGCCCATTAGCTGTGTTTGGAAATTCTGCGTTATTCAATGAATTTGTTTATCTCATCCCTTTGATGACTTGAAACCAGGCAACTTAGCTACTTTTCTAAATGAGTTTGTGATGCAATGTCAATGGGTTTCATTTTGAGCAGCAAAAGTCATTTTTATTCTTATAAATCAAATGGGATATCTTGTCTCGACTCAGTGTTGTGAAACAATCGAAGGTTTAAGGTGAGGTTGGAGAGATGGATCAGCCATAAAGGTGCTTACCTACAAAGCCTAGTGAGCAGGGTTCGATTTCCCAGTACTCACATAAAGCTAGGTGCACAGGGTAGTGCATGCATCTGGAGTTTGTTTGTAGTGGTTAGAGGCCCCTGATGCACCCATCCTGTCTATCTTCTCTCTATCACTCTCTGCTTGCAAATAAATAAATAAATAAATAAATAAATAAATAAATATTATTTTTTAAGTTTTAAGGTAAGGATGATGGAAGATCTCTAAAGGGACATCAGCATAACCAAATCCTATTAGAAGCCTCTTGGTTTCCCTAGCTGAAAGAAACAGCAGTGTGCCCATGGAATGCCCACCCTGATTAATGGTGTCTCGCAGCATAACAGGTATATTTTGATTTCATGAATTTCCCTTCAGGAGAGTCAAGACTTTAGGGTTTCTTTGTCTCCAAGTGTTAAAGTATGAGGTGAGTAGAGGGACAGAGTGTGAGACAAAGTGTGCCCCCACACGTGTTTTTGTGCCTCTGTTAGAGCAGAGCAAACACAGGCAACTGTATTGGTTCCATTTTGAAAAAATTGTTCAGACTTCATGTTATTGCTTTTTCACTAACACATACAGGGTGAATTTTGGAACTGGCTTATATTGTGTCAGTAAATGGTTTCTAATAAATGGTGATGGTAATAAATTATTGAAATTTGGTTGAATGTCATCATGTATGTGCTGAACAGAGTAAAGTGTGTTCTTGAAGATCTGCCAAGCACTACGACACTCACTATCTGTAATGAGAGTCATGGAACTTCTTCTATGGACTCGTCTGTGGGTTCAGGAGAATCAGGACTGAGAGGTTAGATTGGGGGAACTTAGCATACTTGTATGGAAAATCATAAGAGTAGTTTACTCTGAAAAGATGAGGATGCCAGGCTCATAATTTGAAGAAATCATGCTCTTAAAATAGCACAGTCATGGTTTATTCAGTGTGCTTTATTAGTTGAAGTTTTTCAGAAAATGAAACAAGTTGTAAGAATTCAACTGTGAGTACTTTCTAAGTTAACACCAGAGTTTTCCCCAAGAGTAAGACATGGTCCAACCACATATAATGGCTTGGCTTGGTTTGAAGATCACAGGGCATGAGCTCAGCCTCACCCATGCTTGACACGTGGAACACACCACTTTCCACTTAAGTTTAAAAAGTGGCTGCTGTTGAGCTGGAGAGATGGCTCAGTGGTTAAGGCAGTTACTTGCAAAGCCTAATGTGTGGGCCTTCAATTCCCCAGTGCCCACATGAAACAAGATGCACAGTGGCACATGCATCTGGAGTTTGTTTGCAGTGAATAGAGACCTTGGCACACCCATTTTCTCTTTCTGTCTCTCTTTTGTCTCTCTCTGCTTACAAATAAATAAATAAAAATATTTTTAAGTTGCTACTGTTAAGAGAACATGCACCAAATTTTGGAAAGGGTGTGGGGGAAAGAGAACCCTTATACACAGCTGATGGTGATGCACATTGGTTCAGCTACTATGGAAGTCATCAGTATGAAGGTTCCTCACAAAATTGACAGAATCATCATATAACCCAGCTACACCATTTGTTTGTATATACTAGAAGGACTGTAAGGCCTACAACATAGATACTTATTTATCAGTTTGCTGTTGTAGTATTTGTAGAGCCAAGTTATGGAATCAGCCCAGGTGTCCGTGAACAGATGAGTGGATAAAGGAAAGTGGCTCAAGTACACAATGGAATTTTATGCAGTCATAAAGAAGAATGAAATTATGTCATTTGCTGTAAAATCGATGCAGTTGGAAATCAACTGTTAAGTGAAATATGTCAGGTGCAGAAAGGTATGTGTGTGTGATGGAAGTAGAGGGGAGACTAGGGACTAGGGAAAGGAAAGAGACAGTGAGATTGGGGAGACAAAATGGAATGGTGTGACACATAGATGGCCAAAATAAATGATATACTTAAATGATCTATCAATGAACAATGTACAATGAATAGCATGCACAATGAATATATGTCAATAAGGTGTTCTAAGAAGAAAATAAAACAGGAGTGGCTCCATACATAGCTGTGAGAACTCAACAATAATTAAGAATAGTTTTTTTTTTTTTTTTTTTTTGGAGAGAGACAGAGAGAGAGAGGGAGAGGAGACAGATAGAGATGGGCGCACCATCAGCTTCTTATCTGCTGCGAGAAAAATCCAGATGCACGCGCCCCCTTGTGGTCAAGTGTGGCATTGCGCCCTTGCGTCACTTTGCATCTGGCTAAACGTGGGACCTGGAGATTGGAACTGCTGGAGGTTGAATCCAGCGTTCTTAGGCTTAGGAGGCAGGCACCTTAACCGCTAAGCCATCTCTCCAGCCCTAAGAATAGTTTTTAATTGAACATGTTTGTGGTGGTTTGAATCAGCTATCCTTCATAAACTCTTATGTTTGGATTTGGAGTGCTTGGTCTCCAGCTAATGGGAGGTGGAGCCTTGTTGGAGGAGGTGTGTTTGTTGCAGGGCAGGTTTAGGGGTGTTCTAGCCAGATCCTACTTGCTAGAATCTGGCTCACTCTCCTGCTGCTGTTGTCCCCCTGCTGTGGCAGAGGTGATGCCCAGCCTCTGCTCATGCCATGCTTTCTGCTGTCATCATGGTGCTCCCCTTTAGACTGTAAACCAAAACGAACAACTTTCCTCTCATCAGCTGCTTTTCATCAGATGCTTCGTACCAGCAAGGTGACAGTAGCTACAACTATTAGACTGCCTTAATGCATATTCTCTTTGAATCTCTCTTATAACCTAAGTTAAGAAAATAGCCATGTGTCAAGAAACATAGAAAATGCTGTGAACTTACTGGTTTCACAACTAGCTTCCTTAATAATGAGAGATTTGCTATCTTGGCAGGATATCATCTATTACCTAAACTGGCTTTCTCACCCTTCTCCCAAGTTGAGAGCACCAATCCATCCTTTTGATGTCACTGCCTTTCAACATCAATGCCATGGGCAGGGCATGTAAACCAATGGTACAGCACATGGGTGTGGGGCCCAGGGTTGAGCCCTACTACTGCAACATCAGAAGTGTTTTGTGAGAGTTTATTTCTGAACAACTTAGAAAGTAGATACCAATATTGATTTACAGTGATGCTTTGTTGACCTCATTATCAATAAATCTGCAAGGAGGTGGTACTTAAAATGTCCTGCTGGCATGCGTCTGGAGTTTGTTAGCAGTGGCTAGAGGCTCTGGCATGCACATTCTCTCTTGCTCCCTCATTCTCTTATAAATAAATAAATTAATTAATTAAAAAAAGAAAAATGGGGCTGGTGAGGTGGTCCAGTGCTGAAGGCATTTGCCTGCAAAGCCTAATGGCCTGGGTTCCATTCCACAGTACTCATATAAAGCCAGATGCACAAAGTGGTGCATGCATCTGAACTTTGTAGAGGCAAGAGGCCCTGGCATGCGCATTCTCTCTCTCTCTCTATTTCTCTCTCTCTCTCCCCACTGTCTCTCTCTGCTTGCAAATAAATGAAAATAAAAAGGAAACTGTCAGTCTGGGGAGATAGCTCAGTGCTTTAAAGGTCTTTCTTTGAAAGAAAGTCTAATACAGAGAAGCATGTGTCTGTGATCCCAGTGCACCTATGTGAAGGGAAGAGAGAGTCAGGGGAATCTCAAAGCTCCAGGCCTGGTAGTCTGGTCTTTACAGTGACAAAATGATAGCAAGAAAGATCCTGTGTCAAACAAGGTGGAAGGAGAGGGCCAACACCTGAAGTTGTCCTCTGACCTCCACATGCATGTCATGGCATGCACGAGCTCATAAACATCACATGCACACATAGCATGCACATATGTAAACTCATAAACATTACTTACACACATAGCATGCATATATATGCCTGCATAGCATGCACATACATAAACACACAATTTAAAAAAATTTTTTTAATTTAATTTTATTTGAGAAAGAGAGAGAGATAATGGTCGCACTAGGGCCTCTAGCCACTGTGGACAAACTCCAGATGCATGTAACTTCTGTATCTGGGCTATGTGGGACCTGGAGAATTGAACCTGGGTCATTAGGCTTGGCAGACAAGCACCTTAACCACTAAGCCATCTGTCCAGCCCCCACACATTTTTTTCTTTTATCATCTCTATTTGCACTTCCTTTTGTGGATCTCTTGGGTGCTGGAACCATATTAAATCGTGTTGCAGAGCATCTACAGTTATCCCCAAATGTCTTCCTCTTACTGTTAAGTGCAGAAACTTTCTATTTTATTGTTTTACAAGTACATTTTAAAGGAGACATTCACTTTGAAAGCCAAAAACACAAAACCCGTAGGTTGCATAATAATACTTGTGAAAGTTTACAGTCATTTGAATCAATCCAGCCTTCTTCCAGCATTAACCTGTGAGAGGAGATTTCAGAAGGACATTGAGATAAGTCATTCTACATCATATTGTACTTTAAATATATTTTACTTATTCATTTGCAAGAAGAGAGAGCTAGAAGAGAGACAGAGGAGAGAATAGGCATGCCAAGGCCTCCAGTCATTGCAAATGAACTCCAGATTCATGTGTCACATTGTGCAACTGGCTTTACATTGATAGTGGGGAATTGAACCCAAGTCACTGCTTTGCAGGCAAGCTCCTTAACTGCTGATCCCTCTCCCCAGCCCCCAAATTTTTTTGTTCCTAATATTTAAGGCAAAATAATTAACCACAGCCTTAGATGTTTTTAATTCTATATTTTTTAATTTTTTTGTACATGTGGTCAAAGCATTGTTCTTCCTTAATATTGTAAAGGTGTCCTGTGCATGTACTTTCAGATACGCGTGTGTAACCTGAAGGTGTGCTGGGTAAGGACCTCCCACCTGATTTATCTGAGTCATTTCAGTAACTGAAAATAAGCGTTATCACTCTGGCCATTTGGAATTTAAGCCCCATTTAAGTAGCCCTGTGTAGTGTGCCCTTGGCTCTCTTAGTCCCCAAAGGCCATTCTGAATTCTCCCCTGCTCTTCACGCCCTCTGGCAGGTCCTCTCTTACTTGCAGACTATTATCTGCTCTGTTCTCTGATGAAATAAAGACCATTAGGCAGGCACATCTCCAAATTCCCCTCTTTCATCACCAGTCACAGCGTTATTTATAACCACCCTAATTCATATCTTTGTCTCAAATGGATTCCTGCTCCAGGGCCTGCTTGCCCATCAAGTGACGCTGCTTCCGGGTGCCTCCCAACCCCAGGGGCTCTCAGAACACTTCACTCCTTCTGTGCGTGCTCCAGACCATTTGCACTTGGTTGTCCTTACACAACTTTCTTAAAATGTTGAGATATCTTGTTGATCATTTCAAACTTTGGAAAAGATATTCCCCAGGGTTTTCCCTCATTTCTTTGCCTTGGCTGTCCTGCTCTGAGGTGACAAGTGAATGTGCAATGTTAAATCCAGGAATCGCGTTTTAGTATTTGCTCCTGAGCACACTGAAGTCTGTGGCATACCCGACCATCCATTTTCTTCATTCAGCTATTATTACTGAGTGCCTAAGTACAGTGCAAGGCACAAATGCTAGAAATATGTGTAAGATGGCCTCAGGGCCAAATATGAATATGTTGTGTATTCAAGAAATGTTCAAGAAAAGCCTTTGTTTACTAAGTCACTAAGATTTTAGGTTTGGCTACATCACCACAACCTAGATTATAGTAACGAATGCAGTGATATAATGGAAATATACATACAATGCTGTGCGCCGGTGTGAGGAGATGGTGCAGTAGGTAAAGGGCTTGGTGTCTGAGCATGGGGACTGGAATTTGGAGTCCAAGCATTCATGTAAAAGCTGAGCATGATGGTGCATGTGTGATCCCATACTGGGAGGCAGAGACTGGAAGCTGCTTAAGGCTTATTGGCTACTTAGTCTAGGCAAATCAGTGAGTTCCAGATTCAAAGAAACTGTCACAAGTGAGGTGTTAGAAAGTCCCTGAGGAAAAGACCCAACATCAATTTATGGCCTCTATTCTCTCTCTCTCTCTCACACACACACCTACATGCACACACACCAATTCTATAATCGCATCCCTGCCTTTAAGCATTTATATCTTATAAGCTCCCTACTAGGGTTTTAAAATTGATATTCCAAAGTCTGCTTACATGCTCCATATATAAAGAATTTCGTCAGGGGCAGGAGAGATGGCTTAGTGGTTAAAGGTGCTGAGTTGCAAAGCCTGTCATTATGGGTTCCAATTCTTCAGTACCCATGTAAGTCCAGATGCACAAGGTGACACATGTGTCTCGAGTTCATGTGTAGTGAGAGGAGACCCTGGCATGCCCAGTCATATTCTCTCTCTCTGTCTTTCTCACTATGTGTGTCTGTTTCTCTCAAATAAATAAAAAATTAAAAACGAATTTGTTCAGATATGAATTACTTGCTTGATAATAAATGAAATTAACATGGATCCTTCCATCTAACTAAAAGGTAGGATAGAGGCTATAAATCATAACAAACCATATGCGTTTCTTAGTGCACTGGCTGTAGTTAAGGATGACTCTGAAGTTTGCATTTCCTCCCCCATAAGCTTCTTGGAACTTCAGAACAATTGGAGTTCATGTAGAGATCTAGGGATAATGACAACCTCAGGTCTAGTTTTCTTCCTATCTGAAAGCTTCATTGTGTTGAGACTGGAAACATCCTCTGTAATTATGTCTGTGAGCTTCTTGGTAATTTCAGCAATAGAGCTTTCTTTTTGTGTGCTAATGCTTATTCTTCACTTTTCATATAATTAATATGCTCACAATAATGTAGGTCTTAGGATAACTTGCTAGCTCAATTTCCTACATATCCTGAAGATAGGACATTGTTAGCATAGTAAATGTTTTGTTTGCTTAATGGTAGAGTACGATTAATTACCATTCTTTCCTCCCATTCTTTTCTTTATATGTTTTAATTTTGTTTATGAGAGAGAGAGAGAGAGAGAGAGAGAGAGAGAGACGAGTTTAAAGAGGGAGAGAGAGAATAGGTGTGTTAGGATCTCTAGCCACTGCAAAAAACTCCAGATGCAATCACCACCCTGGTCATCTGGCTTTACATGTGTACTGGGATATCAAACCTGGGTCATTAGGCTTTGCAGGTAAGTGCCTTAACTATTGAGCAATCTCTCCACCCCCTTCTCTCATTCTTAGTACTTTGTGTCACCGCTTCTCTTCTTCTCTGTGTATGTGTGTGTCTTTTTTTTTTTTTTTTTTTTTTTTTACAAATTTCACCAAGGACTTACTTTGTAATATGTTCAATTACTTATAATTCATGGCCATTGTGAATTGAAAGAATTGATAAATATTTCATTTAGACAGGTTTATCATTGATTTGTGTCTATGTCATAAACTCTATCCACATCCATTGAGGTATTTATCTACCCTACTCTACTGTCTATATTTTAAAAAAATATTTTAGGGCCTGGAGAGATGGCTTAGTGGTTAAGCGTTTGCCTGTGATGCCTAAGGACCCTGGTTCAAGGCTTGGTTTCCCAGGACCTGTTGGGGTCCCTCCTAGGGCCAGCCCAGGAGGGACGGCAGGGTCTCTGCTAAGCAGGGGGTGAGAGGTGCGTAGTCACGACACAGACTCCGGGAGTTGGGTGGAAGCAGCAGAGGGTGAGCTGCTGCAAACTCATTTATTCAAGGAAGTGTAGGGGGTTTAAAGGGTTTGGCTGGCCAATCATTGTATGGGGTGGTCCCCTTCTTGTGACCAGTGACAGCTGGGCAGATCATCTTGTAGCAGGTTTCTTGCGAGCATGGGACTGTAGCTATTGTCATGCCAAGCCTGCGCAGGATGCCATGTCCACAGAAGCCACTTTCTGGTTTCTTCTGGCATGCGGTCTGGCTAGGGCCCGACCTGCATTGTGCCATACATTGTGCCATGTAAGCCAGATGCACAAGGGGGCACATGCTTCTGGAGTTCGTTTGCAGTGGCTGGAGGCCCTGGTGCACCCATTCTCTCTCTATCTATCTGCTTCTTTGTCTGTTGCTTTCAAATAAATAAATAAAAAATAACCAAAAAAGTTTAAAAAAATATTTTAATGATTTATTTATTTATTTATTTGGGGGGGGGCAGACAGAAAGAGCAAATAAGCACACCAGGGCCTCTAGCCACTGTCAACGAACTCCAGATGCATGTGCCACCTTGTGCAGCTGGCTTTACATGGGTACTGGGGTGTCAAACCCAGATACTTAGGCTTGGCAGGCAGATGCCTTAATTGCTGAGCCATCTTTCCAGGCCTCCATCTATTTTCATCTGTATACTTTTACATTCGCAGCCATGCCTTTCTACTTTCTGCTATCAAGATGCAGAGTTGGGAAACAATTCTAGAGGCCAGAGCTGGTGTGAACTTGCTAAGACAGCAGTTTATGTAGCCATAAGGAAGAATACTTTTGTGTTTGCCTCCTCCCTTCTGACTTCTCTTAGGCATGACCTCTCTATGTCCTTCTTCCAAATATACAGTGCAGACCCATTTCATTAGGAAATAAAATGATGCTGAAAGAGAAGTGACAGATGTATAAAACTCAAAACAACTCTGCAGATAAAATTTTACATGACAGATTTACCCAAATATATATTTCGTATTTTTTGCTGTTCAAAGTGTGAATCATGTCACAAATTTCAGTAGAGGGAAGATACATCTATGATGTATCCATACATATATTTTAAGAAATACAGACATTATATATTATATATCTAATACAATATGGAAAATAGTACATATTCTCTATTTTAGGTAAGTATGTAGATAGGTGGATACATAAAGGGTCTGACTTCTTCCAGTTCCAAATCATTCTTGGAACTGAAAGTAATGGAATCTCAGGCTGCTCACACAGATTCCTATACTCATGTGAACATACTCTACTAAGTTTTATTCTACATATGTGATTTTTCTAAAGAAGTTGAAGGCATGTTAAGTCCACTTGCATATGAATACGAATAGCATGCATACCTACTCTGCCGCCCAAGGACTGTGTGTCCTCCAGGATGTGTGGTCTAACACATTGCAGATGATAACATTATGTCACAGTGTCAGAAAGATGGATACCCCTGACAAGGCATGGGATTTACTGAGTCATGGTTTAATTTGCTATAATGTAGCTGCTCAAATCTTGTAGTACTGTACTCCCTGAAATCATACTGGTATTTGTTAGTAATCTCTTCTATGAAATTTGTGATGTTCATTTCATATGATAAAACCCATCTTTGGGCTGGAGAGATGACTTCCAAGTACCCACGTAAAGCTAGATGCACAAAGTGGGGCATATGCCTGGAGGCCCTGGAATGCCCATTCTCTCTGTCTCTCTTATGTATCCCTCTGCTTGCAAATAAATAAATAAATAAAATTATTTTTAAAACATTTAATTGTTTGGATCAGAGGAAAATCAGTATTTTTTATAGCTTATAGAATATTCAAGGTCATGATATATTTTGGTTTGATTCATATTTGGTTAGGATATTTCCAGGATTTTAAAATTTCTTTCTCTTAACTTGCATCTTCTGTTAATAGGGACCTTTTTGTTCATCATTTGCTAACATTGCCCAGATAAGTTCATGAATCTGTTCTAGATTTCCTCAACTCTTTGTATCCTTGGGCTTTTTTTCCTCTGTTACATTATAGTAGTCTTTAATAGTTGACACTGAGAGATTTTATTTCACTTTATGAACTCTTACTTTCTATTTATTTACTTATTTATTTGCAAGCAGAGAGAGGAGAGAGAGACAGAGAGGAAGAAATAGATAGAGATAGAGAGAGAGAATGACTGTGCTAGGGCTTCTAGCCACTGCAAATTAACTCCATATGAATGGGCTACTGGATCTGGCTTTACGTGGGTACTAGGGAATTTAACCAGGGTCATCAGACTTTGCAGGAAAGCACCTCAACCACTAAGCCATCTCTCCAACTTGTTTTCTATATTATTTTTATTTTATTTATTTATTTGACAGAGAGAAGGAGAAAGAGGGAGAGAGAGAGAGAAACAGAGACAGAGAGAGAACGGGCTTGCCAGGGCCTCCAGCCACTGCAAATGAACTTCAGATACATGCGCCCCCTTGTGCATCTAGCTTATGTGGGTCCTGGGGAAATTGAACCTGGGTCTTTTGGCTTTGCAAGCAAGTGCCTTAACTGCTAAGACAATGCTCCAGCCCATTTTCTATATTTTTACATCTGATGTTATAATTTTTTCCTGGATCTGGCTGTCAATCATAGTAAGTGATGTTAGAAAAGATGAGTGTGAGATGTAAAAAGTGTCGAGGCCTCTGCACACTACTTGCAGTGTATATATCCAGAGCTTTACAATATATTGTTAGACCTAACAAACTCATAACAACTTCTTCTAAAATGTGCTTTTCAAATGACAATATTTCAACACCCATAAAGATGTAATGATAAGTGTATAGGTACAATGTACTTTGCAAGACTATGGAAAAAATTCACATCAGATACACTATGACTCCACTGTGATCTGAGGAACACATCTAGTCACATAGCCATATCCATGTTATACTACAGGTAACTACAAGAGGCCACGAACAGATGCATAATAGATTCCAATTCCAATCTGACTTCATGCAACACAGAGCATCCATGGTACAGAGAGAGAACTTTCTGCAGGAGGGCACAGTGCTGTGGCTGTGTCTTCCAGTGTGGTAGCTTCTAGGGACCTGTGGCTGTAGAGCACTGACATGTGCTTAGTGCATCAAAGACTTGGATATTCAACTTAAATTAAATAACCACAATGTCAGATTGAACAGCACTCATTTAGATAACGGCATCTAGAGGGAGCTTTGATTACTGGTTTTCCCGAGTTCCTTTATTCTTTTCCTCATGTTTCAAGTGATGTTTATGATAGCAGTATTACAGGAGGCTTCATGTTGAAGACAACCTGCCTGGTGAACATTGTGACTCTGTCAAAACCATGCTCTCCACTCCTTCCCTAAAGGCTTTAATGATACAGAAACAAACCGCTCATTTCCTTCAAATTTCCATTTCTGGTGTATTTCAGGACTAAATAAATTTTGATAAGTTATTTGACTGTGTCTCTTGGATTGAGTTTGTGTTTTTAAAGGACAGAAAAATATTTTAATAATTGCCTTGATAATAGCCAGCATATATGAAAATTTGCTAAGTTGCCAGGTGTTACTTTACATATATTTATTATTGAATCTTTACTGGGTCTATAATAGGTGCTGTGAGACTGCCAACAGGCCGCCATGGCTCAGGGAACATTGTGGAGGAGGGGGAGGAAAGATTGTTAGAGCCACACAGTGGGGAGGAATACAATGAGGCATGGTCCATCCCCAACCCACCTGCCCCACTGGGACTGACTAAAGCCTTCATGACCCTACAGTGAATACTGTAACCCCACTGAAGAGGACCCCAGGGTAATGGGAGCTGGAGTGAGGGGATGAAAGTGTATAACATGTTATAATACATATAAAATAAAATGAAAAATTTAAAAAAATAGGTGCTGTGATTTTCTCTGTGTTATAGATGAAGAAACGGGAGGAAGTTTGGAAGTTGGTTTCCTCCCCTGCCTAAGAACATTCAGGCAGAGCAAAGAGACAGGAGGGAGAGCATCTGCCGGGCAGTCAGGCAGTGGGAGAGCCCAGTCATCAGTGTAGTTGTTACTTCACTTTCAGGGTGGAAGGGAGAAAGAAGGGGATCCTTAGACTGGACAGAGTTATGCTTGGACCAGTGAGAAAAGGAGACAAACAAGAACATCTTCAAAGGAGTGGAGTGCATGTGTGTTTGCCATTAGGATGATTGTCCACAGACATTATACTGGGCAAGAAGAACAATATGAACAGAGAAATGAGAAAATGCTAAATGTGGTGAGGAGGGGGTTGTCAAAGTCGATTTGGTTCTGGTATAGAGTGAATAAATCAGGAGCATAGGAGGCTGGAAAGCAGGATGTTTGGGGCAGTATTTGCTTCCTTGCCCAGATGACATCAGGGTGTAAAGATGAGAGTGGCTAATGTAGGATTGAACGCAAGGCCACTCAAGGGTTAAGGACAGAAAGAAGTGTTTAGAATTGTAATCCAGCTGCATATCAAAATTACCAGGAGTGGGCTAAAGAGATAGCTTAGCAGTTAGGGTTAGGGTTAGGCAAAGCCAAAGGCCACAGGTTCAGTTCCCCAGTACCCACCCAAAACCAGATACACAAGGTGGCACATGCATTTGGAGTTTGTTTGTAGTGGTTAGAAGCCCTGCCACACCCATTCTATACCCCCCCTCTCTCTTTCTCTCTCTCTATCTATCTTTCTCTCTTTCAAATAAATAAAGAAAATATTTAAAAATAAAGTTTACCAGGAGTCATGACGGAAGTCCTTTTGGAGAGAGTGGCAAATGGGAAGCCACAGGCAGGAGGATGGTGCTGCCATGTGAAGACATGGAATTGATCACCACGTTCTGTTGTCTGCGGTGACACTGGAATCTGGCACACAGTAGGCACAGTCCCTACACTGGGTGTGTGTGAGCAGGGAGTGGCTACTCAATAGTATGGAGTCTGCAACTGTGCCAGAGGAAAGTGACTGCATTCTGTGTCACCTGGTGCTGCCAGGGTGAGAATGTGGTCATGTGACAGGGCAGAATTTAGAGCAAGAGTGCCAAGCGCCAGCTTGCGTTTGCCCTGTCTGGTATGGTTGTAGAGAAGTGGTCAGATGACAGGGACTTCTGAAGGAGAAACAAGTGGCAGGACTGATGGATATAGGTAAGACCAGACCTGCAGCAGGAAGTTGCTTGTGGTGAGAGCGGAACAAGAGTTGCCATCTGTGGTAGTTTGAATATATGTCCCCCAATATATTCAGTGTTTTATTAGTTATAGTTTGCATCTACAATCACCTTGCTAGAGGCAATGTCACTGGGAGCTGGTCTTAAGGTGTGGTGATGGTTTGAGATTCCATTGTAAAGATATGCAAAGTGTGCCTAATGGGAGTTCCTGAAGTGTGCTGTGGCTTGGCTGTAGTTTTGCTCTGTGTGCTGTGTGGCTGGGGGCTTTGCTCTCTTGACTGGTCCTGTGAGAGCATGCTGCTTCTCCTGCCCTTATGGAACTTCCCCTGGATCTGTAAGCTTCAATAAATAATATCCCTTCCTCCATAACTGTGCCTGGTCTGGAAGTTCGTCTCAGCGAACCTGAAGCTGTCTGCAACACCATCTTAGCAGATGCTCATGGGTAGGAAATCAGCTGAAAGGAATCCCTCCATGCAACATGGCCTTGTGGACCTGTTCAGTCATTAACAGATAGCCAAATCCAGCAGCTAGCACAGGAAGAAACACCTTTTATCTCTCCTCTTCCTTCCTACTTCATTTTCAGTAGAATAAGAAGCCATGTGGGAAAAAAATACTGTGACATCAGATGAGACCCCACATCACATCCATGCAGAATTGCAGAGCTCAGAGGAAAAAGGAAGCTTTAAGCAAATAACAGCTTGATTAATGCAAATATGAATGAATTGTAATAATCTGAACAGCACTGTTAGATTTTATAATTAGACCAAAATATAGTATAAGGAGCTGCTTCCTAAGGGAAAAGGGGAATAGCAACAGAAAATGCTAGGTGGCCAGTTTTGAAAAGCTGTAGAAGCTCCTATGTGATTATGCACTGAATATTTATGGAGTGAGTGCACAATTCAGGTGCTCTGACCGTGGGTTATTGTTTGCTTAAGGTACGGAGTTGTTTGTACATCCTACTTTAGGGACATACATGGTGGCTGTGTCAAGATCAGGTCAATTGGAAGCTACTCTCTACAAATGTGTTAGGGAGGGCTGGAGAGATGGCTTAGTAGTTAAGGCACTTGCCTGCAAAGCCTAAGGACCTAGGTTCAATTCTCCAGGACCCGTGTAAGCCAAGTGCACTTGGTGGCACATGTGTCTGGAGTTTGTTTGCATTGGCTGGATGCCCTTGTGTGCCCATTCTCTTCTCTTTCTCTCTCTCTCTCTCCCAAATAAATAAAAATAAAATATTTTTAAAAACATGTCAGGGAGTAATTATACTATAGAAATCTAAAGGCCCAAGAAATCTTTTCATTGGAACTCAAGAATGTAAAGGAAAATTTCCCACCTCGGCTGTGAGTCACACATTTCTCCTTGGAAAATGTGGACTTCAGTCACATTGTATCAGAGATCACATGTGGTGGAAGTGAGGCTGCTTCCTCAGATAGACATGAATGATCTAAAACACCAAAGAACTTTCTGAGCAGGTCCATGAACTAGAAGAAACATATAAGGGACTCTTACTACAGAATTTTAAATCGGAAGCTAATGACTGTATATGTATGTTTTGTTTTCTTCTTCAGTTTTATAAACACCAGGAAAAGTAAGGATGTGAAGTCCCTCCCAGCTGGACTTGTTAAGGAATTCCCAGTATTGCAGGGTGGAAGCAAGCCTGTGATATTATTTACCTCTTTGTGCAATTTCTTCCTTGCTTTATGTGTAAACATTGTGGCAGGCTCAGATGAGGAAATTTGATGTATTTCTTTTATCGTGTCTATGTGACTAATATGCGACCAATATGAGGCAATAACACAAAAGAGATAGACAAGAAGCTTCACTTAGGGTCAGTGAGCATAGTGCAGGGTGATTCTTTTTCTGCAACCTAGCATTCTATATTTGAAAAGAAAACTGGCTTGAATTTGTCATCCACACTTAACCTGATTTTTCAAGCCACCTGTTTTTTTCCTTTTTAATCTGGCAGGGAGTAAAGCATTTCAGATTATAACACTGAATTCTCTGTGGCTCATAATTGTTACTGTATTTGAAATCTACATTGAAGATGCAAGAAACAATATTAAATGTATTTTGCACCAATTAACATTTATCTTTAAACTGCCACTCTATCATTTTTGGCTTGCTTGAATTGGCTTTCTAGCTTACATTAATTCTAGAGTTACATAATGATGGCAGTAAGACCACTTCTACTTTAGTTTTGTGTATACAAATATTCAGGTTTATGAAATGCTAGAATGTGGCAAAAGACAAAACCATGTTTTAGCCAACTTGGCCTAGTTACTAAAGTATCATAATTGTGCTTGTTAACTTTAGTAATTATATGCTAGGTTGTGCTTTGACATATATATTGATTTAGGATAAATTATATTTGAGTACACTTTTACAAACTATTGACTTCTGCAATATAAAATGTTTCAGAAAGTTGTAAAGAAAGAAAAGAGATCAGTTGAATTACATACATTGAGATGTAAGGAGCACAGAAACTTGGTAAATCTGAGGGCAGTCAACATATAACACATTCAGCCAAAGTGAAGTCATTGTTTCTGTGGAAAACACAGAGGAGTGCAGCTACCTTACATTCGTGTTTTATAACATGGATCGCTGTTTAATGAGCTAGCCACTTCTTTAAGTTAATCTTTTTAATTTTCATATCATTGTAGATATACATGGAGTTGAGGAAAATAATAATAATTGATCCCTGATGATGTCAGGGTATCAAGGTGGATGAGAGAATGTGCTAGTTGAGAAGAAAGGAAGTCTGCCACATCTGAGCGGATACATCTAGTTATGGAACTTTAGGCAATTTGAGCAGCCTTAATAACTGTGATTTTTAAAAAAATCATATTTATTTATTTGCAAGCAGAGAAAGAGAGAGAGATAGAAGAGAGACAAAGATAATGGGTATACCTGGGCCTCCAGACACTGCAAATAAACCTTAGATGCATGTGCAACTCTGTGCATCTGGCTTTACACAGGTACTGTGGAATTGAACCTTGGTCATTAGGCTTTGTAGGCAAGGGCCTTAACTGCTAATTCATCTCTACAGCCCAATAACTGTGATTTTTAAAGTAATAAGAAAACAATGCAGCACCCCAGGATGATGTTAGATGTACAGGTGTGAAGGTTGCATGTGGCACTCCATAAGCTGTGGTTATTATTATTATTATTATTTTTCTTCGAGGTAGGGTCTGACTCTGGCCCAGGCTGACCTGGAATTCACTATGTAGTCTCAGGGTGGCCTCGAATACAAGGCAGTCCTCTTACCTGTGCCTCCCGAGTTCTGGGATTAAAGGCATGCACCACCATGCCCAGCTAGCTGTGGTTAATATTAATGATGTCACTTAAATATTATTGTAGCTATTATTTTATTACCACTAATAACACATCTCATGTGTGGGAAAACACAATAGAAAATATTATCCTAGTGGGCTGGAGAGATGGCTTAGTGGTTAAGGAGCTTGTCCACGAAGCTTAAGGACACAGGTTCAATTTGCCAGGACCCATGTAAGCCAGATGCACAAGGCTGCCCATGCAGCGTCTGGAGCTCCTTTGCAGTGGCTGGAGGACCTGGCACATCCATCCTCTCCTCCCCCCATCTTCATCTCTTTCTCTTCTCTCTCAAATAAATAAATAAATAAATAAATAAATAAATAAATAAATATTTAAAAAGAAATTATTATCCTATATTCAAACACTTCAAGTGGACCCTCTTTTTATTTTTATTTATTTATTTATTAGAGAGAAAGGGGTAGAGAGAGAGGGGTAGAGAGAGAGAGAGAGAGAGGGCACTCCAGGGCCTGTAGCCACTGCAAATGAATTCCAGACACATACGCCACCATGTGCATCTGGCTTACATGGGACCTGGAGAATCGAAACTGGGTCCTTAGGTTTCACAGGCATGCGCCTTAACCACTAAGCCATCTCTCCAGCCCCAAGTGTACCCTCTTTAAGAAAATTGATCCATTCCACACAGAAAGTTATAACTGCATATGGAAAACATGTAAAAAAAAGATCTACCGATAGTATTATGATATAAGCATATACTTATCTTTTAGCAAATTGAAAGTTTTATGAAGATAAAATTTGAAAACTAAGTGTCCTCAACAAATTGTAATTGAATTAAGTTTTGATAATGTTTGCCAAGTCCTTGCTCAATGGTCTAACCCAACTTAATAGCCCAATGCTGTGAATGCTCATGGTTTTAATGTTGATCTTTAGGAAGGGGGAGTATTTTTAGTGTCAATGCTGTGTTAAGATATTACCCCAACCTTTGAGTTTACATGAGTATTTACACACATGAGGAATGCCAGTCTGGAGGATTTGATGCACAAAGACATTTTATTAAACATTTTAAAATATTTTCTTTAGTATTTATTTGCAAGAATAGAGAGAGAAAAAAAGAGAGAATGGGTACACCATGGCCTATTGCCACTGTAAACAAACTCCAAATGCATGTACCACTTTGTGCGTTTGGCTTTGTGTGGGTACTAGGGAATCCAGCCTGCACCTTAAGTGCTTTTTTTTTTTTTTTTTTTGGTTTTTCAAGGTAGGGTCTCACCCTGGTCCAGGCTGACCTGAAATTCACTATGTAGTCTCAGGATGGCCTCGAACTCACAATGATCCTCCTACCTCTGCCTCCCGAGTGCTGGGATTAAAGGCGTGTGCCACCACGCCCGGCTAAGTGCTTTTAACCACCAAGCCATCTCTCCAGGCACACAAAGGCATTTTAATGAGCTATTTCCCAAACTCACATCATTTTTCTTTTTAGAAATGCTGTCACATTCAAAGAAAAGTTTTAAAATAATGCAAAATGGAGATTTGACTACAAATAAGTCAGAACATGGTTACAAACTTACAGATTATTTTCTGCAGCAAATCATGAGTAGAGGAAACTAATTTGGATGCTTAGTCTAGAGTTATGGGTAAGCAGTGTAGATGTACTGGACAGTCAGGGCTTCAGCACTACAAACTCAGGACAGGAAGGAATCTTTAGAGGTGGTTACATCCTGAGCATTTGAACCAAACTCAAGTGCTTAGTGAATACATTCTTTCCTACTGCAAGCCAAGCATCATTCCACATTTCACAGACTCTCACGTTTTACTTACCCTTCCTAGATACGCTTTTGCTTATATCTTACAGGTTCATGGGTAGTCATCCCTTACATATTAGCTGGTGGACATCCTACTCTGTAGTTTAGACCACTGGGGAAAAAAATGACAGCTTTGACTAAAAATATGTAACAGTTCTCAATGCATTTTAAATCTTCATTTCATTCTTATACTGAGTGTAGCTGGACCTAGACCATAAATATGGACTTAGAAATTGCCTAACTCGGGTATATTTTTGATTTATGGTCCAATGTGTTCACTGTCTTTCACCTCACCTTGGTCATACATGCCTTCCAATTTTAAAAAAGAAGAATTATCAGAAACAGTAAAACATTGGGCTTGGTTCCAGAAATGTCAAATCTCATAAACTATGTTTTCCAAAGTATTTTCAATTGCATTATCTTGTTTCTCTCTTTCCCTTTTTTATTTTGTTTTATTTTTTGAGGTAGGGTCTTACTGTAGCCCAGGCTGACCTGATATTCACTATGTAGTCTTAGGCTGGCCTCAAACTCACAGAGATCCTCCTACCTCTGCCTCCTGAGTCCTGAGTTTAAAGGTGTGCACCACACTGGCTATCTTGTTTATCTCTTGTCCTTGAAGAGTAAATGCTCAGTGTGTGAGGTAGAGAATGCCAACCACACTTGTGTGGTACTGAAAAAGTAGGCAGGGACATTAGCTAGGATATGCCTGTCACTAGAATTCATAACCTGTCCTTCCACATTGAACAATCTTTCTAGGAAATCATGAGTTTCCAGGCCAGGAGCCTTGAAGACCAATCATTCGTTTACACCATGACAATAAACATGATGAGTAAGTGAGTCATGTTTACTTAGGTTCCACTGGGGCCTCTGTTTGTTCAGCCAAGAGCAGAGTTCTACGACATGGTCATGCCTCTTCACTATAAAGGCTCACCCCATTCCTATAGCATCTAATATTTTTTGGGCTTGATATGAGTGCTAATAAATCTTCAATTTTACCCTTAGAAGTGTACAGACTAGAGCAGGAAAGATGAACTTCTAAACTGTTAGCAAAGTTAACATCATGAGAGACTACTTAGATAAGTAAAGGCAGTGGGATTAATTACTGAGAGCACGAATGTAGCAACTAGCACTAGCTATGGCAGAAGTCATTATTGTTTCTGACCGAATGAACAGTTAGGGGTAGACATGCTTCTTGCTGGCTGGCTTGGTCCTAAGCTTATGTGAGTTTTCTAGGACCGCCATTACAAAGAGCCATGAGCTGGGTGCTTAAACAGGCGTTTATTTTTTCTCACCATGTTTCAGGGCAGCAGTCTGGTATCAAGGAGTCAGCAGGATGGGATCCTTGGAGGTCTCTGGTCTCTGGCTTGCAGGTACCTGAGTCTTCACGTGGTCTTACCTCTGTAGGCATCTGGGTCCTGATTTTCCTAAGAATATCAGTCATCTGGAGTTAAAGACCAACCTAATAGCTTTGTTTTAATAGAGTTCCTCTAAAGAATTTCTGTTACAGATGTATTCTGAGGTAATGGATTTAAGAATTTACCATGAATATCTGTGGAATGTAACTTTGTTCATCATAATGTTTTATTTTCAAAAGCATATCTATAATTACTTTTAAATTAAAACCTATTAAGTACTTATTTACCTTTCTTCTTCTGTTGATACCAGCTCCATATCAGACCTGTACTAGGTAGAGACCATATCACTGCTTATTCTTCATATTAACCTTACGTCGACCTCACTCATTACAGGATTCTAGAAGCAGAGACCCTGCAACTTCTTCTGGTCCTTCTTTCTTCATGTTGCAGATGAAACAAGATAAGATGATCACAGTAAAGTCTGAGCTATAGATACTTCACATTCTACCAGTTTATTTAGAGTTGTTTGAGAGGTAAAGGAATTTGAAAAGGAAGAATTTGGAATTTTATTTGCTTATATGCAAAATTGAAATTTATCATTTGAAATGCTGTATAGTGTAGGGTTTTAGTTTTATTCCCCAAATGTCATGTCTGAAAGATAAGTATAATGTTTTTCTCATTCGCATGTGATCCTGTGTTGTTATAGCACATAGAAAATGAAATATTCATGTCATTTTATAACCTTTTCCAACAATTCTTCCTAACCTTTGTAATGTCACTGCCAAGTTGTACAATCTGTTTTTAGATTCCAGCTCAGAGTTTGATTGTGTTGTGTAGTAAGTGGCCTCAGATTCATCTGTTTTGTCTGTTCTACTAGTAAAGGTTTTCCAATATTAGCTTGTCTTTCTTAAAATTGACTCAGCATCTATGTTCCTTCTTCCTCTTTGGGGACTATGGATCAAGTACAGTTAACTGTGATGATTCTCACAGAGGTGTTTTAACTGCAATTCAGAGCTGTATAGATCAAAACTTAAAGACTGAACTATGTCTTCCATGCTGGGGTTTGACCTGAAATAATTTAATTGTTCTTCAATACTACCAGTGATATCCTTTTTCATACATTGTAAAGATTCTTTAGGATATTCCAAAATAGGAAAATCATGATAGATTTAAGTTCATTTTCTCAATATAAAACTATGAACAAATGCATTTTGGGCAAACAAATAATTTCAGTGTGTAGCTTGTAAGAAGGACATTTGGGAAACAGTTGTAAATGTGATACAGCATGGCAACTTGGAAGTTTCTCCTAAGTTGTTTCTTCTTGAAATATCTACCCCTCCTTGCTTTAGCATTTCTCTTGTTTCAGCAGGATTCCAGTTGGTACAGCATCCCCACATGGTCAGCTCGTCAGGTGGATTCTTGGCTTTTTTGATTAACTGCATTGGACTATAAACCACAGTGAAAGAAAGAGCACGTTCTGATGGTAGACTAGCACTCTGCACAATAAGGAAATTTGTTATTTTTCTTCTTAAAGTAGGCAAAAAATGGAAAATTGTATTTGAACTTTAAATATTTGAAAACAATTTGGTTGTGTTTGTTTTCATGATCCAAATAAAATGTGCTGGGTCCTTTCGGGGTGAGAGGTGAAATGAGGTTTTCTCTGGATTTATATATGCCCTTTATATGAGTTTTCAAATGGCATAGAAGGTAAGTGTTGACCAGGGTCAAATCAAAGCCACTACCCTACTGGGATGTAAATGTACCCAACAGAACACTGAAGTCATAATGGGATGATCATTTGTAAATTCATGAAGCTTCTTTTGGGTTGAAATGAAATAATAAATGGGCATGACAAATGTTCTGTAAATGCAATGACAAGATTGTTATGAAAACACCTAAGATTAGAACTAAAGGAGACTTCCAGTACAATGGCCCGAAACCAGGTACCCTTTCTTTTAAAAACAGATGGATGGTTTATTTTATTTTTTTTTTTTGCTTTTATTTATTTATTTTTTTTGGAGAGAGACACAGAGAGAGACAGAGAGAGAGGGAAAGGAAGACAGATAGAGATGGGCGCACCAGCAGCCTCTGCTGCTGCAAACGAAATCCAGATGCGTTCACCTCCTTGTGGTCAAGTGCAGCATTGCGCCCTTTGCATCTGGCTAAACGTGGGACCTGGAGATTGGAATCCCTGGAGATTGGAACCAGCGTTCTTAGGCTTAGGAGGCAGGCGCCTTAACCGCTAAGCCATCTCTCCAGCCCTGTTTGTTTGTTTTTTGAGGTAGGATCTTGCTCTATCTCAGACTGACCTGGAATTCACTATGTAGTCTCTGGGTGGCCTCGAACTCATGGGGATCCTCCTACCTCTGCCTCCCAAGTGCTGGGATTAAAGGTGTGTGCCAGCATGCCCAGTGAAACAGATGTTTTTTCCTGAAAGAAATGAACATTTATTTGGGTGCCAAAAGTTTGTTTTTTCTCTTCATCTGAGCTGAACAACATGGCAAGCATGGATTTATAGAGAGTCTGGTTTATAAATGAAGTCATGGTAGGCATGAAGTCAAGTGACAGCAGAAGTGTGAAGTAATTTCCAGTATGCTAGAGGATGCTGGGGAGACAGGGAACACTCCATTTCTGTTTTCAGTCCCTTACAGTTGGGTTCCACAGGAAGTAGACTGTAGGAGATCAGTGTGTGAAGAGTTTACTGGGGACCAGCATGACGGGGGAAGCAGGGGTGGGACAGGGTCTATGGTGAGTTCAGATGCACTACAACCGGGGCATTCCCAAATTGAGTTCAGCTTCATGCTGGCCAGTCAGTAGATGCAGGCACCTATGAGATGGATGTCTGAGCCAGGTGCCTCTCTTGACTTCAAAGATACTTTTCTTACTAGGTGTTCACTGATAACAATTTTGGGGGCTTGGAAGATAAGGTCCTTGAGACCTGAATGCAGTGATATTGTGGCTCCAGCCCAGAACCCACCAAACAGCCACTTCCTGTACATAACCACTTTGATTTACCTGAGTAAAAGTTTTGTTATGACGGAAGAGAGCTGAGATGTGGGTGAGGTGGTAGATAGGTTTCTTCCACGTGACTATGAATGAGAAGAATCAGAGTGGCAGAGGACAGATTAAATTACAAGGACACAAAAATAAAAGTGAATCAGAAATAACGAAAAAGGTGTCCAGGCAATTAACAATAAGACATAGTGAAAAAGAAAACCGACTCAGAGAAAAGTAGGAAATAGTCCACAGTTCCAATTCCAGCTTCTCAGGTGGGCGGGGGAGCTGAGGCCATGGCCGCCTGCAGGACTACAGAGTACAGGTGACAACAGGATGGCAGTCCTAGATGCACGAGAAACCGACAGTTCTCACAGCCTTCAATCCAGTGAGGGATTTGCTGAAACCCTTTTTCTAGCTCCTTATCACTCAGACCTCAACAGCTAGGTGCTATCTGGAGAGGGAAGCTATTTTTCTCTCTGGGGACCTGAAGAGAGCACAATGTGAATCCCCGAGCTTTGGGGCACTCTGCCACAGTGTGTGATTGGAGGACAGTTGTGGAGAGGTGGAGGGAGAGTTGCACATGGACATACAGAGAAGTGTAGGCAGAGGAGACTTGTGCTGTGAAGGTCAAGGTGCATGGAGGTCCAGTGGATGTGGAGAGGACTGAAATCATGAGCGGAGGAGCCATGGAAAGACGGACAGGTGAGCCCATGGCAGGCAGGATGACTGCTGGCCTCCGGAGCTGCCTCCCTGCCAAGTGTCCTTGGCTGCTGGGCTGGTCTGAGAAATCTCACTCCAGGTGTAACCCATTGGCCTTTCCACACCCAAGTCTGGAAAATTTCTATATTAGAAAGTGTGGAACAAAACTTGAAGATTCTCAGGGTTTTTAAATATAATTATTCAGTATTTTTTCATTTTTAAAATTATATTTCTATTTCTTTTGTTTCTTTTATCTTATTTTATCCTCATAATTAATTTTGTTTGTCTTTTCAAGTAGGATCTTCCTCTAGCCTAGGCTGACCTGGAATTAATTAAAAATATTTAAAAAAATATTTGCAAGCAGAGAGAGAAGAGAGACAGACAGAGGCAGGGAGAGAGAATGGATGCACCAAGGCCTCTAGCTATTGCAAACTCCTGATGCATGTGCTACTTTATGCATCTGGCTTTATATGAGTACTGGGGAATCAAACCCAGGTACTTGGGCTTTGCAGGCAAGCACCTTAACAGCTGAGCCATCTTTCTAGTCCTTAAAAATGTTTTTATCTATTTATGAGACAGACAGACAGACAGACAGACACACACACACACACACACACACACAGAGAGAGAGAGAGAGAGAGAGAGAGAGAGAGAGAGAGTATGGGTGCACCAGGGCCTCTTGCTGCTGCAAATGAACTCCAGGAGAATCCACCACATAGTGCATCTGGCTTTTATATGGATACTGAGGAATCAAACCAGGGACAGAAGGGTTTGTAAGCAAGTGACTTTAATCACTAGGCCATCTCTTCATAATGCTTGTGATTAAATTTTTAATGTTTTATTCTTTTCCTCTTGTCCATTGTTTTCCCTTCTTTCATTTTCTTTTACTTAATATTTCTTATTCTTTGTAACATTTCCCTGCCTCTTTCCTTCATTTAGTTCTTTTTTATTATTGCTTTAACCTTTATAATTAATCTTTTGGCTTTTTGAGGTAGGGTCTTTCTCTAGCCCAGTCTGTCCTGGAATCACTCTGTAGTCTCAGGCTGGCCTCAAATTCACAGTGATCCTTCTACCTTGACCTCCCAGGTGCTAAGATTAAATATGTGTGCCACCAAACCTAGCCCTTTGTGAGTTTTTTACTCCATTAATTATTCTACTTACTTTTGCTGCTTTTGAGTCTGGTTATTGATGGCATATATTTGGTTACTCCGGTATTACTAATGTTTGTGGAATCTTCTGTTCTCTGAGTGGTGTTGGTTGTTAAGACATCAAGAGAAGACTCTTCACTGAGAACAACGTCAACTCAAACTAGGAAAGATACATGAACTAAGAAATGCACCAAGAAACACCATAAATAACATGAAAAGATAACACGATTTCCCCAAAGTTCATGATACTTCAGTCACTGAAACCAAAGGTGGAGGAGTGGTGAAAATGCCAGAAAACAATACAAATCTCTTTTTAAAATTAGCACTGATGGGCTGCAGAGATGGCTCAGAAGATAGGGCACTTGCTTGCAAAACCTGATATCTGGGTTCATTTCCTCAGTACCCATGGAAAGCCAGGTGCAGAAAATGACACACATCTGGAGTTTGTTTGCAGTGGCAATGGGCCCTGCCATGCTCATACTCTCTCTTTCTCTCTCTTTGCAATAAACAATAAAAATATGTTTAAAAATTACTAAAATAAAATTATCTGTAACAATTCAAATAGTTGCATAAGCTAAAGAAGTTAATTCAAGAGTCAGTGGAGAAACCTAACACTTTGAAAAAGAGACTCAGCAAGGAGAGAGTTTGAGAAAAACAAACAGAAAGCTTACCAATGAAAGGTTCAACAAATCAAATAAACCTGAACAGAAAGCATCACCAACAGACCCACAGGCTGAGAACATTCAAGGACTGGGGACAAGCCTGAGATATTATTATATTTGGATAGCAGTGAAGAAGCTAACAGCTATCGTGATCAAAATATCCATGACCTCTGTGACACGATTCAAAGACAAAACTTATGAATCTGGTTTACAAAGGATAGAAAATTTATTTAATGAAATTGTAGCAGAAAGTGCCTTAAACATATGTAAAAAAAAACAAGTATCCAAGTACATGAGATATACAGAGCTACAAATAAACTTGCCTAGAAAAGTACCACTCCATATTATATTACAATTAACATGGCAAGAATAAGAACAACCAAGAAATAATAGCCAAAGCTACAAAGAGGATGGTCAAGTCATTAGTCAGACCTATCTGATTAACATTCGATGCATCAGCAGAAACTCCAAAGGCCAGGAAAACATGGAGTCAAGCCCTGGAACACAGTCCATGTGCATGAAGAATACCATGCCTGGAAAGTTGTCCTCTGGTTTTAAAAGGAATAATAAAAGGATGATATACAAGATCAAGTAAGGGCTGGTGAGATGGCTCAGCAATTAAATAAAGGCACTTGCTTGAAAGCCTGACAGCCTGGGTTCAATTCTCTAGTAGCCATGTGAAGCCAGGTGAACACAGTAATGCATGCATCTGGGTTTTCTTGCAGGAGAAGAGGCCCTGTCACAACTGGTCTCATTCTCATTCTCTCTCTCGTTCTCTCTTTCTCCACTCTCTATTCACAAATAAAAAGTGTATAAAAAGCTGGGTGTGGTGGCATATATCTTTAATCCCAGCACTTAGAAGGCAGAGGTGGGAGGATCACTGTGAGTTCGAGGCCAGCCTGAGTCTCCAGGTCAGCCTGGGCTAGAGTGAGACACTACCTCAAAACAAAACAAAACAAAACAAAACAGAACAAAACAAAACAAACAAAACAAAACAAAAAGTAGGAAAAAATAAATTAAATGAATAATTTGCTTTTCAACAAGGTAAGCAATTTCTTAGCTCAATTGACCAAAAGAAAGTGAATAACTAAATTTATTTAATTAATTAACAAAATTTGAGATAGAAAGGAGACATTTCAAAAAGATATCCCTGTAATCCAGGAATTGTTATGAAATATCTGAGGACATATGTTATAATAAATTGGAAAATATAGGAGAAATTGATAAATTTTTAGACACATATTTCTTCTCAAAATAAACTAAGTGAATACAAAGAACAAATACAGACCAAAGGATCAGTAAGACTGAAGCAGCAAGAAATTTCCCAACAAAGGAAATCCAGGTCCATAAGAATTCATTGCTGAATGCTAGCAAAAAATTAAAGAACTAACAACAATATAGACAGAAAGGGAGGGGATTCTGGAAGCTTTTTTTTTTTTTTTTTTTTTTTTGGTTTTATGAGGTAGGGTCTCACTGTAGCTCAGGCTGACCTGGATTCAATATGTAGTCTTAGGGTGGCCTTGGACTCACGAAAGCTATTTTTATAAAACCAGTATTGGGCTGGAGAGAGGGCTCAGTGGTTAAAGATGCTTGCACAGCCTACAGGCTTGGGTTAGGATTTCACATTACACCACAGAGCCAAAGTAATGGATTTCACATTATATTACCAAGCCATAGTAATAAAATTAGGATAGTATTGACAAAAACATAGACACATAGACTAATGGAATAGAATAAAGGACCAAGAAATACATCACCCAAATATGACCATTTGAATCTCAACAAAGAAACCAAACCTAATTTTGAAAGACTGGCCTTTTCAGTAAATGATGCTGGGAAAACAGGATACATGGGGAAGGATGAAACTGTGTTCCTGTCTTCAACTCTTCATAACACAACTCAAAATGTTAGCCCTTCATGTAAGACCTAAAACTTTGAAACTGCTGGAGTCACAATATAGGGGAAACACTTCAACATCTCTGTCAGTTATTTTTGTGATGTGATGAATATCCAAAACAAATAAGGCACTAAAAAGTTAAATTCTAGAAGAACAAATAATACAAGTTCATGGGCAAATGATCAAGCAGTCACTTCTCAAAGAAGAAAGATGACGGGCAATAAATATGTGAAAAGTGTTCATCATCTTTAGCCACTGGGGAAGTCAAAGTCAAAACTCTATTGAACCCTTGTCAGTTGTGATGGTGTACACCTTTAACACTGGCACTTGGGAGGCAGAGGTAGGAGGATCGCTACGAGGTCAAGACCAGCTTGGGGCTACAGAGTGAGTTCCAGGTCAGCCTAGGCTAGAGTGAGACCCTATCTTGTAAAAACAAACAAACAAATAAATGATATAACTCTGCGCTGGCAAGATGGCTCAACAGTTAAGGCACTTGGCTGCAAAGCCTATGGACCTGGGTTTAATTCCCCAGAACCCACATACAGCCAGATACACAAAGTGGTACATATATCTGGAATTGGTTTGCAATGGCAGGAGGCCCTGGTGTACTCTATATCTATTATCTATCTATCTATCTATCTATCTATCTATCTATCTATCATCTATCTATCATCTCCTTCTCTGTCTCTTTCTTCAGTAAATAAATAAGTAATTTTTTACAAAACTGTATGGTGATTCCATCATTCCAGTCTGAATGGCTATCATCAACATTTCAATACAATATCAAATTCCAGTGAGGATATAGGAATAAAGGAAGCCAAAATACTGCTCTTGGCAGTATATATTCATGTATTCACTATGCAAATCAGTATGGAGGTTCATTTAAAAAAATCTGAAAATACAATTACTTTATAATCCAGCTATACTTCCTCTGAGTACCTGAGGAACTTGAAAACAACACTCCCCAGAGATGTCTGTACTCCAGTGTTGGTTGCTGTGCTATTTGCAATAGTCAATGTGGAATTAGCAAATGGACAGATAAAGAAAATATGGTTGGTGTGTATAATGGAATTTTATTCTGCCTTAAAGAACAGAATTATGTAATTGAAAGAAAATAGGTAGAATTGGAACTCATCATGCAAAGTGAATCAAACCAATTGGAAAGATGAGTATCACGTTTTCTCTTCAGCAGCATTTACTATTTCTTGTAATCTTCATGCTAGTCATCTGAGCTGACATGTAATCTCAGTGTCATTTTGATTTCCATTTCCCCAATGGGTAGGGGTGTTGAAAATATCTGTGTGTACTGGCCATGTTTACATTTTTTGTTTCATTTTGTGTGTGCACACACACACAAATGCATTCCAGATTGCAAGTGTGGAAGTCAGAAGCCAACCTCAGGGTGCTGGATCTCTTCATCCGCCTTGTTTGAGACAGGGTGTCTTTTGTCTTGCCACTGTGTGGGCACCAGTAGAGCTGGCCTGTGAGCTTCAGGATTCTCACAGTTCCGCCTCCCATTTGTGTGTTGGAATTACGGATGTGTGCGCCATTTTGTGTCTGGTTTAACTTGAGTGTTGGATATCACACCCAGCAAGCACCTCTGCCTCAAGCCAGCTCCCTGGCCTCCATTAGTACTTCCTCAGCAGTGTCTGCTTAGTTTTTTTTTTGCTCATTTACTGATTGCACTACTTGTCTTTTACAAGTAGGTTACCATCTGTTTCTCAGGTATTTGAATAGAATTCTGTTATAAGGTATTATGAGTTTTAATATCTCATTTATTCACTTATTATTTATTTGAGAGAGAGAGGCAGATAGAGAGAATGGGCATCCCAGAGTCTCCTGCAAAATAGCTGCAGATGTATGAGCCATCTTGTGTATCTGGCTCTATGTGGGTCTGGGTAATCAAACTTTGGTCCTTGGGCTTTGCAAGCAAGTGCTTTAACTGCTGAGCCAACTCTCCAACCTTATTATGAGTTTTAAATTAACTTGTCCAGGTAAATCTTAAAAGAGTCAACTACTAATATAGGGAGAAAAGCCTGGAGACCCAAAATGCTGAAGTTTATGAGTCAAAGTCAGCAGAATTTGATGTGACTCTACAGGCTAAGTTAAAACCAAAGGTAAAGCCGGGCATGGTGGCGCACGCCTTTAATCCCAGCACTCGGGAGGCAGAGGTAGGAGGATTGCTGAGAGTTCGAGACCACCCTGAGACTATATAGTTAATTCCAGGTCAGCCTGGACCAGAGTGAAACCCTACCTCGAAAAACCAAACAACAACAACAACAAACAAAAACAAACCAAAGGTAGCACTGGAGAGGTGGCTCAGCAGTTAAGGCACTTGCCTGCAAAGCCTAACGACCTGAGTTCAATTCCCCAATACCCACAAAAAGCCAGATATACAAAATGGCACATGCAACTGGAGTTCATTTGCAACCCTGGTGTGCTCATTTTTTTTCTCTCTCTCTGCCTCTGTTTGCTTGCAAATAAATAAATAAATAAATAAAAATATTAGAAGAAAACAAATGTAGGACCGAGTTTTTAGCCTGAGTAACTGCTAAAATGAAATTATCTTTGGTAGTGATTCATCCCTCTTTTAATTAATTCATGAATTGAATGAAAATTTATTGCATGCTTATTGTGTATTTGCCAGGTTTTTCGAAGCTGGTGATAGTACCATGGTTCTCAGCTATCGCTCAAATTTATGGAGTAATTACTGTGTGTCTGGTATTGACATAAGTGCTTTACAAGGAGTGATGTTATGAAGTATTGAAATACATTTCTTCCCAAATAAATAGTAAATGATTAGTGGATGAGCTCAGTTTAATTCCATCTAATTATGGAGGCAGTTTTAACTTTGGTAGTTAATCATGCCCCTTGATAACCTCTGAAGAATGGAATCATCTGTAATGTACTGTGCTGATTGTCGTGACATTAGTCCTCTTCCATGAATAGTGATGGGGGAGGCAGAAGCAAATGCCATTTAGCCAATCCAAGTAATGGATAGGTATTTATTATTTTTGTATTTTACTTTTATTTATTTATTAAAGAGAGAGAGATGAGAGGGAGAGAATGGGCATGCCTGGGCTTCCAGCCACTGAAAACAAACTCTGAACACATGCACCACCATGTGCATCTGGCTTTTACATGGGTACTGGGGGATCAAGCCTGGGTCCTTAGGCTTCCTAGGCAAGCTCCTTAACTGCTAAGCTATCTCTCCAGCCCAATGGATATGTATGTTTAAGTCCATTTTGAACATGTGCTTATGGTTTTCAAAACCTGGTATGTACAGAGGTTGGCTGGAGATAGGAGACTGATTTCCAGAGCCCTCAGGGAACCAAACATGGAGATGACTCAAAGATTTGTTGGTCAGGAAGCATTGTCTGTGAAGGGCTAGAGAGTGAATAGTTTGGACTTTTTAGATTGTACGGTCTCTGTGGCTATCTCTAGGTTTTTCCCTTGCAGCCACGGGCTCATGGTGATTGGTTTACAAAAGCAGGGGCAGGGCAGATTTGGGCTCCAGGCTCTAGTGTGTGCACATTTGAGATGGTAAAAAACACTGTGATAATTTATTTGTGGAAAATTTTTTAAATGATAAGAAGAAAATGGAAGCACCAGGTTGTCATTTTCTTAAACTCATTGATGTTACCAAGAAAGCAGATATCCATGGTTCTGATTCTTGATGTCTGCAACTCCTGAGAGAGAGGCTTTGTGACAGGACCCTTTCCTGGTAACGTGGAAGTATGTGGCACAGAAGTATATGACAGTAGCAGAATTCCCTGTGTGTTAGCAGATGGACATTAAGAATGGTAAATGATGCAGCTCCCTCTGTCACTGCTATGAAAGTCAATGAGCCTGTGACTCTGGACCTAAATCCCAGGTGGCTCCTGGTGGCTGTAAGTCATTCCTTGTGCCTGCAGAAAGATCTCCTGTGGATGCAGAGTCATGTATGTGGGTCTCATTACATCCTTGTCTTTTGCTGTCTTATGGCCTACCCATGCCTATTTTTATTTGAGGGGAAAATAAAATGGTTATACATTTGAAATGGGTCCAAATTGTCAATCAAGTCTTCAATGTTAGGAAGCAGAAATGATCTTGTGGTCACACATTTGCTGATATTATTGTGAGAAAGGCAACTTCCCAGGCTTGCTTGTGATGTGTTTCATAAGAAATTCCATGAGATAACCTTGAGGTCACCCAAGTTCTGAATTCTCCTCTAATCACATAGCATTTGACTCCCATTCATTGGTAATATTGTATATATTTCATTTTTAATTGGATCTATGAAAATGTCTGACTTTGCGAAGCAGAGAAGAATGAGTATAGGTTCCTGACTGATGAGCTGACTTAGAACGGTGCTCACAGAAAGTAGACAGAGGGGAGAAAACAGGAAGATGAAACAAGAAAGACGTCTTGGGGATAGGGTTACAAAGTACCAGAGATTCAGAAGAAAGAGTTGTCAAGCACAGTAAATGTTGAAGTGTTTCACAAACTTCAGATAAGCAAGATATGGTGGTCTAAGCACAGAATCCCAGATACTCGGGGGCACCGACAGGAGGATTGAATATCAGAGATCAGGTGGACTAAACTACATAGCAAGACTGCCTAGAAAAAAATGGCAAAGGGAAACAAACTACTACTGGATTTGGTAACTAATGGATGACTAGTGAAGTTTTTAGTAACATTTCACCATAGTGAGTCAGAACCCACTGTCTCAATGTCCTAAACAATAAACACAGAAAGTGTGAATGTGAAGATGAGACTGGACTGTAAAACAGCAGCATTGACAAGCACCTTCCTTTTTTTTTACCCTGAAGAAGCCTTGTTGACTTCTGAACACCGAATGGAAGGGATTAATAGGGAAGTGATGTATGAACACCTAGCATTTGATGGACGTGTTGAGTCTTTTCCACTCAGTTATACACTCTAAATGTTTATTTTATGACATACCTTTCGTCAGGGATAGCCCTTCAAGGATGGAGATACAGAAACTGAAAAGAAATTAAAAAATGAGCCAGGCGTGATGGTGCATGCTTTTAGTCCCAGCACTCAGGGGCAGAGGTAGGATCACTATGAGTTTGGGGCCAGCCTGAGACTACATACTGAATTCCAGATCAGCCTGGGCCAGAAACAGATACTACCTCGAAAAAGCAAACAAACAGAATGAGAAAATGACAGGAATAATAGTGTGCTAGACCAGTATAAATTTAAGTAGATTCTACATACTTCAGTGAGGCACTTCAGCCAATTTGTTTTAGTTGTTTTGTGTTATCTATTTTTTAAGGAAAATTTTCTGTACTTATTTACTTATTTATTTTAAAGACATGGTCTTGCTATATTTCCTGGGTAGCCTTGAACCTGAGGTTTTCCTGCCTCAGCCTCCCAAATGCTGGGATTACCACCACATCCAGCTAAGATTTTAATTTTTAACAAAAAATGGTCATTTAAAAAAATAGTACAAAGCCGGGCGTGGTGGCGCACGCCTTTAATCCCAGCACTCGGGAGGCAGAGGTAGGAGGATTACCGAGAGTTCGAGGCCACCCTGAGAATACAGAGGGAATTCCAGGTCAGCCTGGGCTAAAATGAGACCCTACCTTGAAAAACAAAAACAAACAACAACAACCACAAAAAAAAAGTACAGTATTGCACTCTATACAATTCCATTCTAATTAATTTTGGAATAAAAATTTAAGGCCAAAATATCAAAAGCATATTACATATAAGCTTCTGACCTCTATATTTAATTTACATATAAACTAAAACTTAAAAGTGACTGAGGGTTGGAGAAATGGCTTAGTGGTTAAGGCACTTGCCTATGAAGCATACGAACTCATGTTTGAATCTCCAGGTCCCATGTAAGCCAGATGCAAAGTGATATAAGTGCACAATGTCGCATGTGTGCCTGGAGTTGGTTTGCAGCAGCTAAAGACCCTGGCACATCTATTCTCCTCTCTTTCCAATAAACAAAATAAATACATATATATATTTTTTAAAGTGACTGAGGTTACTCTCTCTCAAATAACTAAAATAAATAAATATTTTTTTACAAAAGTGACTGAGGTTACAGACATCCTTAACACACTTGGTATTAGGAAGCCATGCTTACTGATGTCTCTCTCTTTGATATTATAGGGTACATCTTATTTCATTGCTTTAATATTTGTGTGTATGTGTTATTTATCTTTCACTGTTTTGGGCTTTGTCAAAAACTACCCAGCAGAGAAGAGCTGTTTATAAACAAGGCAGAATGCAGAAGCTCATGTTTTTTTTTTTTTTTTAAGAATGCCAGATACTTGCACCACTTTTTAAATATTTATTTATTTATTTTATTTTAAAAAAGATTTTGTTTTTATTTATTTATTTATTAGAGACAGATAGGTAAAGAGAGAGATGGAGAATGGGCATGCCAGGGCCTCTAGCCACTGCAAACAGTCTCCAGATGCATGCTCCCCCTTGTGCATCTGGCTTATGTGGGACCTGGACAATCGAACCAGGATCCTTAGGCTTTGCAGGCATGTGCCTTAACCACTAAGCCATCTCTCCAGCCCTATTTATTTATTTTCAAGGGGCAAGAGAGAGAATGGGCACGCCAGGACCTCTAGCCACTGCAAACAAACTCCGATGCATGTGCCACTTTGTGCACCTGGCTTTACCTGGGTATTGGGGAATTGAATGCAAGCTGTCAGGCTTTGAAATCAAAGTGTTTTAGCCACTGAGCCATCTCTCCAGCCCCAGATCTTGAACTTTTGATCCTCCCATATCCACCTCCTGATTGTGATGTTACAGGTGTAAGCCACCCTATGTGGTTGATACGGTGTTAGGATGTGAATTAGGGCCTCATGCATGCTGAGTTTGGTCTTCTATTACCAACTGTGCTACATTCTCAGCCTTACTTGAAATATTAAAGTAGGCATTCATATATAAATCACATGGCCACCAAAGTTTTGTTAGAAAATAGAGTTTGTAAAGTATTAAAGTATTACTTCAGCTAAGTTTGACATGGCATATAAAATTAAGCAGGCTGTGAATGAAGAGAAGGTATAGGCATAATTGCTTTTTAAAAGATTTACTGCAAAAAAAAGAAAAAAAAAGACTCACTACAATTCTCTTCAATAGTAATAGTCACTTTTTTCCTAGCTTCTCTGTTTCTCAACTTATTACAGGAATATTTCATGCAAGTTTTGTAAGAACTGCCTGTACTTTCAGTTTTGTATTATGGGATGTGTAGATGAGAGAGAGTTACTATCCTGCAGCAAAGGGAAGTCTGGTGAGAAAATCCTCCTCTCTCCCTTCAGTCAGCGAGGTATGCACAGGGGCAGTGGTACCACTTGCGGTCAACCAATAATTGCATATGAAACCGGACGGTGATAGCTTTGGTCTTTTCTGGACCTCTGCGTCACCTTGCATATATAGAATTAAATGGTACCGCCCCTTCCTTCACCCTTTGAGGTGTCATGAATGGCACAGATATGAAAAGAACAGGAAGAGAAGAAAGTAGAGAAAAGCTCTTTCTAATTTCAGCCATGAACTCTGCCGCGCTTTCTCCATAATGAGACAGAACCAAAGTCAACACTTCCACCCCTCCCGCCATGTAGCTTTTGTTGAGTATTCTGTCTTAGTGATGAGTAAGGTAACTTTAGTTCTGAATGTTGAAATAGTTCATAAAACACCATTGAAATGATTTATTAAGTGTCACTACACGTGTCATTCCTAGTGACATTCTCCTCGTTAGCATAAGACACACTCGAATCAGCTTTCATGACTTCTTACCTGAAAAATTGTAGATGAAAAAGCTGCTAGATGTGTTCACTAAAAGTGCAAATGAATAAAAACCAGTAACTGTGGGAATGCAAAATAAAATTGGCCAAGCATGGTGGTTTAATCCCAGCACTCAGGAGGCAGAGGTAGGAGGATCCCTGTGAGTTCGAGGCCACCTTGAGTCTACATAGTGAATACCGCCAGGTCAGCCTGGGCTAGAGTGAGACCCTACCTCAAGAAAAATAACAACAAATAAAGGTGCATAAAATCTTTTACCTTAGCAAACATCAAGCACTCACCATTGTCAAGAATGTTACATGTTACCATACTGTCTATAATGGAACACTCTAATTGAGGTGATGTTTCTATTCAATCCTGCTCCTATATAGTAAAGCTCATTGTTTCAAGATTATTCATGCACATTACACTGAAATTTGGTGTGAAAATTAAATCCGTTTACAGAAACGGTTTAACAAAATGGGTTTTAGAAGTAATAGGAATTGTTGCCAACGAATTTGGGTCTGGTGTGGTGTTTCATGTTACTGTTATAAATACAAATATTCTGTGTGGGGAGATACTTTATTAATGTGCTATGGAAAACAACCATTGCCTTGTGAGATAAAAATATACAGTTTAAGCTCTGTAGATCATAAGTTTAAGTTTTGAAAATAATAAGTTAGATCCCTTTAGCAAAATAGTATTAGGAATGTATCATTAGCCTATTGTAATTAACATTTAAAAATTCAGAAGCCACAAATGTACTTAGATTCGCTGCTGAATAAGCCAATTCCCTAAAACTATTTATGATACAACTGAAGTGTTTATTTTCAAAAGATAAAAAGTAACATTAGGGCTGGGGAGTTGGCTCAGTAGTTAAGGTGCTTACCTGCAAAACCTAAGGACCTAGGTTCAGTTCTCCAGTACCCAGGTAAGCTAGATGCACAAGGTGGTGTATGTGTCTGGAGTTTGTTTGCAGTGGGTAGAGGCCCTGGAAGGCCCATTCTCTCTCCCTTTCTCTCCCTTCATCCTTCCTTCTCTGTCATAAAAAATAATAAAATATTTAAAAATAACATTAGATTTTGATTATTACATAATTCAAGTATCACTTTAGAGTTTAAACAAGTTACCTAAAGTTTCACATTACATGCTATGACTTGAGTGTGAAATGTCCCCTATAAGGGCCACATTTTCAGTAATTGGACCCTTGCTGCTGTGCAGTTTTGTGATGGTGCAGTAACTTCAGGTGGTGTGACTGAGCAGGTGGAGGAGCCTCCTAACTTTTGTCTTTCTATCATCTGTGTGTGTGTGTGTGTGTGTGTGTGTGAGAGAGAGAGAGAGAGAGAGAGAGACCAGTATGCCTCAGTATACAGAGAACAACCATAGGTGTTGGTCCTCACTCCACCTTACTAAAGGCAGTGTCTTTTGATGTTCAGTGCTCCATAGGCCAAAGATGCTGGTGTCAGCTTCTAGGGATTTCCCTGCCTACTCCTCCAATCTCATGACTGAAACACAGGTTACAAACACTTGGTCTACTACATCTGGCTTCACTTGGGTTCTGACCTCAAGTCTTCAGGCTTGTATAGCAAGTACCTTATCCACTGAACCATCTCCCCAGTCCTGTTGGATCAAACTTCCTTTGAAGGTTATTGTACCCATACTCTTGGAGGTGGGGACTGTTCTCTCTACTTCTTTGTCTGCCAAGTTGTGAAGAGCCTCGGCCACCGCTACTTACTGATACATGCCTTCCTGCCGTGATGGGCTGACATTGCTTTGGAACTCAGCTTTCTTCCTGGATAGTTTCTGTCAGGCATTGTGTTCAAAGTGATGAGAAAACTAATACAACTTTGTAATGGAGTATATCTTTGCTTGTGTGCTTAATACTTTCTGATTTTTATTTTATTCCTTATTATACCAATAATAGAATATCTTTGTTTATGTGCTTAATACTTTCTGGATTTTATTTTATTCTATTCCTCATTTTACCATTTTACTTTGAGTTAACAATTTTCTAACTTAAATATTGTTTAATGAGATAATGACTTGTCCTAGTGTCTGCAGGAGAAGATGAGTCACATTACTTAATTTAGTTTACATCAGTAATTTAGTAGTTTTAGTCCACCTCATTCATCCTAGATAGTATGTTAAAATAGAGAATCAATTTCTCTTATTGGTTTCTGAAAAAATGAATTCATGGCCATTTTAGAAAATTCAGAAAATGCAGACATTTTGAAATCCACCCTCAGAATTGCTAATCTAGATTTCTCTGTCTAGCAAAGATAACATTTCAGAATGAAGGTAAGTCATTCTGTGATCTGAAGCATTCAATAAGAACATTGTTCAGAAAGAATGGAAAATGGTATCAGAAATAAATTTAAAACATCAGGAAAAATAGAAGTGATAAATAGAGAATAAATAAAATATACTACTGCATTTAGCCAGATAATTGTGACTGGAGTCCTGTAGGATAGTTTGTTTCCAGAAACATGTAAAATCCAACTAAACTTATTCTCTTTTACAGTACAATTTATTTTTATCATTATCTTCATTTTGTAGTCATTTGTTTACACACTAAATTAACTTCTCACCCCAGTGTTCAGTATTCCATACACTTAAACATAATATACTAGATGAATTAAGTTATTTCTTACCTAAAATTAACTTTAATTTTCTTGTTTTCTTTCTTGGGAATCCATATTTGTCTTACTGATTTTCATTGTTTTTTTTTTTTTTTCAAGATAGGATTTCACTCTAGCCCCAGCTGACCTGATTCACTATTTAATCCCAGGATGGACTTGAATTCATGTCAGTCCTACCTCTACTTTGCGAGTGCAGGGATTAAAGGCTTGTGCCACTATGCCTAGCTGATTTTTATTTTTTTAAGTGTGAGCCTGTGGTCTGATAATATAAATCTGTTTTTCCCATCCTCAATTTATAGTCACAGTGCCTCTTCTTTTGACAGCACATAATCATCCTCAAAATAGACCATTTCTATGTGAGTCCTTTGAATAAGCTGTTTTGTTGTTGGATCTTTAGAGCACTATTTCCAGTGTGGAAGAAAAGTGTTCACTCTGAACTCATGCTAGAAGAAACTCACTAGTAGCGGGGAAGGGAAACACTCAGTCTCTCAGGGAACCGACTATACTAACTGCCATAGGTTTTCCTAACCTTCCTGTGAACTTGTAGGTGTTCTGAATATTGGTTGTATTAATTATTTTTCTAGTGTTATGACAATATGCCTGGTGAAAGGCATTAAAGGAGGAATAGTATATGTTGATTTGTGGGTTAACACCAGACCCTCACTGCAGGAAAGCAAGGTGGCTGGAGCACAAGGCTGCTGGTCACAAGGCGTCCACACTCAGGAAGCAGAGAGAGATGAATGCTGGTGCTCTCTTCCTCCTTGTCTTCAGTCTGCTGCTCCAGCCTGATGTTCCTCCCTCATTCAGCCTGGGTTATCCCTCCTCAGCTGAACCTCTCTGGAAACATCCAGAGCCTTGTCTTCTGCTTCATACACACACACACACACACACACACACACACACACACACACACACACACACGTGATTTACCAGTTTCTATTATCCATATTAGTTGCTTAAAAACTATTAAGTTGCGGGCTGGAGAGATGGCTTAGCGGTTAAGGCGCCTGCCTGCTAAGCCTAAGAACCCGGTTCCAAACTCCAGGTCCCACATTTAGCAAGATGCAAAGTGACACAAGGGCGCAATGCCACACTTGCCCACAAGGGGGCACATGCATCTGGATTTTGTTCAGAGCAGCTGAGAGACTGCTGGCGCGCCCATTCTGTATCTATCTCCCTCTCTCTCTGTCTGTCTCTCTCTGTGCCTCTCCAAAAATAAAAAAAAAAAATAAAAAACTATTAAGTTGCAATTCATTAATGTTTTGAGAAATAAACATTACTTGTAACTTGATTTTTTAAATTATGTAACATTAAAAATGTTTTTATTTATTTGCAAGCAGAGACAGAGAAACAGACAGAGAGAGAATGGATGTGCCAGGGCCACTAGCTGCTGCACCACTTTGTGCATCTGGCTTTACGTGACTATCGGGGAATCAAACTGAGGTCATTAGGTTTTGCAGGCAAGTGTTTTCATAACAGCCATCTCTCTAGCCCTCATATGTAATCTTATATTTGAAAGCATAATCCAAGCTTTTCATCACACAGCATTACATGAACTGGAAATAATGTGACTAACGTCCAAATAATGACTTTCATTTATTTGACACAGGCATATTTAACAAACAACTCTTTAATCAATTATGGTAAAGTTTGTGGAGGAAAATGAAGCTACACTAAATCTTCTTTGCTACAGCATCAAAGTAATCAAATGTTTATGTGTGAGCTTGTGTTGTATATAGTATATATTTTTTCAATAAAATTATATCTATCATATATACATATAATTTTATTGAAAGAATAAGGGGAAGTGAACAGTGCAGTGAGTGACAAAATGTCCACCTATCAACGAAGCAGAAAAGAGGCCAATGTTCCAATGTTACCTGCAAATATTGGGCTCAAGCTGCAGCCTTCTGACCTCTGGACCTAAAGTGAAAAAGTGATCACTTATGAGTTTTTTTTTTTTTTTTTTTTTTTTTGTGGTTTTTCGAGGTAGGGTCTCACTCTGGCCCAGGCTGACCTGGAATTAACTATGTAGTCTCAGGGTGGCCTTGAACTCACGTGATCCTCCTACCTCTGCCTCCCGAGTGCTGAGATTAAAGGCGTGCGCCACCACGCCCGGCTTTGAGTTTTTAACCTATGGGGTCACAGGGACAAAATGTGTAAAGACATGCTCACTACTTAAAGAAGAGCTTTTGTTTAGTTATGTGCTCAACAAATGCAGCCCCTGCTCTCCTGGTGCCCAGTGTGCCTCTGTGCACACACTACCCGCTGAGTGGTATGCACACACAATGGACCTCCAGGGCTACCCGGGAGAACCACAATGGGGGGAAAGTGGGGAGAGAATCGACTGAGAAGGCGCAGGAACACTTGGCCATGTGGTCTGTTCACACAGTATGGGGAAGCCTGAATGTTCAAGTAAGGACGAGTTCAAAGCCATTAAAACAGAGGAATTAAAGGTGAAGACCTCAGCAAGTTATACAACAAAATAAACTCCTACTCAATGATCCAGCACATCTAATTTAGAAAAAAAGATTGAAAAATTCTACATCTAATCAAAAAAAAACCAACAGAAATAAAGGAGAAAAGTTAGTACCTAAATTTATTCCAGACAAAATTGCTTCATGGAACAGTCTGACAAAACATTTTTTTTTTTCAGAAAATTTGCATGGATAAATCACAGATCTGATTTTCCTTTAAAAAATTAAAAATTTTAAGATATAAAATGAGGACAAACCTGCATTTTGTAAACATGAATTGACTAGAAATTTTGTAAGCCTTAGATATAAAGAACTCAGTGGATGGATAAATATCAGACTAGCCTCACACTTTGGAGAATCAGTAATATTGTCAGAGACATATACAAGGAGAAAATCATGCAAGAAACAGTTAAAGACAGCTGGAGAGATGACTCAGGTGCTTGCTTGCAAAGCCTGATGGCCCAGGTTTAATTCTTTCGTACCCACATAAAGCCAGATGCACAAAGTGGTGCATTATGGAGTTTGTTTAGAAACCCTGTCATGCCCATTGCCCCTCATCTGTTGCTTGCAAATAAATAATAAAAATATTCGGTTTTTTTAAAGTTAGGAGGCCTTGGGGATGATTTTGTTGTTTATAATCTTTGCTATTCAATAGAGCTGCTTACCAGTGTCGCTGATCATTGTTGAATGTGGACATTCTCACATGAGATGTGCTCTACCTGATGTGAAAAATGCACACCGGATTGCAGAGAAGTAGCCTAAAAATCTTAATTTTTATACTGACTGGATGTTGGACTGATAGTATTTTGTATGTATTGGAGTAAAGAAGATGTATATTGATGTTAATATCACTGGATTTGTTTCTTTTACTTTTTCATGTGACTACATAAGACAAGCTTAAATAGGTAGCTTGTCCTATTTTCCTACTGCACAGTTCCTACTGGTTCATGTAATATCTACTCTTATTCAACCAGTAAAGAGGCTGGGGAGATGCTCAGTGGGAAAAATGGTCTTCTTGCACTGGTGTGACAACCAGTGATTGCAGCCCAGAACCCACGTGAAGCTGGATGAGGCAGTGTGTGTGTGTATAATCTGTGTATAGTGAGATGGGAGGAGAGTCAAGATCCACTGATAAGACAAGAAGACAGCCAACTGCCCAACACCAGATGTGCCACCTCTACCACATCAGCCAGGCCTGGGAGAAATTGCAAAGGAAGAGGTGACATGAATCCAGCACCAAGGTGATGGTGATCAATCAAAACTTATCAAAGCAGAAATGAAGAGGCTACAGAGAGCTCACCACTAATTCAGACTGCCAACAGGCCTGCCATAGCTCAGGGAAGACTGGGGAAGAGGGGGTGGAAAGATTGTAAGAGCCACAGAGTGGGTAGGAATAACCCTGAAGCATGTCTCACCCCTATCCTTCAGTGACTGATGGAGGTCTTTATGTCCCATAGTGAATATCATGACACCACTGAGGAGGACCCCCAGGGTAATGGAGCTGGGGTGAGTGGTGGGGTTCTACATTTTATATAAAATAAAATACAAAGGTCAAAATTAATGAGCGGTCATTTTGTATATAAGTTATACTCTGAGTAAAATAAGAAATTAGCAAACTCAAATAACGATAACCTAAATAAAGGGCACAAACAGAACTTAATGTAAAACAAAAACAAGAACAAAAGGTGTTTGGCAGGGTGCTTACCAGGCTGTAGTCATTGCATGATGTTGCTGTTTGTAAGATTTTTTTTTTCTGCTTGATAGATTGTTGTTGTTCAGATGATTAGTTTCTTTTTTTACACCTCAAGTGTTGAAGCCGACAAAATGAAGTGAGATGCTGTAAGACATGGCAGTGTTAGCATTGGTCCAAGGTGAACATTTGGCAGCACAGGGCACGAGCAATAAATGACATCTATGTGATGTCACTGAAATGTAGCTCCTTTCCCATGGCCTGGAGCTGTGCAGGGTATACATCAGGAGGTACACGTTGTCCAGCAGCCTGATGTCTGTCAATCACCGGCTGAGCAGCGTGAGAGACTCTGCACCTCCTGCTTGGTGCATCCTGGATGTTCCAGAATAATGTTCAAAATTGTGGCATCTTGCATTTCTCTGCGTAATCAGTTGGCTACTGTAGTTAAAATCTGGGAAGGATTGATGTCTCTCTAAGTGTCTTAAATCTATATAATGTCACCCATACTAGGTAACATAAAATCTGTGCATAATAAGAGGTTACCATGAATGCCTTGATAACATGTTGTTACCCTGTACAGAGCACAATCCACTTAACATGTCTACGCCTCCTTTGTCATTTCTTTTATTGAAATATTTTACTGGGCTAGAGAGATAGCTTAGCAATTAAGGCCCTTAATGGCAAAGCCAAAGGACCCAGGTTTCATTCTCCAGGAACTACATAAGCCAGATGCACAAGGTGGCACATGTGTCTAGAATTTATGTGCAGTGGCTGAAGGCCTGGAGTGTCCGTTCTTTCTCTCTCTCTCTCTCTCTCTCTCTTTCTCTGAGAGAATGGGTACGCCAGGACCTCTAGCCACTGCAAATGAACTGCAGAGACATGCACCACCTTGTGCATGGAGCTTTGTGTGAGTACTGGAGATTCAAACCCGTGTCCTTAGGCTTTGCAGGCATGCGCCTTAACCTCTGAGCCATCTCTTGGGCCTTTTGTTGTTTCTTGATGGTATACACTTTCCATATCTTTCCTCTCACTTTTGGACATGTATAATGTATTGTTGTCTTCTCTTTCCACTTACAATTTCACTTAGGAAATTGCATTTATTATTTTACAATAATTGTCATCTTGAAAGATGATTTCCTTTCCTGCTCTGCTTGGAGGTGAAGCTGTCCTCACAGAATCCAGCTCATAAGGTTTAATGCTCCTGACAACCAGTTTTTAAATTGACTTTTATTGCCCTGTCTTCATTATACTTGCAAATCAGTTAGGGTGGTTGAGTGATAAAAAGGAACTTTGATCATCATCAAACCTCATTTTAGCCAGTAAATGTAGTTTTTTTCTCACTCATTTTTATATGTACTTAAAATAGATTTCAAAACTAAGTCACTTGGGTTTTCCTTCCGTCTACTGCCCCTTTCTTCCCTGTAGTGTGTGTTAATGACCCAGTGCAGAAGACCTGCGACCTTGTACATGAGCTGAGGAGTTTCACCACGTGAGTTCTTATTTTCTGGTGCTTTGACTGTTTTGTCAATTTTCTTTCAGCCTTAATAAATAAATGCAAACATACTTCATCACTTTGTTTTCTGAACATTTACCTAATTTCTCTGGCAAAAGCTGGGTAAAAGTTCACACAATAAAACAGATACTTAATGTTCCTTTGGTACTTTATTATGATATGATAATGTGAGTTTTTGCCTATATAATGAGCCCAAACTGTGGATTTCAGTAGGTCTTCTATGTAGGAACCAAACCATCCTGATATGCCTGTACAATCAGTCCACCCCAATGAATCAAACTTTGTTATATTGTTGTTTTATAACTTAGGATGTAATGTGGTTTATTATAAGTAGGTATCTTAGAGTGAGCATGACAGGAACTGGCAATGGAAGCTAAATCTTGGCACAGTAACAGTTAGCACACCATAATCCAGCAACATTTTCCTAAACTTCATGCTCTCAACTCTGAAGTCATCGTGTATCCTCATCATAACATCAGCAGCCCCAGGCCCTTTGTTAGCAAGAACTTAGATAATTTCACGCAAAATGATTAACACAGGTTTGGCCTTTTACCAAGACAAGAGTATTTCAGGGGATATTTTCCTCAGGTATCCACATAATAACAGTCCTTTCAGCACTTGATCAGTTTCCTCTTCTAGATGTTTCTGAGATACCTAAAGCAAACACACTTGATGCTGTAAAACAGCAGCAATGACTTGTTTGTACTTTCATACAAATTTGGGATCTGTCTCATAAAAGATATAGCTAGATCTAGAAAATTTAATTTACATAACTTATATAAAACTATACAAGGAGGAAAAGATGATAACATCAAAATCAAAGAGAGGCCAATCGAAAGGGGGAGGGGATATGATGGAGAGTGGATATGTGAAGGGGAACATAGAGGAGGCAGGGAATTATTACAGTTTATTGTCTATAATTACGGAAGTTGTCAATAAAAAAGTTAAAAAGTTGGAAAGAAACAACTAAAAGAACTATACAAACTAGTCTCATCTAAACAAAACAAATCTTTTCTGCCAGATTTATGGTTATTTTTAATCAACTACGGACTCTTATCAAATGCCATTCAAGATGATTCTATGATCTCCTTCATTCCTTTCCTTATGACACTTAAATTATGGATAACCTAATCTTGGTCCAAGAGGCCATTTCTAGGATGAATCTTGTAATGCAGGGAAAATCCTTACATGTCTTACAGATAACTTAACAAAAACGATCTGAGTATCTCAGCCTTGCAAGTATGTTATGTGGTTGCTTGTACTTTCCCTCACTTTCCTGAGCCTCGTTAGTGTCACATGTCATGGGTTCCCTGGGATGAGGACAGTTGCAACAAGAGTTGGTCTTCTGGGGCTGCAATATGTGTTCTGTCACTTGATAGGGGGTCCCTTATCTGGACATGTTGAGTCCACACTTATTTATCCAGCTCTGGACTCAATCTACTTCCATAGGTTGGTGTATTTACTAATTTTATAAAAGATTTTATTTGAGAGAGAGAGAGAGAGAAAGTGTGGGTATGCCAGGGCCTCCTGCCACTACAAATGAACTCCAGCCACATGAGCCACTTTGTGTGTATCTGGCTTGGCATGGGTACTGGGAAGTAGAATGTGGGCAGTCTGGCTTTGCAAGCAAGTGCCTTTAACCACTGGGTCATCTACCCAGCCTTCTAAAACTTTTTAAACAAAAATGTTTGCTTATGTTTTTGAGTTGCAACCATGTCCATGTGTGATTTGTCAGGCCTTGTATGGTAATCTGTGATATCTGTCCCATTCTTAGCAAGGATCTTCCTGCATTTCTAACCATTCTACTTGGCCATGTGTGTGTGTGAGAGAGAATTCAGTTTAGGCTCCACTTAGAACAAACTGTACTAACATTGTCCTCACAGCATGGGAAATGACAGGAGAGAATTAAATGGCATGCAAAATATTCATGATAGGCAAGAGATTCAGTGCATCTCTGCACAGGGTTCTTGGCTGGCAGAGGACTGCCATTGGGTTGTGAAGCCCGGTCTTCCAGTTCTCTCATTCTGGGATTTTCTCTGGACATGTTCCTTCAGGGAACTTGCTCTGGGCTTGGAGAAGGAGGTTTCCTCCTCACCTTTCATATTCAGATGTACCTTACCTTTAACATACTCAAAGAGACCAGCACTTTGATCACCGTGCAGATTTTGACTCTGGACAGAGGTGAAAACCACCTTGCTCCTGCATGGGCACTGCATGTAGATATAAACTTAGGACCTAACTTTAGGGCAGAAAGGGAAAGCCAGGCTGCATGAGGAGCACGTGGGGAAAGTGAGAAGAGGAAGACCAGACCTTCCTGTACATCTGGAAACAAGAGACCCAGAGCCCAAGAATACCATTTGTCCAGGAGAAAAGAGAGATCTTGAAGGAAGTGTGTGCTCCTGGAAGGGCAGACAGGGAATATCGTTAGAAATGGTTGCTCTGTATTTTATGTCCCAAGATCATTCAGTTGCAGCTAAGAACTAACAGAACTTTAGAGGAAAAAAAAACGTGATTCTTGGTGGTCTCATGTTCTGGGACCAGTCTTGAGATCAGATTTTATGTAGACTACATAGATTCATAACACAGTTTACAAAATATGTCTGTTAAGGAGGAGAGTATTTTTTTCTGTTGGACAACTAAATGATAAATAATCCCTTGTCCTGTTTGTCCCTCTGCTCACTAAATTGGAACAAAGATGCATGTATCATCCCCTAATGGCCTAACCATACTTAAGATTCGAAACCTGAAAGGATTTTTTTAATGTATTTATTTATTTATGTATTTATTTATTTATTTATTTATTTATGGGAGAGAGAGAGAGAATGGGCACACCAGGGTCTCTAGCCACTGCAAATGAACTCCAGACACATTATGCCACTTTGTGCATCTGGCTTTATGTGGATGCTGGGGAATTGAGCCTGGATCTTTGGGATTTGCAGGAAAATGTCTTACAGGCTGAGCCATCTCTGCAGCCCTAAATTAAAAAAAAATATTGATTATTTTTAATTTAAAAGGGCTATAGTCTTAGATTCCCTGTCCTCCACCCCAATTCTGCTGAGGGCCTTCTTCGGTGGGATATTGGTATTCAGTGTGGGGACCATGAGGCCTCAGTCAGACTGGGCTGGGGGAACACAGTGCCTCAGGCTATTCCCACCCACCCTGAGTCTCTTACCAGCTTTCCAATTTTCAAACTTTAAAATTCTTGGAACAATTTTCTAATACAACTCATGGCCTAAATAGCTGGACTTTTCTTCTTTGGAGATGTATTATAATCATGAACATTATTAATATCCATACAGTATTGTGTAGTGTGCCCTAAATAGGGAAATTTTATTTATTTCATCCTCACAATCAGCATATGAGGTAGGTACTATTATATTGTGTCTTCAATGCTCAGCTGGACAAATTCCATCAGAAAAGTACTGTTTGGGTTCTGTTCAGAGTTCTCCTAACCCTGCATCTCTTGATTGTTGTGGATTGATGTTCTATTGCTTAATGCCATCCACAGTTAATGATTATTTTATTTTTCTCTCACATATTTCTACATTAATTATGAATTTTAAAAGGTATTAGTTGGCTGGGCATGGTGGTACACACCTTTAATTCTAGCACTCAGGAGACAGAAGTAAGAGGAGTGCTGTGAGTTTGAGGCCAGCCTGAGACTACATAGTGAATTCTAGATCAGCCTGGGCCTAGAGCGAGACCCTTACCTTAAAAGAAAAAGCATCTGTTTATGTGCAAAAAGAGGGAGAGAAAGGGGAATAGATCATAGATATAGATAAATAAAGATGACAGATAGATGATAAATAGATAGATAGATGATAGATAGATAACCCCTTGCCTCTCCAAACAAACTGTAGATGCATGTATCACTTTGTACATCTGGCTTTCACGGGTAATGGGGAATTGAATCAGGCTGTCAGGTTTGCAAATAAGGGCCTTTAACTGCTCAGCCATCTCTTCAGCCTTAATTATCACTTTTATTATGTGTTCAGCAATCCTGATGATAATTATTTTCCTAATAGGAATCCCATAATCATTTTGCTTTCAAGTTGGCTTTTGAATAAAGTCATTTTAAAGAGGTATTATTCTATCCTTTCTGCCTGAGTGATAATTATTTTTAGTACAACTATGTAATTTTATCCAATTCCATTTTAGGAGATTCTGTGATCTTTTTTAATCCTTTTCTTAATAAAAATGTGAATTATAATATGGAGTCATGAGCTCATTTCTGGAAAAAGTAACCTCATGTTGCAGAAATCTGTATTCATCCAGGGCAAAACCTTTGATGTCTGGTATAGTCGGGTTTTCCAGCACCAACAAGTATTAGTCATGTGACCATTTGTAACTGTCCTTATATTTATAAACTTCACATGTAAACATGGATAACATCAACCGCTTATCAGTATAATGGGTGAATCATTTTTAATTGTTATTTAGTACATTGTCTGGCTTATCCTAAGTACATAATGAAGGCTATCTGTTGTTATTATATTTTCACTAGGTAGCCAATTCAGTTTAATATTTTTCATTTGATTTTTCTGAGGACTGGGCAGATGGTTTAGTCAGTAATGTGCTTTCCTGATATGTGATTTTTTTGTCTCTATACCTGTAAGTGATATTGTACCACAGAATTGTTATAATATCCTAGCTTTTTAGAAGCCCATTTTAAGTAATCGTTAAGAATAAAACAATAGTTGGTACTCCCTATATCACAAATAGCATGTTGTACATGAGCTAGATTTCACATTTGATCTTCCTCTTCCTTACTATATTTTGTGCTCTCTACGTTTCAAATAGAGAAGGGTATTTCTATAAACATTTCAGCATTATAACCAACCACCTAATAATTGGACGTCTGTGTACATGCATGTGTGGGTGTGCACATGTGTGTGCGCATGCACATGTGTGTGTGAACATGTTCAGGAAATCTTGCGACCCAGCACTTCTCTCTTCATACTGTCTGCTCCATTCCTCACTCCCATATATTTAAAGTCATGAACCTCTAGAGCCTTGTAAGTATAAAAGATGTTCTCAGGCTGGAGAGATGGCTTAGCAGTTAAGGCACCTGCCTGCGAAGCCTAAGAATGCCCATTCAGATCTCTAGGTCCCACATTTAGCCAGATGCAAAAGTGATGCAAGCACGCAATGTTGCACATGCACAGGAGAGGATGCATGCGTCGGGAGTTCATTCACAATGGCTGAGAGGCTCTGGTGTGCCCATTCTCTCACTCTCTCAAATTAAAAAAAAAAGATGTTCTCTTTGTCATGCACATATTCCCATATCCAAGTAATAGGGAGGTCCCTGGACAAAACCAGAATGGTACAGATCCTAGAGTTTGATGCTTGAAGGCCCTAAGTGTTTGAGTGATTGATGTTAACCAGAATGCTGCACCAGATCTCCCTGGAAGCCACAAAGAGGCTAGGTAGGTGGGCAAAATCCTTTCTGCACACAAGAGAGTAGGAAACTAGTATGCAAGAGGATAGTTCCACAGAGCCTTTGATTGCATTTCCCAGCTGAATGAGTACTGATTGCCTGCTTTCTGCCGCCATCAGAACTGTTATCACCTCTACTCTCTATAACTCAAAACTGAGCAGAAGCCCCTTAAAATGGACAGGAAGTGAGAAAGAGAAAAGACAGAAGAAACAGAGCATTCAGCCTGGCCTGAGAGCAGCTGCCAATCTGGCTAAAAACAAAAGGAGTACTTTCAATGAAGAGCATGTACAATATAATTAGGAAAAATGATTTCCGAGTTTAATAATTCAGGAAAACAATTGAAAGAGAAAAGTATTCACTGAAAATCTGAATAATTGAAAAGGAAATGCTGAAATAGATATCATGTTGGAAAATATCTGTATAAGGCACAGGGATATATCCGAGGCAAATAATTGCATTTCAGTGGAAGAAAATAGGGTGTATGGAACAAATACACATTTAAATGGTAGGCTAATATAACCTTGAGCTGAGGAGCTGCAGGTTGATTGGGAAGAAGAAGACTGAGCAGTGAGAAAAAGAAAAAGAAAGAAAGACTGCCAAATTCCCCTGTCAAAGGTCAAGGAAAAACATTTTGAAATTCTGAAAATCAGATCAAGTTACACAAAAAGCCAGAGGCACTACGTTTCTGCTTCACTCCCTTGGAAAGTGGAAGCAAGAGAACGAAAGGACTTCAGAGGATCTGAATTTAGAAGAAAGATATTTGAGGGGCTGGAGAGATGGCTCAGCAGTTAAGGCACTTATCTGCAAACCGTAACAATCCAGGTTTGATTCCTCACTGCTCACAAAAAGCCAGATGCACAAAGTGGCTCATGTGTCTAGAGTTGATTTGCAGTGGCTGGAGGCCCTGATGTGTCCATTTTCTCCCTCTCTTCCTCTTTATCTTTTCTCTCCCTGTTTCTATGTTTTTCTTTGCATGCAATTAAATAAATAAAACATTTTTAAAAGAAATAGAAAGACATTTGAGGATGTACAAAACACAAAAGGCATATCCTTCATATTCCTGTGTATTGGAAGTATTATTATGGGCTGCAAAGAGCAAACGCAGGTGCCTCGTGTGAGAGAAAGATGGAGAGAGTATCGTGGTGATGGGCAGTGGTGTGATAAGATACATGGAAACGTACATGGCCCAGGAATGTCAGGTGGGAACAAAGATCTATAAAGAAAGTCTGTATTGTAAAACAAAAATTTAGTAGTTCAGACCTAAATAAGCTAAATGACCACAGAAAAATGCATTTGTGGAGAAAGGGAGTTTACTAAAGATTTCATTCCACTGGCGTTGTAAGAAGAAAAAATGAGTAATCAAAGTTGATGGTGACAACAGGCTAAACTAGCTAAAACAATTTCAGCTGTAAGAGGCCTGATTAAATGGAGTTTAGCATACAAAAGAACAGAAAATTAAATTCTTCCTTCCTTTTCCTTCCCTTCCCTTCTCTTCCCACTTATTTACTAAGTAAATTTTCTACTTAGCAAGGGGAGGGATGAACAGTGATTTATTCCCACCACCAATAATAAGGAAATGGGGAAAGAGAGGAACCAACTCTTGAAATAAATGAAATAAACACTATTACTTTTAAGGAATAAAATAAATGAATTAAATATAAGTAGCCTGTGGCCCCTTCCTGCCACAAAAATACAGAGACTTATAAAAAGGACTAACAACAGTGCTATGGGAGCTGGGAAGATTGCTCAGTGGTTAAAGGTGCTTGCCTGCCAAACCTGATGGCCTCACATAAAACCAGATGCACAAAGTGGAATACAGAGTTCATTTATAGTAGCAGGAGATGCCTGCAAACCCACTCTCTGTCTCTCTCTCTCAAATGTAAATAAATAAATATTAAAAATAAAAATAATCGTATGTTATTTACATAGGACACATTTAAAGTAACTTAAGGATTGATAAGTAAATGTTATCAGAAAATTGGGAGACAGAAATTGAGATCTGTAATGTTACTATCAAATTAGGTGAAATTTAGGGTTAAAAAAATTCAAATATAATGATTTTTGAAATAAAATCAGAACCCATATATACCAAGCCATATAATATGATTTATGATTTATTGTGTTTACATATAAATTACTTTTCTTGCCATTTAAATTGAGCTCCTAATAATATTTGTTAAAGAAAACTAATAAAATTAATTTTGATAATTTTATTTTATTTTAGTAAACATTTTAACAAAAATTGAAACATCACATTATACTATTTAATGTCTATCCAGTTTCCAAGACAATCAGTAAAGCTTTTATAACATGAGTTACTTGTAACCAAATATGTTTATATGTATGTAAATTTAAAACTGATATAAGTCAAAAATATTTTGAGTATTTCCTCACTATCACATACAAAAATATTATGACCACGTTTTGAACTATTGGGGTATTACTTTGTGAATACTTCTTTTTTAAAAATTAATTTATTTATTTGAGAGAGCAAGAGAGAGAAAGAGGCAGAAACAGAGAGAGAATGAGCACGCCAGGGCTTCTAGCCTCTGCAAACGAACTCCAGACACACGCTCCACCTTGTGCATCTAACTTACGTGGGTTCTGGGGAATTGAATTGAGGTCCTTTGGCTTTGCAGGCAAGTGCCTTAACTGCTAAACCATCTCTCCAGCCTTGTGAATACTTCTTGATTATGAACTGAATGTGAATTTTTCAAAAAGGAAATAAGCAATGACATCACTAGAGGACTGATCTTTCATGCGAGAACTTACTGTTTATAACCACTGAAAGAGAAGATTTGGGACAAGTTGTCTTTTCCCTGACCTGGAAATTTATGGAATACTGCAGCAGATATGCGTAAAGGAATTTTATAACTGCAATGCCATCATTAAACCCGCTCAAATCCTCTTTGTTCTCCCTCCAAAGCAGCGTTCATCTCTGATACTAGCTGCAGAAGAACCCACATACCCAGGTGACATTTGGGAATATTCATCTGTGGTCTGGAGGACATAGGGTAGAGGATGAAGAGAAGAGGTTTCTCTATGACTTATCGGTACACATGATTGAAGAGAGTCCAGCTATGCAGGAAGTGTCTGAACTTACATAAGGCCATGTGTATTCCTAAAAAATTGTTTGTATATGTTCCATGACATGCAAGAGACCCCAAAACTGAGTGTGTCAGGTAAAGGTCTATTGTCTGGATCAAAGGGAGTTTGATTATAAAATATAATAAACAATTAAGATGTCTTATCACAAAATCTATGGGACATTGTGACAGGTATTCTTAAAGGAAAATGTATAACTTAGGTATCATTGTTTGAGAAATATCTATCAGTGTTCCCGCTGGTGCATTGGTAGCATGGCTGCTTTGGGGGTACCTAACAGCTCTCTGGTTGGATCTGAGGCCCACTGCACATGCCTGTACTAAAAGCCTGGTCAAAAACCTATGTGGGGGAAAGTTACTGCTGTATGGGAGAACCTATTACTGTTGTGTAGCTAAGACGATATGTTGGGCCCATCAAACACACACACACACACACACACACACACACACTCATGGTTCTAACATTTTTTGTAGAAACTTCTTTTTTATGGATAGCGGGAGACTACTGGGTATACAGAATATCTTCTTCTTTTTGTTACTTGTAACATAGTATGCAGTTGGCCATTCTCCTCAGCCACCAATTCAACAGTATGAATTCAATTTGACACCAGTCTCTATCTGAAAGCTCTCTGCTCAACCTATGGTTTATTTCCTAATATGTTCTCCACATCCCCATTCCATGACATTCCATTTCCCTCAGTCCTCTGCCCTCACTCTCTTTATTCTGGAGGCAAAGTGGTTGATTCCCTCCATGTCAGTCAGAGCTTTATGATATCCTTCATGATTCACCTGCCCATAAGGAGGTTTTCCCTGTATTTTTTGTCTATGTTAATCTTGCCTTCTATATATATAGTAAATATTTGACTTATTTACTTATAAGATAGAGAGAAAAAGGCAGATAGGGAGAGAGAGAGAATGGGCGCACCAGGGCCTCTAGCCACTGCAAATGAACTCCAGACACATGCACCACCCTGTGCATCTGTCTTTATGTGGGTCCTGGGGAGTTGAACCCAGTATATTGGGCTTTGCAAGCAAGTGCCTTAACCACTCAGCCATCTCTTTAGCCTTTGCTTTCTACATTGATACATAATTTCATTTCAACCTGTTCAAAACTCACTTTCCACTTCTGGACCTTGGTGTAGCCTATCTGTCCTACTGGCACCTAGCTAGCTCAGTTATTCTATGACACCAGCATTCTCAGTATTGCATTTTTCCCCAGGACTCTTCCCCATCAGTTAAACAATAATAGTAGCCAAAGCATACTGACCATTCCCCTGTTTCCATGCTTTACATTCACATCTTTTAATGATTGAATATGCATACATTAATCTAAGTTGTGGCAAGCTGAGTCTTTGAGAATATGAATTGCTCAAGTTCATGGGAATATCAAAAGTGGGACTCAGATCCTGTCCATACTTCAAAGTCAACTCTAAGGTCAATGCCATTAATGATCTAGCTTTTATGATGTCACTTACCTTTAACTATAGAGCTTATATTGGAGACTGATACAGGAGGAGTGCACCAGCCTTGGATACACAGTGAGGCTGTGTCTCAAAAAATAAATAAATAAAAAATGAAAACAAAATAGTAAAAGGTTATTGGGAAAGAGATTTTCTCATCTTAACTGTTTAATTTTTGGTTTGATTATTAATCATATTAATTAAATGAGTCCATTTTTATGTTCCTATGTGTGGCAACTCCTACTCCATCTAATACTATATCTTAGCTCAAACTTCTGTGGCTTTTGACATGAGTGTCAATACGATGGATTATTCTGTTCTGAAGTCCACTTCCCATAGCTCTGCTGGTACTGTAGTCTCCTGGTGATACTCCCCTCACACATCTTTCTCGAGGGGCTTCCTTTTTCTCCACCCACACAGTGCATCCCAAACAACTCTGTCTTTGAATATTTCAAAGTTTCAGATACCTTCCATAGTCAGAGTCTCCTCATACCATAGATCTCAGGAGGATCTCTTAACATCCAGACCTGAGTCTACAATCTCTCCATGGCCATCTCTTTCTGAAGAGCCTAAGATTATTGAACAAACTACTATTTCCTGTATGCCTTGAACCCTCAAGACTGACTTGTTTTGATTAGTGATGACCCTGTCTGCTCAGCTAAGATCTTTTGACTGTTGGCCTTTGTTTTTATTTTAGAGAGAGAGAGCAAGAGAGAGCATGTGAGAGAGAGATAGTTAGAGAGAATTGGTGTGCCAGGACCTCAGCCACTGAAGTCAAACTCCAGATGTTTGTGCCATCTAGTGGGCATACCTCACCTTTGTGCATCTGACGGTTGCTTTTTTTTTTTTTTTATTTGAGAGAGAATGAGGGTGCCAGCGGCCTCTCAGCCTCTGTGAACGAACTCCAGACATGTGCGCTCTCTTGTGGGCAAGTGCGGCATTGCGCCCTGGCGTCTCTTTGCGTCTGGCTAAACATGGGACCTGGAGATTGGAACTGGCGTTCTTAGGCTTGGCAGGCAGGCACTTAACCGCCAAGCCATCTCTCCAGCCCGGTTGCCTTTTTTTAAATCCTGTCTACCCAACTGGTCCCCAAATGCTATTTATTCTGTTTCAGAAGGATTTTAGCCTCTTTTTTCTCCCTTTCTCACCTCAGCTTGCACTCCTGATTTCCTGATCTCTCCTTGTGACTGTCACCTGTCATCATAACATGGGATGCTTCCCTCTGGTCATCCACTTCTAGATTTTTCCATGGTCACTTTCCATAAACAGGCCTCTCTTCAAACTCAGATGTGATGGGTCTAGGCTGTTTGTTTCCTTAGCCTTTTCTCTACACTACATCCATCCATTCCATTCTTTTTCAAAGGCCCACACAGTTCTGCCTGTGCACAGTTTTCTCACCACCTATTTGGCAATGTGTGCTGACCCTGGTCCTCACCTGCAGAAGAGCATGAGACTCACACCTGGCCCATTTGAATGGTTTAGAGATGGGGTGTAGATGGGGCCACTTAGCTCTGTGGTCTGACGGACCTCAACTAACCCTAACCCTACTGGAGTGGAAATTGTTTCTTATTGTAGACAGTACCATGTTGCTGGGATGAACATCCAAACCAGACACAACTTTTGGAGGAAGGGATTTATTTAAAGCTCACAGATTGAGGGGGGAGTTCTCTCAGTGGGTGAAGAAGCTGCTTCCATCCACCTGAGCAGAGAGAAACAACCAGAAGCAGTAGCGCACACGGGCTGCAAGCAGCAAGGGACCCCGCCAGAGCTCAGACTGCTCTGTATACTTTTTGGCTGGAACTGAGAACCATCCCCAGTGACACTTCAGAGCTGGATCCACCCTCAGTAACGCCTCTTTCAGCCAGGCAGTTGGAGACTAGCTTTAAAAGAACATGAGTCTATGAGGGACATGCACTGAAACTAGAGCAGTTCTTAAAGGGTGAACATGCTTTAGAGACTACAGTAACCCAGGTCAGCCTGGCCTACAGTGAGACCCACCTCAAAAAATACTAAAAAACAGCCTCTAGGAAAGACACTCCTTGCATGTGCACGTGTGCACGCATGCATACACACGGAAAGCCCATGCTTGAAAATCTCTTTCACCTTCACACTCACATAGTGGATCAGAAAAGGCAAAGAAAACAGATAGGAAGGGACTCAGGGCTTAAAACAATATCATCCATGTCACAAACAAAGAAACAAAGAAACAAAGAAACAAAAAATCCAGAAACAAAACGCATGAAGAGAGCAAGTAAGAAAATGCTGTCAGGCAACAGGAAATCGTCTACTTTCCCAGCCACACACTTCACACTTGTGTTCGGGTGGAACACCAGGACAAACGGAGCCGAGGTGAAGATGAGAGAGGCTTACACGCAGAGTCAGGCTCCTTTCTATGGATCAAAACATCCATTTAGGATGAGCCTTAGCATCAGACCCAGGTGTGTAAGGGAGAGAGACCTGATTGGTTGGTGGACTCACGAGGCTGACTGAAGGTGGACCAGCCAGTTCAGCTGTGCTAAGCTGAGAAAACAGCAGGAAGCTGCTCTCAGAGAATGTTGCTTGCAGCCATCTTGGATGAGACTGGATTAGATGTGGGCTCTTGTCCTTCTAGGGCAGGCAAGGTGACACCCACGTTCTCCTTGGACTTTTGTTCCTGCCTGGCTACACATAAAATACCTATCTTTTTCCTCCTTCAGCAAGAGACTCTGGCTTAAATAAGAATGGCCAAAAGAAAGATGAAACTGCATACTCAATGTCAAGTTCAGCTCTGGCCACCACAGGACAATATCCCTTGCTACAGACAAATGCACTGGGTGCTCCAAGGGCACATACACATACGTAAACCACATGCACACACACACACACACACACACACACACACACACACACACACATCAGAAAGCATAAATGCTAAAGAATTTTAATGTATCAAATACATTACAATGTAGTATATCTATAAGGTATCAGTGTTAAATAATTACCAAAGATGTTGATTTGGAGCAATACAGAGACATTGGAAGTGTCCTAATGAGAGAGAGTAGGCAGTTAGGGTGACTGGGCCCCTGAAAGCAAAGAACACCAGAAAGTCTGCACTTGCTAGAAATCAGGGATGATCTGCCTTCTTATCTCTTGCCTAGTTCCCTAGACCTGTTTTTCCAAACAATCTGTACCCCTCCTAGGAGGAAGGTCTTTGATTTAAACATTGTGATTGGTCAAGTTCAGCCCCTGGAACATGGCATCAGGGCAAGTCTCTTCCTGAGACAGCCCCTAGCCCTAACCAACCAGCTATTTCTCTGTTTCACCTGAGCCAGAAGACAAAGCCCACCACTACCTTTGCAAGAAGAGGGCACATTTTCAGAGCTGCCTGACCACTTGGGAACTTCCAGCTGCTGGTGAGTTTCCCCTGGGCTGGGCCTGTGTTTTAGGTCCAGCTAGGCCAGCCGAGGGGAAGGCCTTCTAGCCCTTACCCTCCACATGGGCTCTTTATCCCCTCCAGCTCCCCACCAGGCAGGAGCTCTTTGAAATTTCTTTTCTCTTTTATTCTGTCCACAGTTTTCCCAGGTCTTCCATGTAGGATCTCTAAGTATGTGATTGCCTTTTTCTTGGTTCTGTACTTCTCTCAATAAATATAATAATTTAATAATTATCCATTTCAGTCTTTTTTATTCAATCATTTGATTAAAATTAGAAACAAACCTTGGGGTTGGGGTTTAAGGACTTTCCTGGACCCGAGCACCCCATTATACTGTATTATGTGCTGGACTCGTTCCTGTACTAGCTGCTATCTCCTTAGAGTCCTGAGGACACATAACTTGTGATCCTTGGATAAAAACTCAAGAGGTGGTATCTGCACTGTGTGGTCACCAAATGGGTCATCCATTGCCGTCCAGTCTCGTGAAATCCCATGTGATGTCACATTGCATGCGGTGTGAAAACAAGTGGAAGTGTTTATGAAGGTCTCACGTCTGCCTGATTCACCCTAAGCCCAGTGCACATAACCCTGACCTTGCAGGGGAGCCGCGTGTTCTCATCAGCCCAGGCACCAGGCCTCTATGGCTTCACGGAGGATTAGTAGGCTCTGTCTTACTTGTTCTGAATCTTATAATACCACTTTATGCTAGGCTCACAAAATCCCACCACACTGGCCCACTTTGGCTTCTTCTCTTGGATGTCAAGACTAATACAAAATGAAAAAGAACCAGGATGGAAGCTAGGAGGGACCGGTGAATTTAAAAAAAAAAAAATGAGTGGCTTTGAAAGGATAATTGCAGAGAAGAGAGGGACAACACTCTTTTCAAAAGCGTGACTAACCCCTGAGGTTGACCAAAAGCAGGGCACAATTCAAAGGAGTTAGATCAGCTTGACTCCTGACCTTTTGCCATTTTCAATGAAAGAAGCCAGCTCAATCTATTTTGGCTCCGTTCTAGAGCTGGCCGTGATTTATCTCAGAACCCGTCTTTCACACTTCAAGTTTTCTTATATAATTCAACACTTGAACAGAGTGTGTGTTTGACCTTATAATTGTATTAATACTCTCTTTATAGAGCCTAGACTAAAATAGCTTAATGTCCTTATTTTCACCTTTAGAAGTGCGAACCTTGGACAAAGTCACCCCCCCACACACAAAGTAAGAAGTGTTTTATTTAGATTTGCCCCCCCCCCTTCCCTTGGAATGTTTTGTTGTAGGATGGATTAGCACATGAATAATTAAAATGTTCAATGTACAGGGCAGAGATAACTAAATAATTATAGACAAAGCTCATTTGTATTTAAACTAAAAGGTGTTGTGGAGGAGAGATGGGGACAATGGGTATTACATTTCTCCTTAAAAGATAAATACTTCTGTCCCTTTATACTTTTAATAGTGGTGCAAACCTTAGAAACCCCGGGCTGCTTCTCCTCTTTCATTTTAACCTATTAGCCAGATCTCCTGGTACCCTCAGAGCTATGTAGCATGGATTTCTGGGTTATTATAACTTAAAAAAATATTTATTTGTTTATTTATTTTAGGGTGATTGTGGAGAGAGAGATCATGGGTGCACTGGGCTTCTTGTCACTGCAAAAGTGGACTCCACACTCGGGTTCCACATTGTGCATCTGGCTTTATGTGGGCACTGGCAAATCAAATCATACCCAGGCCAGCACGCTTTGCAAGCAAGACCATTTAACTGTTGATCCAGCCCCTCATCCTGGTAATATTTTACTACAAGTACTGAATGGAAAGAAGTGGTATCTGTTTTTACTATAGATGTGTTACAGAAATGAAACCATTTACAGATTGTTAAAGTTGTTAGAAACAAAGGTTTGGGTTGCAATTCTGTTAGAGGATGAGAAGTCTTATAGTAGAGGCTTGGAGCCCAGAAAAGGAAGGAAGGAAAGGAAGAGAGACAAGAAAGAGAGGGGCAGATCATTGGGAAAATGGGAGCTAGGAGAAAGAGCAGTTGGGAAAAGGGTGACACCAGGAGTCCAGGAGCACCTGTGGGCTTCACATCTTGCCACCAAAGCTGGGAAATAGAAGCAAGAGTGAGCTAGCTCTGGCCTGGGGGGTCTCGGTCTATAATGTTAAGGCTCACCTCCAGTGACACCTCTCCTCCAGCAAGGCTCCACCTCTCAAATTGCCACTACATATGGATTGATCACAAACACATGAGACTATGGGGGACACTTCACATTCAAACTATCACACTGACACACCTAATTTAATGGTAATGTTAAATTTAATAGTAATGTTCATTTTATTTGATTTTAAGAGCTTCATTTACAATTTTCCTGTGAAACATATATCAGTTTGAAAATTTTACAGATTATCAATATCACATGTTTATATGATTTGTTTTAAAGTCTACCTTAGGCTCCGCTGTGAACGTTTTTCAAGTGGTAAACTTGAGGCATGCTGAGACTAAGATGGTTACACATATACAGGTGCACACATACATACCCATACATACCTGTTCTGTGAGAAGTTAAGGCTACTACAGTTTGCTTATGCTATAATTCTCATTATACCATTATAAAGCACTGGTGGTAAGTAAAAGCATCACTCAATGATATGTCATTCTGGAAGGTCAAAAAGAGTGTGTCCACAGTGCTGACACAGGCCATAAGGTGTCAAAGAAAAATAACTTTTTAAAACTGCAAGTAAAGTATTTTTGCAGAAGTGAGAAGAGATTAAAGCTTCATTTGCTAAAGAACTCAAGGTTAAGTCTTCTGTCTGGCATCACTGTCAAATCCATTCATGTGGACATTGCTTTTGGAGAGAGCTAGGGGTGATGTGTCCCTATTTCCACCTCCACCCCACCCCTACTGCTTCCTTAAAATGGCTGAAAAATAGAAGAACATTTGGAAAAGTCATAGGGAGCATTAGTTGACAGACTTTGTCTTCCCTCTGCAAAGGAACAAATTATAGATTTTTATCATCAGTAAGAGAAATAGCAAAGCAAGACCAAAAGTGGCCTTATATATAGTAGAAAAATTGGTGCTAAGGGAAATCATTCGTTCATATAATGTTTCAGAATTGCAGTTGAGAATTCCCATCTAGCTTGAGAGCCAAGCTGGGAGATAGTGACAAAACTCAAGTGAGTTAAACTGTACTTTGGACTGGTGTAAGTCACTGGTTTCCATGCATGTTTGCAGTTCTCCACTCTTTCTGGGCATAAGGTAGAAATGAACTCCTTGCCTTCCCTGATGTTCAGTGTGGTCTGAGACTGGCCGAGGCCAGTCACATATGAGTAGCAGTGGCCACAGGCACCATGGGCACTCACCATGCCCTCTTCCCTCGTGCTCAGCAGCATTGGCCATTGGCACTCTGGGTAGTCATCAGGCCCTGTTCCCTGGGCTTCTGCACTGGATCAGACTGGAGGCTCCATCAGCCTGAGACTCCTCCCAGTGGAGGCAACATGGCGCTGAGGACAGCACTGGCTGGAAAGGAAGTAAGTGTTGTGCATGAGGTGACAGTTTATAACCACACTGATCCTGATAGTTGCATTGACGACCCAAGAATAGTTAGAATAGTTAAACTCCATATTCATGCAGAGGCAAAAGAATCCAAGGAAAGAAATAAAAGAGTATAAAAAATAATAATAAAACTTGGGCTGGAGTGATGGTTTAACTGTTAAGGCATTTGCCCATGAACCCTGAGACCGCAGGTCCAATTCCCTGGTACCCACATAAGCCACATGCACAAGATGGTGCATGTGTTTTGAGTTTGTTTGCAGTGGCTGGGGTCCCTGGTGCTCCCATTCTTTCTGTCTTTATCTGTCTGTTCCCCTTTCTCTTTCTCCTTCTATCTCTCAAATAAATACATAAATAAAACATTTTAAAAAATAGTAAAACTAAAAATAAAAATCCAGAACATGTCACACACAATGTGATAAAGCATAAGCAATGTGATGGTGCATAGATCGTGTGATGTAGCACAGATTATATGACACAGCACAGGTCATGTGATATAGTGTGGGTCATGTGATCCAGAACAGATTATGTGATACAGCACAGATCATGTGATGAAACACAGGTGATGTGATACTGCACAGGTCATGTCATACAGCACAGGTCATGTGATACAGCACAGGTGACATGATACAATATAGGTCATGTGATATAGCACAGGTCATGTGATACACCATGGGTCATGTAATAGAGCACAGGTGATGTGACACAGCATGGGTCATGTGATGCAGCACAGGTCATGAGGTCAGTACAGGTGACGTGACATAGCAGGGGACATGTGGTACAGCAGGCTAACAGAGTGCTCTCACACCAAGCGCGGGTTAGATGCATGCTTAGAAGAGATCTGCCTCCTGGACTTGGTAACGGCAGCAGAGCTCACAAATGAAGAGGTCATAATGAAGGCAGTGATAAAGTAGACTAAAGGAGCTGACGGAGGTGAAGATAGATAGGGTTAGGGAACTGGATGGCTGGGAAGATAGCTGAGCAGACTGCTTGCAAAGCCTTAGGCCTGGGTTGGACTCCTTAGTACCTATGTAAAGCCAGACACACAATGTGGTGTGTGCATCTGGAGTTCACTTTCAGTAGCAGAAGGCCTGGACACACACATTCTCTCACAATGTTTTTCTTCTTACAAATAAATATATTTTTAAAAGGGACCTGGAGTCAGGTATAATGGCGCACACCTTTTATTCCAGCACTCGGGAGGCAGAGGTAGGAGGATGACTGTGAGTTCAAGGAGGCTACACTGAGACTACAGTGTGAATTCCAGGTCAGCCTGGGCTAGAGCGAGACCCTAACTCAAAAAAAGAAAGAAAGAAAGAAAGGAAGAAAGAAAGAAAGAAAGGGAGCTGGAGGAGATATTGAATTTAGCCATTGAAAATGCAAAAGGGAAGTGGGAAATTTTAATTGGGATAGTATGGACCAAAATAGATACTATAGAAAGAAGAGAAAGGACCCTCCTCACTAAGCACTCAGTGCTTTCCTCATAAATAAAAATAAGTGGGCTTGAGAGATGGCTTAGCTGTTAAGGCACCTGCCTGCAAAGCCTAAGAACCTGGGTTCAATTGCCCAGTCCCCAAGTAAGCCAGGCACTCAACTGGCACATGCATCTGGAGTTCATTTGGTGCAGCTGGATGTTCTGGCACACATATTCTGTCACTCTCTCTCCCTCAAACAAATAATAAATAAAATATATTTTAAAAACTTGAAATGTTTGCCAGGTGTGCTGGTTCATTAAAAAAAGAAATAAGATGGGCTGGGGAAATGGCTTAGTGGTTGAGGCGCCTGCCTGCTAAGCTTAAGAACCCAGTTCCAATCTCCAGGTCCCACGTTTAGCCAGATGCAAAGTGACACAAGGGCGCAATGTCGCACTTTCCCACAAGGGGGCGCACTCATCTGGATTTCGTTCACAGCAGCTGGAGAGACTGCTGGTGCACCCATTCTCTATCTGTCTCTCTCTCCCTCTCTCTCTGTGTCTCTCTCCAAAAATAAAAAAAAAGTAATAAAATAAATGAACACATTACTAAAACAAAATCACTGTTCAATTTGACAACTGTGGGAGACATGAATTGATATTCAGAGAAACAAAGAATGGCATGGCTGACGAAAATATCTAGCTAATTAAAAGGTCAAAACTATTGCTTACATGCCTGATTATACAGAGAGGAACAATTGAAAATGAGTGACAAGAAAAGCAATTTAGCAATAAATATTAAATTTTTAACAAAAGAAGATATTAGATATAGTTGGACTTTATGTGGTGATTATTGTCTAAGAATAGACAGATGGGCTGGGGGGATGGAATAGACAGATGGCTGCTCACAAAGCCTACTGGCTCAGTTTGAATTCCCCAGCACCATGTAAAGTCAGATGCAGAAAGTGGCACATGCACCTGAAGTTCTTTTGCAATAGCAAAAAAGTCCTGGTGTACCCATAGGCATAGTCTCTCTCTCTCTCTCTCTCTCTGTTTGCAAATCAACAAATTAATTAATTGTAACTAGTAAAAGTTGGTATTAGAAAAGAGAAGTAGGGCTGGAGAGATGGCTCAGTGCTTAAGGCACTTGCCTGCAAAGCCTAATGACCCAGGTTTGAGTCCCTAGCACCCACATAAAGCCAGATGCACAAAGTGGTACATTTACCTGGAGTTTGTTTGCAGCGGCTAAGAGGCCTGGTGCACCCATTCTCATTCTTTCTTTCTCTCTCTCTTTCCTTGCAAATAAATAATAAATAAAATTTAAAATTCGAAAAGAGTGATAATTATAACTAACATCACTCACCATGAAAAATTAAAATAAATCAAAGAATCACCTCTAGCAGGGGCCTTGGCCTCCAAAAGACAAGAACATCATGTGTTTCAAGTTTCTGACAAAGAAGACAGTCTCTACTGCACTTTGCAATATTAAAACACCAATATAGTTATGATCATAAAACAGCTAAAAAATTGCACTAGCAATCGGTAAGATAGGTCTAAGTTTTAATAAAGTGCAAACAATTTGGCTGTACATGCATATAACTCATGAAAAAGAATATTTTGATTTTTAAATTATGATCATAATCGAATATAATGTATTGCATTCATAACACCATGATGAATACCAACAAGTCCTCTGTGTTGTCCCTCAGCAGGATGTAGGCAGGGAAGAGGGGATATAAGAGGATATCAGGAAGGGAAAGGTATCAGCACATGGTTTGTCCATACAATAAAGTGAATAACTAATTTTAAAATTATTTAAAATTCTGTTTTTTTTTTTTTTGGTTTTTCCAGGTAGGGTCTCACTCTAGCTCTGGATGACCGGAATTCACTATGTAGTCTCAGGGTGGCCTTGAACTCACAGCAATCCTCCTACCTCTGCCTCCCGAGTGCTGGGATTAAAGGCATGCGCCACCACGCCTGGCTAAAATATTGATTTTTAAATCATATATTGTGTCATAACTTGTTAAATTGTGTGCTACATTGAAAATAACCTATCTGATAGTATTTCATTTGTGGTAGGAAAATACATACTATAGGGCTGGAGGGATGGCTTAGTGGTTAACATGCTTGCCTGGGAAACCTAAGAACCCAGGTTCAGTTCCCCAGCACTCACATAAAGCCAGATGCACAAGGTGGTGCATGCATGTGGAGTTCATTTGCAGTGGCTAGAGGCCCTGACACATCCATTTTCTCTATCTGCCTCTCCCTTTCTCTCTGTCTCTAATAAAAAAAATACATAATATGGATATACTCTTGAAAAGACAAAAAATATATGTTCTCAGCATTTTTCTTGAAAGTTATGTTATAATATCCATGCAAATAAAATGGACAGAGCTGACCATAAACTCTAGAAAGGAGACAACATTGTAATTGAAGCCGTATGGCTTTCTCCCTTAAAACACACTTTCTCCATGTGTACAGCCTGAAGAACCCAAGTTAATGGCTTGACTTTAATTATAAAGCAGATTAACTCTCCTCCAACATAAAAGGCAATAATGGATAAAATAATGTTTCACAAATCACATTCCATGCCTAGGTGGACTGATCAAAGTCAAAGGAAGTCCTCACGAGGAGAGAAATCATGTGGAAGAGCTGACAGCACACATCTGAGTGCTGGAGAGGCCCCACAGTGCTGCAAGTCGTGCGTTTATGAGAGGAGAGCAGAGCCGAGGAGGAAACCAGATAGGCAGTCCATCTGCCCAAAGGGAGGCTGGGAACTGTCTTCACTCCCAGCAATCTATCATTGAGGAAAGGAATCCAGATGGGAGGGGGAGGTAGCAGTTGAGGGTGTGGAGGCCAGTTTAGATGATCATCGGAGAACTAGTATGCACAAATCCTACTCCTTTTTTAATTTTTATTTTTTTTAGTTTTTCAAGGTAGGGTTTCACTCTGGTCCAGGCTGACCTGGAATCCACTATGTAGTCTCAGGATGGCCTTGAACTCTCAGCGATCCTCCTACCTCTGCCTCCCGAGTTCTGGGATTAAAGGCGTGTGCCACCATGCCCAGCCAGATTCTACTCTTTTTAAAACTATTCCTAGACCAAGAAAAAGAAGACTCCCTGACATAACTACTAGATATTTTATTTTGCTTTAGATAGAGAAATAAGACAAAAATTTAAGGCTGAGAGATGGCTCAGCAGTTAAGGTGCTTGTCTGCAAAACCCTAAGGGCCTGGGTTCAATATCCCAATACCCACATAAAACCAGAGTCTGGAGTTTGTTTGCGGTGGCTAGAGGCCCTGTCCTGCTCGCGCTTTCTGTCTCTCTCGCTCTCATAGATAAAGTAAAGTATATAAAAACTTTTAAAAATATGAAACCACAAATATTAAGTGACTAAGAATAACTTCAATGAAAGGCACGTGAGGCCTTGATGGAGAAATATTAAAACTAACTGCAGACACTCGAATGTGTAGAGAGATGGATTCACGTGCAAATGGTAGGGACCAAGTAAATCTGCAGATTCAATGCCATTAATTCAATTTAAAAGCCCGGCAGAGATACTCCATCGGATTTGGAATCTTCACTAAGGTTATAAAAATTCAAGGCCCGCCCCCCAGTGACCGACCTCCTAAAGGTTCCACAACCTTCTAAACAGTGCAACCAGCAGTGGACCACATGTTCAAACACATCACCTACGGGGCATTTTACATTCAGACTAACACTAGAACATGACTATACTCCCATTAGAAGGCTGAGGGTGGAAGAACCTGAGTACAAGGCCAACCTGGGCTACAGAGGGAGACTCTGTCTCAAAAACTCAACACAAACAAAAGCAATCAAACATGAGTACGAACACAGCATTCACAAGAGAAAAAAAGAGAATTTCATAATAAAAATGTATAGCTTATTTGTAGCTAGATTGTGAATGAAATGCTAGAAATCCAAGTTACAAGTCACAATAGAAACCAGACATTGCAAACAAACACTTTAAACGGTGGCCTATTCAATGTTGGTGAGGACGAGGCGAGAACAGATTTCTCCTTCACACCTAGCGGATGATCAGTGGTTTTATGAAATAATTTTGAAGATAAAATAGGTCAAGAGATTGTGACATTGAAAATTTATGTTGCTACCATATAGAAATGCGACCTAATTTATGGTTTAAAAAATTCTCATGCCCTGTAAAGGAACATGAATAAGAAATTATACATCACCTCTGTCTACATAGTATAAGCACAGAAACAATGTAAATGCTAACAATGAGGAAAATGCGTGAAGGACAGTGTGCTGTGGATAAATACAGACGTGTATTTAGTACTAGAGAAGGGGGTGCACGCACGATCACGAGATGCAAACTCAAATCCACAGTGATGAGCAACACAACATAGAGTGAATAGCAAAGAATACATATAACGTGTTGCTTCTGATACACATTTTAAATACACCAGACTCCAGGGCTGAGAGATTTCTCTGTAGTTAAAGTGTTTGCTTGCAAAGCCTAATGGCCTGGGTTTGACTCCCTAATACCCATGTAAAGCCAGTGCACAAAGTGGCACATGCGTCTGGAGTGTCTGTGGCCTTCTTTGGAGAACTGTCAGAGCAGTTCATGTCCCATTTCTTGACTGGTCCAATTATGTAAGCATCATTTATGTTGAAAAGCCTGTCTTTTTTTTTTTTTTTTTCTGATACAGGTTTTGGGCACCTTTGTCAAAAATTATGTACCCATAGCTATGTGGGTTTATCTCCAGTTCTTCTTGTATGTTCTATTGCTCTGCAATTCTGTTTGTGAGCCATTTCCCATACTGTCTTTATTAGTATCACTGTGTAGTATTGTTTGAGGTCAGGTAATGTGATGCTTCGGGCTGTGTTCTTTCTGCTTAGAATTGCTTTGTTGTTCTGTGTGTGTGTGTGTGTGTGTGTGTGTGTGTGTGTGTGTGTGTGTTATTATTTCTTTGAGAGAGAGAAAGAAAGAGGCAAAGAGAGAGAGAATGAGAGCGCCAGGGCCTTCAGCCACCGCAAACAAATTCCAGAGGCATGTGCCCCCTTGTGCACATGTGCAATACTGCATGCTTGTATCACTGTGTCTGGCTTACGTGGGACCTTGAGATTCAAACATGAGTTCTGAGGCTTCTCAGGCAAGCGCCTTAAGTGCTAAGCCATCCCTCCAGCCCTATTTGTGTGTGTAATGTTTTGTTTTTTTCCAGAGGTATTTTACTTCATTGGTAAGGTTTGTCCTCAAATATTTTATTTTAAAAAATAAATAAAAATAGTTTTGTTTATTATCAAGCACAGAGAGACAAACAAAGAATAGGTATGCCAGGGCCTCTAGCTGCTGCAAATGAACTCCAGGTGCATGTGCCATCTTGTGCATCTGGCTTATATAGGTACTGAGGAATTGAACTCTGGACATTGGGCTTTTTAGGCAAACACCTTAACTCCTGAGCCATCTTGCCAGCCCTATAATTGTATCTTTACCAATTTTTGTTATGAGAGTTATACTGGCTGGATAGAATGACTTTATTAGTGTTCTTTCTATTTCTATTGTAAGAAGCAGTTTGAGAAATATTGGTTAGATTTTCCATGAAAGTTTGGTAAATCTGTCTGGCCCTGGCTTCTCTTTGTGGGGAAATTTAATTTTACTTCAATTTCATTGGCTGTTATGGGTCTGTTTTGGTTATTTATATTTTCTGCCTTTAATTTTAGTAGATTATATACATTTAGAAATTTATTCATTTCTTCTAGATTTTTCATTTTGTTGTAATGGAGGTTTTCAAAATATCTCTCTAATGAAGTTCTGGATTTAACTGCAATCCCCCCACCACCACCCCTCAACACACACATTATCATTTCTAATGTCATTAAGTTCTGTGTTTTAGTTAGGTTGGCAAGGAAATTCATCAGTCTTGTTAATCATTATTTACTATTTATTTTTATTTATTTGAAAGAGAGAGAATGGGCACAGCAGGACTACAAACCACTGCAAACGAACTCTAGACACATGTGCCACCTTGTACATCTGACTTCAAGTGGGTACTGGGGAATTGAACCTGGGTTTTTTGGCTTTGCAGGCAAGTGCCTTAACTGCTAAGTCATCTCTCCAGCCCTTGTTGATCTTTTTGAAGAACTAACTCTTGGTTTGATAAACTCTATGTACTGGTCTTTTAGTCTATCCCATTCATTTCTGCCCTGATCTTTATGCTTTCTTGCCCTCTGTCTGCTCCCTTATGTTTTGTTGGCCTTGGCTTCTGTTTTTATGCCAGAACATGCTGTTTTGATTACTATAGCTTTGTTATATAATTTTAAGTAGAGCTCCAGCTCTGTTTGTTTTATTCAAGCTTTTCTTGTCTTTTTTTTTTTTTTTTCAAGGTAGGGTCTTGCTATAGCCCAGACTGACCTGGAATTCATTATGTAGTCTCAGGGTAGCCTTGAACTCATGGTGATCCTCCTACTTCTGCCTCCCAAGTGCTGAGATTAAAGGCATGCACCACCATGCCAACATCCTTGTCTATTTTTGCTTTTGTCTTTCCACATGATTTTCAAATTTGTGTTTTTTTTAAAGACAAGATAATTGTGCCTTTCATTGAAATTGCATGATATCTACAGATGGTTTTGTGTGTCCTAGACATTTTATGTTATTAATTCTTCCAGTTCTTAAAAATTAAACATCATTTTATTCATTCATATCTTTTTCAACCTCTTTTGCTGAAGCTTTACAGTAGTTGGTGAGCAGGGCTTTCATTTCTTTGGCTAAATTTAGGGCTTTTCTTTTAATATTTATTTATTTATTTATTTGAGAGAGAAGGAGAGAGAATGGGCATGTCAGGGCCTCTAGCCACTGCAAACAAATCCAGACACATGTGCCACTGCATCTGACTTATGTGGGTATAGGGGAATTGAACCTGGATCCTTTAGCTTTGCAGGTAAGCACCTTAAGTGCTAAGCTATCGCTCCAGCCCCAAGGATTTTTTAAACGAAATTAATGTAGCATTTTAACTTAAAAAAAAATATATATATATATATATATATATATATATATATATATATATATATATATATATATTTGCAAGCAGAGAGAGACAGAAGAGAGAAAGAGAGAGAAGAGAGAGAAAGTGAGAATGGGCACTCCATGGCCTCCAGCCACTGCACATGAACTCCAGAAAGACTTTGTCCATCTGCCTTACAAGGATACTGGGAATTGAACTTGGGTCCTTAGGTTTTGCAGGCAAGCACCTTAACCACTGAGCCACGTCTCCATCCCTAAGGTAGCATTTAAAAAATTTTTAATTTAATTTATTTATTTGAGAGAGTGAGAAAGGGAAAGAGGCAGACAGAGAGAGAGAGAGAGAGAGAAAGAGAGAGAGAGAATAGGCATGCCAGGGCCTCCAACCACTGCAATGAACTCCAGATGCGTGTGCCACCCTGTGCATCTGGCTTATGTGGGTCCTGGGGAATTGAACTGAGGTCCTTTGGCTTTGCAGGCAAATGCCTTAACTGCTAAGCCATCTCTTCAGTCCCCTAATATAGCATTTTAAATGAGGTGTTCTTCTGTTCTTTTTCAGATAATTTGTTGTTAGTGTATTGAAACATCAATATTGTATTAATTTTTAGATGGTAAAACTATGGCTTGGCTTATTAAAGTTGTGACCCAGTGAGTTTTGGTGTACCCTTACACATTCATATGTTTAAGATTATGTCATCTGCAAACAGCAGCAGCCTCACTTCTTCCTGCCACTCTGGATATGAACTGGTATTCCAGTGTGTCCTACTTTTGTTGTTTGTGTATGCATGCTCATGTGTATGTGTGCATATTATTTGTGTATGTGTGTGTGTGTGTGTGTGTGTGCAGAGGTCAGAGGACAACCTGTGGTATCAGTCTTTGCCTTGCACTTTGTTTGAGATAGGATCTGGTTTCCCTTCTCCAAGACCAGACTAGCTGGCGCACAAGCTTCAAGATTCTCCCCACTCCCACTCCCATTGCCATAGGCACACTGGCATTGTAGAAGTGGACACATTTTGCATCTGGCTGTATATGGATTCTAGGAGTCCAAATCCCAGTCTTCAGCCTTTCACAACAAGCACTTTTGACCATCAAGCCAACTCCCCAGACCTAATGTATTTTAAAATCATGTTTATTTCATTGTCTTCCTTCCATCTCTTCCAATTCCTATCTGTAATCTCCTTTACAAACATGTTAGTTCCTCATGGCCAAGACTGTTGCTTTGAAGAGATATTTTAGCAATGCACTTCTTTAATTTTGCTGGTGTTTTGGTTAATTATTGGAGCTCCATTCCTATTAATTATTAAAATTTTAATTCACACATATAAATCAAGTATACACAAGCATGGGTTTCTTTATGACATTTGCATACATGTGTATAAGGTATTTTGACCACATTTTAAAAGATTATTCATTTGTTTGAGAGAGAGAGAAAATGGGTGCACCAGGGCTTTTAGCCACTGTAAACGAACTCCAGACACATGTGCCACCTTGTGTATCTGGCTTAAGTGGGTCCTGAGGAATTGAATCTGGGTCCTTAGGCTTCACAGGCAAGTGCCTTAATCACTAGCCCCTCTGACCACATTTTAATCTTAAAAGAACTGATAGTCATTGTGATGGTTAAGTTTGTGTCAACTTGATTTGTTTAGGAATCCACAGACATTCCTCATAAGTGTGTCTCTGAGGCTGCCTCTAGGAAGGATTAACTAAAGGAAGAATCCTTCTCCCAGGGGTAAGGCCTTCTCCCAGAGTGGGCATCCAAGAGTGGGCGGCCCCTCTTGGAGGAGGGGGCTGGTTGATAAAAAGGAGCGTTGGGAAGAAAGGCTCTCTCTCCCACCTGGCTGCCGGTGCTTCTAGCTGCTTGCCACTGGGTGCTTGCTGCTTGGTGTTTTCCGCTTGGTACTTGCTGCTTGGTGCTTCTGCTCTCCAGTGTGGACTGAAGACCAGGGTGGACTGAAGAGCAGCGTCTCTCCAGGAAGCCTCCAGGCCTTCAGTGCTGGATTGGGACTGCTGAGGCCTCCAGCCTCGTGACTGAGCAGCTACCGGGTTTCTTGACTCTTGGACCTGCAACCTGCTATTGCTGGACTGTGTAAGCTAATCCAATAAATTCCCTTTTAATACAATTCATTCTATCCATTCTGTTCCTCTAGAGAACCATGACTAATACAGTCATTTTAAAGCAAACTTGCAAAGATATTTATCATCCTATTAGTTATTAAACTCACTATATACCCATTCAATTTTTCCACATCTAGTGAACCCTGAAGTCAGTTGGAGAAGAGATGCCAGTCTGTTATTGGCCCCTACCATGACTCAACTCACACATTTGAATTATGGTGAAAATTGTTCTATGACACATTTTAATAATAAAAGCACCTAGGCTCTATCTTTTCTGCTCTGCCTCCTCTTTGAATTAAGTGGGATTAAACAGTGTTACAATTGCTTTTGTTTTAGAGCTTTCTAGTGTAACACAGTCACAATTTTATTGGGTTTGGCAAGAAAATGCAGGAAAGTATACAGGTGTCTCTGCAAGCACTTTTAGGGATTTTGAAGTATGTGTTTGCTGATTTCTGGAGCTTTCTGTCATTGAGATGAGGTGAACATTATATTTCCATAATGGAAATTGGGTCATTTCACAATCTTTGTTTTTCACTTTTTGGATGTGTCTTTTATTTTGTTATTCACTTATTTTTTTCTTTAGGCATTCTCTTTCCCACTCAAAACATTCTCCACAGAACGAACTTGAGAAGCACAGGTGGAGTGTAGCCTGCCAAGAGGAAAGGGGACTGATTTTTTCATCCATGCTGCTTTTTCCCATTTTGTACTTGAATTTTAAGTTTCTGCCCATTTTCTCTTTCCACTTCTGCACCTACCTAGCATTTTGTAAAATGCCCATTAAGTCATTGAGTTTGACAAACTCCACTATGTTTCTGACTATCCTGTGACTTTTGAAATGCTTAACAACTTAACAACTTAATATATATATTTTTAATTTAATAGCTCACATTTTTCTGTAACTTTATTTAATTTTTTAATTAAATTAATAAATTAAATTAATAAGCTTAGGTGTTCTGAATGCTAGGGTCCCAGCTCATGGAGATTTGGAAATTTACACCTTCTGGAAGCAGTGTATTGTTGGGGGCAGGCTTATGGATATAACAGCCAGCTCCCCCTTGCCAGTGCTTGGTACACTCTCCTGTTGTTACTGTCCATCCGACATTGGCCAAAAGGGTGGTGTCCACCTCTGCTCATGCCATCGTTTTTCCTTGCCATCATGGAGCATCCCCTGGAGTCTGTAAGCCAAAATAAACCTTTTTTTCCCAAAAAACTGCTCTTGGTTGGGTGATTTCTGCCAACAATGTAAACCTGACTCATCTTATGAGTCAAGCATTAGAAACCTGAGAAGACGTTCAGTTCACTCTGTCCTGTACTGTGCATGATCATCCTCCTGAAATGTGGTCACTATTAATGAGAGTCACTATCAATGCTTAGTTTTCTCTGCTTCCCCAAACCCTAAAAATCATACTTGTAGTTGCAATTATTATTTTGGATATATATATACACACACATACATACACACACACACATATAAAATGGACAATAAAATGCATTTTACATTGAACATGTTTTCGCTGTAATACTGTATCACAGGCTTCCAGTTCAATACAGCTAAGCCATGCATTTTTAAAAACTTAATTTAATTTATCATACATATATTATAACATGGCATATTCTTTTATCCCCTCACCCCTGCTCCTGTTACCCTGGGTCTGTGGGGTTATGGTATTCATTCTGGGGTGATGAAGGGCTCAGTCGTTGTGGTATGGCAGTGGACCACGACTCAGGGTATTTCTACCCACTCTGTGGCTCTTATAATCTTTCTGCACACTCTTCTGCAATGTTCCCTGAGCCATGGCAGGCCTGTTGGCAGTCTGATTTAGTGTGGAGTTCTCTGTAACCTCTGGATTTCTGCTTTGATGGATTTTGATTGACCACCGTGTCTGTCCCCATCACCTTGGGGCTGGTTGTCAGGCTAGCGGTATTTATGTGGTTGCTTACTCTGCAATTTCTCCTGGGCCCTGGAAGATGTGGTAGAGGTGGTACATCTCATGGTGGGCAGTCAGCTATCTTCTTATCTTATTGATGGATCTTGCTTCTCCATTTTCTCTGCCATCTGTAAATAATGCAGATTCTCCAACCAAGAATGAGAACATATATTTTATTTAAAATATTTTCCGGTGTAACATATTTTAATGTTACGCATAAATATCTTACCATACTTTTCTTTACTGTAGAAGAAAATCCCCCATTATTATGCATTCCCCCTTCATGAGTTTATGTTGGTAATTACTCTGTCCTAACGAGGCATGAAGGAGAGAGTGAGGGCCAGGAGTTCAGGTTACACACTGCTGCACTCCCCTTGCCAGTGCTGGTTTCCCTGGTCAATATGGCTCAGACAAGAGAGACTTCTGCTCTGGATTCTGCTCTTTGCGGAGCCCTCCTCTGGCCATGTCCCCTCCCCTATGAGTGACAACTTTGTAGATGAAGTAGCTCGTCCTTCCATCAGCCTCCTAGCTGTGCTGTGGTGGTGTCCTGGAGTCCTTCAGACTCTCGGGAGGACCCAAAGGCCAGTTGTGGTGGAGCTCTACCCAAAGGTGACCGCTCTGGGAGGAAGGGGAGGTGGGAAAGGAGGAGTACTGACTTGAATACGTCACTGGTGCTCTCCAGTGTGCACGTGACGGGCTGTACTGACTTGAATATGTCACTGGTGAATATGTCACTGGTGCTGTACCAGTGAATATGTCACTGGTGCTCTCCAGTGACGCGTGAACTACTGACTTGAATATGTCACTGGTGCTCTCCAGTGTGACGGGCAAGAATATGTCACTGGTGCTGTACTGACTTGAATATGTCACTGGTGCTCTCCAGTGTGCACGTGACAGGCTGTACTGACTTGAATATGTCACTGGTGCTCTCCAGTGTGCACGTGACAGGAACTACTGACTTGAATATGTCACTGGTGCTCTCCAGTGTGCAAGTGACGGGCTGTACTGATTTGAATATGTCACTGGTGCTCTCCAGTGTGCACGTGACGGGCTGTACTGATTTGAATATGTCACTGGTGCTCTCCAGTGTGACAGGCTCACGTGATATGTCACTGGTGCTGTACGGGCTGTACTGACTTGAATATGTCACTGGTGCTCTCCAGTGTGCACGTGACGGGCTGTACTGATTTGAATATGTCACTGGTGCTCTCCAGTGTGCACGTGACGGGCTGTACTGACTTGAATATGTCACTGGTGCTCTCCAGTGTGCACGTGACAGGCTGTACTGACTTGAATATGTCACTGGTGCTCTCCAATATGTCACTGGTGCTGACTTGAATATGTCACTGGTGCTCTCCAGTGTGCACGTGACGGGCTGTACTGACTTGAATATGTCACTGGTGCTCTCCAGTGTGCACGAGACAGGAACTACTGACTTGAATATGTCACTGGTGCTCTCCAGTGTGCAAGTGATGGGCTGTACTGATTTGAATATGTCACTGGTGCTCTCCAGTGTGCACGTGACGGGCTGTACTGATTTGAATATGTCACTGGTGCTCTCCAGTGTGCACGTGACAGGCTCTACTGACTTGAATATGTCACTGGTGCTCTCCAGTGTGCACGTGACGGGCTCTACTGACTTGAATATGTCACTGGTGCTCTCCAGTGTGCACGTGACGGGCTGTACTGACTTGAATATGTCACTGGTGCTCTCCAGTGTGCACGTGACGGGCTGTACTGACTTGAATATGTCACTGGTGCTCTCCAGTGTGCACGTGACGGGCTGTACTGACTTGAATATGTCACTGGTGCTCTCCAGTGTGCACGCGTGACGGGCTGTACTGACTTGAATATGTCACTGGTGCTCTCCAGTGTGCACGTGACGGGCTGTACTGACTTGAATATGTCACTGGTGCTCTCCAGTGTGCACGTGACGGGCTGTACTGACTTGAATATGTCACTGGTGCTCTCCAGTGTGCACGTGACGGGCTGTACTGACTTGAATATGTCACTGGTGCTCTCCAGTGTGCACGTGACGGGCTGTACTGACTTGAATATGTCACTGGTGCTCTCCAGTGTGAACGTGTCGGGCTGGTGTCACTGGTGCTCCAGTGTGCGCGTGACGGGCTGTACTGACTTGAATATGTCACTGGTGCTGACGGGCTCTTGAATATGTCACTGGTGCTCTCAGCGTGCGTGACGGGCTGTACTGACTTGAATATGTCACTGGTGCTCTCCAGCGTGCGTGACGGGCTGTACTGACTTGAATATGTCACTGGTGCTCTCCAGCGTGCACGTGACGGGCTGTACTGACTTTGAATATGTCACTGGTGCTCTCCAGCGTGCGCGTGACGGGCTGTACTGACTTGAATATGTCACTGGTGCTCTCCAGCGTGCACGTGACGGGCTGTACTGACTTGAATATGTCACTGGTGCTCTCCAGCGTGCACGTGACGGGCTGTACTGACTTGAATATGTCACTGGTGCTCTCCAGCGTGCACGTGACGGGCTGTACTGACTTGAATATGTCACTGGTGCTCTCCAGCGTGCACGTGACGGGCTGTACTGACTTGAATATGTCACTGGTGCTCTCCAGCGTGCACGTGACGGGCTGTACTGACTTGAATATGTCACTGGTGCTCTCCAGTGTGCACGTGACGGGCTGTACTGACTTGAATATGTCACTGGTGCTCTCCAGTGTGCACGTGACGGGCTGTACTGACTTGAATATGTCACTGGTGCTCTCCAGTGTGCACGTGACGGGCTGTACTGACTTGAATATGCCACTGGGCTGTACTGACTTGAATATGCCACTGGTGCTCTCCAGTGTGCACGTGACGGGCTGTACTGGCTGAATACGTGACGGGCTGTACTGATTTGAATATGTCACTGGTGCTCTCCAGTGTGCACGTGACGGGCTGTACTGATTTGAACATGTCACTGGTGCTCTCCAGTGTGCACATGACAGGCTCTACTGATTTGAATATGCCACTGGTGCTCTCCAGTGTGCACGTGACAGGCTCTACTGGAGTCTAGGGTTGCATTAAGGTTTGGATAGAGTCTTGTCTGTGGGTGAAAACATCTAGGAGAAAATTAGAAAGTTCCACTAATTCAAAATTGAACCTTTCAAGTCTTTAAGAGATAGTGATTTTTGTTGCTGTTGTTGTTGTTTGTTTTTTGAGTCACAGTTTTACTCTAGCTTAGGCTGACCTGGAATTTCCTGTGTACTCTCAGGTTGGCCTTGAAGCCATGGCAATCCTCCCACCTCTGCTTCCTGAGTGCTGCTTGGATTAAAGGTGCATGCCACCACACCCGGTTGACATTGTGATTTTTTTATATTTTATTTTTATTAGTTATGAACATACTTAGTATGTAAACAGCATATGTTGATACCAGCCTGTCCCTCATCACTGCCCCTTTTCCAAAGGGACCCTCCTCATTGGGGATGCAAGTCATCCCCATGGGGATTATGGGTCTTGCATTGTGGGAGCAGCTGTTGTTGGGCTTTGCTAGTAACAGGCTGGACCTGTGAGGAGGCTGGCCTGAACTATTGGACATGGTCAGGGGCCCTGGGCTGTGGGGTCACAGCTGGCCCTCTGTCAGGGGTCCCTGGTGACGGTGATTGCCTTCCCTATGTTGTAGGGTGCAGTGAGCTGTCATCGCCCAGAGTGGGCAAAACTGGCAAGGCGCTCCCCCAAACCCCAAAAGCTCTGACCATTCCATAAGTCAGACTTTGCCCCTCACAGTTCCTGACCTGTGGCTAGCTGCCCAAGAGACCCTCATTTGGCTAAAGTCACGTAGCCTTCTCACCCCCACAGTTCTGAAGTCACAGCCTCCTGTTAATCTCTTCTGCCCTTCCCCCTACCTTGCCTTATCCTTCCCCCATAGCTTTGAAGTTACTAGTCCTTCCTCTATCTAGATAACAGCCCATAAGCTATGCATCCGATTGCCATTCAGTCTCAGCCTTACCCAAGTGTTTATAAACCCACCCCCCCTTTCAATAAACGAGTGCTATCCATCAGACGGTCTCCCGGGTGCTCATTGCCCCGTCCACCGCGCTCACCTGCCCAGCCAGGAGGACCCTGCTGCTCCCCTTCCAACTCGTCTCTCCCTCACCCGGGACGTCGGTGGCCAACGGATCCGGGGAACGGAACAAGCCCCACAAGCTGTCATTTAAGGGAAGAGGCAATGTCTCTGTGCATAATGACCCGACTTGTGGCTCTCACAATATTTCCTCCCCCTCTTCTGCAAAATTCCCTGAGCCATGTTGGGTTTGTTTTAAGTCTACTTCAGTGATGAGCTCTTATGAGCCTCTGGATCTCTGCCTTGGTAGGTGTTGAGTATCCTCAGTGTCTGTCTCCTTCACCCTATTGCTGATATCAGGTACACCAACAAAGCAGCATTCTTGCTCATTTCTCCAATTCCTGTGTGGTTTCAGCTGGGGCTATGGTGAAGTGTGATGGGTCATTTCTCTCCTCAGGTCCCACTTACTTCTGAAAAATGGAAGCAGATTCTCCAATAAAGAGTGTAGTCAGCACAGGCTGAATGGGAGAGAACTTAATTAGTGTAGAACCTTTTGTGGCCCAAGATAAGTGGGAGCTTGACACTGGAAAGCAAAATCATTATCTGGATATAATTCTGACTTGTTTTCCAGTTCCAGATATGGGTTCCTTTCCTCTGGGCAGACCTGTTAGCCAATCCAAGAGCAGTTGGTTACCCACCATGGCTGTATGCCACTATTGCATTTGTGTGAGCACCACCATCGGGTTGTTTGCTTCTGAGTAGCTTAGATCTCAAGTTGCTCGGACAGATGTTGGCCACTCTCCCCCAGTTGCTCATATGGTGCCTTCTAGCACTAGATGGGCTGTCTGGGGACTGGCTCTCTTCCATATTCCAGCCAGGTCTTTCCATGTTCTGTACCAACAGCATCAGATATTAGTATAGCAACACTGGTTGTTTCATATTTCCATTCATTTGGAATATCATTTTCCACCTTTTCTCCCTAAGGAGGTGTCTGTCTTTAGTGGTGATGTGGGTTTCTTGAAGACAGCAGATTGAGGGGTCCATTTTTCTGATCTATCCTGTTAACTTGTGTCTCTTGACAGGTGAATGAAGACCATTAATGTTTAGGGTAATAACTGTGAGGGTTGATTTAATCCCTGCCTTATTGTGGTCTTTATGGGGTTTGGTGTTTTCTTGGACTTTGTAGTTTTTTGAGCCTTCTCTAGGGATGGTTATTGTTGTCTGTTTCTTGTAGGTTCTTGAGGTTGGTTGTTTGACTCTTCTGTGTGGAGAATTCCCTGAAGTACACTCTGCAGGTTCGGTTTTTTGTTCATATAGTTGTAGAGCTGACTTTTATCATGGAAAGTTTTTCTTTCACCACCTATTATGAGGGATATTTTTGCTGGGTACAGTAGTTCGGGTTGGAAGCCATGGGTTCTTGGACATTGCAGGCCCTTCTGGTTTTCAGGGTTTGTACTGAGAAGTCTAAGGTAGTTCTTATGGGGTTACCATTATGTATAATGTTTTTCTCTTGCTGCTTTTAGGACTTTCTCTTTGTTTCCATTGTTTAGAGTCTTAATGATAATATGTCTTGGAGAGTTTCTTCTTTTGTCCAGTCTGTTTGGAGTTCAATTAGCTTCTTGTATCTTGATGGGACTCTCTTTTGAGAGGGTGTGAAATTTTTCTTCAATAATTTTGTTGAATAAGTTCCCCATGCCTTTGGCCTGAATGTCTTCCTCTTCTGGTATACCCATGATCCAAATGTTGGGATGTTTAAAGGTATCCCACAGTTCCCTCATGTTCTGTTCACAATTTTTGAACTTATTCAAGTTTTTGGACTCACAAATTCTTTCTTCTCTCTTGTCTTCCACATGTTCTGAGGTTCTGTCCTCCACATGATTGGTTCTGTTCTTGAGGGCCTCTAGAGAGATTTGAACTTGTTCAATTTGATTTGAATTTTCTATTGCCTTTTGCTGTATAGCATACATCCCTCTGTCAAGTTCCCTTTTCAGGTCATTTTTAAAATTTTTCTTAAAGCTCCTTAGAATTTATCCTTGTATTTATTTATGTCTGCATTGAGCTTAGCCAGCTTATTCTGTTTTTTGGCTCTCCTTTAGATCACTTAACTCTCTTTGGAAGACTCTCTAGTTTGTTTTCTACTAGGTTCAACCTAGTGAGGACAGCATTCATACAATAGTTGGTCTTTTGTTGATTTTCTGCAAGTTCTGCCAATTGCTTGGTCAGGGTCACGTGTCTTCATTTTAAGGTTCTGGTCCTGTTGTCTCTTCTATGATTTGTTTAGAGACTTCCACTGTGGGACTAGGCATCCTTGTTGGGGTTCCTTCCATTGCATATTTCCTATTGTTTCTTTTGCACTGGTCTTCCCATCATAGTGTGGGATTCTTATTTAATTCAGGAGGAAGCTGTAGTTTACCCTTGATGTGTCTTCAATGATGTTTCCCTTTCATGTTTGATTAGATTAGGTTTCTTATGGCACAGGAGCCATCTATCTGCTCAGGCCAGAGGAGTCAGCGGGGCCCTGGTGGGGACTGGGAGACCCCGTGGCGGGAAGTGGAGAGGACACTGGAGATGGCGCAGTCCCAAAGGCGGATGGTGTGGTGGGGGGGTGCTGGGACTGGGATAGCGTGATCACAGCGGCATGGTTGGATGGAGATCTGGTGGCAGGGAAAGGAAGGAGGAGGTGAGGAAAGGCGCAGGAGGGAGGAATGAGACCCAGCCAACAGCAGGAAAGGAGAGAGGAGCTTGGGCCCCACTCTGGAGTGTGCAGGTAGTGCAATAGAAAACCTGGACTGTGGTGCCGCGCCTGGCATGGCAGCTGGAACGGTGCTTGAGGGGTCTGGGGGTCAAGTGGGCTACCCAAGAGCATAGGAATCAGCGATTCCCTGCTGTACTCCTCCATGCCCTCCGCATGGGGGTCCACTAGGACCTGCTGACCCTGGAACCCCACAGATCTTGCCTGGTACTAACCCTGGGAGTGGAAGTGTTGTTAGGTGGATACCATCTTGATGGGAAGTCCAGAGATTGTGATTTCTTTCTCTCTCTCTCTTTCTTTCTTTCTTTCTTTCTTTCTTTCTTTCTTTCTTTCTTTCTTTCTTTCTTTCTTTCTTTCTTTCTTTCTTTCTGGGTTTTCAAGGTAGGGTTTCACTCTAGCTCAGGCTGACCTGGAATTCACTATGTAATCTCAGGGTGGCCTCGAACTCATGGTGATCCTCCTACCTCTGCCTCCCGAGTGCTGGGATTAAAGGCATGCGCCACCACGCCCAGCGAGATTGTGATTTTTAATAGAGGGTGATACAACATGTTTTAGTGTTTTAATTGTTTGATATCAAACTGACATCCAGATAGACCTCAAACACTTATAGAGGGGCTGGAGAGATGGCTAAGTGTTTATGGCACTTGCCTGCAAAGCCTAAGGACCCTTGTTTGAGTCCCCAGCACCCCTGTAAAGCCAGATGAACAAAGTGAGGCCCTAGCTTACCTATTCTCTCTGCCTCTCTTCTATCTCTCTCTACCTGCAAGTTAATAAATAAAAATACTGATGGAATATGAAGGGCCTAAGTTGTGCTTGTGACTGTAGCTCTGGAAGTGTTAGTGTGGGTTTGCTGAGGCTTTGGGGAGAGTGGGCTTGTGCACCTGGTCCTTCTAGTCTCCATGGCTACTTCTTCCTTCATCTGGGCCAGGCCCTCTGCCTCTATAACCAATGGGGCACAGCAGAAGTGGCTCTGTGCCACCGACCTCACTCAGCCTGAAGATGGCCTGACAGGTGTCATCTTGCAGCGCAGCCTCCAAATCCCCAGTGTGCTAGGCTGACTTCACGGAAAGGCTGTGTGAGGTGCCTGTGGCCCTGTGGAGATGGGGCTGTGTGAGGCTAGTTCCCACTAAAGAGAGTCTAAAAGTTTGAATACTGTCTATGCAGTGTGTATGTATTTCTCCTGTAGACCCCAGCCTTTGGATGTATGTAAGGTAACTGTGCTTTACTTCCTTTCCCTAGGCTACGGAAGCTACATCGTTGGTTCTATATTTCAGGTGTTTGTATCAAAATTCTTTTTTTTTTTTTTTTTTTTTTTTTGGTTTTTCGAGGTAGGGTCTCACTCTAGTTCAGGCTGACCTGGAGTTCACTGTGTATTCTCAGGGTGGCCGTGAACTCATGGTGGTCCTCCTACCTCTGCCTCCCGAGTGCTGGGATTAAAGGCGTGCGCCACCACGCCCGGCTCCAAAATTCATGTTTTTGAAGAATGTCACCTTTACTTTTGCAAACGGTAGACCTTGATGTATAGGGGTTGTTTTTCTACTATTTGGCTATAATTTACCCAGCCTCTAGAAGTCTTACTGGTTATTGAGTTAAGTGTGGACAAAAAAAATTGTTATCTTTGTGTGCAGTTCCAAACACATGCTATTGTTACTACCAGCATGTTCACTTCCAACATTACAAACACTGGAGTTTTCCCAGGAATAAAATAGAAATGAATGGGCCATAGCCACTTGTGTCCTACAGTGAAGGGTGTATGTGAGTGTGTCTGAATAGATAGTGATGTCATTGCTTTGTAATCAAAGCCCAGCATCTTTGAATGAGTATGGAATGTGCTTCTTTTAAACACAAGGGGTACGTAATAATGAAACAGATTAAGGTTTTTCAATTTAGTAATTTCATACCGAAAGATAAAATCTTAGATTCTTGCTGTCTTATCATTTTACTTAGTTTTGAACTTCTACAGCCTTCTAGAATTTGCATCAAGGTCTCTTTTGCAATGAGACACCACAGGCTGTGTTGTAGCTATCTTTCTGTTTAGGGGCAAAATATCTGATAAAAAGCAGGTGATGGGAGGAAAGGGCTTATTTTTGCTTGCAGTCTCAAAGGGACATTTCAGCTTTGCAGGGGAAAGATGGTAGAGCAGAGGCTAGACCTCATGTTTTGTCATAGCATCTGACAGAAAACAGCAAGAGAATGAGCTGAGCTAGCACTGGCAAGTTGGGAGCTAATAAACCTCAAGATTCACCCCAAACAACACACCTCTTCCAGCAAGGCCCCACCTCCCAAATTACCACCAACTGGAGAGCAAACATTCAAAATACATGAGGCTACGGGGGACATGGTGTCCACATGAAGACCTCTGATAAGCATCAGTGCCTGGAAATTTAACTTAGGTGAAAAGAGCACATAAGCAAACAGTGGAACCTACCAGTTGATTCTTAGACTCTGTTTGCAGCTGTGTGCATTCACCCAGTGCACATGGAAGGTTGTTAGGACAGAGATCTGGGCTCCATCTTCATGGTTTCTGATCTAGACTGGGCCCATAATTTCCCATTTGTAGGGAGTGTGATGCTGAGGTTGGTGCAGCTGGTCTTGGGACTCAGCTTTAAAAACCACATCCTGCATGGACAAGGAGAGTGACAGGTCATGCTGGGCTATGGAGTATGAGGGGGAAATATCCACATAGCACTTAAAGTGGGCAGAAATAATAATATATGGCACCAAATCTACACTTACATGCTGTGGAACTTAGCCAGGACCCAGTCATTAGGTTATGTCACCAGCCCAGGATGTAAGAAATCTATTTCTGAGACAGCATCACTGACTAACCAATCACAAAGCAGTCTGTCCATACAGTCTCAGGGACAAGAATAAGCTTGACTACCTAGAATCTCTGAAGTTTCTAAATTAAAAGGAAGATTTATAATTTATTAAAATCTTGTGGAGAGAGGGAGAGAGACTAAATTGGGAATTCATGTGACCACTAATTGAGGTGAACCAAGGACATGCTTGGAGTTTAATCAAAAGTAGCAGAGGTTTCAAATATATTTCTGACTCCTGGTTGCCCTAATAATGGGTCTTGCTCTCCACGGTAATGAAATTATAATGACACATGCAAACGAAAAATGTGATAACTACCATCAGGCATGGAGGACTTCTGTGGAAGTTTTCTGGAGGGATTTATAATATACTCATGATGATTAAAGAGCACTTGAGTGAAATATAAAAGGGCAAAGTAACATATGTAAGAGGGCTTCTAGATTCTGGCAGTGCATCCGTTCTCCAGCACAGGCTGAAATCTGAACGAGCACAATACATGATTTGACTAATTGGTGCTCTATCTTAGGAAAAAAATTAAAGAAACCTGGGACAGAGACAATAAAACATATATACTTTTGAAAATCTGGAATGGGAAAATTATGGCAACAGCTGCAAACAACCATGCAAAAAATATAATTTTATGGAACTAAACTCCACACTATCACTGTATTTTATTCGATTCCTTCCCATGAAGTTGGCTGCATGAAGGAGCAGAAAATTGTAAATTTTAATTTTGCAACTCATGTGTCCATATTGCCTGCAAATAGAGGTGTGCTTAGTCTCATGTAATTTATTTAAAATTTTTATGTATTTATTTGCAGAGAGAGAGGGAGGGAGAGAGAATGGGAGTGCCAGGGCCTCTAGCCACTGCAAACAAATTCCAGATGCATGTGCCACTTTGTGCATATGGCTTTATGTGGGCACTGGGGAATTAAACCTGGGTCACTAGGCTTTGCAGGTAAGTGCCTTACTGGCTGAGCCATCTCTCCAGCCCTCTCATGTAATTTTTCATAACATGGGCAGTGATAAGCAATTAAGTACTATCCTCTATAAGAACCAACAAAAAACCAAATTAAAACAAATTAAAGTTGTAATCTGTGTATCTATATAACACATTCTTACAGAGAAATACCTGCATTAGAGAAGTAGCTGAGGAAACCTAACCAGCATTTTACTTTACATTATAACAATACCAAACTATTCTACATATGCAGAAAAATAAATAAAATAAAACCCCTTCAGAAGCATGCTATAACTTACAACATGACATGGTTAGGAAGTAGTGGATGTGTTAGAAAGTTCATTTGATAAGACAGTATTAGCCAGTTGGACATCAATGTCAAGAATTCTCCTAGCTCTCAAGAAATGTGGCAGAGGAAAAAGAAAAGAAAAGAAAAGAAATGTGGCAGAGGTAATTTAAAAGAGAAGAAGTTTGGGGCTGGAGAGATGGTGCAACAGTTAAAGTCACTTGCTTTCAAAGCCTGAAGGCCTGGATTTGATTCCCCAATATCCACATAAATCCAGATGCACAAAGTGTCACGTGTGTCTGGAGTCAGTTTGCAGTGGCAGAAGGCTCTGGTGCATTCATTCTTATTATCTCTCTCTCTTTCTCTTCCCTTGCAAATAAATAAATAAAATATTATAAAAAAGAGAAGTTTCAGTGTCCAATGCCCTCAAGAAGACAAGGGATCACACATTATTATGTGGTTATTATTTGTGGAGATTAAGCACTTCTTGACTAATTATATGATTCCAACATGATTGTGATATTGAAGTCTCTGAAAAATAATAGAAGAAAGGAAAACTCTTACATATGAACACTGAAATAAATATGCAAATAGATAAAATAATCAAAATTTCATTATTTTGCACATTGAAAGAGTTTAAGGGGGATTAATATTAAAATGCAAAGTTGTCCAGTATTACTAAATCACATCATCCAATGGAAAGTATTTCTAATAAAGAGAGGAAAAGAGCCAAAATATCCCAGATTAAAAACCCCACAATATATAAAATAAAGAAGTTCTTGGTTATGCAAATAAATAAGAATAATTCTGTTATTTTTAACTATTGTAAATAATAGTATAAAATCATCATTATTTGCATATAGTATACCCAACAAACTAAAGCCATCTGGAAATAAAGTTTAATATGGTGCCCAATTATAAAAGATACACAAGGAAGTTATTAATATGTGTGTAATAGGATATACGATTAAATAGAAAACTATTCAACTTCACAATTTACTATTAGGTTAATTAATGTACCTTGAAATAATATGATAAAGTGCTACTGGAACTAAAGTCCCTTTCTTTAAAAAGTACAAAAACTCATAGATACATCAAATAAGTTTTAATGATTAAATGTTTTAAAGATTTATTTTTTATTTACTTAACTTTGAAAGAGAAATAGAGAAAGTCTGGACACAGCAGGTCATACTGCCACTGTAAACAAACTCCAGACACAAGCACCACCTTGTGCATCTGAATTTTTTCATGAATGTTGAAGAATTGGACATAGGCGGGCAGACTTTGCAAGCAAGTGCCTGTAACCACTGAGCCATCTACCCAACCCTAATTAAATTTTTAATAAAAGTGTAGCTTTTACCTCCAAATAAATGTATATTTGAACCATGATAACCATCAATTTTTTAGTGATTTTTGTAGGGAGAAACTTTACAAAGTGAATTTCAAGTTCACTTGAAAGGAAAAACCAAGAAATTTTGAAGACATTTGACAGAGTGATCGTTAACTAGGGTAGAGGCAGTTCTAGACATTGAGAGACTGTGCTCCTCCCTCACGTTCACATATTAAATAGTCAACCTCTACAGTAATGTTATTTACAGATGGGGTCTTTGGGATGTAACTAAAGCTAGATGAAGTTATGAGAATTAAGCTGTCTCTCATGATGAGATTTTTTTTGGTTTCAAAGTAGTATCTCTCTCTAGTCCAGTCTGACCTAGAATTTACTATGCAGTCTCAGGGTGGCCTTGAACTCACAGTGATCCTCCTACCTCAGCCTTCTGAGTGCTGGGATTAAAGGTGTGTGCCACCATGCCTGGCTGTCATGATGAGACTTCTGTTCATGAGAAGAAAACCTGCAAGGACCTTCCAAGGAGGGATGAGGTCAGCCGTGGGAGGGGAAGTTCCATGGCTTTTCCTTTCCTCATGGATGCTCAGAGTAAAGACCTGTGCATGCACCAATTGGAGAGAGTCATCAGGGAGTTCAGAGATAGACTCCTTTGGGACAAGTAGGAAAATATTAGAGGGGGAGAAATCTGGGGAGGGGACAAAAATTAAAAATCAGAAATATTTAGAGGAGATAATTTCAACTTCTACCACAGTAACAGAAAGTATCATAACACACTACTGTGAACAGTTAAATGCCAATTGAGTAATCTAGAAGAAATGAATAAATTTCTGGGAACACATGAACCTAACAGGGTGAATTGTGAAGAAGTCTAAAATATGAACGGACTAATTATGAATACTGGGATCGAGTCAGTCATAAAAAGTCTTCCACTAAAGGAAAGCCCAAATATTTAATTCTAACCCTTCTCCAATTATTCCACAATATTGAAGAGGTGTGCCAACACTGAACTCATTTTATACGGCTAGTTTGGCCTCATACCAAAGCCAGTATAGGAAAAAATTTTAATATAGGAAAATTAATATCAGGCCATACAAAATCCTTAAGAAAATACTCGCAAGCCAAGTTCAAACATCATGAGTTCTGGGGATACAAACTCAGACTGTCACACTTTGGAAGTCATCATGCTATCTCTTGATCCATCTCCCCAGCTTGTATCCCCAGAACCCATGTGCAGTCATAAAGACTGGCACAGTAGTGCATGAGTGTGGTAGTTTGAATACATGTCCTCCATAGATTCAAGTGTTTTATTCTGCTTGTAATTTCTTCAGCCGCCTGGCTGCAGAAGGTGTCACTGAGGCCAGATCCTGGGGTTCAGCCCTAAGATGTGTTTGGGAACAGATCTGATTTTTAGCTTTAAAGGTATGCAGACCGGTTTTGAGCTCCGCCTAGGCCCCTGCCTCTTGCTGCCAGTTTGTGTTTGATGTTTCCTGCTTTTTAGTGTTGCTGGATGATCATTTCTCTCTCTGCTTGAATTTATGAATGGGAGCCAGCTTCTGCCATTCTTAGTTGAACTTCCCTGAATCTGTAAGCTTAAAATAAACCCCTTGCTTCTCTGAACTGTGTCTGGTTTGGATGTCCATCCAGCAACGCAGAGCTGTCTACAACAGTGTGTCTGTAATCCCAGCACTGCTATGGCAAAATGGGAGGTAGCGCCATGAGCAGCCTCAGAAGCTAGCCCGGTGTGCACAGCAGTGAACAAGACACCCTGTCTCAAATTCGGTGGAAGGTGCTAGTGGTACAAGTTGAATAAGAGAATAATCTATATTGTCACCACTTATTCAACATAATTTTGGATCATCACCAGAGATATTAGACAAAAAAAGAAATTCCATTTTGATAGGTAGTATTTCTAAATTGCTTAGAATCTCAAGTATATCAGAGTTTTCCATCTCCTCCCTTCAGGATTGAGGTAAATAAAAACAAGAAGCATACATTTAGATATATGTGAATGTATCAACGTCATAGGGGGTGCTCTGAGGCAGTGTGTTTGCTATCAAACTTCTATAAGGATTACGTCCATATCTACATTGAGTGCTGAGATTTAGCTTTGTGATGTTGAAAGGTTCGAATACTTTCACTCAACAACACCCACACCAAAGTTTCATTAATTATCTATATATTATTTTAAAATATTTTATTGATTTATTTGAGAAAAAGAGAGAAGAGGGGAGTATGGGTGTGCCAGTGTCTTCCACCACTGGCCAACAAATTGCAAATCCATGCACCACATTGTGCATCTGACTTTATGTGGTTACTGGGAAATTCAACCCCAGGCCAACAGGCTTTGCAGTGAAGTGCCTTTAACCACTCATATATCTCCCCAACCCAGTTGTCTGTATATTTTTGAATGTTGGAATCTACTACTTTTGTGCACATATGAGTTTATGCATGTTCACGTGAGTGTACATATGTGTTTGGCTATACATGGAGGCCAGACATTGACATCAGGTACCTTCTTCAATCACTCTCCACTTTATGACTTCAGTCAGGGTGGGTAGTTTGAATAGATGGCCCCCAATATATTCAGTGTTTTATTAGTTTGTAGTTTGCATCTACAGCCACCTGGCTGGAGGCAGTGTCACTGGGGGGATATTAAGGTGTGGTGATGGGTTTAGGATTTCAATCTGAAGATATGCAAAGTGTGCTTAGTTAGAGTTCCTGAGGTGTGCTGTGCAGTGTGGCTTTTGGTTTTGCTCTCTGTGTTTGGTCCTGAAGGCCAGTTTCTTCTGCCATTATGGAACTTCCCCTGAACCTATAAGCTTCAATAAATTATCCCTTCCTCCATAACTGTGCCTGGTCTGGAAGTTCATCTCAGTGAATCTGAAGCTGTGTGCTACACAGGGTCTCTCCCTCAACCAAGAGCTCAGTGATATGACTATACAAGCCAATCAGTGAGCTCCAGGAATGCCTTGTCTCTGCCTCCTTAGTGCTGGGATTACATGCTTGAATCTCTCTCCTTACAAATAAAGAAAAAAATAAATATGTTTAAAAAAAATAAAAAACTTTTTCAGTTTGTGCCACTTTTTACCTGAGAATTTTTGTAGGATGCAAGGCATATAGGTATATAAAATAAGTATACAAGTCAAACATATACTGAAAATATATCATAAAAATATTTAAGATAATTATTTCAATGTCTGTTAAAATAGAAGCAAATTTGCATATTGAGATCATATGCATGTTTGTTTGTTTGTTTATTTATTTATTTATTTATTTATTTATTTATTTATTTATTTTCGAGGTAGGTCTTGCTCTAGCCCAGGCTGACCTGGAATTAACTATGTAGTCTTAGGGTGGCCTCGAACTCATGGTGATCATCCTACCTCTGCCTCCCGAGTGCTGGGATTAAAGGTGTGCACCACCACACCCAGCTTGTTTATTTTTATATAATGAAATCTTAGTTAAATATTTGATATTATAAGATATAGAGCATTTTTAGCATTTTCAAAGTTGATCAATATTTCAAATCAATAATTGTCATTACTGAGAATGCCACACTTCATATAAACATGTAAGACAAAAACCACAGACGTGTGTCTAGGCTGTTTTCAGAAATTATTAGAAATTCTGTCTTAATTACAATCATTGGATGATTTTTAAAATATTTTATTCATTTATTTGAAAGCAGAGAGAGATAAGGAGAAAAGAGACAGAGAGAATGGATATACCAGGACCCCTGCCACTGCAAATGAACTCCAGATGCATGGGCCACTTTGTTCATCTGGCTTTATATGGGTACTTAAGTAGCAATTTTTAAAATCAAATTTGCTAACACAGTACAATCCAAATATGTATTAATTTGATACTTATATGCAGATGAATGATGGTCAGAAAATACTAAAACTCATGTTTTTTGTAATTAGGCCATCATGTTTCTGTATGAGGAGAACATGCCATATATACAGTAAAAGCACTGCAGATGGTCATGGTGGTGCATGCCTTTAATACCAGCACTGGGCAGGCAGAGGTAGGAGAATCACTGTGTGTTTGAGACCAGGCTGAGTCTACAGAGTGAATTCCAGGTCAGCCTGGGCTAGAGGGAGACCTTACCTCAAAAAACAAAACAAAATAAAACAACACTGTAATTCATAATCAAGTCTGAATTTCAGCTAAGGTGTGTCAGGCAGTGTGTGTTGACGATGTATGGTGTGACTGCATGATGAGTGCAAAGGGCACACATATTTGGAACAAAGGATGAAGTGAAGTAGTACAATGCAACACGGGAGAATGCTACCACAGACACATTTTATTTTGAATTAATTTTTGGCTGTGCCTTTTACTGTGGCCACATTTTTCTTGACTGACTCAGTTTGTGACCCCATACAGGGTAGCAGCCCATAACTTAACAAGACTGGTGGTCTTAAGCTGTAAGTAGTGGATGAGGCTTCTAACACCCAAAATATTTCAGAAGTCCTTGCATGACAGTCTCTTGTGACAACATCTCCAAGGACATTTTGTACCCAAATGGGTCCCTCAGCTTTTTTGTCTAGGCAATACCAGTGCAAGTATCTATCTATAGAAAAATTAGGTGTTTTAAATCTGCTGAGCTTTAAACCTACTGCAACCCATTTTCAGTGTGTGAGTCTCTGACATTTAGTTCACTAATTAGTAATCTGCTCATTTTCTTGACTCACTTTCTTTCACGTCTTTTCATATTTTTTCATATTTTCATATTTACTTCTTTATTCACTTCCTGTCCTTTTAACATAATAAAGTGATATTTAAAAATTTTATTTCTTTGCAAGGAGAGAAAGATGGAGTGAGTATGGGTGTGCCCCTTCCTGCTGCAAATGAACTCTACATCTCTAGATGCATTCGCCATGTTGTGTGTCTGGCTTTATGTGAATGATGGGGACTCAAACTCAGGTTGGCAGGCTTTACAAGCAAGTGCCTTCAACAGCAGAGTCATCTCCCCAGGCCCTAAAGTGTTCTTTGTAAGTTTTTTAAATTAAATTTATTTATTTGTGAGAGAGAATGAGAGAGGCAGATAGATGATGATTAGATATATAGATAAATAGATGATAGATAATAGATAGATAGATAGATAGATAGATAGATAGATAGATAGATGATAGATAGATGACAGACAGACAGATAATGAATATGGGTGTGCCAGGGCCTTCAGCTGCTGTAAACATCTGGCTTACATGGGCCCTGGGGAACTGATCATAGGTCCTTTGGCTTTGAAGGCAAGAACCTTAACCTCTAAGCCATCTCTCCAGCCCTAAAGTGCTCTTATAAACCAAAGAAATTTTTGTCTGTTAAATACACTCTTAGTGAAGATTTTCCTTATTAATGTGCCATATTCTGATTCTTCTTCTTACATTTTTAAATTATGACTGAATTTTCCCCTTATTTTTTTTCATAAGAATTAATGATTCCTTGAAGAATAATGTGCAACTGGAAGAAACTGTTTCCAGGTGGAGTGGTTGGTTTTAATGACTTTTTTTTTCTTTATTTCACTGAAAATGAATAAGTGTTTCAATGTGAGCTGTGCATTTGAAGTTAAAAATCAACCATAGTGCTCAATGACTCTCAAAAATCACTCTTCTGTGTTGTCCACTATATGATTTGAAATTGACGGCTGATGTGCAAAGCAGTTGTGGGAATTGAACAGAGACCTGGGCTTATTTCTAATGCTTATTCTCTTGCAGAATAACATTTCCTTTTATTGGTGGATATAGAATGATACTTGTAACATGTTGTTCCAAATAATAACAGGAGATTAAATGTAAATTTCCTACTGTCTTGGAATTAAATCCAAGCATCCACACACAGGAAGGAGGTTTCCAGGCACAGAAGGAAAGGCCCCTTTAGAGAGCATAAGGCCCAGTCATGGGACCTTACCCATAGTTCCATAGCCTTCCTCCTTCCTAAAGAAGATGATATGGGGGTCAAATGTCATTGGCAATGTATTGTTCTTGTTAAACAATTTTTCTCTTGGCAAGAGACTGTGTGGAGAATTATGCCTTCCTGATAAATGCAAGGGATTCAATAAAGGTGCAGCAACAGCTAATATCTGCTGAATGTTCTCTGTGTCAGGAAGTAGACTGAGTGCAGCACACTTAACATGCACTCAGCTGCTTTTCACAAACATGGTCTAGGGAAGAAGGTTCTGTTATCTCGGATTTACACACAAGAATGTTTAGGTAAATTAATACAATCTGCTCCATGGTTGAGCACTTTTCTCACATGCATGAAGCCCTAGATTCCATCCTCAGAATACAAAGTAAAAGAAAAGAAAAACATCTTGCTCAAAGTTGCACACAGCTATTCTCTATTAGAATCTGGCCTTAGAACAGTATTTTCTAGACCAAAATGCTTTGCTGTTTAAAAGTTACATTGGTCCCGTGAGCTGTGAAGATAGTTCAGTGGGCAAGGTTGCATTCTGTGCAACCATGTGGGCCTGCATTTAAATCCCCAGTGTTCATATAAATGACCCTGGTCCTGGGATGGGGGCAGAGACAGGAAATTTTCTGGGACTCAGTGGCCAGCAGATTCAATATAGAAAAGGCTCCCAGTTTAGAGAGAGACTCCACTTCAAGGAAAAAACACAGAAGCATGATGGATGTGGACAGCAAAGCTCTATTCTAGCTTCCACACACATGCGCACTAGGTGCGTGCATCTGCACACACATGTACAAACACTATGTACACCCCACAACACACAAAGTTATATTGACTCTTTCATTGATGAGGACACGAACTATCACAAGAAAGGAAAATTATGACACTGGTCCTGATTGGACATCTGCATCCATATCAGATTTTCAGTGCTCTGCCCAGTGCCTACTTAATAAAGACTAACAGATGGATGAAGAGATGGCTCAGTCATAAGGCACTTGACTGCAAAGCCTAAGGACCCAGGTTCAATCCCCCATCCACACAAAACCAGATGCTCAAGGTAGTGCATGCATCTGGAGTTCATATGTAACAGCTAGAGGCCATGGAGTGCCTATTACCTCTTGTGGTAGTTTGAATATATGTCCCCCAATATATTCAATGTTTTATTACTTTATAGTTTGCATCTGCAATCACCTTGCTAGAGGCAAGGTCACTGGGGGCTGGTCTTAAGGTGTGGTGATGGTTTGAGATTCCATTGTAAAGATATGCAAATGTGCCTAGCAGGAGTTCCTGAAGTGTGCTGTGTGACCTTTTGGCTGTAGTTTTGCTCTGTGTGCGGTGGTGGCTGGTTGGCTTTCTCTCTCTCTGCTTGGCCCTGTGAAGAGCAGGCTGCTTTTCCTGCCTTTATGGAACTTCCCTTGGATCTGTAAGCTTCAATAAATAATATCCCTTCCTCCATAACTGTGCCTGGTCTGAAAGTTCATCTCAGCGAACCTGAAGCTGTCTGCTACACCTCTCTTATTATTTCTCTTTCTCTCTGTCTCTCTCTGTCTCTCTCTGCCTCTCTTTATATATCAAATAAATAATTTTTTAAAAAAGAAAGACAATTGCAAATATTCTCACTATTCTAATTCTTTTAATAATCTGGACAGGCTAAACATTTGCTAAATTAAGACCATGCATGTCTTTTCTTTCCTTAGGTCTGGTTTTATCAGTGCTGGTGATAAGCCTGGTCTGACTGCTTGTATGATCATCTGTGATCTTATGATGGCTAAGGTTCTGGGGTATCTTTCACTGACCTTGAGCGAAGTGACAGTGCAGCTACTGCCATCATTGGCAGAAGTCATTGCTTAATCTGCTCTTGTCTGAAGCATGTAGACACTGCATGGAAATTTTGTGATTGCCATTTGCCATTAAATGAATTGTTAAGCTACTGTTTTTATTTTCTAGGTGATTCTGACATTATTAGAAGGATACCAGAGCAGACTGGTGAAAAGTAAACTATGTGAAATTTTTCTTTAATAAAACTTGCCAGAAGCTTGTTTTTTTTTTGTTTGTTTGTTTGTTTTTTTTTTTTAAAAAAGAAAGACAAACCAGTATTAAAAGTAATTCAGAGTGGATGCAGGTAGTCTGTATTTTCACCATTCGCTGTGGCAAGATGTCCAGCATCCCTGTGTGGCAAGAGGAAAGCATGGGACACCCAGGTGTGTATTTCCAGTGAGCTTTCCATGAGGGCATGGGACCCAGAAGAAAAGTCATGGTGACTGTCAGTGCTGGGGGCATTACATGAACCCAGGCAATGAAAGAGGCAGGTTATTTTTTTATTTGATTTACTTATTTAGAACATACATTGTATGGATACATCATGTGTTGGCACCCTCTTTTCCCTCCTCCCTGCCCCCATTCTGCAGGGGTCCTCCTCAGTAGAATTGCTGATATTCCCCATGGGGTTGTGGATTATGCATTGTGGGAGCAGCAATCAGTTATTGGGGAGAGGCAGTGCCTCTGGACATGACATCCCATCCTGTGGCACTCACAATCTTTCCAACTCCTCTTCTGCAAAGTTCCCTGAGCCTTGGTCGGTGTGTTTTAAGTCTACTTCAGTGATGAGCTCTTAGGAGCCTCTGGATCTCAGCTTTGGTAGGTGTTGAGTATTGTCAGCATCTGTCTCCTTCATCCTGGCGCTGATTGACAGGATCACCATGGAAGCAGCACTCTTGCTCATCTCCCCAATTCCTCTGCAGTTTCACCTGGGCCTTGACTGAGATGTGAGAGGTGGTTTATCACCTTGGGTCTTGCTACCTTATGGAAAAGATAAACAGATTCTCCAATAGAGAGTAAAGTTAGCATAGATTAAATTAGATAAGCATTATTAATTTAGGGATGTAGTCCCTCTTTTAGCCAAAGATTAGTGGGAGCTTGACACTGGAGAGCATAATCTTTGTCTCCATAGGATTCTGATCTGTTCCCAATTCCAGATATGGGTTCCTTTCCACTGAGCAGATCTCTTAGCCAATCAGAAAGCTATTGGTTACCTACCAAGGTTGTGGGACACCATTGCACTGGTGTGTCCTTCTTGTTAGGTTGGTTGCTTCTTGATAGCTTAGACCCCTGCTTACTCACACCATTGTTGGCCACTTTCCCCCAGTAGCTCATGTAGTGCTTTCCAGCACTAAGAGAGCTAACTGTCTGGGGAGCTTCCAGCTTCTATGTTGGCAGCATATGGTTTCTTCAGCAATAGGATATTACCTTTTACCTCAGGTGGGTAATCAAGTGCTGGACAGAAGCCAGTCTTGTTTTGGGACCTTGTTAGTCTCTATGATCAACAGCTCAGTGTGGGTAGCACCGTTTCTGGTGCTGAGAGTTAACACGTTAGAGCCAAAGTTTTTAAGATTAGGCTTCATCCCATACTGTCCAGGGCCCTTCATTTCAGGCACTCCCCCATATTACTATTGAGGGTTATATCTTTTAAGTCTACCTTCAAGGAGAAAGGTTTCTATGGCACCAGTTCATTTTGGATTTAGTTTTGTGTTTATTTGTGCCCACCCTCCCCTTCCACACCCTGCCAAACCCTTCCATCTGTATTGTCTGGGCCTCAAGTTGCCTATCCAGTGTGCCAGCTGCTCAAGCTGATCCAGGCTAAAAACTGCAGATGAGTGAGAAAGAACACACAGCGTGTGTGTTTCTGTGCTTGTGTGTGTTCACTGAGTATGATCTGTTCTAAGTCCATCCATTTTCATTGTATAGCTTTTTTCTTACTGCTGAGTAGAATTCCATTTTGTATCTGTACCACAAATTTGTTACCCATTTGTCCAATGATGGGCATCTGGTTTGGTGCCAGTTCTTAGCTATTACGAACTGAGCAGCTATAAACATGGTTGAGTAAATATTTCTGTAGTGAGGCATGGAGCATTTAGGGTAAATGAACAGTAAGGGAATGACTGGGTCTGTTGCTAGTTCTGTATTCATCTTTTTCAGGATTCTCCATATTGACTTCCATAGTGGTTGCAAGTTTTGCATTCCCACCAACAGTGAATGAGGGTTACTCTTTTCCACATCCTTGCCAACATTTATTATTGTTTAATTTTTTAATGATTGCCATCCTTATTGGAGTAAGGTGGATTCTCATAGTTGTTTTACTTTGCATCTCCCTAGTGGTTAGGGATGGTGAACATTTTCTTAAGTGTGTATTATCCATTTGTAATTCTTCCTCTGAGAACTGCCTATTCAGTTCTCTACCCCCCCTTTTTTTTCAGTGGGTTGTTTGATTATTTTTATTGTTTAGTTTTTCAGTTTTTTGTAGGGTTCTAGATATTAGGTCTCTGTCAGTCATATAGCTGCCAAAAATTTTCTCTCATTCAGTAAGTAATCTGTTGCTTATGGTATGTTTGTCTGTGTAAAAGCTTTATAGCTTTTGAGAAATTGTTTAAATTTAAATTGTTTAAATTCCTGGGCTTCTAGGGTATTATTCAGGAAGTCCTTCCCCGTTCCTATATCATGGAGAGTTCCTCCTCTTTATTCTTCCAGTTGAAGTTTCAGGTCTTATATTTAGGACTTGAATCCATTAGGAGTAGATTTTTGTGTATGGTGAGATGAGTGGGTCTAGTTTCATTTTTCTATGTCTGATTATCCAATTTGTCCAGCACCATTTGTTGAAGATGCTGTCTTTTCTCCAATCTATGTTATTGGTACCTTTGTCAAAGATCAGGTAGCTGTAAATACTTGACCCAAGCTCCAGGGCTATATTTCTGTGTTTATGCCATTACCGTGCTATTTTTGTTACTATGGCCTTATAGTATAGCTTTAGATCTCATATGGTGATACCTCCAGAGGGGTTACTTTAGCTGATGATATGTTTGGATATCTGAGGTCTGGTACCATTCCATATGAATTTTGACTTCATATTTTGTATCTCTGTGAAAAATGATGCTGGAATTCTTAATGATATTGCATTAGATTGGTATATTGCTTTTGGTAGGATTGCCATTATCACGATATCAATTCTACTTATCCAGGAGCATTAACATTCATATGGCAAAAGATGGCATTATGTCCAGGAGCATGGGAGGTCTTTCCATCCAGTCAAGAAAGAAATCATGGAGGACTTGAGAAGATGGAAAGACCTCCATGCTCCTGGACATAATGCCATCTTTTGCCATGTGAATGTGCCATTATGGGTTTTTTGGTTTATGCTTTGGTATTATGGCTCAGTTAAAAGACTTTGGATTATTGGGATGTATGAACAATATTGGAATTGATAAAAACTTTGGGAACTTTTAAAGTTGGATAAATGCATTGCATTTTACATCATGTATAGTTATCAGTTTATGGGGACCAGGGGCATAATGAGCTGGTTTAATTCAGGTTTTGCCCATAAACTTAGGTGTTCTGAATGCTAGGTTCCAAGCTGATGGAGATTTGGGAGTTAATGCCTCCTGGAGGCAGTGTATTATTGGGGGCAAGTGTATGGGTATCATAGCCAGTTTCCACAAGCCAGTGTTTGGCACATTCTCCTTTGCTATTGTCCACCTTATGTTGGCCAGGGGATGATGTCCTCTCTCTGCTCATGCCATCATTTTCACTGCCATTATGGAACTTCCCCCTCGACCCTGTAAGCCAAAATAAAGCTTTTTTTCCCCCACAAGCTGCTCTTGATGGGTGATTTCTACCAGCAATGCCAACCTGACTATAACACAAGGTATTTAACTTTTTTGTAGGTATAGAAAATGGAACAGTCTCACTGGTTTCTTTCTCTGTATATCTATCCTTTGCATATAGAAATGCTACTGATTTTTGAATGTTAAGTTTTTGTTGTGCCAATTTGCTGAAGGAATTAATCACCCTTGGATGGAGACTTTTGGGTCACTTATATATAGGATCAAGTCATTTGCAAAAAAAGCTAACTTGACTTCTTCCTTTCCAACTTGTATCCCTTTTATTTCTTTCTCCTGTCTTGTTACTTGGGCTGGGACTTTTAATACTATATTGAAGAGCAGAGGTAAGAGTGGACATCCCTGTTTTGTTCCCCCATCTCAATGGGAACTCCTTGAGTGTTTCCCCATTAAGTATTATTTAAGCTTTAAGGGCTTTTATATATAGCCTTTATTATTTTGAAATATAAACCATTCATGCCTATTGTCTCCAGCATTTTGATCATGAAGTAATGTTGTATCTTGTCAAAGGCCTTCTTTGCATGTATTGAAATAATCATGTGGTTCTTGTGAGTAAGTTTATTTATGTGGTATATTACATTGACTTATTTCTGTATGTTGAACCATCCCTGCATCCCTGGGATGAAGGCTACTTGATCAAAATGGATAATGCTTTTATTTTTAAAATCATATTTTAAAATATATTTTATTTATTTATTTGAGAGAGAGAGAGAGAGAGAGAGGTTGAGAGAGAGAGAGAATGGGTGCACCAGGGCCTCCAGCCACTGCAAACGAACTCCAGATGCATACACCACCTTGTGCTTCTGGCAGGGGAATTACTGGGATCCTTTGCCTTTACAGACAAATGCTTTAACCACTAAGCCATCTTCTCCAGCCCAGATAATGCTTTTGATGTGTTGTTAAATTATGTTTGAGAGGATTTTGTTCAGGATCTTTGTATCTAAGTTCATCAGGGATATAGGCCTATAGTTTTCTTTTTTGTTGTATCTCTGTCTAGTTTGCTATTAGGGTGATGCAAGCACATAAAAGTGAGTTTGGGAGCATTCCCTGTTCTGCAATTATGTGAAACACTTTAAGAAAAATTGGTTTTAGTTTTTCAATGAAGATTTGATAGAACTTGTCTGAGAGCTATCCGGTCCTGGACTTTTCTTTTGGGGAGGTTTTTGATTCCCTTTTCAATCTCCATGGATGTGATAGGTTTGTTTAGGAGATTAATCTGCTCTGAGTTTAGTTTTTGTAGGTGGTGTGTGTCCAGGAATTAATCCATTTCTTCCAGATAATCCAATTTTGTGGAGTAGAGGTTTTGGAAGTAAGTCCTGATGATTCTTTCAATTTCATTGATGTCTGTTGTGACCTCTCCTTTTTCATTTATGGTTCTGTTAACTTGAGACTTCTCTTTTTTTCATTTGATCAAATTGGCCAAGGGTTTATCAATATTGTTCATTTTTTCAAAGAACCAGCTCTTTGTTTCATCAATTTTTAAAATTGTTTTCTTAGTTTCCAATTCATTAATTTTTTCTCTGATCTTGATTATTTATTTGCATCTGGAGCTCTTAGGGTTGGATTCTTCTTGTTTTTCCAAAACCTTTAGGTGGACAGTTAGGTTATTAATTTGGGATCTCTCCATCTTTGATATGAAGGCATTTAAAGCTACGAATTTTTTCCTTAGGACTGCCTTTATTGTGTTTCATAAGTTTTGGTAAGTTGTGTTTTCATCATTATTCAATTGTATAAATTTTACATTTCTTTTTTCATTTCTTCCAAAACCCATTCATTGTTTAAAGGTGTGTTGTTCAGTCTCCAGGAGCTGGTGGGATGCCTGATGTGTCTCTTGGTGGTAATTTCTAAGTTTAAAGCATTGTGATATGATGAAGGAAGTTACATCAATTTTTCTAAATTTATAGAGGCATCCTTTATGGCCTAATATATGATCCATTTTGGAGACGATTCCATGGGCTGCTAAGAATAATGTGCATTCCATAAAATTGGGGTGGAAGGGTCTGTGGGTGTCCATTAGGTCTAGTTGATCTATAGTGTATTTAAGCTCTATTATTTCCCTGTTGGTTTTCTACTTGGATGATCTGTCTATTGATGTAGCAGGGTATTGCAGTCCCCAACTCTGAGGGTATTGATGTTTATTTCTGTTTTGTTGTCAAGTAGTTTTTGTTTTATAAACTGTGGTGCACCTGTGTTTGGTACATATAGATTTATGATTGTAATGTCCTCATGTTTGATCATGCCATCAGGTTGTCATCTGCTCCACATACACACATATGTGCAGATATACACACATAGAAACATATGAAAAAACGGCCTTATTGCCATGACAAGTGTGATTGTGTGCTTTAAGTCTAACAAGTTTGGCCAAATTTGTCTAATAATTCCCTCCCTCCCTTTCTGAAAGAACTGACAAGTGGAGAGGGAAGAATAAAAGTATATAGTCTATAGCTATGAGCCCTAGACCAAGGGTTGCTGGATGTGGGGGCTGAAAGGGGAAAATTAAAGTACTTTCATTTCAAATCAAATCTTAACTAGGTTAACCTAACGGCTTTGTTTAATGCTAGAATTATTGCATACATACAGGGTTAGTTTAGAGTACATAAAACAGGAGTGAGAGGCTGGGAGGGTAGCACTGTGAGAGAGCATGTGTTTGGTTACTCAAAGACCTAGGTTCAGAAAGGAAAGAAAAAGAGAGTGAACAGAACAAAGTTGGAAAAGGAAACAAAAAGATCGACAGGGAAATATCAAACCTTTTATGAGGTTCATAGTGTTCAATGAGTACATTGCCTAAGAATCTAGCCTATTCCTGCAGTAAGTGATATAATAGTGGCTTTGGATTAGAAATACAGTTAAATGATACTCACAGGAGGATGCTTCATGAGAAATTTTATTAATTATGATTATTTACTTTTTTATTTTACTATTGTATATTTAATGACTATATTTATAACTGTATTAATTCATGCAGTTAAGTGATAGTTTATTGAATGCATGTTTTCTTGATGTTAACATAAACCACTTTAGATATAAAGATGAATAGGAATGAATAAAACCTTTTAATCTAGGTGATCCAGGAATGTGAGGTAGGAAACAACATTTAATTATATTGTTACAAATTCTATGGCATGCTGTTTTAGGGAACCCTTTCTAGGAGGCAGTGTACATTAAACATCACAACACATTTTAGGGGCAGCTACTTCTAATGTCTGCACTTTGGCTGTGCACATCCTCGGATATACTATGCTATAATCCACCTTGGGCCCACACCAGTTCCTAGCTCTTTCTCATTTTTCCTAATGGCCAAGCTGAGCCAAGCTTTAAGATTTAGTTGAAATGCACTTTCTTCAGAGAAAAGCTACCCAAACTATATATCTAAAGCTTCCATCCTTGTTATTTAATCAAAGCCTGCTGTTTAATATTCAAAACTGTAGATAACAATTCTAACAATGTAATTATAAATAACATCTGTGTTAACATTGCTAATACCTTTATCCCCCTGAAATTATAAGCTGGAAGCAACTGAGACACTTGTCTGTTTCTTCAATATTGTTCTCCAGTGGCCAGTAAACACAAGACAGAAATTTGTTGCATTAATTTGACTGACATAGTTTGGGGTTTCATTAATCAGCATGTGATTATGTTGGCTACTGACAATCTTTCTTGCCTTGATTTCTGACATTTGCTGATTTTTCTTGTTTCTAAGCTACCCCAGGCCTCTGTGTACAGGTTGCTGCCTCTGACTAATGTTTTCCAGGAGACAGTTCACACCTAAACATTACAGAAGATTCCTTTTCTTGTCTCAAAAATCATGGGTAGAGCTTGTGTTGTTACTGGGACAAAACACCCAACCAAAATCAATTGATGGGGAAATGGGTTTATTTTGGTTTGCAGACTGGAAGGGAAGCTTCAGGATGGCAAGGGAAGCATGGCATGAGCAGAGGCTGGACACCACCTCTGCCACAGCAGGTGGACAAACAGCAGCCAGAGAGCAAGCTGAGCTCTGGCAAGGGGAAGCTAGGAATAACACCCCTAAGCTTGCCCCCAACAGCACACCTCCTCTAGCAAGGCTCCACCTCCCAAAGTACCATCAGCTGGGGACCAAGCATTCAGAACACATACATTTCTGGGGACATCCGATTTAAACCACCACAGACTTCCTGAGGATGGCATCTGGGTTGTCTTCCGGCCTCCACACACAGACACACACACATGTGCAGATACACACAGACAAGCACACACAGAAACACACAAAAACTGTGTTATCACAAAATATAATTACCCAAGTATGCAATAGACATCACAACACATTTTAGGGGCAGCTACTTTGGCTGTGCACGTCCTCAGATACACTATGCTATAATCTACATTGGGCCCACACAAATGCCTTGCCCTTTCTCATTTTTCTAATGGCCAAGGCTGAGCCAAGCTTTAAGATTTAGTTGAAATTTAATTGTAATTATCACTGTTCTCTCTACTAATATGTGATCCACTTTTTTTTTTTTTTTTTTTACAAACTTTATATATGACTAAGGTCATAAAAATTTATCTTTCTTTGATGCATTTTCCTTAACATAATGTTCAGGTCTGAGTTGTCAAAAAGCACAGAATTTAATTGTGTTTTAGTGTTTGATTAGTAGTCCATGATATATATACCTTTATTCATCTAGTTTCAACATTTAGGTTGATTTCAAATTTCAGTTACTATGAATAATGTTGAACATAGGAGAAAGGATTCTTTTTCTAATAATGATTTCATTCCCTGAGGGTATGAACCCAATGCTGGTGGATCACATGTTAATTTTATTTTTAGTGTGTTTTGAGGAGCATCTATCTATTTTTTCTGTAATTGATATTAATTTACATAACCACTGGCATTATGTGACATCTCCCCCATTTTCCACATTCTCACCAGCATGAATTATTTTTCATTGTTGATAATAGCCATTCTAACTAGGGATAGATGATATCTCACTGTGATTTTGATCTAAAGTATTAATCAAAGTCATGCCTCAATGTCATTTTTCAGATATATATTAGCCAGTTTTTTTTTTTAGGTGGGGTCTCTCTAACCCAGGCTGACCTAGAATTAACTATGTAGTCTCAGGCTGGCCTTAAAATCATAGTGATCCTCCTACCTCAGCCTCCCAAGTGCTGGGATTAAAGGTGTGTGCCACCATGCCAGGCTGTTGCCTATATTTTTTATGTTCTTATCCAAATATTTTTGGCCACCTACAATGTCATGAAGAATGTTTCTTCTGTTTTCCAATTGTCTGTTTATTTTGTAGTTTTAAGTCTTACATGTTAGTTGCTTTTTGTGACCCACTGTCTATAGACACCCACTTTTATTCTTCCACAAATCCAGCTTCCCAAATCTAAGTACTTGGCTTCTTGACTGAAAATTGCATGCCTGTCAATAGAATGGATACCTGAGTTTTCTGTGTTTTGTCTATTGATCTATGCATCTATTTTTATGCCAGTAACATGCTTTTGGTTAATATTGCTTTGCAGTTCATTTTGATGTCAGGTAATGAGCTATGTGTAGCTTTTTTGGGGGGGGGTGGGGTCAAAATTGCTTTGGCTATTCTGGGTTATTTCTGATTTCACAGAAAATTTTAAATTATTTTCTCCTATTACTAAGAAGATTAATATTGGTTCATTGATGGGGTTGCATCAAATCTGAAGATTACTTTGGGTTGTAGGGATATTTAAACAGACTGTTGTTGAAGATTTCAAATCTTTTTCTTTCATTTATTTGTTTTTAACCTAAAATAAATTGGATATAGTTTGCTTTTTCCAGGTTCCTCATATGTGTGCTTTTCTTTCTCTTCAGCATGGAGGATCCTTTCAAGTATTTTCTGTAGAGCTGGTTTTGTCTTCAAATATTCTTTTAGCCTGCTTTTGTTGTGGAATGTCCTTATTTCTCCATCTATTGGAATGGATACCTTTGCAGGATAAAGTAACCTAGGTTGACAGTTGTTATCTTTCAGAACTTGGAATACATCACTCCAAACCCTTTTGGATTTTAAAGTTTGTGTTGAATAATTTGCTGTGATTCTGATGGGCTTGCCTTTGTAGGTGACTTGCTTTTTCTCTCTAGCTGTTTTCAATATATTTTCTTTGGTTTGTATGTTTGGTAGTTTAAGTATAATATGGCAGGGAGAGGTTCTTTCCAGGTTTTGTCTGTTTGGGTTCTAAAGGCTTCCTGTATCTGCATTGGCATCTCTTTCCAAATTTTGGGGAAATTTTCTTGTATGATTTTGTTGAAAATACCTACTATGTCTTTAGAGTGAAATTCTTCTTCTAGTATAACCTGAAATCTTATGTTTGATCTTTTCATAGTGTTCTGAATATCTTGAAATTCCCATTCATACCTTCCTATTAGTTTGTCTTTCTCTTTGTTGGACTGTATTAGATCTGCCATCTAGTCTTCTAGCTTAGATATTCTGTTGTCTCCTTCATCCATTCTACTGGAGAAATTTTCTACAGTGTTTTTTTATTTCACTGATTGTGTTCTTCATTGCTAATATTTCTGACTTGCTTTGCTTTATTTGTATTGACCTCTTTATTTCATTAATTTGGTTTCCTGTGTGTTCTTTGATTTCCTCCTTCATGTCTTGTATTGACTTCCTTATTTCATTAAATTGGTTTCCTATGAGTTCTTTGAGTTCTTTAAACATATTTATAATCATTCTTTTGAAATCTTTCTCAGGCATTTCCTCTAAATCATTCTCACTGAAGGTCATTTCTGATACATTAATACTTTTTGGTGGATTTATATTGTCTTGATTTTTTGTGATTTTTTTGTATTATAATGTAGAGATTTTTGCATTTTGGATTAATTTAATGCTTGGGTTTTCTAATTATCTGCAGTAATATTAGATGTATCAATCAATCTGATGTTACATATCTTCAGAGTAGGAGCTTAAGGTGCTAGGTGAGGCTCTTAAGACTCTCAGAGTAACCAGAAAAGTGACCCTAGGTATTGGGTTTGCCTGCTATGAGAGTATTAAAGTAAGCTGAATGGTACAGAATACAGACAAATTCTAAATACTTAACTAAACAATGTACACATTCAATGAAAAACAGCACAGAGTATTTATGCAAAAGTAGGTATTATTACAAACAGATCCTCAAACACAGTCCCTAAGGATGTGTGTTGCCCCCACACCCTTAATTTTGTCAATTGGGAGGCTAAGATTTTTGGTCTGTGGAGGGTTCCAAGGTCAGCTTGTGACCAAGTGAGACTCTTCCCCAGTGAATGACAGAAGAGGAAACAAAGGCACTATAAATCAGGAAGCAACAAATGAGCAGCCCAAAATATAGCTTATTTAAGAATGTCAAATCCAACCATCTGTCAGATTTAACAAATAATTTAACCTGACATGGATGGTGCAATTAGCCCTTCTGATGCAAGCCTATATACCAGGCTTATTTGGCAGGTACTGACCTGGTGTAATCCCAGTTACCTTTTGGGACGGCTTTGATCTCAGCTATGCTGCACAGCCACTTGGGTCCCTCTTTGCTGTGCTGTGGGCTCAGGAATGCTGGCTGGAGCTGTGGGTCACTGCTCTGATTGTGCCAGGTGCTGGATATGTGAGCTCCCTTCCCCAGGTCTCTGGTGCTTGCTGGTGCTTCTGCTGGTGGTGGGGGAGGGGAGGCTATGGATGGAGGTTGAAGTCTGCCCACTGGTCCACGCGATCATCCTCCTCATAAGCTGCTCCATTGGTCTCTGCCATCCTCTTTCCATGTTTCTTGAGTTTGCGAGGAGGCCGGTGTTGAGTACAAAAATCCCCTCACCTGGCTTTAAAGTCCTGTTGCTCAGGCCAAGCTTGGGAGCTGTGGCCACGTGGAACTCACTGCCGCTGCTGGAACCGCTTCTGTCTGCTTCTGTGGGCTCCAGACACTCTGATCTCTCCTACTTCTCTGCCGTGGTTGATAATTTACTATACACCTCACTTTTTAGTAGAGGAGTGTATTTTGCTGGGGTTCTTTTTGTTTTTTCTCCCCTAAGCTGTTTTGGCATGGTTCCTATGCTGCCATCTTTTTTTTTTTTTTTTTAATTGACAACAAAATATACTTACATACAAAAGGTGCATAGTATTTCCCTCCCCTCCCCCCATTCCCCTTAAGAACTCCACTCTCCATCATATCCCCTTCCTCTCTCCATTAGTCTCTTTTTAAATTTGATGTCATCATCTTTTACTTCTATTATGAGGGTCTTATGGAGGTATTTAGGCACAGCAAGGGCATGGATATCAAGGCCAATTTCTGTCTGGGCAGTTGCATTGTAGGAGTCGTACCCTTCCTTTGGCTCTTCCATTCTATCCGGCAATGGAGCCTTGGAGGGTGTGACAGAGGTGTTTCAGTGCTGGGCACTCCTCCATCCCTTCTTCTCAGCACTATGTTGCCTTTTGGATCATCCCAGTGGTCATCGCCATCTGAAAAGAGAAGCTTCTCTAACCAGAAGTGAGAGTAGCATTAATATGTGAATATGAGCATTAAGTGTAGTATTTTCCGGGCAGCTTGGTGGGAATAGTATATACATTTAGACAAGAGCATGCTTTATACCCCTAAGGCTCATGACCTTACCTACCATAGACTTTGCTTAGGTTTTTCAGTACCAGGTATGCATTCCCTCCCGTAGAGAGAGCCTTCAGTCCAATTATGGATATGCTGCCATCTTAACCAGAAGTCTGGATTTTATTTTTTGAGGACCATACTTTGAATTACTTTTCAAGCAATTCATAAATCTCGTTCTTTGAGGTCACTGGATGGATTGTGGATCTGAACAGTGTCACTCTTTCTGGCTCTTTCATACTCCACATGCTCCTGCATCTGGTGAGCAGTGTTCTTCCACAGGGAAAGATTTGTACCTGAAGATGTGTGCAAAGGCATTGTTGTGTAATGTGAAGTACTTTTGGTTCTAGGCAGGCACCGTAATGCCATCTTCATGTAGCTGCTTCACTGTGATGGATGTCTGCAGGTGCTTTGGTCATAGAGGTTGAAGGAGTCGTGTGTTTGCGTTGATATGTAGAGGGCATCCTTTCAAGAGGAAACAGGGTGAGGTTCCAGCCTATGGAAAAGCCGTGGCAATGTGCTGCTCTTGACCAAAGCAGTCACAACGGTTCTTCTTGGCCCTAGTGGTGCATCTTTTCAATTTCAAACATTCATGACACCAAAGTGACGATTTCTTAGGTAAGAACAGTAAACTGCATTTTAACATTTGAGATAGAAAACAAAGCCTCAAGCACAGGATTGGCTGAATAAGATGTTGTATTTCTTGACCTCAGAACAAGGGAATAGCACTGTAAAAACAGCCTGAGCATCCCTTGATAGCCTATGAGCTGTAAGGAGCCATTGTCCCCTGTAATTACCTTGATTAAAGAAGAATAAAAAGGGGTCAGGGCAATCAGAGTGCTCTCATCCCACCTGTCCTCACAGCCCTTACCTCTCTGCTCTGTGTGAGATGTTGGGGAGGTAGGGGACTAGCTATGCCCTACTGATAATCTTTGATTAGTATCTATTGTCCCCATTCTACAGGGAGCTAATCAACATTTTAATTTTCTAATCAGAATTCATTTTGATGAATGCCACAGTAATCATAGGAAGAAAGAGGAGACAACACAGTGTGTTTCTGGTTCAAAGTTTGCTTTTGGTAATAGAGTTGATGTATTTGTTTGAATTTACTCTGTTTCCACTACTTAGGTTTAATGTTCTCAGGTAATTGAGAAATAAAAATACAATTGAACCTAGCTTACTAATTTTTAAATTATTGATTAGCATGAGCTCATGGCATTCAGGCCTAATAAAAGAACCTTTGAAGAAGCATGATAGCTAACCACCGTGTTTGTTTTACAATCTGTTGATTTGTCTTAAATAACCTACTCTTCTTTCTTTACCCACTTACATTCAAATGCCATGGGTTATGTTGAATTTAAATTTTATAATTCTAAATGCTTTCAATTTTTATTGTTTTTATGGTAGCTCTGTTATTCTGAAGCCTATTTAAAAATTCTTGAAAATAAAATATTTTAACTAAAAAAATAACTTTGTAAATAAACATTTTATTGTTTATGTCTTAGCCATGCTTTTTATTTATACTAGGCCATTATGTAGAAAAGATGGTCTTGGGCCAGAGACATGGCTCAGTGGTTCATTTGCTTGCTTGCAAGGCCTGAAAGCCCAGGTTCAATTTCCCAGTTCCCATATTAATGAAGGGAGATACACAAAATGGTGCATTTATCTGGGGTTCTTTGCAGTGTGGGAGGCCCTGGCATGCACTCTCTTGCTGTCTCTTTCTCCCTTTCTGACCTTGCAAATTAAATAACTAGAAAAGATTAGGTGCTTTCAAGTTCAAATCTATTTTTTCAGATTTAGTAAAATGAACACACTTGATGTTATTGAATACTAATACTATTTTCGTATCAGTGTTAGGAAGCCAAAGGCATTAACGATTTCAGTTATGTGGACTCTTGGTCAACCTTGGTGAGACAGTTGACACAGATGTGATAGTAAGATGGTGGGCACTGGAAACATGAGGTGATTTATACGGAGTTGAATTACCCATGCTTCCTTCCGCACCACTGCTGGCCATTTTAAGTAAGCTTTATCACACGTACAGTGTCAGCCATTACTTCCAGGCCTGTCATTTCTAGGAATCATTTATTTTTCCTCCACATAGATTATGATGAGATAGGATATGGTTCTTATTCTTACTCCATAATGAAAAATTATGTCTTCTCTGAGTTCTATTTAAAAAGAAAAAACATTGTAATTCCAGTTTTAGGCAGACAAACATAGTATATTATCATATATATGGTAATTCTTTGAAGTATACCATAGGGTGTTTAATGAGGTTTTAACCTCTAGCCATTAGATTCCAGTGGTAACTATATATATAGTCTGTAATCTGATTGAACTTGCTTTTTGTGGTATAGATAGAAAAAAATAATTTAGTTAAATATCTATTTTTGGGCTATTAAAAATATCTGTTGGACTGCAGTTAAAGTTCAGTAATAGAGCACCTCTCTTATATGCACAAGGTCCTAGGTTTGATCCCCAGAACTGTTTAAAAAAGTATAAAGAGCAATTGGAAAGGGCTGGACAGATGGCTTAGTGGTTAAGGAACCTGCCTGAGAAGGCTAAGAGTGCCCATTTGAATATCCAGGTCCCACGTTTAGCCAGATGCAAAAGTGACACAAGCACGCAGTGTCGCACATGCACACAAGTGGGTGCATGTGTCTGGAGTTTGTTCACAGCAGCCGAGAAGCCCTGGAGCACCCATTCTCTCTCTGTCTCTCTCTCTCTCTCTCTCTTTGTCTCTCTCTCTCTCTCAAAAAAAAAAAAAAAGCAGTTGGAGAGATGGCTCAGTCTCAGTGAAAGTAAAGGCGCTTATTTACAAAGTTTGATGGCTCAATTCCCCAGTTTCCATGTAAAGCCAGTTTCACAAAGTGGTGCATGTATCTGGAGTTCACTTTCAGTAGCAGGATGCCCTGGCATTGCCATATTCTCTTCCTCTCTGTCTGTTTGCCTCTTTCTCTATCTGCCTCTCTCTCTCTGTCTTCCTCTTTCTCTCTGTGTCTTCCTCTTTCTCTCTCTCAAATAAATGTTTGATAATACAATATAATGCTTGGTAATAATGTCAACTGCTGTGTTCTTGGGTTATGTTTCATACATTAAACTGTTAATCATTATTTACATGTGCTCTTATTTATTTATTTATTTATTTATTTATTTATTTATTTGTGTGTGAGAGAGAACGAGGCAGAGAGAGAGAAAGAGAATGGGTGCATCAGGGCCTTCAACCTCTGCAAACAAACTCCAGATGTGTGGGCCCCTTGTGTGCATGTGCAACATTGTGCATTTGTATCAACATTGTGCATCTGGCTTACGTTGGACCTGGAGATTTGAACATGACTTCTTAGGCTTCACTGGCAAGTGCCTTAACCACTGAGCTATATCTCCAGGCCCTCCTTTTAATTTTTAATAAAAACATGTTTATTGAAAAACAATGGGCATGCTACACACATAATGCCAACAGCAACAGCAAATATGTTTGTGGATTTTTTATATTGTATCCATTTTTTTCCTTTTTTTAACTTAATCCCTTTTTGTTTTGCCTATCACAGCCTCTACATGTACAAATCTACTCCCATGTTTCCAATAAGAGGTGAATTCAAGTGATGAATTAGGAAATAAATGTTAAAATGTGTAAGGATTATGCAGGTGTAAAATCAGTGGTGGTTATTGCTTCTCACTCAGGCATGTCACATTGCATCATAGCTACAATCTTTGTCATATTTTTATTTATTTGCAAGGAGAGAGGGAGAGAAAGAGAGGGGTTGGAGAACAGGCATACCAGAGCCCTTGCCATTGCAAATGAAATCCAGATGCATGTGCTACTGTGTGCATCTGGCTCTACATGGGCACTGACTGGGGAACTGAACCCAGGCCATTAGGCTTTGCAAGCAAGCACCTTAACTGCTGAGCCATCTCTCCAGCCCTATGGCTAAAATCTTAAAGTACATTCTCTCTCCTTCCCCCCGTGACTTTCTATCTCTCAAATAAATAAATAAATAAATAAATAAATAAATAAATAAATAAATAGATAAACATTTAAAAATTTAAAGGGCAAAGTGACTGATGCTCTCTTAGAGGTTAAAAACAATTAGAAAAGTCCCCATATCAGAAATCGAGAAATTTCTATCACTAGACATAGATACATAGCCCTCTCATTCCCACAATAGTCACAGCTGAAGCACAATGTCTGTCTGAAATGTTGAAAGATGGCCAGACCCAACTATGGTGTTGTATTTCCTGCTGGCTCTCATTTAAACAATTCCAGACTTGTTATTCATGTCACTATGGAAGTGAGAGAAGAGTCTGTGGAGTCTGCCGTGAATGCAGCTGAGAAATTTCTGGAAACTATACATGGACTATTTGTGGAGGAAACTGTTTGCCAGAGAAAACTTGGCAAGAGAAACCTGGCAGACAAATAGACTGCATCCTGTAGCCTAGGTGTGTAATGCCATATTGTATAGGTTTCTGTAAATATTCTCTACAGTGTTCATGCAAGTGTGAAATTACCTAACTATGTATTTCTCAGAACAGATCTGTCATTACCCATCATGTGAGTGCATAGAATGAGAAATAATGTGAACATTTAGAATACATTTTGGGTGCTGGAGAGATTGCTCAGTGGTTAAGATACTTGCCTACAAAGCCTGACAATCTGGGTTCAATTCCCCAGTACCCCCATAAAGCCAGATGCACAAAGTAGCGTATGCATCTGGAGTTCATTTGCAGTGGATAGAGGCCCTGGTGTGCCCATTCTCTCTATCTGTGCCTCTCTCTCTCTCTCCAATAAATAAATATTTTTTAATGAGTTCTATGAAGTAAGTGGCATGGGATTACCCTGTGTTAGTACTACATAGTGTCCCCATTTGTACACATCACTGATAGACACAAGTGACAGTGTCTGGCCCCCTGAGCATGCATACAACAGGCACAGTGTAGGCAGCTATGGGTGGAGGTTCATTCTGCTTCTAGTCCTGGATAATGAAGACTCCTGCAAGTTTACTGGGCACTGCATCAGAACAATAGGGTGGTTAAGATGTAAAGTAGCTTCCCCCATAGCTTCCTGTGTTTGTGATTAAGCCTCACACTTGATCTCCAGCTGGTGGAGCCTGTTGGAGGAGATGTATTGCTGGATAAAGGCCTTGGGGTTAGCCCAGCCCCACTCACCATATTTAGTTCATTCTTGCTTCTTTCTCCCTGCTGATGTGATAAGGTGTGATGCCTATCTGTCTACTCTTGTCATTCTTTCTCTGTAATGATGAAACTTTCCCTCAAAACTAGATGCGCAAATAAACCCTTTCCTTCCCTAAGCTGCTTCTGGTTGGATGTTTTGTTTCAGCAGAAAGAAAATACCTGCTATACATATACACTACACCACATATACTATGCATATGCAAGAAAAATATACACCATGAGGGCTGGAGAGATCGCTTAGCAGTTAAGGTGCTTACCTGCCAAACCTAAGGACCCAGGTTTGATTCGCCAGTACCTACATAAGCCAGATGCACAATGTGGCATATGTGTCTGGAGTTCAATTACAGTGGCTAGAGGCTCTGGTGTGCTCATTCTCTCTGTCTGTCTGTCTCTCTCTTTTTTTTCTCTTCCCCACTCTCTCACAAATAAATAAATAAATAAATAAATAAATAAATAAATAAGGCTGGAGAGATGGCTTAGCAGTTAAGGCACCTGCCTGCTAAGCCTAAGAACGTCCGTTCAATTCTCCAGGTCCCATGTTTAGCCAGATGAAAAGTGATGCAAGGGTGCAATGGCGCACTTGCCCACAAGGGGGCACACGCATCTGGAGTTTGTTCACAGTGGCTGAGAGGCTGCTGGTGTGCCTTTCTCTATCTATCTGTCTCTCTCTCTCTCTCTCTGACTCTCTCCAAAACAAAATAAAATAAAATAAATAATTTAAAAATATACCATGAGGCAGCAGCCTTAGGAGCTTATATTTAAAAGTAAATGAAGACATCAAATTATAGATAACACATAACATATTGCCTACTGCCGAGAAGTGCCAAGAGAATAGAATGGATGATCTTATAGTCATCACCTGGGAAGATTGTGGGATGGACGGGGACTGAGAGAAGTCTGTCTGAAGGGGAACATTTGCAAAAGCTTAAATGATGAGAGAGTGACTGGTTGGGGAGTGGAGGGTCTTTGAGGCTTGAAGAACCCACAAGGACTCCATCCTAAGGTGGGAATTAAGGGACCGTGTTTCAGGAAACAGATCCTGGGGCATGGGTGAAGGTCGTTTCAAGGTGAGGGTGGGATGGGTGATGGTTTTGGAGGTATAGTCTAGGTGTGATGCAGTGGGGACCTTTGATGGTCATGAGAAGTCTAGGTTTGGTTCCAAGGGCTTTTTCTCTCTGCAATAGGGTTTGTTTTTCTTGTTTTTATCTTAAAGTGATTTGTCTGGAGAAATCTTTGGAAAGTGAGGAAAAATGTTTGCTCTAGAAAAAAAAATAAACTTTTGAGAGGAGAAAATGGTCTGTGTGCACAATTTGTATAGAAAATGAACTTAGATTTGACATCTCTAACATCATTTTCTCCACTTCCCTTTTGCTTTCCTCCTGTGTTTTGTTTTCTTCCTTTCCTTTGTGCAAAGGACAGCTGTTACTGCTGTTCCCTGAATGTTTTATCCCAAAGACCATGCCTGGCATATTACTGTGTGGGCTTCACACGCTGAATGCCAGTGGATATGCATAAAGGAGGACACAGGTGATAGCCAGCAGGCGCAATCGCTCAAGACTGGGAGTGTCCCAGCACCAGACTGTGGGCCAGGGGACCAGAGGAGGTAGCTGGGTAATGACATCTAACAGACACTTCAAAGAAGAATGCTATAAAAGGCAAATAGACCACACTGAACATCAAACATCTGTAACTTTTGAGTTTAAAGTTTCATAAAATATTTTTGTTTTTGTATTCATTGAGAGAGAGAAGAGAGTAAGAAGCAGACAGAGAGAAAGGGGGGATGAAAGAATGAGAGAGAGCACCAGGGCCTCCTGCCACTATGCACAAATTACAGATGCATGTGCCACTCTGCATCTGGCTTGATGTGGGTACTGAGGAATTGTACCCAGGCTATCAGGCTTTGTGAGCAAACTCCTTTAACCACTGAGCCATGTCTCCAGCCTGAGTTTAACTTTTCCTCTCATTTGTAATCATAAGCATAAAATACCTTAAAGTTTCATTTACCCCCAAAATTCATTAACATAAAATAAATAACTAATAATCTGTTTCTTTTAATTTTAAAATTGTGCTTAATCTTAGAACCCAGTTATAAATTATATCCTTTGAGCAATGGAACTTCAGAAACTGCGTGCACGCACGCACACACACACACACACATACACACACAGAGCTATTTGACTCGAGGATTTTCTTTTCTTTTGGTTTTTCAAGGTAAGGTCTTGCTCTAGCTTGAGCTAACCTGGAATTCACTATGTAGTCTCTGGGTGGCCTGGAACTCTCAGAGAACCTCCCACCTCTGCCTGCATGGTTCTGGGATTAAAGACATGAGCCACCATACCCAGTGTGTTTTGAGGATTTTTTAACTGGGTCTCACTATGCTGGTCTGAAACTTGAAATCCTACTGGGATTTTAGACATTCACCTCCAGGCCTGGCTTATATAATTATTAAGACATGGAGGTACCTCTCTCTGTACCTGCGCTCCTCCAATTGGAGTTCATGGAGTCACCAGCTTGCTAGGGATTCTGAGTCTCCAATCTCATACAGGTCTTCCTAGCCACAGTCCACATTTCCACAAGACACCTGAGGAGTCTCCTTCATGTGAAAGTGACAGAAATGCTGGTACGCTTACCTAGGGACACCCGAGGGAGGTTAGGATGTTGGCATCACAGTGGATTGATTCTAGATCTGAAGGCAACAAGCTAACACCTGTCCCTTCAGGACCATTGGAGTCTGGGCTTTCCCTGAGGTAAGACATTGAGCAGGGTGAGAGAGTATGAGCAGTGATTCTATTGTGTCGGGCTTGGGGTCATCCTGCATCTACAATGAAAAGAAGTGTTCAATTTTACTTGAACTTTGGAGACCTTGAAGAAGTTTGAAAAGTCCTTTTCCTTGCTTGGTTCTTTAAGTCCATATCTGCCTTTCAATCTGTTCTTTTTCTTCTTTGAATATATTGTAGGTCTTGAATGGCTAGAATTCTGTCTTTCATCTCTCATACTGTTACAGACTGTCTGAGATCTACAGAAAGTGCCTATGAAGTCATGATGTGGACTTGCATCTCTTTGGTGGTTTCGCAGGCCAGGCATGGAACTCCTTACAAGTTGCATTCTTATCCATGCCCTCAACACTTTGGTGCTGTCACTTCTAAGATGCTCTGACTTACCCCTAATTGTCTAAGGGCACCTCCTGTCCAGAACCTGTCAAACCAATCATCTTTGATTAATTCTCTGGGACAGGTCTATCATGTTGTTCTTCTCTCCCCAAAGATGGTCTACTCATGGATTCACTCAGCCCTTTCTTACACTTTCCCCAACTCTTTTCTTAAATATATTTTTAAGATTTTTAAAAATTTATTTATTTGAGAGAGACAGAGAGAGAGAGAGAGAGAGGGAGAGAGAATGGGCACCCAGGGCCTCTAGCTGCTGCAAACAACTCCAGATGCATGCATGCACCCTGTTTATACATCTGGCTTTATGTGGGTTCTGGGGAATCGAACTCAGGTTAGTAGGTTTTGTAGACAAGTGCCTTAACTGCTCAGTCATCTCTCCACCCCCCCCCCAACTCTTAGAATAAATAATGGCTTAATGATGGAAACTCAGTAATAAATCAGCCTCAGGGGTATCCTGGGGACTCTGAATGATTTTATGTGTATGTATACCTTATATTGCAGCCGCAGAGACCAGTTGGCTCCACACTTGTTTACTTACTGATAAGAAGAAGCTAGAAAATATATGTAGAGTCTTTTATATTCCTGACAGGCCACAGTGTCTTAAAATGAACTTTTATGATGATAGCTAATGTTGACTTAGCATGGTGAATTACCTCCATTAGCTCTATCTTCACAAGACCCCATTCCCTCCTGGCCTCCACGTTTTCCAGATGAGAATAGTGAGTCACTAGGGTTAAGTAAATGGCAAAAGGCCATGTGACAACAAGTAGAAGTGCTTGGATGCAAACTGTTGTGAATCAGCTCTCAAGGCTCACTGCGTAAGATTCACTCACAAGTACATTGTCACCTATAAGACAAAGTTGCTCTTCATATCATTTCTTGAATCTTTATTTATTTATTTGCCGTGGTGGTTTAAATGTGAACTTATGTCTCCCATAGCCTGAGGTATTTTTAAGGTTAAGCTGCCTGCTTAAGTTTCTAGCAACCTCCTGAGGGAGTGTGTCACTGTGGGTGGATCTGATTCCAGCCCTAAGGTCTGTGGAGAACAGTTGGAGCTCTGGTGTGCTTGCTGGTGGTGCTGGCTGCTTGATGATTCCTCTCTGCTTGGATCTGTGAAAAGGAGCCAGCTTCTTCTGCCATGGATGAAATTATCCCTGGATCTATAAGCTTAAAATAAATCCCTTTCTCCCATATGGTTTCTGATTTGGGTATTCATCTTAGCAATGTGAAGTGGAATACATTTGCTGAGAAAGGGAGACAGAAGTGGGAGGATTGCTGTGAGTTTGAGGCCAGACTGGAACTACAGGTGATTTCCAGGTCAGTCTGGGCTAGAGTGAGACCCTTCCTCAAAAAAAAAAAACAAAACAAAACAAAACAGAACAGAACAAACAAAAGAAAACACAGGTATTTTTCTGGGTCTGGTGGTACACACCTTTAATCTTAGCACTTGGGAGGCAGAGATAAGAGGATCTCTATGAGTTCGAGTCTAGACTGGAACTACAGAGTGAGTTCCATGTCATTCTGGGCTACAGCAAGATCTTACCTCATGAAAGACAAAAAAAAGTGAGAATGAAAAAGAAGGAAGGAAGTAAAAAGGAGAAACAGATAAAATGTATGGGCATACCAGGGCCACTAGCTGCTACAAACTCCAGATGCATGTGCCACTTGGTACATCTGTGTGGTTCCTGGTCATTCTGGGTCCATGGCACCTCCGTGTCCCAGGGGCATCCGGGCAATGGCGGAGTGGGGTCTTGAGCGGTGGTGAGTGTGACAGGAAGAAACACCCGGGAGACAGATTCAGAGAACAGCTCTCATTTATTTACCAGGTGAATGGGTTAATAAGCATTTGTGAAAGAGCGGGAAGAGACACGGGTAGGTACCAGTCATAAGGGGACTGGTCAGTTCAAAGGTCTTGCTGGTTCCTAATTAGCATGCAGTGACTTCATGGGTGAGCGGGAGAGGGTCACATGGTCTAACTAGTGGCAGGAAAAGGTATAGGGAACGGGTTGTAGGGGGATTGGCTGTGCAAAGGCTGCTGGCTGATACCTCATTAACATATAGGGACTTAAGTGGACAAAGGTCACAAGGCTCTGGGGAAAGAGAAATCTAAGTCTTATCAGGATGTCCAGGTGCCCCTGGCTGGATGGAGGGAGCGGCCTCACTCCTGCCTGTCTCGAGATTGTCGGGGGTCCAGGTTCACTGCAACCTCGGGGGTGTGGGGCGCTAGTCATACCTGAACCTCCAGTAGCCTGGGGGCCTTCAACCATGCCCTACACATCTGGCTTTATGTCACTCCTGCAGAATTGAACCTGGGCTGGCAGGCTTTGCGAGAAGCACCTTTACCTGCTGAGCCATCTACCTATCCCCTTTATATCATTTTGATAGATGGAAGTAATGATTTCACTTACTGTGTTCTAATACTGCTTCTCATCCTATCCTATACCACAAGTCTAGGAATTATGTCCTATACCAAATTTAGTTTGTAAATATAACTTAATTATCACAAAACCATGGGTGTATATATACTTCCTGTGACGACTTTTGTACTGCAACAGTAGTTGTTGTGGAGGCCCTAATGCCAATGACCTTCCAGTCTGCAAAACCCGCACTTCAAAGATCCAGTTTGCCAGCCCCTGAATACAAAATCCAAAATTGCAAACTAAATCATAGCTTATGTATAGCATGGAAACAATATTGCTGCCAGGCAAAGAATATAGCATTTTCAATGAAATTTTCTGAAGCTACATAAGATAGTATTAGGATCAGCTGAGAAATAATTGTCTCCAGAGAGCAGGGCTGGTCTGTGCCATCGCTGTGTGTCCCAGGTGATAGTACTGGTGACCTCATTGAACACCTGGGTCACCACACATGTAGTGCCACAAGAGGCATTATTATTATTATTATTATTATTATTATTATTATTTGCTGTTTCATGTCCAATAGCTAAATATACATGACTGTTAGCATTTAGTATAATCTGGATTTGCAAAATGATTATACATAATAACTTATCTCCTGGAGTGCACACTTGCCCTGTAATTGGGAGAGAAGAAAGCATATTCACCATCTTTCACTTATTACAATTCCATTACTTGAACAAAACACAAAATAGCAATGAGTCATTTTTTTAAAGAAACTTTAAATGGGAACATATTCAATATTTATCCTGTTCCATCAATGTTTTTATTGCCTTTCATTGCACATAAAATATGAAAAGTGTTCATTGAGTATATATTTTTAATACTTTAATTACTCAGAACTTGATTTGCATTTAATAATTTAATAGATAAAATGAAATCCAAGCAGAACATTTGATTGCATATGCACCATTCTCACCCGGGAGTGCAGTGATAGCAAATCAATTAATCATTTGCAACAAAATCTTTTGCCATGCAAATAAATTAAAGAAAAGTGTAATTAAAATCAAAATGATGGTTCTTTAATGAAGTTAAGGGGAATTTTATTCTGTTATTGTTCATCTGGGGCTGGGAGTGTTGATTTCTTACTTAGAAACATTGAATTGACTATTGATTGTGATTTCACTGCCAGTATAATTTATGAAGATGGGCTACTCAAACATTTTCAAAATGAGGAAAAGCAAAATTGCTGTTACATATATAAAATTTTCCTTACTTTCTATTTCCTGAAAGAACATTAAATATTTAAATACAAAGTTTTAAAATGTTTTCTTTTTGGTAAAATGTGATGAGAAATGAGAGTTTGCTCAGAGAGTAGGAATTATGAGACCAGTACTTTAGGTTCTGATAAGAAAAGAACTTGCGGCTTTTCATATGTGCCATTTTACTTAGAGCACTACAGATGCAGAAAACTATTTATCCTTTGAAGTTCTGACTGCTTAGTTAATCTAGATATACAGTAGCTACTTCTCAAATATTTTTCTCAGGGACTTTTCCCACTAATGTGTGTATGTGTGTATGTGGAGTATGTGTGTATGTGGAGTATGTGTGTATGTGGAGTATGTGTGCTGTGGTATATCATGTGTAGTGTGTGTACACGGGTGGGTGCAGATGTGTGTGCATCAAGTGTGTGCATGCCATGAACGTAAGATGGCTTTAGGCATCCTTTTCTACTGCTCACTCCTGGGCTTCTTTGAGACAGGGTGTCTCTCATATTTTGGTCCACAGGCCCAAGGGATGCCCTGGTGACCCGCAGACTGGTGGTTCAGATGAACATGGGCGCCATCATTTCACATGGGCTCTCAGGAACCAACTGTGGGCAATCTCTGGCCCTCGCAGCCTGTCATGCATTAGCAGCAAGCACTCTTAAGGACAAAGCCACCTCCTAAGCCCCTCACAGACATTTGATGCAAGTTCATCTTTTATTGCAGGTCTTTCCTTGAGGAGAACCAGGATTTAGCTTAGTTCATTAGAAAGACAACTAAATAAACTGACCTCCTCATGACTTACAAATTAAATTTCAGTGTTGCTCCTTCTATGATGCCTGAAATAATGCATGTAAGCTCTGGATATTTGGAATACTGCATCAGAACACACCCTTTGGGTTGTTGTATTTATTTTTATATAGCCTGGGAAGGCTAGTTCATTTTAGTTTGTTGTGCTTGGGTTCATAAATGGGAGAGCACAAAGCAAAGCAAGCAAAGAGAACCTGACTCTGGGTGTCTGTGCTCCACTGTATGCCCACTCCCTGACGATAACTGAGCATCTTTGTCAAACAATGATAAAGGAAGAAAAACAGAGGCCAAGGAGAGTGATGCTTTGACACATGTAATGTAATGACTTAGACAATTATAGAAATAATCTGTTTGCAGTCAAAAGAGAAAGTTCCCAACACGTACCATTTACCTACTTTAAAATTCCTTGGGCTGGAGAGATGGCTTAGTGGTTAAGGCACTTACTTATCTGGAAAGCCTATGAACCCATGTTTGACTACCCAGGACCCACACAGGCCAGATGCACATGGTGGCACATGCATATGGAGTTCATTTGCAGTGGCTGGAAGGCCCTGGTACACCCATTCTCTCTCTCTCTCTCTCTCTCTTTCTCAAATAAATAAATAAAATATAAAAGTCCTTGAAAGATCAACTTTCCCAAGACCAATGATCTTAATCTCTTTTGTGTATTTTGTAATGTGTGTGTATATGCACGTGCATGTGTGCACATGCATGTGTGTGTATGTGTGTGTGTTTCTCAGTAGTTTTCCAAGGTATTGTTATTATTAGGTAGGGACACATAGTGCTAAGTTACACTGACAGTAAACCACTCTGTGTGCTGTGTGAATCAGAGCAGGAGTTATGCCCCACACGTGTCTTTTGCTGCTCATTTGGTTTGCCATCTTCTCAGGGAAAAAGCAAGTCTTTTTTTTTTCTTTTCTTTTCTTTTCTTTTCTTTTCTTTTCTTTTCTTTTCTTTTCTTTTCTTTTCTTTTCTTTTCTTTTCTTCTTTTCTTCTTTTCTTTTTTCTTTTCTTTCTTTTTTTTGGAGACAGAGAGAGAGGGAGAGGAAGACAGATAGAGATGGGCACACCTGCAGCCCAAATGAAATCCAGATGCGTGTGCCCCCTTGTGGTAAACTGTGACATTGCGCCCTTGCGTCACTTTGCATCTGGCTAAAAACGTGGGACCTGTAGATTGGAACCGCTGGAGATTGGAACCAGTGTTCTTGAGATTGGAACCAGCGTTCTTAGGCTTAGGGGGCAGGCGCCTTAACCACTAAGCCATCTCTCCAGCCCACAAGTCTTTTTTCTTTAACATTTCTCAAGAGGAATGCTATAAATGTGGGCCTGGTAAAGACATGTGGTCTGTTGTGTTACTGTTCCCTGGGAAAGGCACACTGGGAAAGGTCAGTAGTTAGCTCCTCGCCCAACAAGAGAGGTAATGAAAGTTATTAAACCCGAAATAGACAAAGCAGGCTGGAGAGATGGCTCAGTGATCAGGGTGTTTGCCTTCAGAGCCTAATGACCCGAGTTTGATTCCCCAGTACTCATGTAAAGATAGATGCACAGTGACACATGCATCTGGAATTTGTTTGTAGTGGCTAGAGGCCCTGGCTTCTCTCTGTCTCTCTCTCTCTCTTCTCTTTCTGCTATAAATAAATAAATAATAAACAAATAAAATATATTTTTCAAAATAGGTAAAGTGCTTTTTTTAAGTTATAGAACTATGACAACATGTGGCAAGTCGAGGGAAATCTCAGCTACTGACAGAAACCTCAGAGATTATACAAGTTATTAGACTAAGTCCCAGTCAAGTCCCTCCTTACAGATAGAGAGATGGAGAGCAGAATGGGCTGTAGAGTTAGCTGGTCCTAAGAGAAAGGACACAGCGTGTTACAAATACATACACAAACAACTTTGCAGTCAGATAGACCTATGTTCAGATCATAATTGCATAATTTCTTTATTAGTGATGTGATGTCAAGCTAATGGCTTAATCTCTTTATTACTCAGTTTTCCACCTGAAAGAAAAAGTATGGTCCTTACTAAACAGGCTGAGCTGAGATAGTGTTATCAGTCCAGGGGTGACCTGGTGAGATTTCCAGGTTCAGGTCCCCCTGAATTGAACCAGACAGCCATAATTAGTCATAGAAGCAGAGACAGCTTATTTAAAAGCAGAAACGTACTTCTGAGACTAGGAGTGATCCAGCAAGCTGAGAAAGGACATACTCAAAAGCTCTGTGCCTCTTGACTCATGACCCTTCATATGTCACATCCATGACACCGGTCTCTCCCACATTTATGTTTCTTAGGACTTTTCTGGTGCATGTTCTGTTTGAACCACAGAGCGCAGGTGAGGAAGTTTTACCAGTCCTCTGCCTGCTGGTTTCTTTCAAATACTGCTCTCTGCAGTCCTTACTCTCCTGCAAAGGTGGTATACCTTAAAACACCAACTCAGCTGGCACGATGGCGCACACACACCTTTAATCTATAACTTGGGAGGCAGAGGTAGGGGGATCACTGTGAATTTGAGGCCAGCCTGAGACTAAAGAGTGAATTTCAGGTCAGCCTGAGCTACAGTGAGACCCTACCTCGAAAAACAAAACAAAGCAAAAACAAAAACACAACTCTCAAGTGCCTAATGCAGAGGGGCTGGATTAGTGACAATGTTCTTTCTCTAACGAGTCCTAGGTGGTCCTTTTTGATAGATCTTCCTTTCTGGTCTGTAATTCATATCGCTCAGTGAACTTGGGCTCTGACTCACCAGGCTCCATGTTATAAGCCTCATGTGACAGAAAATGGATTAGATAGCATGTCTTAGGTGGACATGGTCAGTTGAGTTCAATTTGCTTTTCTGTCTCGGTAATCAACTTTGATCCTCTGGTACAACATGACCTTAAAAGCCATACAGAGTTTTAAATGTCTCAGTTCTATAAATGTTTATGAATTAGATATGGAGAATTCACTTAACCTCATTTGCAAATAATGTTGCCTGAAAAGATTTTGTAATTTCATGATGGTAGTTTAAGTGTCTGTCTTCATTATAAAATGATTATGTGTAGCTTTAAAAAAAAAAAAAAATTCTTAACCAGGGCTAGGGAGATGACTCAGAGGTAAATGGCACTTGCTTGCAAAGTATGCAGGCCTAGGTTCAATTCCCCAGAACCCATGTAAAGCCAGATGCACAAAGTGGTGCATAAGTCTGGAGTTTGCCTGCAGCAGGAAAACACCCTGGTGGGTATACTGTTGCTTGATCTCTCTCCCTCTTTCTTTTTTTCTTTCTCTCTCTCCTTGCAAATAAATAAATACAACATTTTAAAGAATCCCTAACTGTCCTTAGCTCCCCCATCCTATCCTCACAGCAGCCTTTGAACATTGTATGAACAGCTTGTTCTGTCCCCTCAGTCACTGATGGCCCTTTCTGGCCATCTGCCCCCAACATCTACTGCATTGTGTGATGGTATGTCTTAAGGCCTGCTTCCTTTACAAGTTTACAAACTCCTGAAACATTGGGGCCCAGTTCATTTTATTCATTATTCTATCCCAAGAATCTAGTTCTGATGATGACCGAGAGAACATGTTTGAGAAATATGTTTATTGAATGGGGAAAAACCAGTTCATTATCTGAATTGTTTGGAGCAGAAAGATGATCAGAAAAACAAAGCCAGCAATTTCAAAAAGTCCTGAGGTTGCTACAGTTGCTGCATGTTTGAAGTGGCTAATTAATTATTGGAATCCATGTTGCATTCTGGGCAGGAGAGTGGGATTTAGAGACCCGAACATTCAGCTTTGAGAATGAAGAGGTTTATGACAGTGCGGCTCTCTGCCTTTCTTTGTTAGTTTCCTCAAACACGAAAGTCGTTTACTGAGCCTTACACAGGCTCTTAGTCTCTCACACTCCGGCATGGAGTAGGGAACCACACTAACCATCCACAGAGGAGCATATCCCTGCATATGGCAATACCATCATGAAAGAAACCAGGAAAATGTCCAATGGGAGAAGCTGTTTGGGGAAATGGATATAACAATCAGTTTGGGACATTAATGGAGATGTTGAGAGTAGTGAATTTTATCTGACTTACATATTTTTCCTTAAAATAACCCTAAAATTACATTGAGGTAGTTGATACAACCATATTTTTTAATGGTGAACCTAAGACCAGAACTTTTGATTAAACTAGTATTTGTTCTAAGATAGTTAGCCTCTAAATCAGTTCTGAAATGGTCCCTTGGTTACAGCTGCTGCATATTTTATAATGGCTTTAGGTTTACCAAGCTCCTCACACATCATCTACAATTTTGCTTTATAGTAAGAAGAGAGCACAGGGAATCAACATGCATGTCTCTAAGCCATTTGTGTATATTTTGTTCTTGTTAGTGCTAAAGTCAAAGGAAAAAATATGGTGTACCACAACATCATCTCCACAGATCCTATAAAGGGCATTTTTGAATCTTTTATTCTTATCCATTCATTGTGAATTAATTCCATGTTCTCCTTAGAAGATATCCTTGAACATTTCCCTCATGTTAGTGCCTTTGAACACCATGGCCTCTAGCAAAATAATGACAACTCCCAGTAGTTGAGGTCTCATTTCTCAAGGCACTGCATTATATTGTCAGTGAAGTGTCTGAGTGCCTACTCGTCTTTACTGACTCCCTGAGAAGGAGGAAAAAAATAGTAAAAGGATGACAATGTTTCAAACAATTATAACCTATTTTAAAGGGAGCCACTGTTAATGAATTTAAAAAAACACATTATTTAGGGATGTAGAGAAGGCTCAGTGGTTAAGGCACTTGTCTGCAAATCTTAATGAGCTGGGGTTTAATTTCCCACTACCAATGTAAAGCCAGATTTTGTTCTTTACCACTTTCTCCCCCCTTTCTCTCCTTGTAAATAAATCAATAAAAATAAAACCTGAATTTTATTTATTTGCAAGGAGAGAGAATGAATGAAAGAGGTATGCCTGGGCCTCTTGTCACTGCAAACTCCAGATGCAGGTGTAACTTTGTGCATCTGGCTTTACATGGGTGCTGGGGAGTTAAACTTGGCCACAGGCTTTACAAACAAGCCCCTTTAACATATATTAATAGACTAATTTATTCCAACAGTTCTATCAGATAGAGTGGTAGAGAACAGGTGAGCATCCTTGAATGGGTGATAAGAAAAAGAGCAGGTTTAAGGCACATCACTGGGATGGGAGGCACCATAGGGCTAAACACACAGGGAGTCCTGAGCTACTAGGCCAGAAGGCCAAGTAGAGGAATGGATTTCAGAATCACAGAGGGAATCCTATTATGGAAATTACCAGAAGATGAACATGAAGAATGTGATATAGGATACAACACATTGAGACAACAAGGCAGACGAAAGGAAAGTTCCACTCCAAATCCTGTATTCTTGGGTCTCTTGTTAATCTCACCCCTCCCTAGACTCAATCCCACCAGAAAACAAAGAAGCTGATCACTGAGGCTAGGCTACCACACAGCAGAGAGGAACAGGACACATAGGGATAGGACAGCTCCTCGTGGCTTTCTTCTGTAGCTCTAGACTTCTAGACTTCTGGGACTATTCTTTTTTTTTTTTTTTGGAGAGAATCAGAGAGAGAGAGAGAGAGAGAGAGAGAGAGAGAGACAGAGCCTCTCAGCCATTGTGAACAAACTCCAGACGCGTGCACCCCCTTGTGGGTGAGTGCAGCATTGCGCCCTTGCATCACTTTGCATCTGGCTAAATGTGGGACCTGGAGATGGGCATTCTTAAGCTTAAGAGGCAGACGCCTTAACCCCTAAGCCATCTCTCCAGCCTAGACTATTCTTATTAATAATATTTAATGCACAAGACTTTCCAGGATAATTCAGCTCCCTTTGCTCAACCCAGGGCTATTCTGTGCATTGGGTTATTGAGCTGCATTGTGAATTATGTCCCCGATATTTTACTGTGTGATTTCCAGCTGAGCGTTTATGCTCTTCCAATGACTTACATCCAAAGATCTGGCATTTCCTATGATTAGGTTTTGATGTTGTAGAATGTGGATCAAGCCACAATAACAGAAATAGCTGTATATAATATTATTGGTAGATACATGGATAATTCTGGAAGTAATGGTTGGTTAAATTGATTTCACTCATTTCTTGTACATAATGATCTAGAAATTATCCTTATTTAAATAATAGGGAAGGGTTAATTTTGATGTGGAATTCATAAAGATTTTCATGATACACATATTTTAGTATCATTAAAATATCTGATAATTGTTTTGTTCACTGAACTTACTGCTTCATTGAAGTTATTTCCCTTAAAAAACTGGTGAACGAATTTCTTCAAAATGAAAACTCTGGCTATGTTTGAGTTTGACAAATACATATAGTGATTGTGTGAATTTGAAACACAGGGTGATGCCACACTCAGTGTGCAAGATGAGACCATAACAATGCATAGAGTGATGCCTCAGTCAGTGTGCAAAGATGAGACCATAACAATGCATAGAGTGATGCCACACTCAGTGTGCAAAGGTGAGACCACAACCAATGCAGAGTGATGCAAAAGTAATACCACAACCAATGGGACAGCTGGGGGGGCATAATAATACCAGATGGACCAATGACCCATTTGCAATATGTTCGCTATTATAGTTCTCAATAAAGATAGTTTTTTAAAATGTAAGACCATAACCAAAATGTATAGTCAAAGTAGCATTTTATAGTAAAATGAAAGGTTTTTATTATGTGAATAAAATGAATTTCTTTCCAAGAGCAGATATATTTAAGTCTATTATAATAACCAATGCTATTAAATGAAAATTCTAAAATATGTATCAGATTTACTCCTTTTATTTTCATAAGAAACTACAAAATGATTTATAACCTATCAAGATCAGTCCTTGTTTGATTTTCGTTTATTTGATTATTTTCATTTATGCAATTTAGAGTATTTAATTTCCTTAGTCTGCCTCAGACTAGAAGTGTGAGAGAATGGCATCTGTATTCCTTCCTCCCTAGAGTGGAGCACACCCTTATAGGACATATATATATATATATATATATATATATATATATATATATATATATATAAAATATATTATATATAATCACACCCTTATAGGACCAGCAGGGCCTAGCATATGCGCGTCTCTATCCTGCTCTGCTCTGTCCTCCTCTGTTCATTTGCTCTGCTTCATGAGGTTTCCATGTCCTGACAACCTCTTTCTTCTTCATGTGGTCTGTGAGATCTTGAAAGCAGATATGCATTGTGTTCAAGATGTTCCTTCAGAGACCCCAAGGAAGGGGAAAGGACTAGCATAACACAGCTCAGGTTTTTATTTGCTTTTTCCTCTTCACTGATATTTGCACTGATGGGAAACATAGTACTGTTATGTTAAGCTTGATACTGTGTGCGATCAGCATATTGATAACTATTATGTGCTCAAGCATCTTCTTTAAGGTGGTTTTAGTTAAGAATTTCACATATAAAGTCATTAAAGCACTTTATTAAATCCCAGAACATGAATTCATATCATCACATCCTTTTAAATATTCTAGAGACAAAATGGAAAGAATGCATACAGCATTTCTACATGTCAAAATATTATAGCTGTAACTGAATTCCAAAGTAAACTTAACTTTTAGCATGGAATGTCAAATGTACTTGAAGGAACATTGACAAGCTCTGGTTATTCATAGGCTGATACTTTGCATAATCATGCAAGCCCTGTAATTTCAAAGAAATGGTATTTTCTACATATAAGATACTAGGTTTCAAGGGACCATGGAGTTTTGAAAAAGTTGGGTGTGGTGCCATGAGTTCATAGCTTCCTGATTTGTTTTTTTAAAATATATTTATTTATTTATATTCAAGGAGAGAGAGAGAGAGAGAGAGAGAGAGAGAGAGAGAGAGAGAGAGGAGAAAGAGAGTGGTAGAGAGAATGGGTGCACTAACTCTTCTTGCCACTGCAAAGAAACTCCAGCCAGGCGTGGTGGCGCCCGCCTTTAATCCCAGCACTTAGAGAGGCAGAGGTAGGAGGATCGCCATGAGTTCGAAGCCACCCTGAGACTGCATAGTGAATTCCAGGTCAGCCTGGGCTAGAGTGAGTGCCTACCTCAAGAAACAAACAAACAGGAAACTCCAGATACATGTGTCACTTTGTGCATCTGGCTTTATGTGGGCACTGGGAATCAAATGTGGGACAGTAGGCTTTATAAGCAAACACCTTTTATTACTGAGCCATCTCTCCAGCCCACTTGCTAATTCTTTTTTTTTTTCAAGGTAGGGTCTTTTCAAGGTAGTCTTAGGGTAACTTCAAACTCATGGCGATTCTCCTACCTCTGCCTGCCGAGAGTTGGGATTAAAGGTGTATGCCATGATGCCTAGTCACTTCCTGATTGTTAGTGACTCTTTTGATGAACTCAGTAGCGATATTAGAACTCATATTTATACTATGTACCAATATAATATAAAATATAACCAGCCTATTGGTGTTTGGAATTAGTATAACTCTGTGAACCAGTTTCTATATGAGCAATGAATGGTGGCACAAAATCATGCACAAAAGATTCTCTCAAGTGTAAGGCAGGCACTATAAAAAGTTCATTTATATAATTTAGTAATTCTCAAAGCAATTAACTTTATAAAACTAGCATTTGCTGAGGCTCAAGGTCGTAACAAATCAGAATATCCATCATTACCTGAAAAGATCTGACTCCTCCCTGTCAGACACGTCCCGTGAGGATCCTGGCTTTTCTTCTCCCACTTCAAGCAAAGCATGAACTGCATCAAGTTTCACTCTGCAGTGAGGGGTTTTTTTACACATCTTTTTTGGAAAATAATGGCACCTTTCTTTTTTTCTTTTTTTGAAATATGCTGCTTCTTAATAAAACATATTCTCTATTTTAACATGAAAAGTTTATAATTTCTGCCTTAAAATTAATATTGGAATGGTTTTATTTTCAATTTTAAGTTCCAATATGAAAAATAACAGACTATATAAATCAATCCTGTTTGGAATTTTCAATAATTTTTGAAAGCACAAAGGGGTCTTGATACAATAAAGTTTGTAAAATCTCTGCAGAAGGTAAAATTAATTTTTAGATTCTTTGGGGGATGCTATGATGAGATCTGTTGCCCATGATAGCCTTTCATTTTTATTATTTAAAAATAATAGGAAAAAAAGAATGAAGTATTTTCTTGTAGAATATAGATGTTTTGCCTGATGTTACAAAGACTATATAGGAATCCCTTCCGAGATAACAAAAAGGTATATTTTTTTTTCACAATTCAGGTTTTAACTATCCAGTTATACAAAATAATAGATCTCAGGGCTGGAGAACAGCTTAGCAATTAAAGGAACTTGTTTGCAAAGTCTGACAGCCTGGGTTTGATTCACCAGGCATAAATTAGCACATAGAGCTGGAGTCCCTTTGAAGCAGTAGGAAGCCTAGAGAATCTCTCTCTCTCTCTCTCTTTCTCTTGCTCTCTCTCTCTTTCATCTCTTTCTCAAAAAATAAATAAAATAGATTTGATTGAACTACATCATTTATATATAGTATACACTGGTAATATCCATCCCCACTTACCCTGCCTTCTACTCCCTCTCACTAACTACTGTCTTCCTCTGACAGTCCATCTACATTCATGATGTTTTTATTTATTTACTTATTTATTTTGATTTTTCAAGGTAGGCTCTCACTCTAGCTCATGCTGACCTGGAATTCACTATGTAGTCTCAGGGTGGCCTTGAATTCACAGTGATCCTCCTACCTCTGCCTCCCACGTGCTGGGATTAAAGATGGGCACCACCATGCCTGAATCATGATGTTTTCTTCTTAGCTTATGTATATCTTCAGTGTATGATAGGGGGCATATTCTGTCCTGAGTCTTGTTTTCTGGGGCTGGCTTATTTCACTTAACATGGTGATTTTCAATTCTATCCATTTTCCTGTAGCCACCATGATTTCATTCTTCTTTGCAGCTGACTGGTGTTTCATGATGTCTTTTCTCTATCCAGTTATCTCTTGATGCTCACCTAGACTGATCCATGACTTGAGTTCTCTATTTTGAACATTACTGCCATAAACATGGTTATCTAAAATCTTTAGTGTTTGTTAACATTATTGTCCTCTGGGTATATACCTTGGAATGGTATAGATGGTTCCTATGTTAATTTTGTGTTTTATTATGAGAAACCTCCACCTGTGCAAATGATCATGACTTTTTCACTCTGTTTATGAGCTATATTACATTTGCTGATTTACTTCTGCTGCACCATCCTTGCATTTCCAGAAGTAAACTCACTTGATCAGGGTGTGTGATATCTTCAGCTAGTTTTTTTTTTTTTTTTTTTTTAAATTTCTACACATTTATTTTTCTTGACAATTTGACAACTTTTGCCCACTTTTATCATCCAACAACATGTTTATGGACCCAATATTATGCACATCTTGTGCAATTAGTGACATCCACTATGAAGTTATGAATGAAAGAGCCATTTTGTGCCTGGAAGACAGCATTTCAAAGCTATCCTTGGGCTCTTAAATTCTTTTTACCACTTCTTCTGCAATGGTCCCTGAGCCTTGGAGGGTGTGATAGAGATCAGTGTCTCACTGTCGCTTCTTCTTCCACCATCTGAAAAGAGATGCTTCTCTAACCAAAAGTGAGGACATCACTAATACATGTATGTTACTAAATTTGCTTTTCCGATTATTTTGTCAGGAATCTTTGCTTCTAGGCTGATCCAAGAATACTGTCTTATAGTTTTATCTTTTGGTTGTGTCCTTATCTAATTTTGTTATCAGCATAATACTTGCCTCATAGAGTCATGAAATCTTTCAGAACATTGTTGTTAGTTCTTCTTTAAAGGGCTGGTAGAATTCATTAGGGAATGCTTTTCTTTGTTTTGTGACTTTTTATTATTGCACCAAACTCATTATTTGTCTGGATACTGACTTGATTCAGTTTTGGTTCAGGGATATTTTGTACCCTCTTGGTTCTGCCCCACTAAATATTTTTAAATATTTTTAAATATTTTTACTTATTTATTTGAGAGATAGACAGTGAGAATATGGGTGCACCAGGACCTCCCACCACTGCAAACAAACTCTAGATGCATGCCCCACTTTGTTCAAGGGAGTCGAACCTATGTTGTTATGCTTTGCAGCCTTAATGTCTGAGCCATCTCTCCAGACCTCTTTCTTTTGGATAGTTTGGTGAAAGTTTCTCGAGCTTATTCATCTTTTCAAATAATCAACTCTTTAATTTCTCGATCCATTGAATTGTTCTTTTGGCATGTCTTGAATTCAGTTCTGCTATGTGTTAGCTCTTTCTTTTTACTAGTTTTTTTGTTTGGACTATTCTTGTTTATCTGAGATCTTGAGATTGATGCATCCTTAGGTAACTTATTTGATATTTCTCAAATTTTTTAATGTGGGCATTAATAGCTTTAAAATTCCCTCGTAGAGCTGGGCATGGTGGCACACACCATTAATCCCAGCACTTGGGAGGCCAAGCTAGGAAGATTGCCATGAGTTTGAGGCCACCTTGAGACTACAGAGTGAATTCCAGGTCAGCCTGGGCTAGAGTGAGACCCTACCTCTAAAAAACCAACAAAGAATAAATAAATTAATTAATAAAACTCCCTCTTAGAGTTGCCATGATTAAATACCACATGCTGTAATATGTTACATTTCTATTTTCCTTTGTTTCTAAGAATGCTTTAATTTTAGCCCTGATTATTTAAATTGCTAACAGACCATGCCACATGTATTGTTCAATGACTCTGTTGTTATATAACTTCTACAGTTTCTCTTGCTATTGATTTCATTCCATTATGATCTGATAAGATGCCAGAAATCATTTCAGTTTTGATGCATTTATTAAGACTTGCTTTATAGCCCCAAATATGATCTATTTTGGGGAAAGATCCAAGCTGCCTAAATGAACTTGTGTTCTGCAATTGTTGAATGGAACATTCTGTAGCTATTTGTTGGTCCATTTGATCAGTAGTTTAGTTTAATTCTGAAGTTTCTTTGTTGATATTTTGTATGGATGACCTATATACTGGTGAGAGCATGGCACTGAAGTTGCCAATTATTAATATATTAGAACCTATATATCCCTTTATTTCCAATAAAGTTTCTTTTGTGAATTTGGATGTACCAGTGTTTAGGGACTATATATTAATAATTATTATATTTTCTACATGTATACCAATATGAAGTGAACTTTATCTCATCTAATTTTAACTTAGAATTTGCTTTGTCTAATAAGAATAGAGCTATTGCTTGTTGGAAAGATGGCTCAACAATTAAGGAATTTGCCTGCAAAGCCTAAGGACCCATGTTCAATTCCCCAGCACCCATATAAAGCCAGATGCACAAGGTGGCACATGCATCTGGAATTCATTTGCAGTGGCTAGAGGCCCTAGTGTGCCCATTCTCTCCTTTTCTCTCTTTCTCTATTTATCTCTTTCTTTAGCAAATAAATAAAATATTTTAAAAAGAATCAAGCTACTTCTGATTACTCCCTGATTCTATCTGCTTAGAAGACCATATTTCATCATAGCACTGAAGAGGTAGAGCAATAAGGTTGCTAGAAGTTTAAGGGTGTGATGTGAATTGCAGCCTAGTTAGAGCTGCATAGTGAGACCCTGCTGCAAACAAACCAAGTATTACAGTTTGGACATGAAGTGTCCCTGATGGGCTCAAGTGTCTGAAGATTTAGTTTCCTGGTGAATGTGCTGTTTGGAAGATCATGGAACATTTAGCCCATGGAATCTCACTGGAGCCAGTTGCTTACTGTAGGAGGGCCCTTAGGTTTTATATCCTGCCCCCATTTTCTGTCCACTCTGCTTCCTGTTCCAAGATGTGATTGGACCCCAGCTACTTATTTGTGTAAGTATGGATTTACCTGCCACCACAGCTTCCACTCAATTGTAGACCATATTCCCTCTAACTTTAAGTTTGCTTTTTGTCAGGTTTTTGGTCACAGCAACAAATAATAGCTAAGACACAAACAGAAATAAATATCATTTTCTAGCCTGTAAGTCTGTGGATATTTCTGATGTTGAGTTGTATTTCTTGCAGGAAGCTGAACTGTGTCTTTTGAATCTAAAATTATTTAATTAGAGAATTAAAGCTCTTTACAGTTAAAATTATAATTGAAAGCATATACAAATTCCTGTTATATTGCTATTCTTCCAATGTATGATTCTTTCCTAATTCCTTGCTTAGCTAGTCTCCTGTGGGATTTATTCCTTCCTGTGTTCTTCTATACGTAGGTTTCTTTTATCCTCTATAATGCTGGAGTTGTGTTCCTGCATTCCTTTCATTAATGCATGTTGAAAGTTCCTTATTTGTTATTCAATTCAGAAGGAACTTTGTTGGATCTAGTAACATATGTTGGTATTCATTTTATTTCAGTGTTTAAAATACATCATTCTATGATCTTATGGCCATCACAGTTTCTTTTGAGAAACAGACTGTCATTCTGATAGGTTTCTTTTTGGAAGTCAGTTGACATTTCTCTTTTGCAGCCTTTAGAATTCTTTTTTTCCTCTGTAGTCTGAGTATTGTTAATATGTTGTTATTTTTGCTTTCTGATCATTCCAAATGCCTCCTTTTCCTGGATGTCTATATCTTTTCCAAGATTTGGGGGAATTTTCTGCTATTATTTCCCTAAATAACTTCTATTTTACCTTGCTTTAGTCGGTGTCTTAGCAACTTTTCCTATGCGAGAAATAGCTAAGTTTGGTTTTATAAGTCATATCCCACAGTTCTTCATGTTCTATTCCTAATTTCATTTTTCTTTATTAGTGCCTGAATGCTCTAATTCATGAACTTTGATCTCTGAAATTCTGTTTTCTAATTGACATAATCTATTGATATTATTTCTTCTTGGGTTTTTGAGTTTCTAAGTATTTGAGTTTCTTGAAAATTTTATTTTCAAGACTTCAGTTCTATTTTTTTTCAAAACTTGATCTCTTTATTGAACTTCTCATTTATATACCATATTGTCTCCCTCCATTTCTCTATTTCTCCCTCTGCTTGGATCTGTGAAAGGAGGGCAGCCTCTTCCACCATTATGGAACTTCCTCTGGATATCTAAGCTGAAATAAACCCTTCATCCTATAAGCTGTGTCTGGTTTGGATGTGCATCCCAGCAATATGACACTCACTACAACACATGGGAAGCAGACTTGATTTTTAAAGTGGTGTAAAAGTGTTCAGTATATTTCCGATTGGATTGGATTTTGTGATATAGGTTCCTTCTTACTTGGTAATTAGTGCATTTTGACACTTTATGTGATATCAGACGCTCACAGGAGAGTGGATATATCTCATAGATCTGTAGACAGTGGAGTATATGGGACACGCCCTCTGTGATAACTTTTTCAGTCTTGTCTGCCATGCATTGATGAAAGAGGTATGTGAGTGACCTGTGCTGTGATACTTCATGTGTATGGTGTCAAGCATAGAAGAGTGGATTTTAGAGCAAAATGTGCTTCCTTTTCACTGGGCTTCATGTGTTTCTCAGCCTGATAAAAACTACACAATGTACTGGAAGTTCCACGTAGAAAGATGACAACAAGTAAAAGCAAAAACTTCAAAGAGTAATGAACCAGATACAGAAAGAAATTAAAGAGTAAGTATCAGCTATGATGTCCACAACCCTGATGATCACAGAAGGAAGGACTGGACATGACCCTGGTAATCACAACAGGAAGGACTGGACATGACCCTGGTCATCACAGCAGGAAGGACTGGACATGACCCTGGTCATCACAACAGGAAGGACTGGACATGACCCTGGTCATCACAGCAGGAAGGACTGGACATGACCCTGATGATCACAACAGGAAGGACTGGACATGACCCTGGTCATCACAACAGGAAGGACTGGACATGACCCTGGTCATCACAACAGGAAGGACTGGACATGACCCTGATGATCACAACAGGAAGGAGTGGACATGACCCTGGTCATCACAACAGGAAGAACTGGACATGACCCTGGTCATCACAACAGGAAGGACTGGACATGACCCTGATGATCACAACAGGAAGGAGTGGACATGACCCTGGTCATCACAACAGGAAGGACTGGACATGACCCTGGTCATCACAACAGGAAGGACTGGACATGACCCTGATGATCACAACAGGAAGGAGTGGACATGGCCCTGATGATCACAACAGGAAGGAGTGGACATGACCCTGGTCATCACAACAGGAAGGACTGGACATGACCCTGGTCATCACAATAGGAAGGACTGGACATGACCCAGATGAACACAACAGGAAGTACTGGACATAACCCTGGTCATCACAACAGGAAGGACTGGATATGACCCTGATGATCACAACAGGAAGGACTGGACATGACCCTGATGATCACAACAGAAAGGACTGGATATGACCCTGGTCATTACAACAGGAAGGACTGGACATGACCATGGTCATCACAACAGGAAGGAGTGGACATGACCCTGGTCATCACAACAGGAAGGACTGGACATGACCCTGGTCATCACAATAGGAAGGACTGGACATGACCCAGATGATCACAACAGGAAGGACTGGACATGACCCTGGTCATCACAGCAGGAAGGACTGGACATGACCCTGATGATCACAACAGGAAGGACTGGACATGACCCTGATGATCACAACAGGAAGGACTGGACATGACCCTGATGATCACAACAGGAAGGACTGGACATGACCCTGGTCATAACAACAGGAAGGACTGGACATGACCCTGGTCATCACAACAGGAAGGAGTGGACATGACCCTGGTCATCACAACAGGAAGGACTGGACATGACCCTGATGATCACAACAGGAAGGACTGGACATGACCCTGGTCATCACAGCAGGAAGGACTGGACATGACCCTGATGATCACAACAGGAAGGACTGGACATGACCCTGATGATCACAACCTGGACATGACCCTGATGATCACAACAGGAAGGACTGGACATGACCCTGGTCATCACAATAGGAAGGACTGGACATGACCCTGGTCATCACAACAGGAAGGAGTGGATATGACCCTGGTCATCACAACAGGAAGGACTGGACATGACCCTGATGATCACAACAGGAAGGACTGGACATGACCCTGATGATCACAACAGGAAGGACTGGACATGACCCTGATGATCACAACAGGAAGGAGTGGACATGACCCTGATGATCACAACAGGAAGGACTGGACATGACCCTGGTCATCACAACAGGAAGGACTGGACATGACCCTGGTCATCACAACAGGAAGGAGTGGACATGACCCTGGTCATCACAACAGGAAGGACTGGACATGACCCTGGTCATCACAACAGGAAGGACTGGACATGACCCTGATGATCACAACAGGAAGGAGTGGACATGGCCCTGATAATCACAACAGGAAGGAGTGGACATGACCCTGGTCATCACAACAGGAAGGACTGGACATGACCCTGGTCATTACAACAGGAAGGACTGGACATGACCCTGGTCATCACAACAGGAAGGAGTGGACATGACCCAGATGATCACAACAGGAAGGACTGGACATGACCCTGGTCATCACAGCAGGAAGGACTGGACATGACCCTGATGATCACAACAGGAAGGACTGGACATGACCCTGATGATCACAACAGGAAGGACTGGACATGACTCTGATGATCACAACAGGAAGGACTGAACATGACCCTGGTCATCACAATAGGAAGGAGTGGACATGACCCTGGTCATCACAACAGGAAGGAGTGGACATGACCCTGGTCATCACAACAGGAAGGACTGGACATGACCCTGATGATCACAACAGGAAGGACTGGACATGACCCTGGTCATCACAACAGGAAGGACTGGACATGACCCTGGTCATCACAACAGGAAGGACTGGACATGACCCTGGTCATCACAACAGGAAGGACTGGACATGACCCTGGACAACAGGAAGGACTGGACATGACCCTGGTCATCACAACAGGAAGGACTGGACATGACCCTGGTCATCACAACAGGAAGGACTGGACATGACCCTGGTCATCACAACAGGAAGGACTGGACATGACCCTGGTCATCACAACAGGAAGGACTGGACATGACCCTGGTCATCACAACAGGAAGGACTGGACATGACCCTGATGATCACAACAGGAAGGACTGGACATGACCCTGATGATCACAACAGGAAGGACTGGACATGACCCTGATGATCACAACAGGAAGGACTGGACATGACCCTGGTCATCACAACAGGAAGGACTGGACATGACCCTGGTCATCACAACAGGAAGGACTGGACATGACCCTGGTCATCACAACAGGAAGGACTGGACATGACCCTGATGATCACAACAGGAAGGACTGGACATGACCCTGATGATCACAACAGGTCATGGACATGATCACAACAGGAAGGACTGGACATGACATCACAACAGGAACCCTGACATGTCATCATCACAACAGGAAGGACTGGACATGACCCTGGTCATCACAACAGGAAGGACTGGACATGACCCTGGTCATCACAACAGGAAGGACTGGACATGACCCTGATGATCACAACAGGAAGGAGTGGACATGGCCCATGATCACAACAGGAAGGACTGGACATGACCCTGGTCATCACAACAGGAAGGACTGGACATGACCCTGGTCATCATGACCCTGATGATCACAACAGGAAGGACTGGACATGACCCTGGTCATCACAGCAGGAAGGGATGACCCTGATGATCACAACAGGAAGGACTGGACATGACCCTGGTCATCACAACAGGAAGGACTGGACATGACCCTGATGATCACAACAGGAAGGACTGGACATGACCCTGGTCATCACAACAGGAAGGACTGGACATGACCCTGGTGATCACAACCTGGACATGACCCTGGTCATCACAACAGGAAGGACTGGACATGACCCTGGTGATCACAACAGGAAGGACTGGACATGACCCTGGTCATCACAACAGGAAGGACTGGACATGACCCTGGTCATCACAACAGGAAGGACTGGACATGACCCTGGTCATCACAGCAGGAAGGACTGGACATGACCCTGGTCATCACAACAGGAAGGACTGGACATGACCCTGATGATTACAGAAGGAAGGACTGGACATGACCCTGGTCATCACAGCAGGAAGGACTGGACATGACCCTGGTCATCACAACAGGAAGGGACTGGATCACACATAAACCTGGTCAACACAGGAAGGAAATGACCCTGGTCATCACAACAGGAAGGACTGGACATGACCCTGGTCATCACAGCAGGAAGGAAAATGATCACAAAGGAAGGTGGACATGACCCTGGTCATCACAACAGGAAGGACTGGACATGACCCTGGTCATCACAACAGGAAGGACTGGACATGACCCTGGTCATCACAGCATTAAGGACTGGACATGACCCTGGTCATCACAACAGGAAGGACTGGACATAAACACAGTAAACAAAAACTTTTTATAAATCCAAAAAAGGTGGTTGCAGACATGGCTCTGCTATTAAGGTGCTTGCTTGCAGACCTAACAAGAGGACTTGGATTCCCCAGTATCAACTAAAGCCAGATGCACAAGTGGCGCATGCATCTGGAGTTTGTTTGCAGGGGCTGGAGACCCTGGTATGTCCATTTTCTCTCCCCCTCTCTCTCCTGGAAAATAAAAATATTTTTTAAATGATGAAAGGCAAAGAAAAACAATGAAGAGTAAAGAAAATGAAGAATGGAACTCGAAAGAAATGGAGAAAGCTGGAATGAAATTGGAATTGAAACTTCTAATTGTAAGAAAAAAACAAGAGAGACTTGGTGACTAGGAGGGAAAGAGGAACCAGCAAATACAACGACAATGAGGGAAGGAAAAGGGGGAAAAAGATTATCTCTAATGGGATATTCATGCAGGAAAGAGTGGATAGTTACTGCCTCTGCCAATTTCCTTTTCTTTCTGTGTTTTCTTAGTCTGTGCTTATTTTTGGAAGAACAAAGACCTGTGTATGTGTGCGTGCGCGTGCGCGTGCGCGTGCGTGTGTGTGTGTGTGTGTGTGTGTGTGTGTGTGGTGTTTTCCATTGGTCAGTGGGTTTGTTTGGGGCTGGACTTGGTTGGAATAACTTTTTTCCTTGCTGGAAAGTGAGGAGTAACATGGAACCAAATTTCTCTCATTTGGAGTTTCTCTGGACAGATCACTGTAATTTACCTTCAGGCTTAGCTGGCACTGAGATCTGTGGCACTTTTATATGTGAGCAGCCCCAGCCAAGCCCACCTGTGGGGCAAGAAAAAAGAATGGAGTGGGTGGAAGGGTTGTAGAGGTCTTCCACTGGTCCTCAGTCCACATCCATTCGCATATGACTGCTGAGTCTCCTGATGCTATTTCAATGGAACTCTAGCTGCCAGTCAAAGGGAAAGTGAGCTCTCCTCCTTCTGTATCTGTGCACGGAATCCCACTGCACAGATTTTCAAGTGGGTTTGAGTCAGAACATTCTTCCTGGGGCCACAATGGGCCATAATTTAGATGCTAGTACAGCTGGCACTCATCTTTCTGTGAGCTCTTGATAGAAGGAAGACATGAGGCACTTGTTTACGAAAGCAACAGGTTTGGATACAATCTGCTCAAGGAAAGGAGAAAGCAGAGAAATTGCTAGGAAGGCTGGAGAAGATGAAATAGGTTGTGAAATGCCTGAAGGAAGGAGTATGTTTGGCTTTTCACACTACCCAAGAATAATGGCAGCAAATGGCACATGGATGTCAGTCATTAGTATATTCATGGGATAAATAAATAAAGAAGGATACGCCTTAATGTTTTAGTTATAGGAATATAGTCTTAAAAACAGTGAACTATTTTTCCAAGTGATTGTTACTGCGAAAGTGCAAACACTGGCCATAGCAAATGCTTTTTTTTGACAGATGTTATAGTTTATTTGTACACAGAAAGAAATTAAAATGCCACCTCAATGCTTATACTGTCATAGGTTCCAAGATTCAAGAAAACACAGGAAGCTATTCTCAAATTTGGAAAGAACTCTATAATGTATGACCCTGTACATAGGAATGCACAGGAACAATGATAGTTTTCATTGGATAAAAATCAATCTATGCCCATGGTGTGGTAGGTTGAATGCGTGTCCCTCATAGATTCAGGTGTTTTATTAAAGTTTGGAACTTGGATGTCTAGCCGCCTGGCTGGAGAAGGTGTCACTGGGGCCAGATCCTAAGGTCCAGCCCAAAGATGTGTTTGAGGACAGATCTCATTTCCAGCAAAAACGTATGCAGAGAGGTCAGAGCTCTGCCTGGGTCCCTGCTGCTCGCTGCCCATTTGTGTTTACTGCTTTTGGTTTTTATGGGCTGTTTTATTGTTAGTCTCTGTTTGAATGTATGGAAGCAGCTTCTTCCACCACTGATGGAACTTCCCCTGGATCTGTAAACTTGAAATAAATCCCTTCCTCCCATACACTATTCATCCCAGAAATGTGGGGATGTCTAAAATATATGTTAATAGTTGTTTTGGTTTGAATGGAAAGTATCTCCCACAGGCTCATGTGTTTGCTTGGTCTCCAGCTAGTGGTTTTATTTTGTGAGATTATGAAACTATGTGAGGTGGGATCTAATTGAAATATGTCCAGAATTAAAGTAATATAACAGCATATGTCAATGCATGTATATTATCATTAAGTAATGTGAAGGAAATGTGTAGATTAATAATGATATCTTATATCTTCACTTTTGGTGACAGTTTTAGCTTATTATAAAATCAATGTCAGCATTAATTTGCTTCAAGTTAGTGGTGATTGCAAATATTCTTTTCCTTTTTATTTCTTGGCATTTTATAAAGTTCAGTTAGTAAATGAAATCTACATAAGGAAAATACACATTGCATAATGAAATGTATAAAGAAGGAAAAGTAAATAATATTAATATGAACACCCACAAGATACTTGGTAGGTTAAAAATGTGCAAATTAAATACTTTGATAGTGAAAGTGAAATTATTTTTTGGGTCACTGGAGAGGAAGCAAGTATGTATGTATTCTTCCTTTCCTGGGAAATAAAATTAAATGTGTGTATCCATATTTGCCAGTTGAATAAACAAATTGCGTATTACTTCTGTAATTTGCATAATGATGATTACTGGTAAGACTCACAAGTTTGAAATATTTATTGCTCATTTTCAGTTCTTCTTTAATGAATCATTTGTGTATTTGTCTTATTCCATTTTCACAAAAGAATTGCTTCTTTTTTAATAGTCTTTCTCTGTCTCTTTTTTAACTGATCATAAGGGAATTTTCTACAGTAAGTTCATTAATGTTTTATAGTTTATACACATTATAAATATTTTCCTGGTTGACTATGTGCTGTTTAATGTGTTGATGTTATACTTAACATTAACAAAAAAAGATAGGTTAATGTCATTGTTACTAGATTTGCTATCCTTCCTTGGTATTTAATTTCTTTTTAAAAGTATTTTAAAGATACATTTTATTTATTCATTTATTTGAGAGAAAGAGATAGAGAGAGAGAGAGAGTGGGTGTGCCAGGGACTCCAGCTACTGCAAACGACCTCCATCTGCATGAGCCCCCTTGTGCATCTGGCTTACATGGGTTGTCGAGAATTGAACTGGGATCCTTTGGCTTTGCAGGCAAACACCTTAACCACTAAGCCATCTCTCCAGCTCTAAAAATATTTTTATTTATTTGAAAGAGAGGGGTGTGTATGTATGCATGCATGCACACACTCAAGCATGCACACACACATAAGCATACCAGGACCTCTGGCCACTGCAAATAAATTTCAGATGCATATGCTGCTTGTACATCTGGCTTTATGTGCATATTGGGGAATTGAAATCTTGCCTGGTAGGCTTTGCGAGCAAGTGCCTTTAACCACTGAGACATCTCCCCAGCCTCAGTGATTATATATATATATATATATATATATATATATATATATATATATATGTACTTGGTTTTTCAAGGAAGGGTTTCACTGTGGTCCAGGCTGACCTGGAATTAACTATGTAGTCTCAGGGTGGCCTTGAACTCACGGTGATTCTCCTACCTCTGCCTTCCAAGTGCTGGGATTAAAGGTGTGCGCCACCACGCCTGGCTTAATGATTATATTTTTGACATGTTCCCTTTGGCCATATTTTCACAGTTGTTATCAAATTCTTCTTGGAGTTTAAACTCTGGGCTACTGACAATAATCCCAAAATAACCTCATTTGACATTTTAAATTAAGTTAAACAAAATCTCTGAAGTATTTTATAAGAGAACTGGGATCTTACCATTTGTGAGTCCTTTTACAAATGAGAATGTGTTAGTATAATAGAAATTCTGATTTTCTCCATCAGCATTATTGAAGGAAAACTATCAACATTGGATTGGCTAAAAATTCCCCAATCTTTATAACTGCAATTATACCTAGTTAGAAGATACTTTTATAATTTATATTTACCAAGATGTTTAAGTTTGAATCATAATTCAAAACCCATGAATTAGTGAGTTTACCAGCTTACTTTTTCTTAAGTTCTTCCATGTTTCTAGGTTCTTATTTTTTAAATGATTAATTTTTCTTTTGAGCAAGGGTCTCATGTATCTCAGGCTGTCTTCAAACTCACTATGTCACATAGGTTGACCTTGAACTTCTGATCTTCCCACCTTCACTGTTGGGTGTTAGGATTTCAGACGTGTGCTGCTGTGCCCAGATCTAACTGTTTTCTTGATGATAGCTGGTCATATAGTTCCAATGACAATCCATTCTATAGTTTAACATTGGATTCTTTATCCTTTGTGCACCCCACCCAACACCATATTCAGTCAAGTATATATATAGTTTATTTATTTGCAAGCAGACAGAAGAGAGACAGAAAAAGGAATGGGCACACCAGGCACTCCAGCCACTGCAAATTTACTCCAGATGTATGCACCACTTTGTGCATCTGGCTTTACGTGGGTACTGAACCTGGTTCTTTAGGCTTTCTAGGCAAGTGCCTTAAACTCTGAGCCATTTCTCCCACACCAGCCATGTATTTAGAACAACCTTCTTGGACATAATTTCTAGGTGTCTGTCAAAGTTAGTGTGTTTCTACTCACAAATAAAACTTCTGGTGTACCCTCTTATTGTTATCATAATCCCCACTCTACTAGGCAAAGACTAAGTTTGGTAGAAACCTCTTCTTTCTTATTCCTGTTGTAGTCACCTCCACATTTCTGGGACAAACATCCAACCAGACACAGTTTATTGGAGAAAGCAATTTATTTCAGGCTTATAGGGTCTAGGAGAATACCATCAATGGCAGAAGAAGCTGGCTGCCTTTCATAGATCCAAGCAAAAAGATATCACAAAAATCACCACCCCAAATGCTGAGCTCAATCTGCTCTCTCCACACCTTTGGGCAGGAATAAATGTCTGTCCCCAAACACACCTTAGGGCTGGTCTCTAAGATATAAGTTTTTTGTAGTTTTTTTATTTTTAGAAACCCCAGTGACATCCAGGGACAAAATAAATCTGCACTTAGCATTTTTTCTTCTATCAGTCAACTCCATAAGATACCCTAAACAAAGGTTAAAGTGAAGGAACCTTGTTTGAGATTTTCAACTTAAAAGTCCAATATCTCTTAAATCTTAGCCTGAGTTTTACATCAGTGGATGATGCACCAAGTTCATGCCCATTCTTCTAAAACAAAGGTTTTTTCTATAGAAACCTCATCCACACGGTCTGGTTCTGCATAGCACCCCACTCCTGGTACCACTTTTGTTGCAGACAGCTTGTAAACTCAGTTCACAGGGCTAACAGAGAAAAAAAAAACATCTGAGCCTGGTGTGGTGGTGCATGTCTTTAATCTCAACAGTTGGGAGGCAGTGACATGTACCCCTGTAGAAGGAATCTCTCTGCTAGTGGATGAATGTTGTAAACTCAGTTCTAACAAAACATTGCCTGGGGAGTTCAAGGCCAGCCTGGGACTGCATAGTGAGTTCCAAGTCAGCCTGGGCTGGAGACCCTATTTTGGAAAAAATAATCTGAGTCTATAGGGCCATATATTTACATTATCATGTTGAAATTACTGTATCTCCCCACATTGTAATGATCACATTCGCATACACTTCAGTTCAGATTGTTAGCGTGTCCCTGACATCACTTTGCTGAGGATAGATTTTACTATGTCCTGCTTGGATGCAATACAATCATTGCTATTTTCTGATGTCTATAACATTTTAAAAATGATAATAAACCCTTTCACCTGCAATAAGAGTTATTTTTCTCACAGTATTGGCCTCTTGATTCTTCATTTCCATCTTCTCAACTAAAAATATACCTATGCTTCACCCACACAGTTGTTAAGCTAACTCCACATGCCCCTGGATTAGTTCCTATGTGCCTGTTGTAGTCATCTTCTACGTTGCTGGGATGAACATCCAAACCAGAAAGGTTTATGGGAGGAACAGGATTTATTTCATGCTTACAGATCCAGGGAAAATTCCATAATGGTGGAAGAATCTGGCCCCTTTCACAGATCTAAGCAGAGTGACAAGCATCCACTACCACAAACAAGCAAAGCCAGAGCTCCAAAACCTCTCTGCATATCTTTGGGCTGGAATTCAGATCTGCTCCCAAATACAGCTTAGGGCTGAAACCCAGGATCCACCCCCAATGACACCTCCTCTAGCCAGGTAGCTGGCTGGAGACCCCAGTTACAAGCTTTAATAAAACACCTGAGTCTATGGGAGACATACATTCACATACAGTGCCCATCTTCATTTTGTTTCTGATGCACACGCAGCATCCTTCAGTAATCAATGCCTGTAGTGGAGCCTTTGCTTATGCATCCTTCCTCAGCTGCTCAGAAAGTGCTCAATGAGGTGTTGGTCACTGTGGACTTAGCACCCACTAATCACTGTATAAATAATGATCTCTTTTCATCTTGGTAGTTTCACCTTGTCTAATAACCACCGTCTGGAGGGGGATGAGCATGCTCCTTAAGCATTGTTCCCTGAGTGTACCTCGCCACTATGACTAGGGACTCTTTTCTGATTAAATTTATCAAATAATATTGAACTTGGAGAAAAATTAGTATATTGGTATAAAATCTAGTGACTAGGGATCCATCCCCCAATTTCTCTTCAAAAAATGGCCAAAAACAAGGCTAGAGAGATGGATCAGTGGTTAAGGTGCTTGCCTGCAAAGCTTAATGATCCAGGTTTGATTCTCCAGTACCCATGTAAAGCCAGATGTACAGTGGCTCATGCATCTGGAGTTCATTTGCAGTTCCTGAGGCCTTGGTGTGCCCATTTTCTTTCTCTCCTATAGCTCTCTCTCTCTCTCTCTCTCTCTCTCTCTGCTTGCAAATAAATAAATAAAAACGAAAATCAAAGAATGGGCAAAATCACATGTGAAGAAACATGAAAGCCAGGTCTCCTTTTGCACACAAGTAATGCCAGTGCTCAGGTCACAAGTGCAAGGTCATCTTGAGCTGCATAGTGAGATCTTATTTATAAAACAATCACTTTAAAAATTACTTTAGAAGCTGGGTGTGATGGCACATACCTTTAACCCCAGGACTTGGGAGGCAGAGGTAGGAGGATTGCTATGAGTTCAAAGCCACCCTGACATTACATAGTGAATTCCAGGTCAGCTTGAGCTACAGTGAGCCCCTACCTCAAAAAACAAACAAACAAACAAATCACTTTAGAAAGAAGGAAAGAAAGGAAGGAAGAAAGAAGGAAAGAATTTAGAAAGAAAGGAGGGAGGAGGGAGGGAAGAAGGAAGGAAGGAAGGAAGGAAGGAAGGAAGGAAGGAAGGAAGGAAGGAAGGAAGGAAGGAAGGAAAACATTGAATGTGAAATTAGCTTTCACATCTATTTTGTGAAATCCTGAGAATCCTTTATCACCGTAGCAGGAGTGTCATTTTTTTTTTTTTTTTTTTTTTTTTTTGTCTGCTCTGGGCCACATTGACAAAGAACAATGATCTTGGGTCCCTCACCAGGGATATCTAGTCTATAGCCCACAGGTTGCAAGAACATATATATGTTTATTTTGCATGGCTTGTGGCATAGCATGGCCATTTACAGAGTTCATGCTCCATAACGATGCTATTGAGTTTAAAAAAAGTCACACACACACACTTTATAATACTTTAGCATAGCTCTGGACATTGCCATCTCTCACTTCACCTTATAAGCAAGTCTAAAATTACCACTCTTCTATCATAGCAGGTGACATCTAGAGGTGCTGACCTAAGACAAGGTCCAGGACAACCCACTACAACAAAGATTATGTCCTCCAGATAGATGTCAGTGTTTTGGGAAACTTTGGTCTAATGTGAAGAAGAGGAAACTCTGAAATTACAGAGATTCACTCAGATTTCCAAGTAGAGAAATGAGTGGGACAGGACACATGCTCCTTGACTCACGTTTGTTGGGCTTTGTTTTGGGAGAGATAACCAAGGGTATTGTGATAGTGACATGCATATTACTCTTTTATAACCTATAGTACATCGCATGGTTTAGTGAAGAAAGATGACAAGGGATGCCTATGTAAGGATGACAGTTAAATACCCTTGCAACAGAATACCTCTTTTCACTTAACTACTTTAAAATATATGGTTGTCAGGGCATAGTCAGTGTGGTTGCGATTGTCTTAGCAAATGTGTATCAGTTAGATCTTTCATATTTGGAGGAAAAATTGGGGGCAGTATTCCAATGCACTTCTAATAGGCCAGCTAAATGAAAAGCCATTTCAATCCAAATGATGACATTAATGTTTTTACCAGTAAAAGAAGGGTTATCTTAGGGACAAAGATAACTAGAGATACACTTGTATGAAAAGGAAAGCACCACAGCATTTAATATTTGTTCAAATTTAACTTGATCCATCCATTTAGCAACCCTAATTATATTATAAAATAAAATAATGGATTTTGCAATTTAAGAAATTATGGCTGGTGATGCACTCTTTTAATTCTGGCACTCAGGAGGCAGAGCTAGGAGGATCAATGTGAGTTTGAGGCCAGTCAGGAACTACAAAGTTCCAGGTCAGCCAGGGCTAGAGTGAGATCCTACCTAAATATATATATATATGAAAGAAAAAAAATGTGATATAGTCCACTCAGAGACTAGAAGTTTATAACTTAAAAAAAATTGGCAGTCATATTTTATGGTGCTCTGTTATTTATAAATAAAATATGGAAAATAGGTTTTTTTTTTTTTAATTTACCACAACTTTGCCAGGTTTGCCAAAGTACAGATTTGAGAATGGGGAATTCCAAACCCCTTGAAATGGCTTTCACTTATGTGTGGTCTATGGAGATGGAATTTTATTTTATTTTGCCAAAAGTGTGTTATCATTGTACATAGTTGCTTTGGATAACTTGACATTTCTCTTCTGATAAAAGGTATGGTTGTGTACAGGTAGTCTGAGTGGTGTGATCAATATACTTGCAGCCTGCATGATGGAGTGGCTTTTCTGAGAAAGGAGAAGCTGACACAGCACATCTACGCATCTCCTATTTCAGGCGGACTCTTGTGAACCCAAGTATAAATAGAGCAGATGCAACTGTAGATTCCCAACACTTAGAAGTTGGAGCTCAGCATAATCCAGATAATGCATTTTTGCGCATTTTCTGGGGAATTGACAGGGTTTGTCATAAGCCATTGCTGTGCCTGCTCTTCAGTTACCCACGGAGTTCTCTGTGGTGTGTCAGCTTCTACCCTTAAAAATTTCTAGATGACAAATTGGCCTTCCTGACTTCACCTGTGACATATAGAACTGTGACATATAGAGGTATAAACAATGTGTTGTTCTACCTGTATATGTTCATAAAATAAATTGTATACTATTATATTTATTAAATCCCAATCAGAGTTAGGATAAGAGAATGCTGCATGGCTCTGTCTGATGTCAATTGAAGAGTGCAGTGTCACTCCTGCAACACTGTGGAAGCCAAAACGTTCACTGCCTACTTTCATGTGCATGGAGGAGACACAACCGTGCCTCCTTGGGGAGGAATGACGAATACTTTTCAATACCATTAAAAAAGAAAACCAGGCTGGAAGGATGGCTTAGCATTTAAGAGATTTGCCTGCAAAGCCTAACTATCCAGGTTCGATTCCCTAATACTCACATAAAACCAGATGCACAAAGTAGCACATGCATCTGGAGTGTGTTTGCAATGGATAGGAGCCCTGGTACGTACATTCTCTTTCTCTCTCTCTCTCTCTCTCTCTCTGCAAATATATAAATAAAAGTGTAAAAAAAATAAAAATGCTTCACAATTCCATTGTGAAGTTAAGGGTGATAGGACTCAGAGATATTGAATTCATTTCTAAGGTCAAGGAGTAAGTAACCAAATCGGAGTCCAGCTTCAAAGCCCTGTCCTCCCAAAGAGGAATGTCGTTTGGGAAGGCTTACTTCTCCACCTGGCCTTGGTCTTCCTGGCATGTACATAATACCTTTTGTAATTTTTGGTTTTGTTTTGTTTTTCAAGGTTGGATCTCTCTAGCTCAGGCTGACCTGGAATTCACTATGTAGTCTCAGGGTGGCCTTGAACTTATAGTGATCCTCCTACCTCTGCTTCCTGAGGGCTGGGATTAAAGGTGTGTGCCACTAAGCCCAGTTTGTGATTTTTTTTTTAATATGCCGCCTGCCCACTATAGCACTTTCTGAATGGCACATGGCTATGTCTGCTTTCTTCCCTGTATTCCTGGTGTGTGTATCACCAACACAAATAGAAGCTGAATGAATATTGTTGAATGGATGGGGGAAAGTGCAATGTTACCCTGCTTGACCAAAGCTTAACCCATGGAATCATGTGGTCCAGTACAGAGGTGCGGTCATTACCTCCTCTACAGGAGACTGGTGATTGTTTCTTTCCCCTTAGTAAAGTGAATGGTTAACTAGAATCAACTGAGCAGGTTGGAATACTAAATATTTACATTTGCTTGATGCCAGAAAGAAAAGGCAGAAATCAAGTTGTTGTGGTATCAGATTGACCAAACATTGCTGGCTGTTTTATTTGTAGCTTTAAATATCTAAAGTATATTTTGTGTGAAATATTTGAATGGAATGAGCAGCAAAATTGTGATATCAAATGCAGATTCTTTTGAATCTTCAGGAAAGCTGCTATGTTATGGATCATGTCAGAAAATGGGGAGAAATTTTTGGTATGTAAATAGCAATCTGCTAAATATTGAAAAACAACTCAAAATAAGTTTAATTTGCATGATTTTCAGGAAATAGCACGGCATGACTCTCGGAACATCTCAAAAATCTTCATCAAAATATGAATTTCTAAGTTCTCATGTTTTTCATGGCATAATTGTTGGTGTGGGTGGTCTGGAGTGTAATTACTCATCAGCAGCAGAGTTCCATGTAGTTTCAAATGTTTGAAGTTATGTTTAAATGTCAAATATCCACATTTTCTCCTCTATCCCATTTCACTTTAGTTTTGAGCCTTAGTTTAAGAAAAAATATACATTTCTGACTTTTTAATTGCTAAAAGTTATTTTTTCTATTAGCTCATTGGTTTACTATTTTAAATAATTAGCAGTCTAAAAGACATTACAGGCGATGTCTAATTTGCAATGGCTGAATTTAAGATGTTTTTTGACTTTATGTTATTGTGAAAGAAATATACATTCAGTAGAAACTGTACTTTGAATTTCAAAATTTGATCTTTTCTTCAGCAAGTAACAGTGGAATGAATTCATTTTTCTTGGATGCTAGGCATGGCAGCACACTACAGCTCCCCTCTGCTATGAGGTCACAGGAACAACCATTATTTTACACGGCTGGGTGTTGAGCTAGCATGCTTAGGACATTAGTTGAAGTAAATTCATTTTAGACTTTCACAATGGGTTTATCAGAATGTAAATTCCATTACATGAGTATTAACAAATAAATTAAGGGGATGAGGAAATGGCTCAGCAGTTAAGGTTCTTGACTGTAAATCCTAATGACCTGGGTTCATTCCCCAGTACCCACATAAAGCCAGATGCACAAAGAGGTGCATGCATCTGGATTTCATTTGCAGCAGCTGAAGGTGCTGGCATGCCTCTCTCTGTCATTCTTCTATCTGTCTTTGCTTACAAGTAAATAACTTTTAAAAAATCTTTTAAAACAAAAAAGAAAATAAGAAATTGAGGTGAATTTTGTGCCCGAACACAATTAATTGAAATAATTGGTTCAACTTCTTCATGTTCAGGAACTTAAAATCTAAGAAAAAATAAATGAAAGTTTGTATGGGTAAAAAGTGAACATGTTTGTACGTAGATTGGTGGGATAAATTTAATTTAGTGTGAATGTAGCTAGAACTTCATGGTGTATACATGAATGTATGGGTTGATAGGAAAACACAATGATGTATATGTTACTTGTATATCCACACAGAGATTGTTAGTTCTGAAAAGATCATTAAGAAGTTGAATTAGAATCAGTAATTAGAATCAGAATTTGTCAGAAAAGATAGGCATTGCATTTCAGAACTAAAGCAAAACAGATGAGACCAAAGGTGTTTAAGACAGAATGAGACATGTGGGGTGGGAGAGATGGCTTAGAGGTTAAGGTGCTTGCCTGTGAATCCCAAGGACTCAAGTTTGATTCCCCAGTACCCGTGCAAGCCAGCTGCACAAGGTGGTGCATGCATCTGGAGTTTGTTTGTAATGGCTAGAGGCCTGGCACACCCATTCTTTCTCTGTCTCTCTCAAATAACTAACTAGCTAAATAAATAAAAATAAATAAATAAATAAAATATTTTAAAAGGTGCTTATCTGAGATGTAGTTGGTAGACTATCACTCAAAGCCATTTTTGAAAGGATTTCCATTTTCCTTCTTTTCATTATAGGACGATAGTATGTAATAATCTTTTGCACTTTGACCACAAGTCCGAAATTACAGGTTTACTTTGTTTGAATGACTCAGTGGCAGTGTCTAACACTAGAGGAACTAACTTCATAAGGTACAAACCTCCAGAGCCCTTTCCCCAGTCCTGTGAGTCTGAGATCTAGGACTTGAAGCCAGAGAACAGTTAGCTCTAGCGTGGCTGTGAGTACACTCTCATCTGTTGATTGAGTTTTGTCACTATGGCTTTTGGCCAAACTCACTAAGATCACGTTTTCTCATGTCAAGACAGGTCAATGAGACAGACGATATAAAAAGTTATATATAGTCATTCCATAAAATTATAAGGGACTGAAAACTGATTTTGTGTATAATTGTAGAAATATGCAGGTCCAGCTGAGAGAGATTGTAGATGAAGACAGACATTGAAAGAAGTCTTTCTTTTCGTGTGAACCATTAAAATAATTGTAGCCAAATGCAGTAAATGAAGTTTGCATGAAAACATTGTCTCATCCTCTGTGGTTTTATGAACTTCGTCCAAGTAAGTATCTATTATGATGTTGGAATATCCCAGCCAGCAGTGAATGTAAGGAAGTAGAAGTCCTGGCAGGCTGACCTCCGGCACAGCCACTGTCACTGGCACTGTTTGGGGTTGAGACTTCTGTCTTTACACAGAGCTCAGTTTGAACCCTGGTATTTCAGTCACTTTGTGGATTTTCCTGGAAATGATTCAGAGAGATTAGGACTTGATTAGAGTGGTTCATCACATCAGCTTCAATCACTGTTGCTTCTAGTCTGAGGCAGATGTTAGATGTTAAACATCCTGCCTGATAAGTCAGACGGAACTAATAATTTTCCACAGCGTCTTACCAAAGAAGAAAGAAAAGAGAAAATGAAAAGTTTGCTGAACCACTGTCTGCAGTTTTCACTTCATCTCTCCTAGCTGGATAGCGTGTAGCCACTGGTCATGTTGATCTCTGAAAGCTGAAACAAATGTGTCCTTTCAAAAGTCAGATGTGTTAAGTTAGGTGGTTTCCAAATGTCATGCAGAGAAAAGAGAAAACGTACTCTTGTGTTTCCTTCACTGCTGGTTTCTCCTACCCTTGACTCCCGTAGCTGAGTCATTCTGCACTGCATGGTACTTCCCCTCACTGTGGTCTATAAAATCTGCTCCTCTAGAGCAGGAGTCACAGCCCTACCAGCCCTGGGGCACCTGGAGATTCTGGGGCTGGAATGTTGGTGAGATAAAGTATAAACCCACCTCTTTTTTTTCTGCTCTTTAGTTGAAAAATATACATATATATATAGATATGGATGATATAGATAATAGGTGCAGATGATTAGATAGGTAGATGGAGAGATAGATACAGGGGAACGCTTAGTGTGTAAAGTACTTGTTGAGCAAGCATGAGGAGCAGAGTTCAGATCATTCCCAACCCCAACTTAAAGCCAACACTGTAGTGAACATCTCTAATTCCCACCCTTCTATGGCTAGATGTGTGCCAGAGATCAGACTCCGGAGTTCTCAGGCCAACCACCCTAAAGTTTGCAGCAGTGAAGAATAAAGAGACATTGTCTAAACCAAGGTGAAAGTTAGAATCTGAGAACACGGGGTGGTCCTCTGATCTCCATATTTATACAGTGACATGCATGCATGCACATTCACACACATGAACTCACATACATAGATAGACATACATCATACATATTAAGATAGTAATAGTGTTTTTTAATTATTTATTTGCAATCAAAGAGAGGGAGAGAGAAAAAGAGTGGGTGCACTGGGGCCTATTGCCACTGCTAACAAATTCCTGATGCATCCACCACTTTGTGCATCTGATTTTAGGGGCACTGGAGAACCAAACCTGGGTCATTAGGCTTTGCTAGCAAGTACCTTTAACTGCTGAATCATCTCTTCAGCTCCCAGTAATAATATTTTTTTGTTTATTTTATTTATTTTTCAGCGTGATGAAAGACAGAGAGAGAAAGAGTCAGAGAGAGAGAATGGGCGCACCAGGGCCTCCAGCCACTGCAAACGAACTCCAGATGCATGTGCCACCTTGTGCATCTGGCTTACGTGGGTCCTGGGGAATCGAGCCTCGAACCGGGATCCTTAGGCTTCACAGGCAAGCACTTAACCACTAAGCCATCTCTCCAGCCCCCCCAGTAATACTATTTTTATCAAGAGTTACTCGAAAACAAAAACAATAATATTGGAATTATTGGAATTTATGTATGTATTATTGTATTTACTCCCATGCTTTAGAACTTCACTGCTTTTTTGAAGGCAGTATCAAGTAGTTCCACTTTGCCTCTGAAGTAAGACATTTAACATTTATCTTATGACACTTGGAAGGCATTTCTTCATTTCATTGGCAATTGTAATACACAGGAAAAGGAGTCAAGAAAAATATAGGCCATATTGAGTCTGGGCTATGCCAAGAGTAACTCTTCACAATTGGTGAATTCACAGCTCATCTAGAGACCTTGTGAGATTTAGTAATCATGTGTTTGTTCAGTTGGGTGTGTGCCCATCCAAGTTTATAAGTGGATAAACTAAAACCATCAAAACAATCTCCAAAAGCTGGGGAGATGGCTTAGCAGTTAAGGTGTTTGCCTGCAAAGCCAAAGGACCCAGGTCCAATTCCCCAGTACCCACATAAAGCCAGATGCACAAGGTGGTGCATGGTCTGGAGTTCCTTTGCAGTGACTGGAGGCCCTGGAGCACCCATTCTCTGTCTCTCTTTCTCTCTCTATCTCTGTCTTTTTCTCTCTCTCAAATAAACAAATAAATAATTTTTTTTTTTTTTTGGTTTTTTGATTTTTCGAGGTAGGGTCTCACTCTAGTTCAGGCTGACCTGGAATTCACTATGTAGTCTCAGGGTGGCCTCGAACTCACGACAATCCTCCTACCTCTGCCTCCCGAGTGCTGGGATTAAAGGCGTGAGCCACCACGCCCGGCCAAATAAAATATTAGAAAAAAAAAACTTTTTAAAAGATTTATTTTATTAAATTATTAGAGAAAGAGAGAAGGAGAGGGCGAGAGTGTGTGCCAGGGCCTCTAGCCACTGTAAATGAACTCCAGACGCTTGTGCCACCATGTGCTTCTGGCTTATGTGGGACCTGGAGAATTGAACCTGGGTCCTTATGCTTCACAGGCAAGTGCTTTAACCACTAAGCCATCTCTCCAGCTCCTCAAAGTTTTTTTTTTTTTTTGGTTTCCACTTTCTTTTTTTTATAATTCATTTTTTATTTCTATTATTCTGATTTTACATTCATAGTGTTGGCTCCATTATCCTCCTCCCTGTCCTCCTTCTTCCATAGGGACCCTCATCAATGGGGAATGTGGGTCACGCATTGTGGGGGTAAGAAGGGGGTAGGCCCAAGTCTCTGTGCATAATGCCCCAACTTGTGGCTCTAGCATTCTTTCTGCCACCTCTTCCGCGAGTTTCCCTGAGCCACATTGGGGTCATTTTAGTTCTGCTCCAGTGATGAGGTTTTGGGAGCCTCTGTGTCTCTGGATATCTGGCTTTGATGGAGTTGGATGTTCTCTGTGTTTATCTCCTTCAGCCTTTTTCTGGTGTCATGATCACCATGAATGCTGTATTCTTGCCCTTCCCCTGCATTACTCTATAGTTTCAGCTGGGGCCCTGGTGAGGTGTGATTGGCTGATCCTCCCTTCAGGTTCGTTGTCCATCTGAGAAAGATAAGCAAATTCTCTAATGGAGAGAGAAGTTAGTACTAGATAGAAGGGATGGCCATAGATGTTTGGAAGGGAATTTTATATGCGTAGGCTCTCTTCTAGCCTACATTTGGTGGTATCTTGATCTTGGAGACTGAGCTCATTTTTTTGTACCTGGTTTTGACTTATTTCCCAGTTCCAGCAATGAGTTCCATTTCACTGAGTGGATCTATTAGCCAAATCAAGAGCAGTTGGTTACCCACCATGGCTGTGTGTCACTACTGCACTTGTTTGAGCATTATGTCAGGTTGTTTCCTTCTGGGTATCTTGTACTGCACATTGTTTGGACAGATGTCGGCCATTATCCCCCAGTTGCTCTGGCACCCTCTGGCACTAGACTAGCTAACTGTCTGGGGGACTGGCCCTCTTCCAGATTCTGGCCAGGTCTCTCCATGTTTGGTCTCACACGTGTATGTTGTCTTCGACAGTAGAGTCTTACCATTAACCTTTGGTGGGTCATCACGAACTCTGACAGAAATCTGTCTTTTTTGGGAAACCTTGCAGGTGTCTCAGATCAACAGCTCATTGTGGAAGTTAACCCCATGCTGGCACTGGGAGTTATAAGTCTGCACCTAGAAAGGTGAGGGAGGAAAAAGATAGATAATATAAAAGACAAAGTGATTATAGAGAGGAGATGGGGAGAAAGGGAGAGAGAGGGAGAGAGAAGAGAAAGAGAAGCAGGAAAAGATTAAGGTTGGTCTTCATGATGTTCTCTCCAATTTCCTGTGGTTCAGGTGTTCCCTCTGTGGGCCTGCTGAAGGATCAATGTTTTAGCCTGTTCAGGATAAAGGGTTTTATAGTATCATTTCCTTTTGGGTCCCTATTTGTATCCCCCCACCCTTGTCCTCCCTCCCACCCTCTCGTTCCCTTCCACCCTTACCCTCCCTCCATCCCCCCCTCCCTATTGTCTAGTCCTCAGAGTGCTTATGAGGTTTGGCTGCATCTCAGGTGGATTCAGGTTAGGAGCGACAGATAAATGAGACCATGCGATGATTATCTTTTTGTGATTGGGTGAGCTCACTGACAATGATCTGTTCCATGTTTGACCTTTTTTTTTGTCTTCAAATTTCCTTATTCATCTTTCCTTACTGCTACATAGAATTCCATAGTATAGATATACCACATCTTTGTTATCCTTTCATCTAGTGATGGACACCTGGGTTGATTTCAGCTCTTTGCTATTATGAATTGAGCAGCTATGAACATGGTTGAGCAAATGTCTCTGATCTGAGGCTTGCCCAGTAAGGGAATAACTGGATCTGTTGGTAGGTCTATGGTCATCCTTTTCAGGAATCTCCATATAACTTTCCATAATGGTTGAACCATTTTACATTCCCACCAGCAGTGAAAGCTTGTTCCTATTTCTCCGCAGCCTCGCCAGCATTTGTTTTCATTGTTTTTTTTTTAATGTTAGCCATCCTTACTGGGGTAAGGTGGAATCTCATAGTTGTTTTAATTTGCATTTCCCTAATTATTAGGGATGTTGAACATTGTCTTAAATGTGTGTTTGCTATTTGTATTTCCTCCTCTGAGAACTCCCTGTGCAATTCTGTACCCCATTTTGTGAGTGTGTTGTTTGATGAGCCTGGATTGGTAGAATTAACATTGTGAAAATGGCAATCTTATCAAAAGCACTATATAGATTCAATGCAATGCCAATAAAAGTCCCAACTTCTTTCTTTATTGGGATAGAAAAACTGTCTCAAAATTCATATGGAAAGGCAGAAGGTGTCAGATATCCAAGCATATCCTCAGCAAAAGAAACACCTCTGGAGGCATCACCATAGCTGATCTAAAGCTATACTACAAAGCCATTGTAATAAAAACAACATGGTACTGGCATAAAAACAGGAATATAGGCCGATGGAACAGAATAGAAGACCCAGACTTTGGGTCAAGAAACTACAGCTACTTGATATTTGACAAAGGCCCTACCAACGCAGAATGGAAAAAAGACAACATCTTCAACAAATGGTGCTGGACAAACCGGACAACAATATGTAGGAAAATGAAACTTGACTCACACATCTCTCCATGCACAAAAATTAAGTCCAAATGGATCAAAGACCTTAATATAAAACCAGAAACTCTGCTACTACTGGAAGAAAAATTAAGAGGAACCTTCCGCGACATAGGAGTGGGAAAAGATTTCCTGAACAAAACCCCAGCAGCTCAGGAAATAAAACAATCACTCAACCATTGGGATCTCATAAAGCTGAAAAGCTTTTTCACTGACAAATATACTATAACCAAAGCCAGCACATTACCCACAGAATGGGAGAAAATTTTCGCCAGCTATACAACTGACAGAGGCCTAATTTCTAGAATTTACAAAGAACTCCAAAGCCTAAACGATAAATCATCAAATAAAATATTTAAAAAAAAAACTGGCCTGGAGAGATGACTTAGCAGTTAAAGCACCTGCCTGCAAAGCCTAAGAATGCCCGTTCACACCTCCAGGTCCCACTTTTAGCCAGAGGCAAAAAGTGATACAAGTGCGCAATGTCATACATGCACACAAGGGGAAGCACGTGTCTGGACTTCATTCATAGTGACTGAAAACCCTGGCACGCCCATTGTTTCTCTGCCTCTCTCTTTCTCTCTCTCTCTCTGCCTCTCTCAAATTAAAAAATAATAATAAAAATAAAATTAAATAAATAAAAATTAAAAACCCTTAAAAATAATAGCTGTCCCCATAGTGTTTGCTATACTTGTGATTACTTTTGGATACACCTAGGAAATACTAAATCCAGCATAGATTCATGGATGACAGGGTCATTTAGATTGAAGAGGTATTCAGCATACTTTTGAATCCTATCCTGTTCCAAACCATCCACTGCATTTTGTGAGCTGATGTCTCTCTCTAAAGGGACATTAAGTATTTATCATCCCAAGTGTTTTGTTTTAGATTTGACAATCCAAGCTCAAAGTCATATATTGTTTTGACTGGAATATTTGTTTAGAAGCAAAAAATGAAACATTTCTCCTTCCTGTATTGATAATAAAAAGATAGTTGGTACTTATACTATACCTTTCTACCTTTCATATTTTCCATTTTCTCATGTATGGCTGTGTGTTATCACTCTGCTTTAAAGGTAAACAGGGATATCTTTTGAAATTCTCTAAAGACTCATGCAGTTTTGAGACAAATCACTTTGCATGTGTAAGGCTGTTATAACAAATACAACACATCACAACACTGGCACCAACGTTTAAATAATGGCGAGTTCTGTTTTTCCATTAAGAAGATTCTTGACCAAAGTGCTGATGCTTTTTGGAACTTTGGGTTTTGTAGAATCCCAGTGACTTCAAGGGGAAATTACAAACAGATCTCAAGAGGTTTCTCAGTAGCTTTCATTGTTCTGTTAGGAAAGAGCTACACTGATAAAGAGACTTCACTGAAAGGTTGGCTGTCAGCATGGGCTGTCACATTCTCGTTGTTATCACAAATATACCATAAGTAATTTTCAAGGTTGCTGCTTTGTTTTATTTTTGCTAGGCAGGGTTCATTCTATATCTCAGGCTGTCCTGAAATTAGCTGTGCTGCCCCTGCCTCTTAGGGCTGGAATGACCAGCATGTGGCACCACGTCCAGCTTTCAAAGGTGCTTTTGCGCATCTTGTGATCATTAGTGATGCTGATGGACTGTTGATTGGATGGAGTGTTTAGTTTGATATGTCCAAAGTACCTATCATATTTTATATCCAAACCAATTGTCTTCGCTGTGTCTTCACCCCATTCACTCCTGAGAATAGCATTACTGTTTCTCCAGGCTCAGTGCCTAACACACATCTTTCCTCTTCATTTTCCAGTAATCCAGTTAGCCACTGAATTTAGTCTTTCAAGTGCCTAAAACCATTTGGCTTACTTTCCCATTGGCTCCAAATGGTCCTGACTCATGCTGGTGCCATTCTAGTAACTATAGCCTAGCTTCTCTCAAAGTTTCTGATACTATCCTATACTGAAGACATAGCTCTGGGGCTGGAGAGATAGTTCAATGGTTAAGGGACTTGCCTACAAAGCCTAATGATCTGAGTTCAATTCCCCAGTACCCACATAAAGCCAGGTGCACAAAGTGCTGCATGCATCTGGAGTTCATCTGCAGTGGCTTTAGAGGCCCTAGCACACCCATTCTCTCTCTTTCTCTCTCACTCCTTTTTTTAATTTTTAATTTTAATTTTACTTATTTATCTATTTTGAGAGAAAGAGAGAGTGAAAGAGAGAGAGAGGCAGATAAAGAGAATGTGCATACCCCTGTAGCCACTGCAGATGAACTCCAGATGCATGTGCCAACTTGTGCACCTGGCTTATGAGGATACAGGGGAATTGAACCTGCATCCTCAGGCTTTGCAGGCAGACATCTTAATGGCTAAGCCATCTCTCCAACCCCATAAATAATTGTTTTTTAAAAAGAGAGAGATTTTCTTATCTTACTCCTATGCTCAGAACTCTCCAATAGCCTCCTTTGGTTATTCCACTGCCATACAATACAACAATATTTTCAGCCCAATATCAAAATGTTCAAGTCCATCCTGTGACCACTCAGTGTTCCTCCCTTGAAAATATTGAGCTGCAATCATTTGGATCACACCATTCTGCTCAGTTATCGTTTGACCGTAGGTCTAGATGCATAGACGAGTTTGGACACATTTGTTTATGTTGAGTGAGAATGTCAGCTTTAGGAACGTCACTGTGACTATCTGCAAGCCAGAGACACCTTATCTCCAAGGAGGAGAGCTGCTTTGACTGACAATTTCTGGAGGTGGATTTGATGATGTGGTCACGTGGCATGAGCTGCTGGCTTGCCAGGTGTAAATGGAGCCTCTTGATGAACCAGGAATGCACAAGTCCATATTTATTCAGTGAGGAGGTATCATGGCAGAGGACTTGTGCTACACACTTGTAAGGTTTTTGCCTAGCACAGCCATGAACCACATGTGAAAGTAAAGAAATTGACAATATAGAAAAGAGGTCTATAGTGCCACCAAAGCCTTCCTCCATCACTCCTTTCCCAGGGAGCCTTCCTTGGAAAACAGCTGCCCACTGACCACAGACAGACCAAGGCTAGCTTGGATCCTGAAGACAACCTCTCTTCCAATGGCCAAGAACTGCAATGTGATGTTCATGGGACCTTCGGTGGTGGATAACCAGGCATTGACTGACAGATGGACTGATTGACATACATGCTTGATCTCTGACTGCAGACAGATTGCTTTGTAAAACATCATCAAAATGCTTGACCCCAGGCTGGAGAGATGGCTCAGGAGTTAAGGCACTTGTCTGCAAACCCTAAGGATCCAGTTATGATTCCCTGACACATATATCTGGAGTTCATTTGCAGTAGCTGGAGGCCCTGGCATGCCTATTCTCTCTCTCTCTCTGTGTATGTGTATCATCTACCTATCTCTTTAATACTATCTGCCTCTTTCTATTTCTCTCTTTCTCAAATAAATGAAATAAAAATAAAAACAGATTTTAAAAAACATATGATCCATGTTTTTGCCAGTTTCTAATTGATATGTTAAAGACTAGAGTACATATGTGGGTGGTCATAATAAGGCATTATCATTTACAGTGTATGGCCCCGTTTGTACTCAACAATCTGGCAGTTCTAAATATTGATAAGTTTTCCTTGCCAAAATTTTAAATCCAAAACAATCTCTTTTAGACTTCATTACTCTGCCAGTGCCCTTATGTTTTGGAACTTGAATTTATGAACCTTACATTTCCAAAGACATTCTTATGCTCTAAGTCTATTTTTTCTTTACTAATTACTCATTACATTTTTGAAGGAGGCAGCAATGTAGTTTTACAGGGGAGCAAAAGCCAGAGAATAGGCAAGGAAGCATTCAGCTGATCATAAATATTCATGCTATGAAAACACAAGATTTTTTAAAATTGAGAAGTATTTTTCTCTCCCAGTGGAGGGGGCAGGCTCAATACTCTATGACACACACTGTCTAATATTTACTAATGATTTGTAAGGTCACAAATTAGTCAGATCTCAGTCTGTGATCTATCACTTTATGTAGTTTAAAAAAATTAAAATTTATTTTATGTATTATAAAAGGTTATACTCTTTTTTAAAATTTTTATTTTTATGTATATTATTCTAGTTTTACATTCATAATGGTGACTCCATTATCCTCCTCCTTGTCCTCCCTCTTCCATAGGGACCCTCATCAATGGGGAATGTGGTTCATGCATTGTGGGGGTAGTCGAGAGCTATAGGGGACAGGCCAAGTCTCTGTGCATAATGCCCCAACTTGTGGCTCTAACAATATTTCTGCCCCCTCTTCTGCAAATTTCCCTGAGCCACATTGGGGTCATTTTAGTTCTACTTCAGTGATGAGGTTTTGGGAGCCTCTGTGTCTCTGGATATCTGGCTTAGTGGGAGTTAGATGTTCTCTGTGTTTATCTCCTTCAACCTCTTTCTGGTGTCATGATCCCCAAGAGTGCTGAACTCTTGCCCTTCCTCCACATTACTCTGTGGTTTCAGCTGGAGCCCTGGTGTGGTGTGATTGGCTGATCCTCCCTTCAGGTTCGTTGTCCATCTGGAAAAAAATAAGCAAATTCTCCAAGGGAGAGAGAAGTTAGTACTAGATATATGGGATGGCCATAGATAGCTTGGAGGGAATTTTGTATGGGTAGGCCCTCTTCTAGCCCACATTTGATGGTATCTTGATTGGAGACTGTGCTCATTTTTTGTACCTGGTTTTGACTTATTTCCCAGTTCCAGCAATGAGTTCCATTCCACTGAGTGGATCAATTAGCCAAATCAAGGGCCGTTGGTTACCCACCGTGGCTGTGTGCCCCTACTGCACTTGTTTGAGCATTAACAAGGTTATACTCTTTTGACCCCCACCCTTGCTTCTGTTTCCGTGGGGGACTCTCCTTCGTGGGGTTATGGTATTCATGGGGGGTCATGAAGGCTTCAGTCAGTCCCTGTGGTGAGGGGGGACGAGGTCTATGCCTTAGGATATTCATGCCCACTCTGTGTCTCTTACAGTCTTTCTGTATGGGCTGTTTTTAAGAACATATTCACATATTATATGAAAGCACTTTAAAATTCGCTTTATGAAGTAATGTTCTGAAACTTGTTAATAAAAAATGTCTCTGGTATAAATTCTGGATTATTTTTTGTTGTTTTGTGTTTTGTTTTTATTTTCCTTTAGTTTTTATTCAATATACATGCATGTGTACATGTTTGTGGGCACATGTATGTGCCCAGGTATGTGTGGAGGCCAGAAGATAACACTGAGTATCATTCCTTACCTTTTTTTTTTTTTCCTTTGGTTTTTCGAGGTAGGGTCTCGCTCTAGCCCAAGCTGACCTGGAATTCACTATATAGTCTCAGGGTGGCCTCGAACTCACAACGATCCTCCCATCTCTATCTCCCAAGCGCTGGGATTAAAGGCGTGAGCCACCACGCCCAGCTTCATTCCTTACCTTTTTGAAACAGGTCCCTTCTCTGGCAATAAAGTAGCCAAGTAGATTAAACTGGACGACCAGCAAGCCCCCAAAATCACCTGTCTCTGCATTTCCAGCACTGGGTTTTACAAAGGTGCACCACTCACACCTGACTTGCTTATCTGGGTTCTGGGAATTGAACTCAGGTCCTCATGCTTATAAGGCAAGCACTTTGCTAACTGAACCATCTTTCCAGCTCCTTATTTATTTGTAAAACTGCTAGTCATATAGTTGGCATGTACAGTTTCTGCCTACCCTTCTCCCAGCTTCTCTCATGAATACATCTTGCATAATCATGATAGATTTCTCAAAACGAAAATATTAAATTGGCATAAATACTGTGAACTTTATAAATAACAGGTGTGATTCAATTTTACTTATTTTTCCCACCAATGTTCCTTTTATACTGCAAAATCTTGTCTAGAACACTACATTTGCATTTGACTATAATGTTAGTCTTTCACAGCCTGCAAAAGCTGCATACTCCTTCCTTATTTTCAACATGTTTCAAGAGCACTGAGTAGGTATTTTGTAAAGTGTGTATTGAATTGGATGTCTTCCCACCATGATTGGAGTTGCTGACTTTTAGGAGAAATAATTCAGAGTTTGGAAAAGTGAAGCAGTCTAGTCATTTCACAGGAGACAGCCTGACAAGCATGGCGCTAACAAAATGGTCAAGGTGAAACTCATAATTTGTTGAGATTTGTTGGTGTCATGTAAGCTGGGACAGGAAACCAGCAAAAGGCCACTTTATTGGAAGGGAATCCCTGAGTTTGGCCTAGGCTTAAGGGACAGGTAAATTAAACCTCCATTTTCTGCAAAAAGATAGATCAAAGAATTTGTGATGCATGTTGAATCACTACGTTAACTTTAATCTCCTATCTTTACATTGATTTGGAAGAATTATGACAGGGAATTAGGTAACCTTATTCCATGTAGCCAGTTAGGAGAAGGTCCAAAGACAGAATCAAAAGAGATGTCACACCACCTGCTTCATCAGAACCAGCTTTCAGCATCTGATCCAGTCTCATGCAGTCAGCTCCCTGTCACCCCCTTTTCAGGCGCGCTAACCTCCTCCTGAGCCAGCCCAAACCAATCAGCTCTCTCTCTCAGAGCTCATTCACACTGAGAATGAAGCCCACTGGAATTGATTATAAATAGATGCTTACCAGGTGGTCACGACCTCGCTTTGTTCATATTTCCTGGTGCCTGAACTTCCAGGTCCATGTTCTGGTAAACCAGGCTGGGCTGGGATGATGGGGTACAGGGGAGCACTTCCTTTTCTTTTCCTTTCTTCTTATTTTTTTGGCCTAGGCTTAAGGGACAGGTAAATTAAACCTCCATTTTCTGCAAAAAGATAGATCAAAGAATTTGTGATGCATGTTGAATCACTACGTTAACTTTAATCTCCTATCTTTACATTGATTTGAAGAATTATGACAGGGAATTAGGTAACCTTATTCCATGTAGCCAGTTAGGAGAAGGTCCAAAGACAGAATCAAAAGAGATGTCACACCACCTGCTTCATCAGAACCAGCTTTCAGCATCTGATCCAGTCTCATGCAGTCAGCTCCCTGTCACCCCCTTTTCAGGCGCGCTAACCTCCTCCTGAGCCAGCCCAAACCAATCAGCTCTCTCTCTCAGAGCTCATTCACACTGAGAATGAAGCCCACTGGAATTGATTATAAATAGATGCTTACCAGGTGGTCACGACCTCGCTTTGTTCATATTTCCTGGTGCCTGAACTTCCAGGTCCATGTTCTGGTAAACCAGGCTGGGCTGGGATGATGGGGTACAGGGGAGCACTTCCTTTTCTTTTCCTTTCTTCTTATTTTTTTTGTTTGTTTATGTTTTGGTTTTGGTTTTTCAAGGCAGTGTTTCACTCTAGCCAAGGCTGAACTGGAATTCACTAGAACTCAGCGATTCTCCTACTTTTGCCTCCCAAGTGCTGGGATTAAAGGCGTGTGCCCCCACACCCGTCGTCTTTCTCTTAACCTAATAAAGTCTCTCTAACCCTTACCCTCCAGTCTGTGGATTTCAGTTGTTTATATTCATAAGACAGGAATCTGGAAACATCCCAAATTTATTCATGATTGGCATATATTGAGGTATTGGTAAGGAACCCCAAGACTCCCATTGTAGGTATGTAAGGAAGATGTATTGTTTTCTTTTGCCTCTACTTATTTAATTCAATAATCTAAGATGAATATGGACACATTGATACTCTTTTCTTAAAATTTTTATTTTTTTGGTTTTGAGGTAGGGTCTTGCCTTAGCCCAGGCTGACCTGGAATTCACTATGTAGTCTCAGGCTGGCCTTGAACTCATGGTGATCCTCCTACCGCTGTCTCCCGAGTGCTGGAATTAAAGGCTTATTCTTAATTATAGGCAAAATCATCACAGTTTATTTAACTGTTAGTTTTAGTCCAACTTTGGCCATTGGGTAAAGTTTCTATGTTGGTCTCTGTTTCCTTCTGGTACGCTGTGCTCTTCTGTGTTATTTGGTTCAACCTGTCAGTCACCTCTAGCTGCTCTTTGTTCCTCTAATCTCTCCCCATGTGCAACATTTCTCCAAGGAGCAGCCAAGCCTCTCAGTGGAGAGAAGTTTATAGAAACCAAGATCCTGTACTAGGCATACTTGTTCACCGTTGCTTCCATTCTATTCAGTGGGGTGACCTCATGTTCCTGAGCTCAGAAATGCATTTAGGTATATTATCTCAAAGCCTGCTTGGACACCTATGAAGGTGTGATGTGGTGGTGGTAGTGGTGGTGGTATATGTGTAAGTGAGTGCATATGTGTAGGGCATGGGTGAAGGCCCCTGGCTACTGGAGGTTTAGGCAGACCTGAGCTGTCAGGCATGACTAAGGACCCCAGACCCCAAGGTTGCAGCAAGCCTAGACCCTGAGAGTCTCAAGACTGGCAGGAGTGAGGCTGCTCCCTCCCCGCAAGGTTGCAATGAGCCTGGACCCTGACAATCTGACAGTCTCGAACCAGCAGGAGTGAGGCCGCTCCCTCCCCCCAGCCCAGGGCACAAGACTTAGGTTTCGCTTTCCTCAGAGCCTTATGATCTTTGTCTGCTTACGTCACTATATGTTAATAAGGTATCAGCCAGCAACCTTCACACAGCCAATCCCCATATCCCTTACCTTTTCCCGCCACTACACGAACATTTATAAACCCACTCCCCTGGCGTGTAAACGAGCTGTCCTCTGATGCAGTCTCCCAGGTGTTTCTTCCTGTCACACTCAGGGTACTCAAGTCCATGCTCCACAGTTGCCTGGATGTCTCTGGGGAACTGCGGCCATGGGGGCCCCAGGAACTACACATATGTGTGTATGTTTAGATATGTGCATGTGTATGTGGGTGTATGTATGTGTACTTGTGCATGTTATGTGCCTATTTATATATGTATGTGTACATGTATGTATATGTGTGTATGTGTATATAAATGTGCAGTGTGTGCATGTTTAACTACATGGCAGCACATGGCCTAATGCTGGCATTTTTCCTTTGTTTCTTTATAAATCCTTTCTCCAACAGTGTGAAAATGGTTTCCACTAACTATAATATACTCACTTACTTGGTCACAGACTCAAACAGTAGTTTCAGAATGACTATCCCATACATTACATACCATTCATTTTATGTTCATCTTTGCAATATCCCACACATTGCCATTCTCTGGAGTGACTCAGATCAGCCTTTTTTCTCATTGGCTTCAGTGGCAGTAGGCATGAATTTATAGTACTATTAGGTTCAAACATACCAGTTGTTGCAGTCATGTTCGTTTTGCTGGTAGAAATTACCCAAAAAACAGCAGCTTGTGGGAGGAAAAAGAGATTTATTTTAACTTACAGGCTCAAGGGCGAAGTTCCATGATGGTAGGGAAAACAATGGCATGAGCAGAGGGTGGACATCACCCCCTGGCCAACATCAGGTGGAGAAGAGTAACAGGAGAGTGTGTCAAACATGGGCATGGCTATAACACCCATAAGCCTGCCCCCAACAATACATCACCTCCAGGAGGCTTTAATTTCCAATTGCCAGACTAGCATTCAGAATACCTAAGTTTATGGAAGACTCCTGAATTAAACCACCACACCGGTCCACATTCCATCTGGGGTTCCTCACCATCTTGACTGATTCTAATCTTTTAAAATTGAATGCGATAAAGCCCCTTCTGTGACATGTAGTTCTGTGGGTTTTAACAAATTCCTACTCATGTGTCCACTATGCCCACCCCAAAGAACATTTCTTTCACTAAATATCGTACTGTGTGGCTGTTTGATATACAGTGCTCTTCTCCCAACATCCGGCAACAGCTGGTCTGTTTTTACTATAATTGTACCTGTTCCAGATGTTCTTCAAGTCAGGCAGCATGTACCTCTTAAAGTCTGACTTCTCTTTCTTAGCAAAATGTTTGAAAGATGAAGTTAAGTGGTTTTATAAATCTATAGGAGTAGGATTGCTGGGGGCATATGAAAAGTATGTCCCTAAACGTTATGTCAAAGACAGAAGAACAAGTCACACAACTGCATTTGAAGGTGGTTATAATATTTTGCATCCCAATCAGCAGTGAATGAAATAGAGAAAGATTCAGTAGCACTGGGGTTTCTGGTTTTCTGTAGTATCGTCATGCCATACCATTGGATTTTACTTGATTTTTTAAACTTTTTATTGACAATTTCTATACTTACAGACAATAAACAATGATAATTTCCTCCCTTCCCCTACTGTCCCCTTCACAACTCTACTCTTCACCATATTCCCTCCCTCTCTCTGTTAGTCTTTCTTTTATTTTTATGTCATTGTCTTTTTCTCCTATTATGAAGGTCTTGTGAAAGTATTGCTAGGCAGTGCAAGGTTATGGATATCGAGGCCAATTTCTGTCTGGACAGTTGCATTGTAAGGAGTTGTATTCTTCCTTTGGCTCTTACAATCTTTCCACCACCTGAGCCTTGGAGAGTGTGATAGGGATGTTTCAGTGCTGGACACTCCTCTGTCACTTCTTCTCAGCACTATGTTGCCTTTTGGGTCATCCCAGTGGTCATCGCCATCTGAAAAAAGAAGTTTGCCTAAACAAAAGTGAGAGTAGTATTAATACATGAATATGAACATTAAGTGTAGTGCTTTCAGGACAGTTTGGTGAGCATAATATATGCATTTAACCAGACAAGAGCAGGCTTTATACCCCTAAGGCTCATGACCTCCCCTGCCACAGGCTTTTGACTAAAATTTCAGTACTAAGCATGTATTCCCTCCCATAGAGCAGGCCTCCAGTCCAATTAGAGAGCAGATGGTTTCCCCCAGAGCAGACATGTGACAATCGTACCCATTCAGTCATTTGGCCTGTCTGGCCAAACTGAGGCTTCCAGTGTCCACTCTTTTCACCACTGATGACTTCTCTCTCCCATAGGGCTGCATGCAGTGCACCTTTTTCCAGCTTTCAGTTGGCTGGTCTACAGGGAGAAGGGTTTCAGCTCAGCATCAGCTTGCTTTCTAAGGGACCTTGCCACCCAGGCATGTAAAGTCTTCAGGAAGAGGGTCTTACCATCTGATATTAATGGGAAATCAAGGGTCTTGGCAATAGCCTATAATGTTTTTGGAGGCAACACGGACCTCCTTGGCCAACAACTCACTTTTAGGTATCCCATTCCTGGCACTGAAAATTTTCTAGTAGCAATCTATGGCTTCTGGATGTGCCATTATCCACAAAAGTAGACTTTCACATATCTTATTCAGAATATCTTGAATTTCGATTGACCCTTCCCCCATACTTCTCTTACTCAATTTCTTCCCCTGGTCTCACTTAGGCCCTTCCACTCTCTGTAATTTGTTCTACTTACATATATACAATACTATCCCCTTAAGTCCTTCCCTCTCCTCCCTTCCTTATAGCTCGTTTCTAGCTGGTACCAATTTTTGGTTCCAGTTCACACACAAGTCTAAACATTTTGAGCTAGGATCCACATATGAGAGAGAACATGTGATGTTTTGCTTTCTGGGCCTGGATTACCTCACATAGTATAATCCTTTTCAGATACATCCATTTACCTGCAAATTTCATTTTTCTTTACCACTGAATAGAAGTCCATTGTGTAAATGAACCATATCTTTATTATCCATTCATCTGTGGAGGGACATCTAGGCTGCTTCCATTTCCTTAGCTATTGTGAATAGAGCAGCAATGAACATGGTTGTGCAAGTATCTCTAAGGTAGTGAGAAGAGTCATTAGGATATATGCCTAAGAGTGCTATAGCTGGATCACATGGCAGATCTATATTTAGCTGTCTCAAGAACCTACACACTGATTTCCACAATAGCTGGACCAGATTACATTCCCACCAACAGTGTAGAAGGTTTGCCCTTTGTCCACATCCTTGCCAACATTTTTTGTCATTTGTTTTCTTCATAATAGCCATTCTGACAAAAGTGACATGGAATCTCAAAGTAGTTTTAATTTGCATTTCCCTGATGATGGCTAAGGATGTAGAACAGTTTTTTAGAAGTTTAGATGCCATCTGTATTTCTTCCTTTGAGAACTCTGTATTTAGTTCCATAGACCATTTTTTAACTAGGTGGTTTAATTTCTTATTGTTCTTTTGTTTTTGCTTTTGGTTTTGGTTTTTTTGAGGTAGGGTTTCACTCTGGCCCAGGCTGACCTGGAATTAACTATGTAGTCTCAGGGTGGCCTCGAACTCACAGCAATCCTCCTACCTCTGCCTCCCAAGTGCTGGGATTAAAGGCATGCACCACCACACCTGACATTGTTTTTTGAGTTCTTTGTATATTCTGAATATTAATCTTTTGTCAGATGTATAGCTGGCAAAGATTTTCTCCCATTATGTAGGTTGTCTCTTTGCTCTAATCAGTGTCCTTTCCTGTATAGAAGTTTTGTAATTTCATGAGGTCCCAGTGGTTGATTAGTGGTTTTATATCCTGGGCAACTGGGGTTATATTTATAAAGTCATGCCTATGCCAATATGTTGAAAGGTTTCCCCTACCTTTTCCTCTAGCAGTTTCAGAGTTTCTGGTCTGATATCAAGGTGCCTGTTCCATTTAGACTTGATTCTTGTGTATTCAGAAAGACAAGGATCTATTTTCATCCTCCTCATATAGATATCCAGTTTTCCCAGCACCGCTTGTTGAATAGACTGCACTTTTGGCATTTTCTACAAAAATCTGATGGCAATAACTGCTTGGATTAACATCTGGGTCCTCCATTCTGTTCCATTGATCTATGTTTCTGTCTTTGTGCCACTATCATGCTGTTTTTGTTACTATAGCATTGGAATATAGCTTAAAATCAGGTATGGTGATACCACCAGCCTTATTTTTGTTGCTCAGGATCGTTTTGGCTATGCAAGGTGTTTTTGTGCTTCCGAACATATTTTAGAATTGTTTTCTCTATTTCTGTGAAGAATGACATTGGAATTTTAATGGGGATTGCATTAAATGTATAGATTGCTTTTGGGAACAATGATAGTTTCATAATATTGATTCTTCCAATCTAAGAACATGGGATGTCTTTCCATTTCCTAGTGTCTTCTGCAATTTCTTGCTTGAATGTTTTAAAATTTTCATTGTAGAGATCCTTCACTTCCTTGATTAGGTTTATTCCAAGGTACTTTATTTCTTTTTTGAGGCAATTGTGAATGGGAGAGATTCCCTGATTTCCTCTTCTGCATGTTTGTTGTTAGTATATAGGAAAGCTAGTGATTGATGTGTGTTTATTTTACATCCTGCTATATTGCTAAAAATGTTTATCAGCTGTAACAGCTTGCTGGTAGAGGCTTTAGGGTATTTTATGAATAGAATCATACCATTTGCAAATAATGACAATTTGATCTCTTCCAATTTGTATCCCTTTTATGAGTGTCTCTTGCCTTATTGCTATAGCTAAGACTTCCAGTACTATATTAAATAAAAGTGGGGACAGTGGACACACTTGTCTTATTCCCTAATTTAGTGGAAAAGCTTCAAGTTTTTCCCAATTTAGTATTATGTTGGCTATAGGTTTGTCATAAATGGCTTTTTATTATATTGAGATATGTTTTTTCTATTCTCAGTTTCTGTAGGACTTTTACCATGAAGGGATGTTGGATTTGGTCAAATGCCTTTTTGTATCTACTGAGATGATCAAGTGATTTTTGTCCTTCAGTCTATTTATATAGTGCAGTACATTAGTCAATTTGCTTATATTGAACTATCCCTGCATCTCTGGGATAAAGCCTACTTGGTCTGGGTGAATAATCTTTTTGATATGTTCTTGTATTCTGATGGCCAATATTTTGTTCAGAATTTTTGAATCTATGTTTATGAGGGATATTGGTCTGTAATTTTTTTAATTTTGTCTTTGTCTGGTTTTGGTATCAGGGTAATGCTGGTTTTGTAGAAGGACTTTGGCAGACTTCCTTCCTTTTCTATTTTATAGAAAAGTTTGAGAAGCAGTGGTGTTAGTTCTTCCATGAAGGTCTGGTAAAATTCACCAGTGAATCCACTTGGGCATGGACGTTTTTAGTTGGAAGACTTCTTATAACTGCTTGAATCTCCATACTTGTTATAGGTCTATTTAAATGGTTTATCTCATCTTGGTTTAATTTTGGTAGGTCATATAAATCAAGGAAATCATCAATTTCTTTCAGATTTTCAAATTTAGAGGCATATATATTCTTAAAGTATGTCCTTATAATTTTCTGAATTTCTTTGGTATCTGTTGTAATGGTGCCTTTTTCATCTCTGATATTATTAATTTTTGGTCTCTTCTCTGTTTCTTCTGGTCAGATTTGCTAACGGTTTATCAATCCAATTTACCCTTTCAAAGAACCACCTCTTTATTTCATTGATTATTTGGATTGGGGGGGGGCTCTATTTCATTAATTTCTGCCCTAATCTTTATTATTTCTTCCCTTCTACTGAAATTTGATTTGCCTTGTTCTTCTTTTTCCAAGGCCTTTAGGTGAAGCATTAAATTGTTTACTTGTGAAGTCTCTAATTTCTTAATATAGGCACTTAGAGCTATAAATTTCCCTCTTAGAACTGCCTTCATGGTGTCCTAAAGGTTTTGGTATTTTGTATTATCATCATTTGATTCTATGAATTTATTGATTTCCTTTTTGATTTCCTCAATGATCCATTCATCATTCAATACTGTACTGTTTAGTCTCCATGAATTTCTGTATGTTCTGTAGTTTTTCTTGTTGCTGATTTGTAGTTTAATCCCATTGTGGTCAGATAGAGAACAAGGGATTATTTCAATTTTTCTGTGTTTGTTAAGATTTGCTTTGTGTCCTACTATATGGTCTATTTTAGAGAATGTTCCATGTGCTACTGAGAAAAATGTATATTCTCTAGCATTTGGATGGAATGCTCTGTAGCTATCTGTTAGGTCCATTTGTTCCATGACATCATTTAATCCAGATGTCTCTCTGTTTATTTTTTGCCGGGATGACCTATCTATTGATGAGAGTGGGGTATTGAAGTCATCCACTACTATTGTGTTTGGTGTTTTCTGTGACCTTAAGTCTAATAGTGTTTATTTAATGAAATTAGTAGGCTCCATGTTAGGTAAATATACACTTAGGATTGTAATATCTCCTGTTGGAGTATTCCTTTAATCAGTATAAAGTGACCTTCTTTATCTTTCCTCAATAATTTTGATTGGAAGTCTATCCTATCAGATATTAGGATAACAACCCCTGCTTGTTTCCTAGGCCCGTTTGCTTGAAATACTGTTTTCCATCCTTTCACCCTAAGACAGTGTCTATCTTTAATTGTGAGATGAGTTTCCTGGAGGCAACAAACAGCAGGATCCTGCCTTTTAATCCAGTCTGCAAGCCTGTATCTTTTGGTTGGGGCATTGAGGCCATTGATATTAAGAGTTATTGAAAGTTATATGTTTATTTTCACTATTCTTCTTGTTTTGTAATGCTTTCTGTTTCCCTTTACTCTCTTGTATTAACTATTATTTGAGTATGGTTTATATTTTCCTGATTCCTTGTGTGTGTGCTTTACTTTTTCTTCAGTGTGAAGGATTCCTTCAAGTATTTTCTGTAGAGCTGGCTTAGGTGTCATAAATTTCATTAGCCAGTTTTTGTTGTGGAATGTTCTTATTTCTCCTTTAATTTGGATAGATAGCTTTGCCGGATAAAGTAATCTTGGTTGGCAGTTGTTATTTTTCAGGACCTGGAATACATCATTCCAAGCCCTTCTGCCTTTTATAGTTTGTGTTGCATAATCGGCTGTTATCCTGATGAGCTTGCCTTTATAGGTGACTTGTTTTTTCTCTCTAACTGCTTTCAATATATCTTCTTTGGTTTTTGTGTTTAATAGTTTAATTATCACATGGTGATGAGAGGTTCTTTCCAGGTTTGGTCTGTTTGGTGTTCTAAAAGCTTCCTGTATCTACATTGGCATTTCTTTCCCAATTTGGGGGAAAAAATTCACCTATGATTTTGTTGAAAATGCCTACTAAGCCTCTGGATTGAAATTCTTCTCCTTCTACTATACCCTGAATTCTTATGTTTGATCTTTTCATAGTGTCCTGAATATCTTGAAATTCCCATTTATACCTTCCTATTAGCTTGTTTTTCTCTTTGTTGGACTGTATTAGATCTGCCATGTGGTCTTCTAGTCTAGATATAGTAACTCTCAAATACAGCTTAATTGAGAATGGCAAAGCCAACCACTAATATATAACCCATAACCTGCCCTGACATGGAAAGAGAGATTAGCACTTCTAGTACAGGTGTGTGTACATGCTTTTTTTGTCAGTCAGCCTTATTACCTTTTGGGGTGGCTTCCAATCTCACCATTGCTGAGTGCCTACATCCATCTCTCCATGTTGTGCTGTGAATCTGGTGTTCTGGTCTGCTGCTGGATGCCCTGGCACTGGGAGCTGGAGGGTCAGTTGGGGGATGGGAGAGTGCAGGAAGCCGGAGTTGTACTGGAACTGCTCAGCTGGTCCCACCTGTGTCTCCTTCAGCAGTTCCTCAGCTAATCTCTGCTGTCTCCCCTTAAAGGTTTCTTGACTTTGCAAGGAGGCTGATGAGCTTAGAAATCCCCCTTGTTTGGTCTCTGCAACTACCACTGGGCACTGGGTGGGCATGTGGGTCCACACAAGAGCGTCTGCAATCACCTTAGTGGGATTGTGGCTGGTTTCCTCCTTTCTGATAGATCTTAGTCTCTCCTGCTTCTCTGCTGTGGCTGATAAAAACCTATACACATTCAATTTTTGAACAAAGATTGTATTTTGATGTGGTTTTGCTTAAATCCCTCCCTAGGCTGGATTGGTTAGACTCCTATGCCTTTACTTGATTGTTTTAGACAGCAGTATTTAATGTACTTTATTTTCAGTTCTAATAATTGTGTCAAACAACTTCTCACAGGCTTATTTATTGTTGGTATGTCTCCTGAGGTATGCATTTGGGTTATTTGGGTGTTTAAAAAATTATATATATATATATATTTTTCCCAATCAAAAGGCTGGAGGCTGCAGAGAACACAACACTAAACCAAAGTGCTAACAGACCCACCAAGGCTCTGGGGCCATTGACAAATAGGGTTCAGGAAGATTTTAAGAGCCTCAGGGTGAGCAGAAATATTGTGAGGCACAGTTTTGCTCTCCCCCACCACAAAAGACTGACTGAGACTTATTTACCCAACAATGAACACCAATAACTCTACTGAGGAAAGCATCCAGGGAAAGTGGGAGTGGTACTAGGTGAGAGGGTATACAAGGCCACAGCTCCTGTAACAAAACAAACACAAAATTAATTAATTAATTAAAAATTTAAAAAGAAACCCACTCAGGAGGGCCCTCAGTAGAATGGGGGCTGGGGAGGGGATATCATAGGAGGACAACATGAGGAGAATGTGACTAACATGCAATTTCTTCATACAGTAAAGTTCATCATTAATTAAAAGTAATAAAGAAGGTCCTGTATAAGTAAAAAAATGTGTTTATGTTGCTGAGACTTATATATTCTTTATACAATTAGGATACATTTTTATCTGAATATGATTTGCAAAAATATGTTTTCCAATATGTTCATTGTCTTAATAGTGTCTTTCATAGTCCAAAGTTTTTAATATTTATAAAGTCTAGTTTAATATTTTCTTACTTCTCTTATGGATCTTGGTATCTCATCAAACAACCTAAGGTCACAATGATGTCTCGTATTTTTCTCTAATGCTTTATATTTTATATTTGGCCAATAGTTTGCTTTTCTGCTATTTTTGTTCATTTTCTTTCCTGTTATTGTCCACTTGTCTTGGGGGCATTAGTTAAAAGCATATGCTTTTTCCAGTGAATTCTTTGATATGTTTTGATAACTAAGAAGGGATTTACATAATGGTGAATAATCATTATTTTATCCTACATTTGAGTTTCTCTTTTTGTGTAATTCACAACAGTAGTCTGCTTTCTAAGGTGCAGTAAATACTTAGATAGCTGTCACTCCTGTTTGAAAAGACTCCTTCACAATAAATATTTCAGTAGTAAGACATCAGAATGGGTCCTGGATTCACAATGTCTCTATTCAAGAGTTATCTGTACATTGCTGCTGGCATTTCAAATGATAACTACTGTCTAGAAAAGAATTATTAGACTCTACTATCTTTTTAAGAGTAATGTTTTCTTTGGTATCCTTCCCTTCAGCCTTAATGAAGCTAAACCCATAGGGCAGCACTTTTGCCTCCATTCCAGAAAAACAAATAAGGGAGACAAAGTTTTGCTCGGAGCCAAAATGCCATGTGAATTAATTAACAGCCAGAGGGCTGTGGGCTTACAAATAATAAATCCTAAACCTGAAATAAGCAAACTCAAATGTCTACAAGTTGTCTTTGCAAAACACCTAAAATCAATCATAGGCATGATTCAGAAAGTGAGTCATGGGATAAAGCCAGTGTCTAATTATCCAGACAGAAGCAAGTACAAATGAACAAAGAGAGGCAGAATAGGTTAATCAGAGGGTGAGTGTGAGGGAACAGTGCCCTCTACAGGCTGTCTTCTACAGCCATCAACATTCCTACCATACCAGGCTTTCTGAGACCATATTGGGTACTTGTTGGGCAATGGGGGAGAAAAGTCTTAGAGAAGCATAACTTGTAAAGTTTCTTCAAATGCAGTAACATGACTCTATTTATTTAATCATCCATCAGACATGAATAATTAATTTTTAAGAGTAATGTTTTCTTTGGTATCCTTCCCTTCAGCCTTAATGAAGCTAAACCCATAGGGAGCACTTAATTCAGCAGATCAAAATACATGAATGTTTTAAGTGAAACAGACGTTCACATTCTGCTTCATGTATGGATTGGGTAAGAAGAGACAGTCTCATTATGATAGAATTAATGGATGCAGACCAAGCTAATTACAATTCACTTGACAGGCAACAGAAGAAGTGCTTGCTTAGTAGGCAGATAATGCAAAAAGGAGGTGACTTGTGGAAAGAATGGGAAACCTTTGAAATATATTGACTGCTGATCAACTCAGATTCTGGATACATATAAGCTCCTTTTCTCCGTTGATGGTTAATGTAACACAGAATTGTGGAAACTAGGTAGAAATTCAGAGAATGGGTAAGGAAGGAAGCTAGGTAGGGAAGGATAAAAGTAAGGACAGAGGGAAGGGATAGAAGCTGGTACAGAGAGGAAGAAGGGAAGAAAGAAGAGTGGCTAAAAGAAAAGTAGCACATTCTTTTTATTTTATCTTTCTTTTAAATTCATTTCTCTATTTCTTTCTTTATTTATTTGTAAACAGAGAGAGATAAAAAGAATAGAGACAGACAAAGAGAATGGGCATCCCAGGGCCTCTAGCTGCTGCAACTGAACTCCAGATGCATTGTCACTTTGTGCATCTGGCTTTACATGGACACTGAGAAATCAAATTTTTGTCATTAGGCTTTGCAGGCATGTGCCTTAACCACTAAACCATCTCACCATTCCAAAAGGAGCACAATTTTAGGATATGGGACATTTAAACAGAAAAGGAGGCGATATTGTAGGTGAAGGGAATTAGGATGTAGAGGGAAAGTGGTTATAGGAGTAGGGGGAAAGAACTAACTAAAACAAAGTGTATTTGAAAATGAAAGAATAAATCATAACTAAATTTCTGAATGTCAACTAAAATTCAATATAAAATGAGTAAAAGAGAGAGAGCGAGAGAGAGAGAGGTTATTACCTCTAGGTTTCTTGTTTATAAAAGATTTATCTTTTTCTACATTATGCTAACATATAATGCTTTTTGAACTAAGAAAAAATGCAAGCAATTTCCTTAAATTTTATTGAATATAAGGAAGAAAACCCAGTTTAAAAAGCTTTGGCAGGGAGCTGGAGAGATTGCTCAGTGGTTAAAGGCACTGATTTGCAAAGCCTCCTAGCTTGTAGTTCCACAATTCCCTAGTGCCTACATAAAACCAGATGCACATAGTGGGACATGCATCTGGAACACATTTGCAGCCACTAGAGGCAATTATGAACCCATTCATTTTCTTCTTCTCCTCTTCCTCTTTCTCCTCCTCTTCCTCTTCTTCCTTTTCTCTCCTTTCTCTTTTCTGTGTCTCTCTCTCCTCTCTCTCTCTCTTTTCTCTGTGCGTCCCTTCACAAATAAATTTTTTAAAAACCCTTTGGAGTTAGCAGAACAAAGGAAATTTTCATTATAAGGGTGGAGTTTATAACATGTCTGGAGGCCACAAGCAAGAAGGTAATTTATTTATTTATTTATTTTTTTTGGGTTTTGTAAGGTGGGGTCTCACTCTGGTCCAGGCTGACCTGGAATTAACTATGTAGTCTCAGGGTGGCCTTGAACTTTCGGTGATCCTCCTACCTCTGCCTCCTGAGTGCTGGGATTAAAGGCGTGCACCACCATGCCCGGCCAAGAAGGTAATTTGTGTTGTCATACTTCCTCACAAAGAATAGAGTATCTGCCTCCTTTTTTTTTGTTTGTTTGTTTTGTTTTGTTTGCTGGGTCTCATGGTCCAGGCTGACCTGGAATTAACTATGTAGTCTCAGGGTGGCCTCGAACTCTTGGCGATCCTCCTACCTCTGCCTCCCGAGTGCTGGGATTAAAGGCGTGCACCACCACGCCCGGCTCCACACACGACTTCTTATTGCTGCACATATATCCCAACACTTTACTGTTGCATATACCTGCAGGAATATTCTGGTGTGCCCACCCACAGGATCTTGTTCGGTCAGGATGGGCTCCCAAGATGGAGTCACCAAGGTCAGCAGAATGGTGACAGAGGCATAGGAAAGTGGATTATCCACATTCCTCAAGAAACCACCCAGTTCTTATCCCCTCCTTGCCTAACAATGCCCCAGGTCATGGTTTCCTTCCTCCCCTTATCTCCAAGTTACATGGTCACTGTTCCAGGGTCACACCTAGCTATTTTAAATGGTTAATGTAATGATCTCCCCTAAAGGAACGTTTCTATTCTACTTTTATTCCTTTACTTTTCTTTCCTCATCTTCCACCCAACTGAAAAGCCCTATAAAGCCCACTACCTGAAAACTCACATAGGCTGTGCTCCCCTCTTGAGAGTCAGCCCTGGCAGCTTGTGCTTTTCCAGAATAAAAGCTTTCATCTGTGTCTCAGAGTGGTTTGCGTGGTCGTGGTCACTCCCGAACCTTACAGATCTCATCTCCTGTGCCTTCCATCACATTAATTTCTATGAGGGGATGGTTATTGGAGGAATGTTTTCACTTGGCTAAAATGCTTTCTAGCGTAAAGAGTAAAATTTTCGGGATTGAAATAAATGCACCTGTGAAAGCTGGCATACATGGTTGTTGACATTCCTCTCTGTAACAGTAGAGTCAAGCAAGGAAACGAAAAGGCAATAAACTTTTCCATTTTCTCATTTGGAAAGCATGGAACTGGACAAGTGAGGCAGTGTTCTGCAATCATTTAGTGTATTTTAAAAATCAGGAACTTTGCCAACCCACAAGTGATGGGTAAATTTGAAGAAAATTACAGTGTTTATGCTCCCCTTTTTTTGCCCCTAGGGTCAGTCTTTCTTGTGCCTTCTTCTGGGGTGTGTGTGTGTATGTGTGTGTGTGTGTGTGTGTAGGTGCATGTATGTCTGTGTGTGTCTTAATACAAGATATACAATTGAAACGGGGATAATCTTATCTGCCCACCTATCCTTAGGACACTCTAGTGATTTGTTAATTTGAAAGAAACACATTTTATTTTATTTTATTTTATTTTATTTTATTTTATTTTATTTTATTTTATTTTATTTTATTTATTTGAGACAGAGAGTGGGGGGCATAGAGAGAGAAGGAGAACAGGTACATCAGGGACTCTAGCCACTGCAAACAAATTCCAGATATATGTGCCACCTCATGCATCTGGCTTTTCATGGGTACTGGGGAACTGAACTTGGGTTCCTTAGGCTTCACAGGCAAGTGCCTTAACCACTAAGCTATTTCTCCAGCCCAGACATACTTTTTTGAGTATGGAACTGGGTTTTACTCTTTGCATTCTTTTGTCTTGTTTTTGTTAAATTCTCTGCATAAATCCTCTGTATGTCTTGATGGGATTCTATTGTATTTTACCTTCTCAGCAAGGAAACAGTAAGCTAATAGTGATATAGGAATTGGGATTCCTGGCCAATACAACAATAAATTTGGTGTGCCCCATATTCTTGTTTTATTAATTTGATGCAAGAAATTTACAGGCCAGAGGATAAGGTTCAGAAGAATTTTATTATAGCTTAGAGCTTTAGAAAGGAGAGCTTTAAGTTGAGCTTGATGGCATACTCCTTTAATCCCAGCAGAGGCAGAGGTAGGAGGATCGCCATGAATTTGAGGCTACCCTGAGACTATATAGTGAATTCTAGGTCAGCCTGGGCTAAAGCGAGAGCCTACATTGAAAAACAAAAACAAAAATAAAGGGAGGGGGGAGCTTTAAGAAAAGAGGAGCTTGAGGGGAGGAAGCAAGGCAGAAAGGCAGAGCTCTTACCCTTGGAGGCAAGAGAGGGTTTTAAAAGCCTCCTGCACACTCACATTGTTATGTGAGCCCAGTGGATGGGTAGCTGATCTAGCCAGTTAGTCCTGACATCAGATAACGTGGGGTCAGGATTTCTGGAAAATGGTAATCTTCCTCAAAATCTTAATTCTCTAGGAAGGGTCTTCTTGGAAGGTTGTGGAAGTACTCCTGAAGTGGACAGAGATTTAAAACAAAAAACAAAACAAAACAAAACAAAACAAAACAAACAAACAAACACAGACTCTGCCATTACTGACCTGTAGTAAAGTGTTAATGACCTAGATTCTAGATTTCCCCCACAGAACCAGAGACTCAAGGAAAATCCCTGCATTCCTGCATTTAGCCAAGGAAAACCTGTTCACTTTGGGGCCCTGTCATCCCTACACTACCTCATAGCCTTTTTAAATTATATTAAAGGAAAGACATAGGTGTGTATATAAACTTACATATAGTAAGCCAGGACATTTTGGACTGAGGAGATGACTATGAGTATTATAAAATTATTCAAATAATACAAATTTATATATTAAACACCTTAAATATTGAAAATATTTTATTTATTTCCAAGAAAAAAGAGAGAGTGAGTATGGGCATGCTAGGGCTCTAGCCAGTGCAAAGGAACTCCAGATACATGTGCCATTTTGTGCATCTGGCTTTACAGGGACACTGGGGAATCAGAACTGGGCCATGAGGCTTTGCAGGCAGGTACCTTTAATCACTAGCTATCTCTCCAGCCCTTTAAATGTTGAAAATAAATACCTATAAGTTGTTGTTATCTTTTGAGTTTCAAATAGTTTATTATTGAAAGTTAAATATTCTCAAGGAAATGCATATTTATAAATTTTAGGATATGGGACATTTAAACAGAAAAGGAGGCGATATTGTAGGTGAAGGGAATTAGGATGTAGAGGGAAAGTGGTTATAGGAGTAGGGGAAAGAACTAACTAAAACAAAGTGTATTTGAAAATGAAAGAATAAATCATAACTAAATTTCTGAATGTCAACTAAAATTCAATATAAAATGAGTAAAAGAGAGAGAGCGAGAGAGAGAGAGGTTATTACCTCTAGGTTTCTTGTTTATAAAAGATTTATCTTTTTCTACATTATGCTAACATATAATGCTTTTTGAACTAAGAAAAAATGCAAGCAATTTCCTTAAATTTTATTGAATATAAGGAAGAAAACCCAGTTTAAAAAGCTTTGGCAGGGAGCTGGAGAGATTGCTCAGTGGTTAAAGGCACTGATTTGCAAAGCCTCCTAGCTTGTAGTTCCACAATTCCCTAGTGCCTACATAAAACCAGATGCACATAGTGGGACATGCATCTGGAACACATTTGCAGCCACTAGAGGCAATTATGAACCCATTCATTTTCTTCTTCTCCTCTTCCTCTTTCTCCTCCTCTTCCTCTTCTTCCTTCTTCTCCTTTCTCTTTTCTGTGTCTCTCTCTCTCCCTCTCTCTCTCTTTCTCTCTGTGCGTCCCTTCACAAATAAATTTTTAAAAAAACCCTTTGGAGTTAGCAGAACAAAGGAAATTTTCATTATAAGGGTGGAGTTTATAACATGTCTGGAGGCCACAAGCAAGAAGGTAATTTATTTATTTATTTATTTTTTTTGGGTTTTGTAAGGTGGGGTCTTTCTGGTCCAGGCTGACCTGGAATTAACTATGTAGTCTCAGGGTGGCCTTGAACTTTCGGTGATCCTCCTACTCTGCCTCCAGTGCTGGGATTGCACCACCTGGGCCAAGAAGGTAATTTGTGTTTCAACTAGAGTATCACACACTTCTTTCTTTTTGTTTGTTTGTTTTGTTTTGTGAGGTAGGGTCTCACTCTGGTCCAGGCTGACCTGGAATTAACCTAGTCTCAGGGTGGCCTCGAACTGATCTGGGATTCTGCCTCCCGAGTGCTGGGATTAAAGGCGTGCACCACCACACCCGGCTCCACACACGACTTCTTATTGCTGCACATATATCCCAACACTTGACTGTTGCACATACCTGCAGGAATATTCTGGTGTGCCCACCCACAGGATCTTGTTCGGTCAGGATGGGCTCCCAAGATGGAGTCACCAAGGTCAGCAGAATGGTGACAGAGGCATAGGAAAGTGGATTATCCACATTTCTCAAGAAACCACCCAGTTCTTATCCCCTCCTTGCCTAACAATGCCCCAGGTCATGGTTTCCTTCCTCCTTATCTCCAAGTTACATGGTCACTGTTCCAGGGTCACACCCTAGCTATTTTAAATGGTTAATGTAATGATCTCCCCTAAAGGCACGTTTCTATTCTACTTTTATTCCTTTACTTTTCTTTCCTCGCTTTCACCCAACTGAAAAGCCCTATAAAGCCCACTGCCTGAAAACTCACATAGGCTGTGCTCCCCTCTTGAGAGTCAGCCCTGGCAGCTTGTGCTTTTCCAGAATAAAAGCTTTCATCTGTGTCTCAGAGTGGTTTGCGTGGTCGTGGTCACTCCCGAACCTTACAGATCTCATCTCCTGTGCCTTCCATCACATTAATTTCTATGAGGGGGATGGTTATTGGAGGAATGTTTTCACTTGGCTAAAAGGCTTTCTAGCGTAAAGAGTAAAATTTTCGGGATTGAAATAAATGCACCTGTGAAAGCTGGCATACATGGTTGTTGACATTCCTCTCTGTAACAGTAGAGTCAAGCAAGGAAACGAAAAGGCAATAAACTTTTCCATTTTCTCATTTGGAAAGCATGGAACTGGACAAGTGAGGCAGTGTTCTGCAATCATTTAGTGTATTTTAAAAATCAGGAACTTTGCCAACCCACAAGTGATGGGTAAATTTGAAGAAAATTACAGTGTTTATGCTCCTTTTTTTTCCCCCTAGGGTCAGTCTTTCTTGTGCCTTCTTCTGGGTGTGTGTGTGTGTATGTGTGTGTGTGTGTCTGTGTAGGTGCATGTATGTCTGTGTGTGTCTTAATACAAGATATACAATTGAAACGGGGATAATCTTATCTGCCCACCTATCCTTAGGACACTCTAGTGATTTGTTAATTTGAAAGAAACACATTTTATTTTATTTTATTTTATTTTATTTTATTTTATTTTATTTTATTTTATTTTATTTTATTTATTTGAGACAGAGAGTGGGGGGCATAGAGAGAGAAGGAGAACAGGTACATCAGGGACTCTAGCCACTGCAAACAAATTCCAGATATATGTGCCACCTCATGCATCTGGCTTTTCATGGGTACTGGGGAACTGAACTTGGGTTCCTTAGGCTTCACAGGCAAGTGCCTTAACCACTAAGCTATTTCTCCAGCCCAGACATACTTTTTTGAGTATGGAACTGGGTTTTACTCTTTGCATTCTTTTGTCTTGTTTTTGTTAAATTCTCTGCATAAATCCTCTGTATGTCTTGATGGGATTCTATTGTATTTTACCTTCTCAGCAAGGAAACAGTAAGCTAATAGTGATATAGGAATTGGGATTCCTGGCCAATACAACAATAAATTTGGTGTGCCCCATATTCTTGTTTTATTAATTTGATGCAAGAAATTTACAGGCCAGAGGATAAGGTTCAGAAGAATTTTATTATAGCTTAGAGCTTTAGAAAGGAGAGCTTTAAGCCGAGCTTGATGGCATACTCCTTTAATCCCAGCAGAGGCAGAGGTAGGAGGATCGCCATGAATTTGAGGCTACCCTGAGACTATATAGTGAATTCTAGGTCAGCCTGGGCTAAAGCGAGAGCCTACATTGAAAAACAAAAACAAAAATAAAGGGAGGGGGGAGCTTTAAGAAAAGAGGAGCTTGAGGGGAGGAAGCAAGGCAGAAAGGCAGAGCTCTTACCCTTGGAGGCAAGAGAGGGTTTTAAAAGCCTCCTGCACACTCACATTGTTATGTGAGCCCAGTGGATGGGTAGCTGATCTAGCCAGTTAGTCCTGACATCAGATAACATGGGGTCAGGATTTCTGGAAAATGGTAATTTTCCTCAAAATCTTAATTCTCTAGGAAGGGTCTTCTTGGAAGGTTGTGGAAGTACTCCTGAAGTGGACAGAGATTTAAAACAAAAAACAAAAAACAAAACAAAACAAAACAAAACAAACAAACAAACAAACACAGACTCTGCCATTACTGACCTGTAGTAAAGTGTTAATGACCTAGATTCTAGATTTCCCCCACAGAACCAGAGACCCAAGGAAAATCCCTGCATTCCTGCATTTAGCCAAGGAAAACCTGTTCACTTTGGGGCCCTGTCATCTCTACACTACCTCATAGCCTTTTTAAATTATATTAAAGGAAAGACATAGGTGTGTATATAAACTTACATATAGTAAGCCAGGACATTTTGGACTGAGGAGATGACTATGAGTATTATAAAATTATTCAAATAATACAAATTTATATATTAAACACCTTAAATATTGAAAATATTTTATTTATTTCCAAGAAAAAAGAGAGAGTGAGTATGGGCATGCTAGGGCTCTAGCCAGTGCAAAGGAACTCCAGATACATGTGCCATTTTGTGCATCTGGCTTTACAGGGACACTGGGGAATCAGAACTGGGCCATGAGGCTTTGCAGGCAGGTACCTTTAATCACTAGCTATCTCTCCAGCCCTTTAAATGTTGAAAATAAATACCTATAAGTTGTTGTTATCTTTTGAGTTTCAAATAGTTTATTATTGAAAGTTAAATATTCTCAAGGAAATGCATATTTATAATGCTGAGAACATATAAAAAATCTGTCATTTCTAAAAAGGTGAAAATACAGAAATGCAATTATAAAAAATAAAAGACTGCTGTGATGTGAATCCCACAGGGAATAGCAGAATGTTCATCTGGTGCAGGCACTAATTCACAGTCTCTGCATGTATGGTATAAATTGTCTCTTTTAATTTCTTCCAATACATCACAAGGTTAAAAAAAAAAGCCATAATAAACCCCACTTACAAATAAGCACTACACACACAAAGAGACACAGAGCAAGGGAGAGAGAGAGACAGAGAAAATAAACAATGAATTGCCCCAAGATTATATAATTGAACTGCATGGGACATTTTTATTCTGGAAATTGAATTCCAGAATCCATGTAACTAACATCATACAGGAAGAAGCAATGGGTCCATCTGAGAAAGTGGGGTGCAACTGGCTGCTGATGTCAAGCAGGTGACATCAGGACTCTGCAATATCTAGCAGTAATCTTTTTCCAAAATATTTTATTTATTTATTTACAAGGAGAGAAAAAAGAGAATGGATGTACCAGTGCTTCTAGCTATTGCAAATGAACTCCAGATGCATGCTCCACTTTGGGCATCAGACTTCAGAAATCAGACCTGAGTCATTAGGCTTTTCAGGCAAGCACCTTAACCACTGAGCCATCTCTCATGTAATGATTTTTGTTTTTTGGGGGGGGGTTCCGAGATAGGGTTTCACTTTAGCTCAGGCTGACCTGGAATTCACTCTGTAGTCTCAGGGTGGCCTTGAACTCACAGCGATCCTCCCACCTCTGCCTCCTGAGTGCTGGGATTAAAGGTGTGCGCCACCACACCCGGCTTCCTATAATGATATATATATATATTTTTTGGTTTTGCGAGGTAGGGTCTCACTCTGGTCCAGGCTGACCTGGAATTAGCTATGCAGTCTCAGGGTGGCCTCGAACTCTCGGCGATCCTCCTACCTCTGCCTCCCGAGTGCTGGGATTAAAGGCATGCGCCACCATGCCCGGCCCCCTATAATGATATTTTTGATCATCCTTTTCCCCCTCACAATTTCACGGGTCAGGAATTGGAGGATGATTTGGATGGGCAGTTCTGCTATGCTCTGATGAAGTCGTAGACAGTATCTGTCAGGGATACAGACATTGTAAACACTCTCAACTACATAATTTGCAGAAGCCAGCACAAAGTGATAATGTATGGTCCTTATCTGAAAATCAGAAAAAAGTTCTCCTTAAAGCTAATAAAAATCCATGTTTTCCTTCTCTTACACTGTCTGTCTCAATTTGTCATGGTATATTTTGCTGTTTAAAAATCTTTTCTAATTAAATAACAATTAATATGTCCATTTTTAATGAATTTTGCCATTTACCTTAATATTGGGGCATACCAACTTAAAATGCAAATATGATAACCTGAAACTCAAATCTGAAATCACACATGCTTATATATTTCAATCTTACCAGCACAATGACTGCTACAAAAACTCAGTGTTTTAGTTTCATTTTTTTAAAATTATTTTTATTTGTTTGTTTACAAGCAGAGAGAGACAGAAGAGACACAGACAGAGGGAATGAGCTTGCTGTAAGGAAAGTGTAAGAGAAAAGCAAAAGAGAACATTATACTTGCTCTCTATAGACAGACTACTTATTGAGGGAAACAGTGAGGGGCAGCAGCCTTCCCTCAGGGTGAATGTTGAAGCACTGAGTCAGGCTGGGGTTCAAACTTATAAGGAGGATCCTAAGACAAACAGACTGAACAAGCTGCAGCTCCAAGAGAAGCAGATAAAGAACTGAAGTTATTTTTTCTGAGCTAAGGGAAGATTATCAATCAGGGGAGTTGTAAGGCCTGTCACGACTGGTTCTTTATAGCCTTCTAATCTTAAGGTTAGTTATTAACTCTTTAGTTCCCTCTAGTTTTCATGGAGGGCTATTAATCCTTCAGTCTTGTTCTGGAAGGATAGAAAAGATTGCAGAGTCCTGGGGATGAGTGGAACATTTAGGGGAGGGATGCATGGCCTGGAATAGGGGCGAAGAGTTCTCTCAGACTGCTTCCTGCTGGGAGGTGCAGAGATCTCTCAAGGTGTCCCATGCAGTTCTGTGGAGGCTGGATGCTCAGGGGCTGATATTCAGTGGCCATGAAGAATTCAGTGACTTGCTGTGAAGTGAAGGTGTGTATTCTGTCTTAGAGGAATTCAGTGAGGAATCTGAGTATGCAAGGACCAAAAGAAAGGGTGAACATTATCATAATCGGGGGAATAAAGTACATGTCAGAGACAGGATAGGTTTAACTTGAAGGGAGTAGAGCTGTGAAGTTTATTTATTTATTTTTTAACTTAAAACAATAGATATTCTAGCTGGTCACAGAGAGACGTCAGGTCACATGCAGAGAAATAATATTATTGGTCATTAAAAAGGCTAATACAGACCCAAATATTATTGGCTCTGAATTGGTACCATTTATTTCTCCACAATTGCTGCAGTCCAACATTGAAGTTCTAGTCACAAGGTGTGGCTTCTGAGAGCCCCAGCTTTTAGTTTTCCACTTGATTTTTGTACCTTGTATTCATAGCAGGCTGTGGTTCCACATGACTTTTATGAACAGGCAAGGTGGCAGCTCTTCAGGAAAGTGATAATTGTCTGAGTTATTAGGAAAGAAATGCCTACACTATATTAAATATATTAGCCATTATGCTCTGGTTAATATCTATGTATGAATTTTCTTGTATGTGACATGACATTTACAGGTGACATGAATATTATATCTAAGGTTGAAAAATAATAACATAAGTGGTAAGTAAGAAAATAGGGATGCTATCTGTAAGAAAGAAGGAATTATTAGATTGGATGGGGAATTAATTGGAATTTTTGGAAATATAAAGATTTGGATTCAGTAAGGTAGGAATTATAAGAGACTAGTATTGAAGCAATATTTGAAACATCTTAAACAATTTTAAATTTAAATATGGTAGAGATTAAGAAATTAACTAATTTTGAAGCTTAGTTTCCAGGTTTAAAGATTTTTATAAAACATTTTTATAAAACTTATAGTTTTTGCTTACTTACTCCAGAGAACTAATGGGGGTATGTTAGGCTGAAAAGTTTAAAGTTTGATTAACTTTACAGGCACAATAAATTTTATATAATTAAGTCTAGTTTTTGTGGTTTTTTTTTTTTTTTTTTGGAATAAGTTCATAGCAAACAAATAAAAGTTTTACCTAATAGGAAAACATGTAAAAGTAGAACATTTAAGAAACCTATTGTTGTAAACAAGTGTTTATGCAACAAAATACAGGCTTTATCAGATGGAAAACATACAAGCTCAACATTTGGATATAACTTAGTCATCTTAATCAGAGATATTTTACAACCCTTTTAATCTATCAGCACATATTATATATTTTACATCTTTGCTTAGGATCAGGAGGAATTTTTTTTTAATGTTACTAGGGACAAAGGAAATTGGATCTGCATTCTAATGACCTACAAGTCTAATGTCAGTGGAGAGAGACCCCGAAGTTTTGGAAGATGGATGGTGGGTTCATGTCTGACTTTTTCAAGCTGAAGTAGGATGGTAAAAGGGGGAGCCTTTACTCCTGTTGAATTGTAGACCTTGAAGAACCATCAAAAGGAGCCCAGATAGATGGAGTTAGTGTGCTATAGGGCCCTCTGAGGTGAACTGGTGGAACTGTCAAGGCCCAATCTTGTAAGAAGAAACACAAGATGACTTTCAGTACAGATCAGAATCTGTAAAACAAATTATGGTCTTGAAACAGTACAAAAAGTACAGTGTCAGTACAAAAGCCTCTAAGTCTATTATAATACAGGACATAACTTAGGGTCAGGGGCTTTCACATTTTCTAAACCCAACTTTTATCTCAATATAAGGCAAGGCAGTATAAACAAATTCACCAACTTATTACACAGAGTTAAGTTTGAAGTAGATAAACAATTAAGGTGAAAGAAGTACAGAGAAACAATTAGGCTTTGAAAGCAAGTGCCTTAAATTGCTGAACCATTTCTCCAACCCCAGCATAAACTTAGTTCATGGGACCTGCTTTCTTCCAGAGAAAGCACCCACAATTAACCTTGCAGAATTTTCATGAACCTTTTTTAACTCGCTCTCAAAAGCTGTATAGTATAACTCCCATTGTACATCGTTGGTCAAAGCAGGTGAGAGCTCAGGTGTAAGGTGAATAAACAATGGCCTCACCTCTCACTCCGAAAACTGCCCGAGAACTTTCAGCCATTTGTGGGGCGAGCATAGCAGGTAATCTGATCGATCCTTGAGTTCAGTCATAGTTATGATCATTGTTGCAGTCAGCTTCACATTGCTGGCAGAAATCACCCGACCAAGAGCAGCTTGTGGGGGGAGAGAAGGTTTATTTTGGCTTACAGACTTGAGGGGAAGCTCCATGATGGCAGGGGAAAATGATATCATGAGCAGAGGGTGGACATCACATCCTGGCCAACATCAGGTTGACAACAGCAACAGGACAGTGTGCCAAACACTGGCAAGGGGGAGCTGGCTATAACACCCATAAGCCTGCCCCCAACAATACACTACCTCCAGGCGGATCCAATCCCCAAACTGCCACCAGCTGGGGACTTAGCATTCAGAACACATAAGTTTATGGGATACACCTGAATCAAACCACCACAATAATCCTACTAACCAGTCCTTCTATATGCTTATAATTATAAATCATTTTCTGGGGGCCTTGTCTAATATTCTCAGACTGACTAGGATGAGATGAAGGAGGGGGGTGAGGGTCACTGTGATCAAGGGTCAGACACTATACACTGGAAGCCTAGATGTGGCCCTGTCATTCCAGTATACTGTCCTTCCCATGCCTCCAAAAAGAGGCATGTGACAGATTGTTACTGAACATCTTGTAAACATTTTGTAGGGTAGGTAGAGCACAGCAGTTAGCAATGACAGAATAGCTCGCCAAAGAATACAAGAAGGAAGGCATAAAGTAATATTTTTTGTTTTATTTTGTTTTTATTAATGAAGGCAGAAGGGACTGCATGGGCAGCTGTGTGACTGGGCATCACCACTGTGGTTTTAAGGTTGTATACTTATAGAGGTCTGAATGTAAAGTGTCCCCCATCACTTCAGGACGTGGGGAAAATGAAGCCAGTTTCTTTGTCAGGATATCACAGGAATTGCCTTTAGCCTGGTTCTCAATAGAATCTTTATTCCCCTCTGAAACTTTATGAGCCTCCATGGTTTGCAATTCTCTTGGACTTTTGGCCTTTCAAACTCCCACCAGAATGGCTCATTTGCCTCTGCGAACAGCATTGGTAGTCTTCTTTGGTCCAAAGTTTCAAATCCTTCCACTTTCCTCCCTTACAACATTTTAAGACTAAGGGCTACATTGTCAGGTTTATCACCACAATACCCACTCCCAATACCAATTTTCTGTAGTCGTTAACTTCTCATTGCTGGAACAAAATAAACAATCAGTAGCAGTTTAGGGAAGAAAAGAGTTACAGAGGCTAAAGTTCATCATGGCAGGAAAGGAAAATGGCATCACATTATCGTATCAACAGAGTAGAAGCAGAGAATAAGGAACGCTCATGTTTAGTGAACTATCTATTCATTCTCCTTTTTATGCAGTCGAAGTCCCTAGCCCATGGAAAGGCTCTACCCCCAATTAGGACAGGTCTTCCCATCAATTACTCTAATCTAGAAAATTCTTCACAGACATGCCTAGAGATTTGTTTGCATGGTGAATCTCAGTCATGTCAAGTTGGCAACCAAAAATTAACCATGATGAGATTTAAGATAATTGGGACATGCTCATATATATTTTTGTACATGAATGTTCATAGCAGGATTATGATAGTAACTAAAAGGTGAAAAAGCCCCAAATCATATACAACCAATACATAGATAAGTAATATGTACTAGAACTGTATTTCAAAATATTATTCAGTTACAAAAGACATTGAAATTACAGCATGGAAGAACTTACACATTACACTGTCTAAGAAGCCCAATGCAATAAGGTGCCATATGGCATTTTTCATCCTGGCATAGCATATAACATCTCAAACTTTACTTGTTTATATCTAAAATATTGCAGTCTTTCTGTTGGTTGGTGCTTGTTATTTAGAAGCATCATGGCCCCGTTTGAGGGTCTTCTCAAGTTCCCTGTTGTTACAATCAGTGTTACGGTGACTCCTGGTGTTCTCTTTTAAGCATTTTATGATGAATCCTTTATAATAAGTTTATAGAAAGGGAATTGCTGGGGCAAAGGGTATTTGTAGATTTGACTGTATTTTTCTACATTTTATCTATCAAGCATTAAACTAAATACCGTCTTCTTCCCTTAGTGGGCAGTCAAGGTAATGAGGCAGAGAGATGGCCCTGGTTACAGAGGACTTAGCCTTGGAGTTATAGATTAAAATAATGCTTGTGTACTTCCAAAACTGATGTGTTAGAATCCTAACTCACTTATGGGACGGTCTGAAGAGGTGACACTTGGGGGGAGGCTGTTTATATCACAAAGATGATACTCTCTAGTTGGAAATCGTCCCCCTTTAGAAAAGACCCAAGGGACCCCTCCCACCTCCCACCATATGGAAACACAGCAGGAACCAGTCACCAACCCCGCCAACACAGTAGTCTTGGACTTCCCATCCTCCAGAAGTACAGAAATCACATGTCTGTGGTTTATAAGGAACTGGGCATATGAGAAGCAGAGGGACACCCTTTGAGGGAGGCAGCTGGAAGCAGAGACTGCAGCTTGGACCAGCAGCGGGGATCATTGCAAAGGAGCAGGAAGGACGCTGTGGCAGTCACATTTCACACGCTGGCAGAGGTACTTGGGACCCAGCACAGTGGAGATAGGAGAAAGAGGGAGTGCCACCTGCCAGCACTGGCCTCTAGCTGAAAAGTTCCATGTGACTACTCTGACAGCAACAGAAGGAGCTGGAAGTAGAGGACAGAGCATGCAGCACCCGAGACAGTGACAAGGCTGTGGAGAATCGAGGAGGCTGGGCGCATCCTCTCCCAGCCTTGGCATTCTGGACTGTGAGATGAGAGGCCTTTGGAGGGTGGTCCTCACAGCGCCCTCCCCTCTGCCTGTCCAGGACTAAGAGACTCCAGAAGTACCATGGAATGGAGCCAGGCATGTGGCCTGTCTCAGAAGTTCCCCAGCCATGTTTATTTACTTTAGCATTAGGGACTTCAGAAGCCTGGCCTACTCTTGCCCTCACTAGCCAGCCTTGCAGGGACGCAATCCCATTCGTGCTCTCAGTCTCGGACACAGACCATGGCGCCCCCTACTGGCTGGCTGTAAGAAGACAAGGATTTGCCTGGTGCAAGTACCCGGCTCCTGAAGACCCCCAGGTTCCTGGAATTTGTGTGGACCATAGATACAAGATGTATAAACTGTTTTCATCAGATGTCCTGACTCGCTGCAGTGCTCCTGTGGTGTCAACATGGGCTGACATCCTGCCATCCACAAGTCTGCATCTCTTTAAAACTCTCTCCCTAAAGCTTGGGTCTGAAGCCCAAAGTTGCCAAATTTTTCTTAAAGGGACAGACAGTATTTTCTGCTTTGTGGGCTCTGCCACAACTACTCAACTGTCTTTGTAGTCAGAAAGCCACCATAGACAATCCCTCAGTCTCCCAAAAAACTATTTATAAAAACAGATGGAGGGTTGGAGAGATGGCTTAGCGGTTAAGGCGCGTGCCTGCTGAGCCTAAGAACCCAGTTCCAATCTCCAGGTCCCACGTTTAGCCAGATGCAAAGTGACGCAAGAGCGCAATGCTGCACTTGACCACAAGGGGGCGCTATGCATCTGGATTTCGTTCACAGCAGCTGAGAGACTGCTGGCGTGCCCATCTCTGTCTCCCTCTCCCTCTCCCTCTCTGTCTGTCTCTCTCTCAAAAAAAAAAAAAAAAAAAAAAAGATGGAAACCTGGTTGAGCCTGTGGGCTATAGTCACCAGCCTATGATCTAGACACTGTTCCAAAGTTGTATTTCAAGTCCAAGTCCATTGTTGATTGCTGTCTCATGGGAGCTGGGGTCCATAGACGTATGTGTTTGCAACTCACTGGATGAAACCAAGCTTGACAGGGTTTCCCAGGCCTTTTCATAGAACTCTGTGAACCACCAGGAAGCAGGGCAACATGTATGTTCCCCAAACTTCTTTGACTGCTTTCACTGAAAAGTCCACTTTTGTAATTTTGAGGGCACTAACGAGCTTGGGAAAGCATGGCCTTCTTTGTCACTGACCTAATTTGTGAGAGGGAACACTGTCTGCTTTTAAAATGGCTAATTGGTGTAACCACCAGATTGTGTGTTTCTCCTTCCTCTGCTAGCCTAGTGTCATGAAAGTGGATAACTAAAAACAGTTTTGATTTTCTTTCACTATTTTCACTCTGAGTGTGATTGAACACACTTATATTGACTTCATTCTTTCTCCCATAAATTGCCAGGACTCACTGTTTGACCATCTTCTTTTGACTGTGATGTTTTGCAAGAGCTCTTCAGGTATTAAGAAAACTGCCTTTTTAGTATAAGAATTGAATATCTTGTTAGTGGCTGTCATTTTGGCATTGTTTGGGGTTATTGTTGCCTTGCTCAATATTCTTATATTTTGGCTCTGGTGATACACCAAATATCACCATTTATGTTGCCTGAAGGTTTTGTCATGTTAAATATATGTCATCTTTTCTCTTCGTCACTCAACAAATTAACTTTTTTAGAAATCTTCTTGCATGATTACAAAGTCACATTTAGTTTCTCTAGAGTTATTTTCTCATATGTAAGCCTTCATTCAAGTTTTAAATAAGTAAAAATCTTTAAAATGAAAATAGCCACTCTCGGGGCTGGAGAGATGGCTTAGCGGTTAAGGTGTTTGTCTGCAAAGCCAAAGGATCCTGGTTCAATTCCCCAGGACCCACATAAGCCAGATGCACAAGGGGCGCATGCATCTAGAGTTTGTTTGCAGTGGCTAGAGGCCTTGGCACACCCATTCTCTCTCCCTCTCCCTTTTTTCTCTCAAATAAATAAAATATATTTTATAAAAAGGAAATAGTCACTCTTGTTGAGAAACAGAATGTAGATATTTAGTGTGTGTAAAAACAGTAAATTTTGTGGCAGACTGAAGTTAAGATTCTGTATTTAATATAGAAAAATATATTTTTATGTTTTCACTATATATACATATATACATGGGTATGTATACACACACACACACACACACATTAAACATACATTTATTCTTTCATCAAATTGTGTGGAATTCTTTTACCAAAAAGTTGACTGCTCCAAGTGTCTTGATGGCTCTAAACCATATTGACAATATTTATTTCTATATTTAAAAAATAATTTATTTATTTATTTATTTATTTATTTAAGAGAAAGAGAATGGGCACTCCGGGGTTTCCAGCCGGTGCAAACGAACTGCAGAAGCACGTGCCACTTTGAGTATCTGGTTTACATGAGTCCTAGGAAATTGAACCTGGGTTCTTTGGCTTTGCAGGTTAACCACCAAGACATTTTTCCAGCCTGACAATATTTAAATATTTCTCTTAGATAGCTGTGGTGTTTATAGATTCCACTTTTAATGGGACCCCTCTCTACATGCCTGTAGGGAATTATCTAAATGAAGTTAGCTTCTAGGCATGCCTGTGAGGGATTTTCCCAATTAGTTTGAGGTAGGAAGGCTCAAGTTAATGTTAATTAGCAGTATTGCCATTTCATTGGCTGGGGCTTAGACTGATAAAAAGGAGAATGCTACCAGAGTACATTCATTGCTGTCTGTTTCCTGTTTGTGAACACAATGTGACAAGCTACCTCAAGTTCCTACTGCCATGACTTCCCTGCCACAAAAGACTGTATCTCCTCAAGCCAAAGGAAGCTCTCCCTTCCTTAACTTGCTTTTTGTCAGATGTTTAGTCACAGCAACAATAAGTAATGTGATAGTTGATATTTAAAAATGCCTAATGAAATCACAAAAACTCATTTACTTAGTTAGGGTTACAAACATATTTACCTGAATATCTGAAGATATTTTACCTGGGTAGATGTCAAAACTAGTGTTAAATTCTTTATTTGAAAATCAGAGGTGCTTGCTTGCAAAGGCTGATGGTCAGAGTTCCATCCCACAGCAACCTCATAAAGCCAGATACAGAAAGTAGCACCTGCACCTGGAGCTCATTTGCAACAGCAGAAGACTCTGGTCCTTCTCTCATTTTCTCTCTCCTTCTTCTCTCTCTCTCTCTCTCTCTGAATCTCCTTGCAAATAAATAAATAAATAATTTTTAAAGATCAGTAAGATTATGTAAGTGATGGCAATGAAATATTCAATTGCCTTTTTTATTGAGAATTCATAATGTGCTGATCTAGATTAGCACTCTATTTCACAGATGTATTTTGTAGTATATTAATACATACAGAATATATTTTTAAAAATACACATTTATTCAAATTAACTGCAAAAGCCATATAATTGTATGAACAAAGTTTAACAGCACACATAGGCTACGTCCCTTAACAATCATAAGGCCACACTGTGGGGGCTGACCTGCAATGTCACCAGGTCAGTCAGAGTCCCAAGCAATCTGAGGGGAAGTATGTGCTGGATAATTCCAAAGTAATGAATAAAATGAGAAATTTAAGAGTGAAAAGTAACCTAGAGGCACTCTGGGGAACAACACCTCTTTCAGACTGGATGGCATCTGTGATATGAATCAGAGGACAGATTTGATAAAATGGAGGAGGAAGAGAAGCCAGGGACTCAAGATGTTGGGGTACCCTAGTGAGTTGGGATGAGCTTTGTGGCTCATTGAGATGCTGAGTGAATCAAGTACCAAATGTGTTTCAGGCAACATGTCTGCTGGCAGCATCCGGAATGTATGGAGGACAGACATCATGGTGCGAGCTCGGGTGGGATGTAGACCAGTTGTGACATGACATTGGACAAAAGTCCAAGTCTAGATGATCATGTTGGGGACAGAGAGTCAAAATATAAACTGGAAAGTAGATCAAGCAATATGGAAGTTTGGAGTGAAGTCAGAAAAACCTGCTGGAGACTTTTTATTTGAATAACTACAACTGTTAGAGAGCTGTGAGTGGATTTAGATTGGAGAGATTTGTTTCCAAGTCAATGGGGCTTAAAGGTGGAATTTTGTTTTGCATACTAGAATAAGATAGTGATGAGTTTGATCAAGAGAGGGACTAAAAGAAATCATTGTAATTTGTGGGCAAGGCAATAGTGTTCTTTTTAAATTTAATTAATTTATTTATTTGCAAGAAGAGAGAGAGAATGGACATGACAGGGCCTCTAGCCACTGCAAATGGACTCCAGATGCCCACACCACTTTGTGCATCTGGCTTGATGTGAGTACTAGAGAATCAAACCAGGGTCACTTAGGTTGTTAAGGTTTGCAGGCATGTGCCTTAATCACCGAGCCATCTCACTAGCCATTATTAGGTTTTCAGTACAACCTTAGCATGCCTGTACGTAGCAGGATAAGAATAGAGGAGTATCACTTAGGAGATAGAGGTGGAGAAGCTGTGCTCAGAGGAGGGTGGTTGTAATTTTGTTCACTGGAAGCTGACAAACGAGGAAATTTGAAGAATGATAAGGACTGTGTCTGTGACGCTCATTGCAGGGAGGGTCTTTACAAAGGTGTCGGGAGTAGCACCTAGAGGTCCTGAGTTAATAATGGGGCTAATTATCAAGCTGTGAGTTCATGTAGACAAGAAGTGGTGAATATTTTGAAAGTCAGATATATGTTATATGAAATATAATAAATGAAGTATGACATAAAATATAAAAATAGGACTGGAGAGATGGCTTAGCGGTTAAACACTTGCCTGTGAAGCCTAAGGACCCCTGTTCAAGGCTCTATTCTCCAGGACCTCCATAAGCCAGATGCACAAGGGGGCACATGCATCTGGAGTTTGTTTGCAGTGGCTGGAAGCCCTGGTGCTCCCATTCTCTCTCTCTTTCTCTCTCTCTCTCTCTACTCTCTCTCTCTACCTGCCTATTTCTGTATCTCTCTCTCAAATAAATAAATAAATAAAATAAATATTTAAATATATAAAATACAACATAGAATACATAATATAATAAAATATATAATGCATAATATATATCCTCTATGAAATTTATATATATATATAATATATATATATATATGTATATATATATATATCTAAACAATATAACTTTTAAAATGTATGTTAAATGATTTTGATGCATGTGTACTCAGGGACCACTTCCTCATCCAGAACATGTCCGTCACGGTGAAGAGTGATGAGCCTCCTTGACCCTTCTTGGTTAGATACCTTCACTAGTTGCCCCAATAACCACTGATAGGTTTTATATACGCACAGATGAGATGTGTCTTTTACTGCAACTCTTGCAAATGGAACCATGACTACCATGAGGGTAGTCATTGCCCCTTTCTGTTTTGTTTTTTTCTAGCCTGCATGATTTTGAGACACATTTATGTTTTCCCTTAATCTGTTCTCTTTTGCTATTGCATATTTGCAACCTTTTTGAATATTTTTAGAAATATATTTTTTTATTTATTTCTGTATGTGTGTGTGTGTGAGTAACAAAAAGAGAGAAAGAAAGAGAACACATGGATAGGGAGGTCATGGCAGGGCTGTTTGCAGCTGTAAGTGAATTCCAGAGACATGCACCATTATGTGCACCTGGCTTTGCATGGACGCTAGGCAATTGATCCAGGCTAGAAGGCTTTGCTAACAAGGGCCTTTAATCACTGATACATCTACCCAGCCCCTTTTGAGTATTTCTAATGAGGTAAGGTAAAGGATACCAGAGATGAGCACAAATAATTTTTGAGAAAGTAAAAATCTGAGGGTGTTTATAAACACATAAATGAACCTGAAACATAACTAAATAAACTAAAATGTAAACAATTAATAGGAAACTGTTCATTGAGAAGCACAGATTATAAGAAAGAAAGGACCATGAAATAAGATGGAAGGAGATTTAATCTAACAAATGAGGAAACAAACAAATAAAAAGCACTTGTTTCTTTAACCCAAGTGAAAAGTGCAGATAAATAACAATAGGCTAGTGAAAATGAAAAAACAAATGTCTTCAGGATGTAACACCTATGTAGGAGTTGGTGCAGAGAGAAGATAGTAGGGATGTATAATGGTGGTCTAGATTTTCCTTGTGGGGTTGGTGAAATGATTCAGCAGTTCAGGTGCTTGCCTGCATAGCCTGATGACTCAGGTTTGATTTGCCAGTGCCAGTAAAACCAGATACACAAAGAGGCACATGCATCTGGAGTCACTTGCAGCAGCTGGAGGCCCTGGTGCACCCATTCCCTCCATCTCTCTTTTACTGTCTCTGCTTGCAAATAAATAAATAAAATATTTAATAGATTTTTTATTGTAGCTACCTCTCTTCTGAGAGTCCAAGTTATAAATTTGAGGATTTTAATAGCATAGTGCATAGAATCAGATGATTACATTTAAATCTGCTCAGCACATTTCTTAGGTATTCCACCTGCAATTGAAAATTAGGGAGGAAAAAGTAATAATAGATAGTCTTGTATTTGGGCTCACAGTGAATAGAGATGAAGTCAAGCAAGCTAGAGCCTGGAAAATGCTTATAAAAGCTTCATTTGAAACCATAATTTTGCTGGAGAAATGGCTCAGCAGTTAAAGGTGCTTGCTTGCTTGCAAAGCTTGATGGACTGGATTTGATTTCCCAGTACTCACATAAAACCAGATGCACAAAATGGCACATGTATCTGGAGTTTGTTTGAAGTGGCAAGAATCTTTATCATCCTCTCTGTCTCTCTCTCTCTCTCTTCCTTGCAAATTAAATAAATAAAACATTTTTAAAATAAATAAAACTTTTAATATGAAACCAGAATTCTGGGGCTTATATGGGGAGGGATGATAGACGAGAAAAATGGGAAGTGAAATGGAGTGAGAGAAATAGGATAAAAATGGAAAATCCGTTAAACCCATTGAATCTTGAGGGAATTTACTGATCTGTTAGTGAGAGATTAGTGCCCTTTACTTAGGCCAACATCCTTTGGAAACTCATGCATTGGCCTGGGGCCACTGTACTTCCTCAGAAAAATTCAGCTGTCTTTCCTGTCAACTCTTGCCCTTTTTCTATGTTGGAAGCTTCCAGATTGCACCGAAGTTCAGCACTCCTCACCTTTGTGATGTCTAGTAGTTCCAGCACTTACATAGCTACAAATTCTGTCTAATAATTCACAGCTCTATTCCCTTGTTGTAACTGGTAAATTCTAATTTCAACTTGATCAGATTAGGAAACAGGTAAGAGACAGGCCTCTTGGGCAGGTCCTGGGAGGCATTTCTAGGAAAGATTGATGGAGGAAGGAAGCCCTCCTCAGAATGAACAACCGTTTTGATTGTGGACGATGGTGGTTTGAATCAGATGTCCCCTATGAACCCATATTCTTTGAATGCTTGGTTCTGAGCTAGTGGCAATTTGGGAGGTGGAGCCTTGCTGGAGGAGGTGAGTTGTTGGGGAAAGACTTAGGAGTGTTAGAGACAGTTCCTCCCGGCCAGAGTTCAGCTCATGCTCCTGCTGCTGTTTTCCACCTGCTGTGGCAGAGATGATGTCCAGCCTCTGCTCCTACCATGCTTTCCCCTGTCATCATAGAGCTTCCCCTTGAGAATGTAAGTCAAAAAAAATCCTTTCCTCCCATCAGCTGCTTTTTGTTGGGTGTTTCATCCCAGCAATAAGAAGGGAACTAAAACAACTATGTATACAGAAACTCTAAGAGAACACACAACCTTTTGACTGGCTTCCCTTGCTATGTGTTGGTGCAAACACCTTGTTGGACTCTGAAACCCAGTGTCATCAGTCTTCCAATGTGGATTAAAGACAAGCGGCTCTCCAAGAACCCTCCAGGTCTCCAGTGGCAGTTTGGGACTGCTGAGGCCTCCAGACTCGTGTACCAAGTAGCTACCTGGTTCTTCAACCATCCAGTCTGCACAAAGCAATTGTAAGACTGCCTAGCCCGTATTCTATAAGCTAATCCAGTAACCCTCCTTTATAATACATGTTCTTTCTGAGGGTTCTGTTCCTTTAGAGAACCCTGACTAATACACCTTATTACATATTAGTAAGGGGAGGTCTTATTCAATGCAGGTTTTGATTTGGCAGATGTTGGCCAGGGGCCAAGATGGTGTATAAGGTGAGAGTTGGCAGAATGTGCAGGAAGGATGGAGCCCACATTTTTCATCTTGACATCTATGACCAAAACACATCAAGGAAGCGTGAGCTCAAAGATGTCATGGAAGGGCTGGAGAGATGGTTCCGCAATTAAGCAATTAAGGTGCTTGCTCATAAAGCCTAATGACCAGAATTCGATTCCCCAGTACTTACATAAAGCCAGAAACACAGTGGCACATGCATCTGGAGTTTGTTTGCAGTAGTTGGAAGCCCTAGTGAACCCATCCTCTCCTCTCTGCCAGTGTGGTGGCACGTGCCTTTAATCCCAGCACTTGGGAGGCTAAGGTAGGAGTCTCACTGTGTGCTCGAGGCCAGCCTGAGACTAAGTCCAGGTCTACCTGGGCTAGAGCAAGACTTTCAAAACAAATAAACAAATATAAAAAAAAAAAAAAAAAAAAGATGTAATGGAAGATTTGAAATAGGAATTTTTGGGGTTCCTTGTCAGTACGCTAATGTACCAACACACTTAGAGTATTCCAGTTTCTTATCTTTTGAATTTAAAGAATTAAAATTCTTAGACAGAGTGTAAGGCTAAGAGGCTTTATTAGATTAAGAAAAGGAAAGAGGAGAAGGTATAAAGAGCTCATGCTGTGTGGAGGGCAGGAGCTGGTAGAGCTTCCATGTGGGAGTAAGGAAGGCTCTCCCTTCATCTCAGCCCACATGGGCCAAGAGGAGAGGTTTACCAGAACCTGGAGGTTCCGAAGTGATGAATGGGCAACCAAAAGAGAGCTTGTCCCCTGGTAAGGGTCTATTTATAATTTTATTGTAGTGGGCTTTACATTGAGGCTCAGGTGAGTCAGAGAGGCAGCTAATTGGTGTGGGCTAAGGGCCTGGCTCAGGAAGAGGCCAGCCATATCGGGGTCTGAGCTTGACCAACCACAATGCCAGGATTAGATTTAAATTCTAGGAAAGGGGACCTCCCTTCCAGTGAGCAGCTCAGGTAGTTCATGGAAAAACAGGACTAGGGAACTCCTTTAGGCAAGAGATAAGAAGTCAGGTTATTCTTTGCTCTCTAGCTAACGGGGCTGGCTCAAAGACATTCCTGCCCTCACTTTCAGGGAGGGGGCGATCAGTCAGAATGGAGAAAATATTAAGTTCATATAAGTTGCCAAGATTGCACCACTATATGGGGAAATCACCAATGCTAACTACTGCCATATAATAACACAACAGAAAAGCAAGACGAGCCCAGGGGACAAAAGCATGTAACGAAAATAAAAATGTGACTGGCACGCATGTGGAGAGGATGCTATCAATGGATGGCCTACCCAGAACATCTTAACCCTTTATCACAAGTACGACTCACGCCCTCTGCTAACTTTAATCACAGATTCTGAAACAAAATAAATAATGGCCACACCGATACTGCCAAGGTTACTGTTTTCACAGGACTTTCCCCACCTACACACAGGAGAACAAAGCAGCTGAGCTTCTGAAGGTGGCTTTGGCAGGGTTGTGCAAACAAAAAGCTCCCAGGGCTCAGACAGTCCTCTGTTGTTTTCTTCTGGGTCCTCTGTGTGAGCTAGGGAGCTCTCAAAGGGCAGTCTTCTCCGTTGCCTGCCTATGATCAGCGAGCTCACGGGCATGCTGAGGCCCCATGCTTTCAAGTACCCCCATCACTGTTGAGCGCTTGCTTCGAATTTTTATGTGCCGCTGGGGCTCAAGTGAATGCTTGCTCTTCAAAAAGGATTTGAGTGGGTTTTTTTCTTTCTATAGGATCCAATTTAGAAAGAGTGCATCAATATAAAATGAATAGCACTTACTTGGGTCCCCTTTTTTTCAATTCCACTTACTTTGGAAGAGGCAAGTTAAGATTCTGACAGTTTCCTTTCATGTCCAGTCCTGCAGTGAAGGCCTACGCAACGGCCTGAGGGGAGTTAATTTCAAAGGTGGGTTTAGGTCAAGGAAGGGGCATGGAGAATCTACTTTTGTTCTTTGCAGTATAATAACTGAAAAGACGATCAGGTGCATAAGTCATTTCAGGTAAAACTAACACTGAACTTGTGTTCACAAAACGCATTTGAAGACACTAAGATGGACTTTGTATCAGTCTATCAAACGCATTCATACTACAGCTGAAAGGAATGTGGGCGTTGGATATCTCACAGTCTTAGTATGAGGTTCCTCAGAATTAGATTCAGGTTAAGGGGTTAAATAAGGGTATTGAATTCAACAAATACTGGTAAGGAATGTAGGTGTTACACACAGAGAGAAAAGTGTTCTTTCGGTTATGCTCTGATACACAGTGAATGATGAGGACTCTGCTTCTGAAGAAACTGGGAGCCAGTGCAGAAAGGAAGTTAGGACATTACCTCCCCACACATAATCATGTACACACCCATCATAGAGGGCTGGGATATAGGAACACCTCAATCAACAGCCATCAATGCTGAAAGCTGATTTCAGTCGGGACGGGCATTCAAATCTTTGACGCTTCTGGTCTGTCATACTGGTAGAGGATTACAGACGTGCTTTAGATCGACAAAACTCACGAACGGGTGGTTAGAGTTGGGCTAGTGCAGTGGGGAAGCAGGGGGTGAGGGGGTAGTGTCCGCTACATGCTATAACATCAAAGGCCAGCTTACATGGGCCACTTTTGGTTAGAGGCTACTCAATCAGAATTATGTTTAAATGTGACACTGAAAGTAAAGGGCAAATGAGTATATACACTCTCTGGAATTTAGGGGCTGGAGGGATGACTTATATGCTTCAGGTGATGCCCTACAAAGCCTAAGGACTCAGGTTCAATTCTCCAGTACACACATACTGTGTCAGATGCACAAGGTGGCACATATGTCTGGAGTTCATTTGCAGTGGCTAGAAGCCCTGGCATACCCATACTTCCCCTCATCCCCCCCACTTAAATAAATAAATAAATAATAGATAAATATGATAGTTTAAAAAAATCTTTATCTTAGAATCTCTGGAGTTTAGAGATATAAAGTGTGGCAAAAAGATTTCTAAAATCAATTAGATCTGTGATTGTAAGTGAACCACCATTATTAATATTATTAATACTAATCTATCAGACTAAATTACTAGATAATTATAAAGTAATATTAATCTGTCAGGCTTTGGGAACAGAATATAATATGGGGTATGTTGTCAGAAATCCTTGTGATGGTATACTTTATTTTTTGAGGACACATGAGCCATAGACTAGGGATTTTTATGAGGTGATGAGCAACCTCTTGTGAACACAGGCTATGACACACAAGGGTCTGTGGTGCCCCACTGGGAGCCATGCTCAGCAAATTGACTTGAGCCACACATTTCTAGAAGCAGTCTCCCAAGTTTTCCCTGACTAGGGTAGTGAGGTTACCCCATCAGGAAGTCAGTCGTCCTCCAGCCAGATCTTGCCAGGATGGCTGACAGGGGCCTTCCTCATGTCTACACAAAAGACACAGCTCTCACCTCAAAGGGGACAAGAGATAGTTTTTCTCTGGAGCCAAATATTAGTGACAATGGCCCAGGAACACAGATTTAGGTTACCCAATTCCATGTTCCAATGTGTTAACATTTTTATGAAGGTTTTATAGTTATAGAACAAAAGAAAGTCATAATCAAAGAACTTTTCCAGTACATTAGCTGACCATCAGGTAGGCAGGTTACAGCAAAGTGGGGAAATCTCCACCATAGGCCTCACATGCTCTCTGATAACATTTTTAGCCCCTGTGTTGGTAGTCTGTTAGCACATTCCAAAAAGGTCATACCTGATCAACTGATAATTACCAAGATATTAGATCAGACATAGAGGGGAATAAAAATATCTTCTCTTGGACCCTATCTCTGGAGTGCTGAGCAGTCAAGGGAAGCAGGTTCAACAGTTAGGGAGATTGAAGGAGAGCTCCCCTGCTCTTGGGAACTACAGGGTTAACTACAGAAGACAGGGTTCAAGGCAGCACAGGTGGGCTGGAGTCACCAGGACAAGGGGCCATAAACCATAGATAAATTTGAATTACAGCACTCACCCCAAGAAACTTCTCCTTTAAGCCAACAGTTTGTTTTACTTCTGTCGACCATTCTTCTAAGTATACAGCTGCTATACAGCTGTGCTCCTTCCCCATTTGGGAAAGCTGGCTTGCTGCCAAAGGAAGCTTCCTGTCTTTGTCCACAGTCGGGCAGCCCACTAATAATGTCAAAGACCCAAGGTGACATCAAACTGTCTTCCAAAAACCCTATAAAAGACATGGGTTTGTCCTAATTGGTGCAGAAGACATTTGAGCTCATGGGCCTCACTTCAGCCACCAGTATAAATAAACGAATTCTCCACCTCTCCGAGTGATGCTTGAATTTCTCGCTGACTTGAACTGAGATTTTTTTTTTTCTGAAACACAGCAGATGCAGCGCTTTTCTGGGAACTTTAGTTCATACTCATTCTTCCAACCCTTCTGTAGGCTTTCTTTGGGCTTACTGTTTGACCATCGCTGTGGGTCAGCATCTTCCTCATGGTCTGCTATGGTTTCATCATCCTTTGCCATTCCCCAGAAAGTATCACTTAATAGGCACCCTGACCATCTAGCATGCCCATGAGGCAGAACAGTGGGAAGACTATTCAAGAATCTTATAGTGATGACTGTGAAATATACAGATGGTGAAATGTGGAATGATTGCTTCAGCCAAAGAAATACCGATATTTTAAACACCCACATGCAGGCGGGGTTATGTTAAGCTGGTACATGGCTTGCTTACAAGTATACTATACCTCTAAACAAGATTTTAAAAATAGAGATAGAGCCGGGTGTAGTAGCATACCTTTTACCCCAGCACTTGGGAGGCAGAGGTAGGAGGATCACTGTGATTTCGAGGCCAGCCTGAGACTACATAGTGAATTGCAGGTTAGAGCAAGACCCTACCTCAGAAAAACAGACACACAAAAACAGAAACAGTCAACAAAAACAAAACAAAAAAAGAAATAGAAACTTTGGTTAAAATTATCATTTTGTGGGTTGAAATCATATTTTTACCTCTGAAATCTGTCCATAGTAAATTAAAAAAATAGATATATATATAAATATAAAAAGAACAGTTACAAAATTCTATAAATCCTGATTATAAATTCCTATAAAGTAAAGCAAAATTTAATTCAACCATCTTTTGTCGAAATGATCTCTTTATTTTAAAATGCTCTAATGTTCTCAAATTTATAAGTGAAATGCTATTTTGTCTGAGATTTACTTCAAATCAATGAGGGTGGGCATAAGGTATTAGTACATAGTGATTACATGCAGTGCCACTGGCCATGAGCTGATGGCTGCTGGCACTGAGCAGTGAATATATGGGGATAAATATAACACATCACTGATTATATAAGTAAAAAATAAGAAAATGTGTATATATTTCTGTTACATATAAACATTAAGTGCACAAACATATATATACACACACACACACACACACATATATATATATATATATGTATATACATCCACTCTATATATATATATATCCATTTATATCCCTAAATATCATCTCTATATATTCATATGTGCAAATGCATAAATCTCTTCATCTCTTACTTTTACAATTAGAGTGATAAATACTTTGGATCTGCTCATATATTACTGCTGGAGTATTTTAGAAGAAACAAAACTACCATATGTAGAGATAAAAGGATTTTATTTTATCCTTGTAGAGATTCATTTCATTGCACATGTGTGATTTAGTTATTACAAAGATAGAATTGGGGAAAATGCCAAGCATTTTCCAGGTAATATTATACATGCGATGATAGAGTTTATTAAAAATTAGGGCTGGAGAGATAGCTTAGTGGTTAACCACTTGCCTGTGAAGTCTAAGGACCCCAGGTCAAGGCTTGATTCCCCAGGACCCACATAAGCCAGATGTACAAGGTGGTGCATGTATCTGGAGTTTGTTTGCAGTGGCTGGAGGCTCTGGTGTGCCTATTCTCTCTCTTTCTTTCTCTGTCTGTACTTCTCAAATAAATAAATACCAAAAGAGAATATTTTAAAAATTAAATAAAAATTTAAAATCTTTAAAAACTTTATAAGTAGCTATAGTAGGACAGGGGAAAATAATATTTGGTTAGTGATGATGGTGTTGGTTGTATGTGTTGCTTAAGATAAACTTATGAGATATATAGGAATTTAACATAGTCTGTAATAGTATATGTGACTGAGGGTTAAAATAGGATTTTAAATTGGTTCCCATTGTTTATTTTTGGATGAAAGGTGATACTGCCATTTGAGTTTTCGATGGCCACTTTTGTAATTCTATGAAATTCAGATTTAAATGTGGGTGAACTGTTATAAAGTAACCATAACTTCCTAAGTAAGTAGAATAAAGATTGGATTAGAACTGTGGCACAGAGAAGAGAGTCAATCAGATGGGGGCCTCATCCATCACAGTGCAAGAGGGAGAAAGGAGAAAGGACCCATGGCAAACTGAGTTTGCTAGGTGTCCACTTTGAAGAGAAGGGCATGGAGTTAGGTCCATAGTCACACATCTATAATTCTAAAATGTAAGGTTACAAAAAAGGAAATTGTAGTAGCCAGGCATGGTGCCCATGCCTTTAATCCCAGCACTTGGGAGGCAGAGGTAGGTGGATGGCCAGGAGTTTGAAGCCACCCTGAGATTACATAGTGGATTCCAGGTGGGCCTGGGCCAGTGAGACCTTACCTCAAAAAAAAAAAAAAAAAAAAAAAAAAAAAAAAAGAAAAGAAAATTGTTACCAGTTTGTTACCAAAAATGACTTAGTAAAAAGCATTTCTTTAAGCATATCAAAACTATACCAAATGTTGTTTTCCTTGGTATGAATTTTCACATATCCACTGTAAAAATATTAAGGTATTGCTTATGAGTCATTGTTCTAGAAAAAGATAATGATGTCATATAGTATGTGTTACAAACATCTAATTATCTTTATGGAATCTGAAATATTCTGAATATGAAAGCATCTCTCATGTTATTTGAATGTAAAATGTCCCCCATAGGCTCCTGTGTTTGAACTCTTGAATACTTGGTCCCCAGATGTGATATACTTTAGGAAATGGAGCCTTGCTGGCCGAATTGAGAAGGGCCTTATAGTTTTATAGTCTGGCTCCACTCTCTGTTCATCTCTTGTTTGAGTTATTTTCTCACTGCTGGAACAAATCATGTGACCAAAAGCAGCTCTTGAGAGGAAAGTTTTTATTTAGGATTAAAGTCTCAAAGAAAAGCTCCATGGTGGCAGGGAAAGCATGGCATAAGCAGAGGCTGGACGTCACCTCTGCTGCTGCAGGGGGATACCTGGATAACAGCAGCAGGACAGTGAGCTGTATTCCAGCAAGGGGGAGCTGGCTATAACACCTCCAGCAACACACCTCTTCCAGCAAGGCTCCACCTCCCAAAATGCCACCAGCTGAGAAGCAAGCATTCAAAACACATGTTTATAGGGGACATCTGATTCAAACCACGGCATCTCTCTGCTTTCTGACTCATTTGCAAATGTGATAGCCACCCTGGAATATACCCCCTTAAGACATGAGCTAAAATAAACTAAACCCCTTATGTGGGTTCTGCTGTTATATTTTTTCACAGCAATGATTAAAGTAACTAATGCAACATCTACTCCTAAGGGTTTCAGATGGAGACTATAGATTATAATATTATTTAACAAAATGTCATAGATGCCACTTATCTTCTTGAAAGATAAAATAACTCTGAAATTCAAGCAATACCTTTTTTCTGGCTATTGCTTGCAGAGTAGATTATAAAATATATATCATCAGGCAAAAATTGATCAATGATTGGCTCCAATTTGGACTCCGAATAGACTTTGGATATTCCTGTTTCTGATGTTTGACTTTCTCATACTTTTCTGACCAGGAATGTATGGAACAGGATCATGAGTCTGAAATGGGGCAATCTGAGCTAGATACACAGACTAAACTGCCGGGAGAACAGCAAGAAAGGAGTTTCTGCAGAACTTTTTGTTAATACCAAACACAGCTGTTGTTCCTAGTCAATTCCAGTATATTTGAAACTCAACAAATTTTTGTCTCAGCTACAAAAGAGTCACAGTAAGCCCCAGGTCATCTTCCCAGAGTTCCACTGAGTGACGTCAATTGAGTTACTCATTTGCAGGTTATGCTTTGAAAAAGGTCAATCAAAATGTCCATCAGGCTGGATGGGGTGGTGCATACATTTAATCCCACCACTTGGGAGGCAGAGGTAGGAGAATTGCTGAGAGTTTAAGGCCACCCTGAGACTACATAGTGAATTCCAGGTCAGCCTGTGCTAGAGTGAAACCCTACCTTGAAAAAAAAAAAAAAAAAAAAAAAAAAGTCTATCAAATGAAGATTTGCTGAATTATGATATAAGTAATAAACAGTGATGTTGATATATATGATCTAATGTGGAGTAATCTACAACATATAATTTAGTGGAAAAATGAGGCTATAACTAAAGGCTGCCTAGATAGCTCAGATCTCCATAATTACAGTGGAGACAAATATAAAATTTGGACAAAATATATGTTTAAAAAATAACTTGTTTGAGGCATCTCAAACCCAAGTCTATAAAAATTTGCAGTTATAATGGCAAGAGAAAAGGTAATATAGGCTGGGAGTGATACTCATTCCTGGGATCCCAGCACAAGGGGGGCTGAGGTAGGAGGAGCACTGGGGATGTCAGGCCAGCCTTGCCAACAGAGTGATTTCCGGCCTTTCCTTCATTGTCATTGAGCTGGTGCATCTACAAAAATCCAGACTGCCCTTCATCTCTGAGGAGTTCTGAGCATCCGAGACTCTTTAGCCCACATGACATCTTTGGAGATCTGGGCACATTCAATAGCCTTCAGCCACTTCCTATCCAGAGACCTCTGCATGCCCAAGAGCTTTCTACCTCTTTCATCTCTGTTGAGCTGGGCACTCCGAGACTTAGTCCCACTCTTAATCTCCAGGGAGCTCTGCCCTCTATCTCTAGTAAACAAGATGCACCTGAGGACTGAAACCTGCCCTTCAAATCTAGGGAGAGCTAGTAAACCTCTTTTCTGCTCTTCATCTCTTGTGAACTAGTTGTGCCCGAACACCTTCACACTGACCTGTGGTTAGATTTGCCAACCTGAGAGCCTTTGGTCTGTTCTTTATCTCCAGCTGTACCCAAGAACCTCCCGCCTCTTCACAAGGTGATGAAAACCAGACATGGAGAGTACTGGGCTTCCAGTCTGGTGTGCTAAACCACAATTTAGTAGAAGTAAATGAGGCTGTAAACTCACAACATCTTAGTCCCTCTTTATCAGTACAAGCCCTCACACTGAAAAAATTAGGGTGAATTAAAATAAATGGAGAAATGCAATTTAAAGAAATAAATGCACCAAGCAACTCAGGTCTAGATGTATAAGTTACAGTACAAAAATACAAACAACATGAAAAAACAAGACAGGGCTGGAGAGATGGCTTAGCAGTTAAGGCACTTGCCTCCAAAGCCAAAGGTCCTTGGTTCGATTTCCCAGGACCCATGTAAGCCAGATACACAAGGGGGTGCATGCAACTGGAGTTCATTTGTAGTGGCTGGAAGGCCTGGCACATCCATTCTCCCTCCCTCTCTCTCTTACTTGGCCTCTTTTTTTTTTAATTTTAATTTTTTTATTTCTATTATTCTGATTTTACATTCATAGTATTGGTTCCATTATCCTCCTCCCTGTCTTCCCTCTTCCAAAGGGACCCTCATCAATGGGGAATGTGGATCATGCATTGTGGGGGCTGTCAAGAGTTCTGGGGGGTAGGCCCCAGTCTCTGTGCTTAATGCCCCAACTTGTGGCTCTAACAATCTTTCCACCCCCTCTTCCGCGAGTTTCCCTGAGCCACATTTGGGGTCATTTTTGTTTGGCTTCAGTAATGAGGTTTTGGGGGCCTCTGTGTCTCTGGATAGCTGGCTTAGTTGGAGTTGGATGTTCTCTGTATTTATCTCCTTCAGCCTTTTTCTGGTGTCGTGATTGCCATGGACGCTGTATTCTTGTCCTTCCCCTGCATTGTTCTATGGTTTCAGCTGGGGCCCTGGTGAGGTGTGATTAGCTGATCCTTCCATCAGGTTCATTGTCCATCTGAAAAGAGATAAGCAAATTCTCCAACGGAGAGAGAAGTTAATACTAGATAGAAGGGACGACCATATATGTTTTGGGGAGAATTTTATATGTGTCGGCTCTCTTCTAGCCCACATTTGGTGTTCTCTTGAACTTGGAGACTGAGCTCGTTTTGTGTACCTGGTTTTTGACTTATTTCCCAGTTCCAGCAATGAGTTCCATTCCACTGAGTGGATCTATTAGCCAAATCAAGAGCAGTTGGTTACCCACCATGGCTGTCTGCCACTACTGCACTTGTATGAGCATTACGTCAGGTTGTTACCTACTGGGTATCTCAGTCTGCAAGATGTTTGGACCAATGTCGGACATTTTCCCCCAGTTGCTCGTGTAGTACCCTTTGGTACTAGACTAGCTAACTGTCTGGGGACTGACCCTCTTCCAGATTCTGGCCAGGTCTCTCTGTGTTTGGTCTCACACAGGTATGCTGTCTTCGACAGTAGGGTCTTACTATTAACCTTTGGTGGGTCACCAAGAACTCTGACAGAAGTCTGTCTTTTTTTTTGCGGGGTGGGGGGGACCTTGTATATGTCTCGGATCAAGAGCTCATTGTGGAAGTTAACCCTGTGCTGGCACTGGGAGTTTTAAGTCTGCACCTCTCTCAAATAAATAAATAAAAATGAAATATAAAAAAATTTAACCCTTCAGTTACAATCTCCAGTGAGGTTTCATCTGAAGAACTCATGCAAACAGAACTCTGAAGGGTGATTATAAGTATGTTCAAAGAATTCAAAGAAGAAAATAGACCCCTGAATAAATCTCATGTGAACATAAAAAGACAGTTGATTGAAATAAGGGAGGAGATGAAAAATATGAAAGCAGAATTCAGAAAAGATGGGAATACTAAAGCAAAACTAAACTAAAATAGGGAAGTGACAAATATAACATGTCAAATAAAAAGCCCTAAGGAGAACCTCACCAATAGGATGATTCAAGGACTGGAGAGAATCTCTGAGATGGAAGACAAGATGGAAACAATGAAACATTACAGCATCAACAAAGATGAGTTAATAAGAAGCTCTGAGTGGAATGTTCAAAACATTTGGGATACTGTGAAAAGACCAACTTTGAGAGTCATGGACTTAAAGCAAGGTGACATCTACACTTTAAAGGCATAGAAAATATTTTCAAGAAAATCATAGCAGAAAATTTCCCTAAGTTAGATAAAAAGATACCAATTCACATACAGGACATATTTAGAACATCAAACAGGGAAAACACAAGAGAACTTCCCTTGGTCATATCTTAACAGTCTTACTTCTCATCAGAAACTTCAAGAGGTAGGAAGTCTTGGGATGATACATTCCAAGTCTGAAAGACAACATTTACCAACCCAGAGTGCTATACCTACCAAAACTATCTTATCATACTTGAAGGAGAACTTTCCATGAAAGAAGCAGGCTCAAGAAACAGATGCCATTCTGCTCCATTTGGGACCTTGGGGGTTTCAGTCATCTCCCATTTGGTCCCCTGGACTGTCTTGTCTTTGTTTATTGATCCTGACTTGTAAATAAAGAAAATATTATTAAAAAAAAGAAATAGATGAGCACTAAGCTAGCTGTATAGAAGACAGATGAAGGAACTCCCTAGATTAAACAGAAAGACAAATATCTAGGAGGCCAGAGGGATGAATAAAGCACAATAGTTAATCAAGAGGGGAATAGAAAGACCTCAAATACTACAAAATCAGCATGAAAGTATATAACAAATACATTTCTATAATAACTTTGAACACCAATGATCTCAATTCGTCATTGAAAAGATAAAGATTGACAGGCTTTAGAGATGCCCCTCTCTCTCCTCCCCCCAAATGAGCACACAGGGAGAAGGTTACATCCCAGAGGTCTACCCCTCCCCCACATACACCAGAAACTTATCATCTTTTCACCTTGATATTGGACTTCTCACCTTTAGAACTAACTGTGAGAAATGATATTTCTCGGAGACAATGTTACCATTCAAGTTGACTTTTTAAAAAATATATTTTATTATTTATTTATTTGAGAGAGAGAGATACAGAAATAGGCAGGTAGAGAGAGAGAGAATGGGCGTGCTAAGGCCTCCAGCCACGGCAAATGAACTCCAGATGTGTGTACCCCCTTGTGCATCTGGCTTAGGTGGGTCTTGGAGAATCGAGCCTTGCACCAGGGTCCTAAGGCTTCACAGGCAAGCGCTTAACCACTAAGCCATCTCTCCAGCCCCAAGTTGAGTTTTTTAAAAATTCTAGCAAGGAAGGCAGGCAGGGCTGCGAAGAAGGTTCTGTAGAGGGAAAAGTCTAAGAAAGAAAATGTCCACCACACTGACAGTTCCTGTGAAAACAAAGACACTGTGTGATGAGAACAGGGGAAGGAACTGCTCATGGGATTTAGTCAGGCTTGGAAAACAAAACCCCCAGATTGGGAGGAGAAATAATACAATAATGGACTTTTCCCCTTTCCTCAATGCTGTCTTGATTTTTTTTGTCTTCAGAGGCAAGATTTGTTTGTTTTAATTTCACTTACACAATGAGAACCATGTAAAAATGGGATTGGGGACAAGTAACTAAAATAGCTTAATTACAATCTAAACTTTAGAGAGCACCCAGTAGAACTAAAAGAGAAAAAATAATACTATATCTAAATGTTTCAGAAAGCTAGCAATGATTATAAAGGAAGAAAAAAGATAAAAGTATATTTAGGATATAATAAGAATACATTTTGGAAACTATATCCGTTAACTTCTCATACCTAACAAAAATCAGCTTAAGGAAGAAAGGGTTTATTTCAGTTCCAGTTCCAGGTTACAGGCCATCATGATGGGAAAGCCGTGGCAACAGGAGCTTGAGGCAGCTGCTCACATGCCGCCCAGTGAGGAACCAGGCAGCAGTGAGTGCTGGTGCTCCTTTTTGTACAGTCCAAGATGCTGGCTCATGTAATGGTGCCACTTGGGGGGCTGAAACCATACGATCATAGCACCTCACACTTCTGAAAGCTAGAAGTCAGATCAAAGTGACAGCACAGCCATCCTGTTTCTCCTTGTCCATATTTGGGGTTTTGTTGGCAATTTTTCCACAGCCCATTCCTTGTAGAAGCAGTTACCCAGATCTATGATTTCATCTCCACATTACCTTCTGCCTTACATGTGTATTTGTGTCCAAACTACTGGAATAGACTCTGAAGTGTGTATTTTATTTGTTGTTTTCTGTATATTATGACGGTTTGAGATTCTTGAGTATTGCTAATCCTGAGAATTCTGCCTCTGCCTGGGTGTGACAGTTTAAATGTCAATGTCCTCCATAGACTCGGGCATTTTAATTAAGATTAAGCTTTCTGGGCTGGAGAGATGGCTTAGTGGCTAAGGCCTACAAAGCCTAAGGCTCCTGGTTCAATTCTCCAGGTCTCACGTAAGCCAGATGCACAAGGGGGCGCATGTGTCTGGAGTTCGTTTGCAGTGGCTGGATGCCCTGGTATGCCCAATCTCACTCTCCTTCTCTCTCTTTCCCTCTCTCTGTCTTAAATAAATAAATAAATAAACATCTTAAAAAAGAACAAGTTAAGCTTCCTTAATCTTAAATCTCCATTAGGCAGAGCCCTGATGGATGAGGTGTGTCACTGGGGTGGGTCTTGAGTCCAGCCCTAATGTGTTCCAAGTCAGCTTCTGCTTGCTGGTGTGCTGCTGTCTATCTGCTGTGGAAGTATGAGGTGAGCCAGCTTCCTCTGCCATGATGAGGCTTCCCCTGCAATCTGTAAATCTAAAATAAAACCTTTTCCCCCACAATCTGCTCTGATCAGATGTTTGCTCTAGCAATGAGAAGGTAATTGCCACACAGGACTACCTGGATCCTGCAGATAGTCAGTCACCTGAGTGGGAGCGTGACTGCATTGCAAACAAGCCAATCTGACACCTTCTTCCAAACTGCCTCTCCCTGGATTCTTCACTCCAGGAGGCTGTACCCTATACTCATCATCCAGACACAGGTTTACTGAAATACTCACACTCCAAACCTGTTGAAATTATCCCAGTTAGCCAATTCTGATCTTCACCATTCTCCCTCCACACTCCCTGGCCTATCTGTCCATAAAGATCACAGTGGAGCCTTATGAATGTGCTTTCCCTCCCTCATAGCTACTGGATGAGATGTTTCCTGATGCTTGTTCCTAGGAAACCATGAGTCAAGTCTTTTTCCTTCCTGGCTATCAGCTCCTGATCTTTTGGTCTCCCATTTGATTCAAACAAAATCCCAGGTACATGTTATGTCAGAAATACACTATTCCAGTGTTGCCTCATTTCATCTTACCTATTTAATTCTGTAGTTACCCTGTTTCCAAATCAGCTCATAACCTGAAGAACCAAGGACTGAGACTTCAGCATAAACTTTTGGGAGACACAAGCCATCCTACAGCAGAAGTCAGATGGATTGATAAGTCTGTGGTCATCTCAATGCTTAAAACATTCTGAAAACTTTGGATTTCAACATTGTATACTATAGCCCCTGTTGTGGTTTGAGTATGAAATGTCCCCAATAGGGTTATATGTGATTTCTTGGTCAATAATGGCATTATCTTGGGAGGTGGTGGTAGAAACTGTAGGGAAACGGACATAGCTGGAGGAAGTGAGTTATGAGTAGGTCCTTGGTGGCCTCTTCTGTGTCTCTGTCTATTTTCTGACATATCTGAGGTGAGTAACCGGTGTCATATTCTCTTGCTTCCATGATGATATGCCTCATCACAGGACCAGAAAGAATGGAGCCAAGGGATATGGCCTGTATCCTCTGACACTGTGCACTTAAATCTATCTTGAGCCGGGCAAGGTGGTACTCGCCTTTAATCCCAGCACTCAGGATGCTGAGGTAGGAGGATCACTGTGAGTTCAAGGACAGCCTGAAACGACACAGTGAATTTCAGGTCAGCCTGGGATAGAGTGAGACCTTACCTTGAAAAACCAAAAACATAAAAACAATCATAAAAAAACTACCTTGAGTAGTTTTCATCAGGCATTTCATCACAGCAATACAAGGTCTGGATAGTATGCATGCTCTGGAAAATGTATAGGATATATTTTGGGGAGAATATAAGAGTAGAAAGGAGAAATAGAGAGTAATAAAACCATGGCAGAAAGCTGAGAGATGACTCATCTTACCTCTGTTACAGGATGTTATCCAACCATTTCCAATACTTTTACCAGATTTTTCTCTACTTCTTTATCAATCTGTTTTTTTTTTTTTTTTTTTTTTGAGAGAGACAGAGAGAGACAGACAGGGAGAGGAAGACAGATAGAGATGAGCGCATCAGCAGCCTCTCAGCTGCTGAGAATGAAATCCTTGTGGGCGTCACTTTGCATCTGGCTAAACGTGGGGCCTGGAGATTAGAACCAGCATTCTTAGGCTTAGGAGGCAGGTCAAGCCATCTCTTCAGCCTCAATCTGTACTTTTATTTATTTATTTATTTATTTATTTATTTATTTATTTATTTATTTATTTATTTATATTTTTCTTTTTAAGAGAGAGAGAGAGAGGACCTGGAGATTGGAACCACTGGACATTGCAACCAGCATTCTTAGGGTTAGGCCACTTTGCAGCTAAACGTGGGACCTGGAGATTGGAACCACTGAGATTGGAACCAGCGTTCTTAAGCCATCTCTCAAGCCCTCCTCAATCTGTAATTTTAAAGGAAGAGTTGCTTATATCCTCTTAGAGACTATTTCAGTAGCATTCCCTTTCTTTACTGTCTTTAATTATGTGTTTCCATGTAGGTTAATTTCTAAATGTCAAGGTCATTTTAGCCTCTTGATTGATGTGCAACAGATCTAAGCAGTCACTAAAACGTTCATTTCTTGCTTTTAGAAATCATTTTTATTTTTTGTCAGCAGAGAGACAGAGTGAGCACAAGCATGTGCCTGTGCCTCCTGCCACTGCAAGTGGACTGCAAATGCATGCACTACTTTGTGCTTCTGTATTTACATGGGTGCTTAGAATCAAATCTGGGCCATCAGACTTTGCAAGCAAGTGCCTTTAACTACTGAGCCATCTCCCCATCTCTATTTACTGTTTATTAAACTTCAACACAGATGCTCCTGCTTGGTAGGTACTTTTCTTCCTGGTGGTGATTTTGTGGCTCACACATGTTCTACATCATTTCCAAGTTGGTCACAAAAGGCAAAAGAATATAAAGAATTAGGCATGGGCTGGAGGGATGGTTTAGTGGTTAAGGCATTTGCCTGCAAAGCCAAAGGACCCAAGTTCGATTCCCCAGGTCCCATGTAAGCCAGATGTACAAGGTGGTGCATACATCTGGATGTTCATTTGCAGTGGCTGGAGGACCGGGCACGCCCTCTCTCTCTCTCTCTCTCTCTCTTCCTTTTTCTCTGTCAAATAAATAAATAAATAATAAATAAATAAAAAAAAAAATTTTTAAAAATAAGGCACCAGGGAACATTTCTGGGCAAGATCTAGAGTGGCTATACATTACTTTCAACAAGTTTCCTCAGGTGAGACCTCAGTCACATGATCACATCTAGCTGCAGAAGAGACTTGGAGTATAGTCCCTCTGTATGCCTTAGAGGCAAGTACTGTGTGTTGTCAAAACTTTTCCATGACAAATCCCAGCTCAATTTCCCAACTCACACTTTACATTCATCCTTTTTTGTGGACTTTGTTCAGCCAGAGTGAAATAGCGCTGTTTTTGCACAAACTTCACTTGTGGTTTCACATCTGTGTCAGTGCTGTGATTTTCTTTTCTCCAAAGCCCCAAGCACCTCATCTCAGCTCTATAAGGAGTAATTTTGACTTTTAAAGATGCAACTTCAGTTGCCCTGCCCAACTATTCTCTTGTACTTGTCATGAGCCAAGATGCAGGGGTCTTTCCTTCTGGATTTGCATAACATTTTAGCCCCAGAGGAAGCACTGTTGACAAGGCTGTCATGGACACATATATACTGAGTAAATATGAAAGTAGTTGTGACAGTGATTATCAACTTATGAACTTATATATACATGTATATATTCTTATAAAAAAGTTTATTCTGTGAATGAGGAAAAGATATGGTAGTCATATTCTACTGCCTTATCTCTGAGGTTGCAGAGGAAACATTCTAAACACAGACAGGAAGAGTCAGAGAGCATCAGTCCAGGTGGTGGCATATGCCTTTAATCCCTGCACTTGGGAGACAGAAGAAGGAAGATCACTGTGAGTTCAAGGCCAGCCTGGGACTACCGAGGGAGTCCCAGGTCAGTCTGGACTATAGTGAGACCCTTCTTTAAAAAACAGAAAAAAGGACATGTGGGTAACATGGTGGCATACTAGCCATGCCGAAGCAGCCTAGGGGAAGAAATAAGCAGAAAAACAGGGGTATAAGAATTATCAATGATGGCAGAGAAACAGGAGAGACCCAGAACTTATAGCAAGCAGGAATCACAAAAGCAGCTTCTGCCCCTGCACTGGTGGCCCTGATCCACACTTCCACTTAGCCTGATACAGCACAGAGCTGCAGGAGAGGCCAGGTGAAGGGATTTTTCCACTCATATCAGCCTCATTGCAAAGTCATGAAACCTGAAGGAGAAGACAGCAGGGACCAGCTGAGCAGCTGCTGAAAAGAGATCACAAACTGAGCAGCTCTGGCACAACTCCAGGCACTGTTAACTGCCTCCCTTTACCCATCTGCCAGAGCTGTGAACCACCCAAAGAACTTATCCAACCCCAGCCACACAGCATCCAGCACAGCCAATCAAAACACTGGATCCAGCCACCCATGTAGCCTTACTGAATCCACAGCACAACAGAGAGGGACAATGTGGGCACTCAGCATTGATGAGATTGAAAGCCACCCCAAAAAAGTAACAGGACCTCCTTACACAAAGCCAGGTACATAGGTCTGCACTGGAATGCCAGGGCAGATTATGTGTTAGATTTGATTGATGTATTCTCAGTCGGCTTTACTATTCTCAGGTAAACTATATTTTGGTATGGACAATTGTTGCCTTTTGCATTTCCTGATTTATAAGGCCTTTGTCTTTTTCTTCTGAAATTATTGGGGGAAGGGTCTCACTAGGCCCCAGGCTGACCTGGAACTCATTCCAGACCAGAAATCTCAGCCTCTCAAAATTGAAAGTATTAAGGGTATGGAGCAACCTAAGGGACTTTGACTTTAACAAATTATCTCTTTGTTTTAATTGCCACTCTTGCATAAATAGCCTGTGCTAAATTTTATTGAATGTGTATATTGCTCAGTTGAATTTTAGAATTTGCCAGTAATTTGCTCCACTCAGCCTACTAGAATACTTGACTAAAGGCAAACTCAACACCTTAGGGTCACTTCTGCTATTACTCTGTGAGTATAAGAGCCACACCTATCACCTTAAGCTCCTACACTGAAGATATGTAAAGTCAGATTTACATGGCTAAGAATACTACTGATAATTAGAAAACTCAAGTATCAAATTAACTCACAAGGCAAAAATCTCTACATTATAATACAAGAAACACAAAAATTCAGGACAATACAATTCTCTAAAATTTATTAATCCATCAGAAATGACATCCAGTGTGACTGTTTTAGGTTAAATACCTGACAAAGATTTTTTTAAAAAGGATTATATTTATGCTCAAAGAAATCAAAGGAATCAGAGAAGAAAACACACTTGAAGTAATTCCAAGTGAACACAGGAAACCAACTAAATGAAATACAAGATGAGTAAGGAAGTAGAAATAATGAAAAGATACGAATCCGAAATACTAGAAATGCAAAACAGAACAAGTCAAATGGAAAACTCTGTAGAAAGTCTCACCAGTAGAACAGATCAATGAGAGGACAGAATATCTAAACTAGAGGACCATATGGCAGATCTAATACAGTCCAACAGAGAGAAAGACAAACTAATAGGAAGGCATGAACGGGAAATTCAAGACATTTGGGGCAGTATGAAGAGATCAAACATAAGAATTCAGGGCATAGTAGGAGAATAATTTCACTCCAAAGATAGTAGGTATTTTCAACAAAACCATAGAAGAAAATTTCCCCCGAATGGGGAAAGTGATGCCAGTACAGATACAGGAAGCCTTTAGAACACCAGACAGACAAAGTCAGGAAAGACCCTCTCACCACCATATTATAATTATAGTACAAAACACACAAACCAAAGAAAATACATTGAAACCAGTTAGAAAAATCAAGTCTCAGAAAAAGACAAGCCCGTCAGGATCATAGCAGATTACTCAACATAAACTTTAAAAGCCAGAATGGCTGGGAATGATGTATTCCAAGTTCTGAAGGATAACAACTGTCAACCAAGATTACTTTATCCAGCAAAGCTATCCATGAAAATTTATGGAGAAATACTTGAAAGAATCCTTCATGCTGAATAGAAAGAAAAATAACACATTATGAACCAGAAAAAATAAAACCATACTCAGATAATAGTTAATACAAGAGAGTAAAGGAAAACCAGGAGGAACTACAAAACAAGAAGAATGGCAAGAATAAATGCAAAACTTCCAATAACAGCTCTTAATATCAGCAGCCTCGATGTGCCAACCAAAAGATACAAGCTTGCACACAGGGTTAAAAAGCAGGATCTTTCTATTTCTTGCACCCAAGAAACTCACATTTCTATAAAAGATGGACAGAATCTCGCTCCACCCCAGGCTGACCTGGAATTCACTATCTATTCTCAATGTGGCCTTGAACTTATGGCAATCCTCCTACCTCTGTTTTCCAAGTGCTGAGATTAAAGGTATGCACTACCTTTAATGCCCACCTAAAGGATGGATACTCTCTTAGGGGGAAATTATGGAAAATGGTAGTTCAAGAAAATGGGCCTAGAAAACAAGCAGGTGTTGCTATCTTAATAATATCTGACAGACTAGACTTCAAACCAACTTTAATGAGGAAAGATAAAGAAGGTCATTTTATATTGATTAAAGGGACACTCCAATAAGAGGATATTACAATTCTACACATATATGTTCATAACTAGAGACTCCCAATTTCATCAAACAAATGTTATTAGAATTAAGGTAACAGATAACACCAAAAACAATAGTAGTAGGTGTCATCAACACCCCACTCATATCAATTGACAGGTCATTCTGGCAAAAAAAATAAACAGAAGCATCTGGATTGAACAAGGTCATAGAAAAAAATGGACCTAAGATATCTACAGAACATTCCATCCAAACGCTGCCAAATACACATTCTTTTCAGCAGCATAGGGAACATTCTCTAAAACAGACCATATATTAGGATACAAAGTGAATTTTAACAAATACAGGAAAATTGAAATAATTCCTTGCACTCTGTCTGTTCACACTGAGATTAAACTACAAATCAACAGCAAGAAAAGCTATATAGCATACACCAAAACATGGAAACTAAGCAGTAAACTGCTTAATGATGAATGAGTCAATGGAGAAATCCAAAGGAAATAAAAAATTCATAGACTCAAATGATAATGAGAACACAACATACCAAACCTTTTGAACACAACAAAGGTAGTCCTAAGAGGGAAATTTTATAGTTTTAAGTGCCTATATTAAGAAATTGGAAAGGTTGCAAGTAAACAACTTAATGTTTCATCTTAAGGCCTTGGAAAAAGAAGAACAAGGCAAACCAAAAATCGGCAGACAAGAAGAAATAATGAAGATTAGGGCAGAAATTAATGAAATAGTAACCAAAGAAACAAAACAAAACAAACAAATAAACAAAGAGTTGGTTCTTTGAAAGGATAAACAAGATTGATAAACCCTTAGCAAATCTAACTAAAAGAATGAGAGAAGAGACAGAAAACCAATAAAATTAGATTGAAAAAGCCACCATTACAACAGATACCAAAGAAATTCAGAAAATCTTAAGGATATACTATAAGAACATATACTCTAAGTTTGAAAAATCAGAAAGAAATGGATATTTCCTAGAAGTACTGATCTACAAAAAATGAATCAAAATGAGATAAACCATTTAAATAGGCCCATAACAAGTATGGAGATCAAAGTAGTTATAAAAAGTCTTCAAACTAAAAGAAAAGTCCAGGCCCAGATGGATTCAATTGTGAATTTTACCAGACCTTCATGGAAGAACTAACACCCAACGATTCTCAATTTTTTCCATAAGATAGAAAAGGAAGGAATACTACAAAACTCCTTCTACAAAGCCAGCATTACTGTGATACCAAAACTAGACAAAGACAGAATAAAAATGAAAATTACAGACCAATATCCCTCATGAACATAGATACAAAAAATTCTCAACAAAATATTGACAAACAGAATACAAGAATATATCAGAAAGATTATTCATCCCAACCAAGTAGCCTTTATTCCAGAGATGCAGGAATGGTTCAACATATGCAACTCAATAAACGTAACACACCATATAAATGGACTAAAGGACAAAAATCACATGGTCATCTCAATAGATGTAGAAAAGGTATTTGACAAAATCCAATATCCCTTAATGGTAAAAGTCCTATACAAACTGGGAACAGAAGGCACATATCTCAACACAATAAAGGCTATTTTTGACACACCTACAGCCAACATAATACTAAATGGGGGAAAACTTGACACTTTTCTACTAAAATTAGAAATATGGCAAGGGTGTCCACTGTTCCCAATTTTATATAATATAGTACTGGAAGTCTTAGCTATAGCAATAAGGCAAGAGACACATTTAAAAGGGACACAAATTAGAAAGGAAGAGGTCAAATTATCATTATTTGCAGACGATATGATTCTAGACATAAAGAACACTAAAGCCTCTACCAGAAAACTGGTAGAACTGACATGCACTTTCAGCAACATAGCAGGATACAAAATAAAAACACAGAAATCAGTAGCCTTCTTATATACTGACAGCAAACATGCCGAGGATGAAATCAGGGAATCTCTCCCATTCACAATTGCTTTTAATAAAAATACCTTGGGCCTGGAGAGATGGCTTAGTGGTTGAGTGCTTGCCTGTGAAGCCTAAGGACCCTGGTTCGAGACTCAATTCTCCAGGACCCACGTAAACCAGGTGAACAAGGTGGTGCATGCATCTGGACTTCGTTTGCAGTGGGTGAAGGCCCTGGCATACCCATTCTCTCTCTTATCTATCTGCCTCTTTATCTCTTTGTCACTCTCAAATAAATAAAAAATAAAGAAAAAAAATCTCTTTAACAAAAAAGGAACCTTGGAATAAATCTAACTAAGGAAGTGAAGGCTCTCTACAATAAAAACTTTAAAACACTTAACAGAGAAATTACAGAAGACATTAGGAAATGGAAAAAAATCCCATGTTTTTGGATTGGAAGAATCCATACTGTGAAAATGTCTATCATACCAAAAGCAATCTCCACATTTAATGCAATCCCCATCAAAATTCCAATGGCATTCTTCACAGAAATAGAAAAAAAATAATACTAAAATTTTTCTGGAAGCAAAATAAACCTCAAATAGCTAAAACAATTTTGGGCCACAAAAATAAGGCTGGTGGTATCATCATACCTGATGCTAAACTATATTGTAAAGCCATAGTAACAAAAACAGCATGGTACTGGCACAAAAACAGACACAACGATCAATGGAACAGAATAAAGAACCGATCTGATTTTCAATAAAAATGTCAAAAATATTCATTGGAGCAAAGACAGCCTCTTTAACAAATGGTTCTGGGAAAACTGGATATCTGTATGTAGAAGGATGAAAATAGATCCTTATGTCTCTCCATGCACAAGCATCAATTGCAAATGGATCACAGACCTCAATATCAGACTCAAAACTCTGGAACAGATAGAGGAAAAAGTAGGGGAAACCCTTCAACACATCGGCAAAGGAAATGACTTTCTGAATATAACCCCAGTTGCTCAAGAAATAAAACCACTAATCAACCACTCATGCCTCATGAAATTACAAAGCTTTTGTACAGCAAAGAACACTGTGAATAGAGTAAAGAGGCACCCACAGAATGGGAGAAAATATTTGCCAGCTATACACCTGACAGATATATACAAAAAATACAAAAAAAACTTAAAAATAAACAAGGGCTGGAGAGATGGCTAATCGATTAAGGTGCTTGCCTATGAAGCCTAAGGACTCAGGTTCAAATTCCCAGAACCCAAGTAAGCTATACACACAAAGTGGTGCATGTGTCTGGAGTTCGTTTGCAGTGGCCAGAGGCCCTGGTGCACTCATTCTCTCTCTTTCTCTCTTAAATAAATAAACAATAAGTAATCAAACAATGCAATTAAAAATGGGCTATGGAACTAAGAGAGTTCTCAAAGGAAGAAATATAGATGGTCTATTGTTGCAGTCAGGTTTGCATTGCTAGCAGAAATCACCTGACCATGAGCTCCTTGTGGGGAAAAAAAGGTTTATTTTGGCTTACAGAATGGAGGGGAAGCTCCATAATGGCAGGGAAAAAATGATGGCATGAACAGAGGATGAACATTACCCCCTGACCAACAACAAACAGAACACAGCAACAGGAGAGTATGCCAAACACTGACATGAGGAAACTGGCTATAACACCCATAAGCCCACCCCCAACAATACTATGCCTCCAAGAGGTGTTAATTTCCAAACTGCCATCATCTGGGAACCTAGCATAGAGAATACCAAAGTTTATGGGGACACCTGAATCAAACCACCACATTCCACCCCTGGCCCCCATAAACTGATAGCCATCCATGATGTAAAATGCAATGCATTTAGTCCAACTTTAAAAGTCCCTATAGTTTTTATCAATCCCAATTATGTTCAAACATTCCCATAATCTGAGGTCTTTTAACTGAGCCATAATACCAAAAAGTAAACCAAAAAACCCATAATGGCACAGAATAAACATTCACATTGCAAAAGATGGCATTATGTATCCAAAGAAATATTCAACCAATACAAGATTTAAAACAACCAGGGCAAGCATTAAGTCTGTAGCTCCAAGTCTAACAACTCTAGCCAGTGACAAATCTCCAAGTCTGATAATTCTAACCAGCAACAAGTCTCTGGAATTACAATTCCACCCCTCCAGCTAGACTACTCACAGTCATGGAAAACTTCATTTGAGACCGGCAGCTCTCCTTTTCAGTCATCTCATGGTTCCAGCATCTCCACGGGTTCTCCACTGCAACCCATGGCCTATCTTCATGGCTCCATCGGGTCTCCATGCAGGTATCCAATAAACCTGCTCCACACTGCCCATGGCCATTTCCAAAAAACAAGACTGTGTTGCAAATTCAATGACACTCTCTTTCTTGAATTTCTTATATTCCATAATACCGGGTAGGGTGCCAATTTGTTAATCAAGGGGAATATAGCAGACTTTGAAGAACAGGGCACTCCTTCAGCATTCTGGTCCCTTCAAAAGACTGCATTCTTTCTGTTGTCCCAGTGCAGGTCAGCTGGCCCAATCTCAATGGTTGTAACCTCTCAAATAATTGCAGCTAAACAAGCAGCAGTTTTGTCCCAAACATTTCATTTTTTCTGTGCCATATCCCTCTGCTCACATCAGTCTGTTTCTATGCAAAGCAACCTTGTACACATTCTCAGGACACAGGCATAACACAAGCCTCTCACACAAATAATTTCCAACCCAGTCCAGGCAAAGCTCTTTCTCACCCTCAGAAGCCAAACTTCACAATGCATAGTTCTTACTGCATTCAGGTCTTTCAACTCCGACCAGAATAGTCTGTCAAGCTGTACTTACAGCATTGCAAGGCATTTCTTAGGCCAAGGTTTCAAATCCTTCCACATTCCTCTTGAAAATTAGCTCTAAAAGGCCATAGCCACACAGTCAGGTGTCTAGTAGCAATCCCACTCCTCTGGTACCAACTTTATGTTGCAGTCAGGTTCACATTGCTGGCAGAAATCACCCATCCAAGAGCAGCTTGTGGGAAAAAAAAAAAAAAAGGTTTATTTTGGCTTACAGAATGGAGGGGAAGCTCCATAATGGCAGGAGAAATGATGGCATGAGCAGAGGGTGGACATCACCCCCTGGCCAACAACAAATGGACTACAGCAACAGGAGAGTGTGCCAAACACTGGCATGGGGAAACTGGCTATAACATCCATAATCCTACCCCCAACAATACACTGCCTCCAGGGGGTGTTAATTCCCAAATCGCCATTAGCTGGGAGCCTAGCATTTAGAACACCTACGTTTAGGGGGACACCTGCATCAAATCACCACACCTATAAACATCTTTAAAAAGTTCTACATCCTTAGCCATCAGGAAATGCAAATTAAAACTACTTTGAGATTCCATCTCCTGTCAGAATGGCTATCATCAAGAAAACAAATGACAGTAAATACTGGCAAGGTTGTAGAAAAAGAGGAACCGTTCTACACTGCTGGTGGAATGTAATCTGATACAGCCATTATGGAAATCAGTGAGGAGGTTCTTGAGACAGCTAAAAATAGATTTGCCATATGACCCAGCTATTCGACTCCTAGGCATATATCCTAAGGACTCATTTCACTATTTTAAAGATCCTTGCTGAAACATGTTTGTTGCTACTTTATTCATAATAGCTAGAAACTGGAACCAGCCCAGATGTCTCTCAACTGATGAGTGGATAATGAAGATGTGGTATATTTATACAATGGAGTTCTATTTGGTGGTAAAGAAAAATGAAATTACAAAATTTGCAGGGGAATGGATAGATCTGGAAAGGTTTATACTTATGAGGTAACCCAGACTCAGAAGGCCAAACACCACAGGTTCTCTCTCAAATGTGGATCCTAGCTACAAATGTTTAGATCTGTGTGTGAGTTGGAATAAAAGTCAGGAGCAGAGGCCAGTAAGCTAGAAAGGGGTTATAAGAGAAGAAGAAGACAGGATGTAAGGGGATGGTATTGTATATATGTAAGTATATGAATTGATTACTGGGGATGGAAAATCCTAAGTGAAGTCAGGAGAAGAGATTGAGTAAAGGAAGGGTTAATCAAAATCTAAGAGGGGGCCTGGAATGATGGCTTAGTGGTTAAGCACTTGCTTGTGAAGCCAAGGACCCTGGTTCGAGGTTCAATTCCCCAGTACCCACATAAGCCAGATGCACAAGGTGGCTCATGCATCTGGAGTTTGTTTACAGTGACTGGAGGGCCTGGTGTGCCCATTCTGTCTCTCTGCCTCTTTCTCTCTGTCTATTGCTCTCAAGTAAATAAATAAAAATAAACAAAAACTTAAAATCTAAGAGGGTATGAATAAGCCATATGGAAACCTACTCTTTTGGACCATGGTGCACCCAGACACCATAAATTGTTAGTAGAAAGATATCAGTGCCAAGGATGGGATACCTTCCAGTGAGTTGCTAGCTAGGAAGTTCCCTGATGCCCCTAAAACATTACAAGCCATTGCCAAGGCTCTTGGTTTCGCACCAAGAATAGATGGTAAGACCCTATTGCTCCACATGCTTGGGCTGCAAGATCACTAAGAAATCTTACTGGAGCTGAGCTGAATACCTCCTCACTGTAGACAGCTGACCAGAAGCTAGGAAAAGCTACACTGCATGCAGCTCTGTGGGGGGGACAGAGAAGTCATCAGTGAGGATAAACAACAGTGGATGCTGCAAGCCTTAAGTCTTTACCTATACCTTGTGTGATAAATGGGTTCTCAATAAGTGAAAAACCAAATCAGCACACTAACTTCTCTTGCCCTAACTGATAACTCATGTTATCTTTTGCCACTCTGACAAAATATCTGGCCTAGTCAACTTAAGGAAAAGAGAGTTTCAGTGAGCTCACAGCCTTGGAGTGTTCTGTCCTGTATCAATTACTCTTTGCTGTGACCAAATACCTGACAAGGAGCCACCTAAGAGAGGACATGGTTCATTTCAGCTTACAGTCTCAGGTATACAGTCCATTAGAGCGAGGAAGGCACGCTGGCAGGACGGAGGGGCCAGATGGACACATTACATCCATAGTCAGGAAGCAGAGGATGAACAGGAAGTGGAGCTGGGTTATCAAACTCAAGGCTAACGCCTGGTTACCCACTTCTTCCAGCAAGGTTCTACCTCCTAATGGTTCCACAATCTCCCCAAACTGTACCACCAATTGGGAAGCAAGTGTTCAACCACCCGAGCCTATGGATGACATGGCACATTCACAGCACAAGCCCATCCTGGCTGGAAAGCATGGTGGGTCAGCTGAGTAGATGACAGGGAAGACCTGGGAAGCAGAGAAGGGAGAATGCTAACACTCCTCCACGTTTCTCTTTTTCCTCTCTTATTTCCACTAGGCTGCCAGCCCATGGCATGGTGCTAACCATATGCAAGATGGGTCTTTCCCATTCAGTTATTCCTCTCTGGAAACAGTCTCACAGACATACTCAAGGACTGTGGTCATCTTTTCTTAAGTTATTTCAAACCCCATCCAGATGACAATGTTAAACCATCAAACTCACTTCACATGTATATCTGCCCAGGAAAGAGAGCATATGTGTCACAAAGACATTAGCACTGAACATGTGGGGCTTTACCCAGTCTTTAAGATCTTAATTAACCTCAGTCTCCCAGAAGGTTCTTGCCTATGGCCTGCTGGAAGCTCTCAATATTCCTTCCTAAGAGCCAGAATCTCACTTGTGAAAAAAATTGTCCTCTGTACCCTCAGGACCCTCAGTGCCTGGTGAGTTTCCAGCATCAGTGACATCAAGGTTTCTAACAGGATTCAGTATTTTCCACCTTGTTTTATACTTCAGCAGGAATTCTAAGGTATCATGTACATCAAATAAAGATGGGTTCCCCATGATACCAGGAGTGTATACAGTACTTGATGGTGTGAGGTCATAAATTAGTGTTTGCTCAATTACAAGTCACCACAAATGGGAGAATGTCATAGGCAAGTATCCTTGCAGGGAATCACACCTTTCTAGACTATACCTGAATCACACTTATACTGTAGATCCACAAACTACAGCCCACAGGACAAACCTGGTCCTGGGCTCTTCCTTGAACTGCCAGTGAGCTAAGAATTGTCAGCATTAGGAACAATTGGAAACACAAACTTGCAAAACAAAACAAGAGGAGGAGGGCTCAGCAGTTAAGGCACTCACCTGCAAAACCTAACCACCTGAGTTCAATTCCCCAATACCCACATAAAGCCAGATGCACAAAGTGACACATGTATCTGGAGTTGGTTTACAGTTGCTAGAGGTCCTGGTATACCCATTCTGTGTGTGTGGGGGGTGTGTGTCTGTTTCTCTCTGCAATATGTATGTATGTATGTATGTATGTATGTATGTATGTATATATATATATATATATATATATATATATATATATATATGATTTTTGGCTTTTCAAGGTACTATCTCACTCTAGTTCAGGCTGACTTGAAGTTCACTATGTAATCTCAGGGTAGCCTTGAACTCTCAGTGATCTTCCTACCTCTGCCTCCCAAGTGCTGGGATTAAAGGTGTCTGCCACCATGCCTGGCTAAAAATATTTTTTTAAAAATAAAGATGAGGAAGAGGACAACCAAAAGAAGAGAAGATGACTTTGCAATACAGACTATGTGGCCTGAAAATGCTATCTTATCTTTTATAGATGCATTTATTAAATTTGGCTGAGGTTTCCAAGCCAAAATAAGACATAATCATAATTTCCCTATTAGATTGTCATGGGACTAGTGTCATGTTATTTTATCTTTTCCTTGAAAGATGTCATTTTTATTTTATTTATTTATTTTATTTTTATTTTTATTTTTTTTTGGTTTTTCGAGGTAGGGTCTCACTCTGACTCAGGCTGACCTGGAATTAACTATGTAGTCTCAGGGTGGCCTCGAACCCTCGAACTCTCGGCGATCCTCCTACCTCTGCCTCCCGAGTGCTGGGATTAAAGGCGTGCGCCACCACGCCCGGCTAGATGTCATTTTTATAAAAAGAAATATTCAGACAGTAATGTAACTTAGAAACCTCCTTGATTTAACTTGGATTTGTTCAGTAGCGATTCAAAAGAAAATGAGTCTTATTTACTACATCTAAATAAATGTATCTTTGTTTTTATTTTTAATTTTCAAGCAGAAAGAGACAGAATGGGCATGTGAAGACCTCCAGGCACTTCAAACAATTTCCAGATGCATGCACCACTCTGTGCATCTGGCTTTACATGAGCACTGGGGAACTGAACCCAGGTCATTAAGCTTTGTAGGCAAGTTCCTTAACTGATGAGCCATCTCTCCAGCCTAAATAAATGCATTTTAACCAGTATGTTTAAACAGTTGTTGATCATTTGCAAATTAACACAGCTAGTGTTCTTTTCACCTTAGTTAATGGTTAATGCAATGATTATATGTCAGGAAAGCAGTATATAAGGAAATAAATGAATGCTTTACAGTTCAAGCATCCTATCCTAATTGTAGGTGGCACACTGCTAGCTTTGTGCTAACATTACCTTTTCTAACTTTACAAGAAAATGGGCTTTACGCACTGCTTAACCCGGGGGTGAGAGTTTATTGCCTGTTCCCACCTTATTCATCATTACAGTGACATTAAGGATGGCTTTTGACTTATTTAAAACAGTCACTTGAAAGAAGACACATATTAAACCTAATTTGTTTAATGATGAGGGGATAAAGCCTGACATTTTAGAGACATATTAGTTCCAAGAAAAGAGACTCTCTTAAGTGAAATATCACTAATGTGCTTCTAAAAGGTCAACAATTTATTATAACAGGCAGATCAGAGCCACTTGATGCGGGCTAATCAATTTCCTTTTCCTCCAGTCTTCTTGCTTTTAAAACCAGTGCAGGGTGAATGCGTGTGAGTGGGAGTGAAGCAACTGTGTGTGATAAAACATAAGCATGGTCGTGTTTTGTTGCTTTTGTGAAGCGAAGATGGGTGCATGGGCAGATAGGAGCTCAGCCCAGTGGGTGGGGCAGTGCAGTACCTCTGGGCCTCCTCCTGTCTGTCCTTGTCTGTTTTATTCCTTTACACTCCTCTGGGATTAACTATACAAGAAACTGCAGCCCCTTTTTCTGTCTGCAGAAGAGAACAGAGGTGTAGGAAAAATAAACCTGAACATAGTTATGCTAGAAACATTCTTCTTCTCTATAGACACATAACTTGGGAAATTGCCATTGCCATTTGTGGAATCATGATTACTTACATCTAGAGTTTGTTTACAGGACAGAGTAATTGATCTGGGACTTTTGGGGTGTCCTTGAGAGCAACCTTATCTGAGCCTTATCTCAGATCTTAAGTGGGCTGTCACTCCAGAGCTAAGGTGCCAGAACTCACAGTCACACAGAGCTTCCAATGTGTCTGGCCTTCTCCTGTTCTTGTCCTATGAATTCAGTGAGTGAGATTCACAGACCACATGGGGGTGAACCATGTATTTTAGAAGTTTTTTAGAGCTTGATGGAAAAGAAAGACTCCTGTCTGTACACACAGGAGGGGATCGCCAGGGTGATTTTGGTTAGGTTTTTTAATGGAACATCACACTGGCTGCTATGTGTCAAAGACCAGATTCACAGGTCTCTATGTGAGAAGGACCAGATTTCATAGTTTTTAGCAAAGAAAGACTGGGTTTCAGCAATGTGGGGCAATATTCCCAGAAATCTTAGATAAGGATGAGCATTTCTGCCATCTAGCAAAGGTAAAAGCTTAATCTAGAGGTATTTCTTGGAGAGTGCAACTTTCCAGGGAAGAAAGGAGATAAGGGGAGAATCCAGGTTTCTGTATGCCTAGTGACATTTCCTGCTTCTTAGTCAAGTACCATTCACTTTTGAGGTTCTGTTACCCTGACTGCCTAGCCAACCTCTGTCTCCCGTCATAATTAGGGAAGAATTTGCATAGAACACTTTCCTTCAGTATTTGCTATTAAAATCAAGGATCACTCAGTTGAATTAAACATGTCGTCAAAGGTCTGGGTATATGTCCACAGTAGAGCACTTGCCTCTATCAGTTATTTTCTCATTTATGGGGCAGAGTGCCTGAGCAGATGCAGTGTAGGGAAGGAAAGTATTTATTACAGTCTCAAGAGGAATCCTACCATGATGGGAAATCATGGCAGGAGCAGACAGTTTTCATCACAGCTTCACACTAGCAGGAAGTAAGTAGAAAGAGAGAGTGGACTGGGCTTGGAACGGGGTGATGTCATTTTAAGACCCACTCCCCAGTGACACTCTTTCTCTAGCAAGTCTCCACCTCCTAAAGGGACAACCTTCCCAAATGAAGCTTCCAGAACATTGTGCAAGGGGGTGCAAAGAATGCAAGGGCCACAGGCAGGGAGGTGTAGTAGGAGGCATTGTCCTCCCCACAGAGATTGACTGATCCATTGATAAATCCACAGTGATTATTGGTAACCCTGCCGAGGAGGGCCCTCATTGGAATGCAGGCTGGGGGAGAGAGGACACAAGAGTACAACTAGTTGGAAATGTGACCAATTTGCATTATGTTCATATATTAAAGTTCTAAATTTAAAAAAAATGAAAAAATATTCAAACTCACCGTCTATGGGGGAACACCTTACACTCAAACCACCACATCATCTCACATGTGCAAGGCACTGAGGTAAACAAACCAAAAATGTAATATCAGAAACATCCTCTATACTGATTTTATATGTATCCATACTCACTTTCATTCCAGTGGTTTCTGGGCCCTTGGAAAACAGAAAAATCTATCTTTCTATGATCAAAATAATCTGCTTCAGTTCCCGGGTCTGGAACTCAGTGGCAGAGCATTTAGCCTGTGTAAGGCCCTGAGTTCAATACTCAGTGTTGCAACAGTGGAGTCAGTCATCCATTTCTTGATCGAAAGAAAGTTTTGGGATATATACTTTTCTCATTCAGCTCTATTAGCTTTTTTATGGGATCACAAATCATATGTTTATTTATTTATTTGAGTGAGAAAGAGGAAGTTGCAGATATATAGACAGAATGGGTATGCCAGGGCCTCTAGCCACTGCAGACGAACTGCAGACGTATGAGCCACCACGTGCATCTGGATTTAAGAGGATACTAGGGCATCAAACCTGGGTCCTTAGGCTTTGTGGGCAGGAGCCCTAAGTGCTAAGCCATCTGTCTAACCCAACAAATCATATTTTCATAACTAAGCTCTTATGCTCATCAATGCTAAGTATAATTTAGCTTTTCTATTTCCTTCCTCACTTACCTGTGAATGCCTCTGTTTTTAGGGAATATAACTGTGAGACTGTTATACAAATTTCCTTTTCTTTTACTCTTTCTGAAATTAAGCATATCAGTGACTTGAAACACTAGTCAGCCCAGAGGCATGATGAGGGAATCCAGAGATATCTTATGGGTTAGTAAAGCAGAAGCTAAGGAGAGCTCAGCATGGTGGGCTGATCTTGGGCTCTTCTTGCTGGCCACAGAAGCATGACCTAGGGATTGGCTGATGTGAATCCTTTTAAGATTCCCATGGATTTCATTCATTTAGAACATCTTAGAACACACTTTATCAAGAACATGCTGTTGTTCAAATATAGCTAAATATAACAATCAATAAAAGGGTTTTTAAAATATATGGACATTGGGATCAGAAATTATGGCTCAGTGGTTAAAGGCACTTGCTTGCAAAGCCCAGTGGCCTGGGTTCAATTCCCCAGTACCACATAAGCCAGATGCACAAAAGTGGTGCATGTGTCTGGAGTTTGTTTTCAGGAAGCCCTGGCATGCCCATTTTCTCTTTTTTTTCTCTCTCTTTCATTCTCTCTCTGCTTCTCAAATAAATAATAATAAAATATATTTTAATATATTTATTTATTTATTTGAGAGAGGGAGAGAGAGAGAGAGAGAGAGAGAGAGAGAATGGGTACATCAGGGCCTCCAACCACTGCAAAAGAACTGCAGGTGCATGCGTCACATTGTGCATCTGGCTTACATGGGCACTGGGGAATCGAGCCTCAAACCAGGGTCCTTAGTGCTTAACCACTAAGCCATCTCTTCAGTCCAATAATAAAATATTTTTTAAAGGGCTGGAGAGATGGCTTACCAATTAAGGTGCTTACCTGTGAAGCCAAAGGACCCAGGTTCAACTCCCCAGAACCCATGTAAGCCAGAAGCATAAGATTATGCATGTACACAAGATCATGTACACAAGGTGGCACACACATCTGGAGTTCAATTGAAATGGCTAGAGACCCTGGCAAGCCAATTCTCTTTCTTTCACAAAAAAATTATTTTAAAAGAAATTATGGGGCTGGAGAGATTGCTTAGTGGTTAAGGTACTTGCCTGCAAAGACTGAGCACCTAGGTTCAATTCCTCAGTACCCACATAAGCCAGATGCACAATGTGGTACATGCATCTGGAGTTCATTTGCAGTGGCTAGAGGCCCTAGCATGCCCATTCTTTTTCTCTATCTGCCTCTTCCTCTCTTTCTGTCCCACTCTCTCAAATAAATTAATAAATAAAATATCTAGGGCTGAAGAGATGGCTTAGCAGTTAATGCACTTGCCTGGAAAGCCAAAGGACCCAAGTTTGATTCCCCAGTACCCATGTAAGCCAGATGCACAAGGTGGCACATGTGTCTGGAGTTCGTTTGCAATGACTAAAGGCCCTGTCATGCCTATATGCTCTCTCTCTATCTATCTATCTTCCTCTTTCTCTTTCTCAAATAAATAAAATAAATTTTAAAAATCTAAAAGCAAACAAACAAACAAACAAAAAGGATATTTTTATGTCACAATTGGTTTTCCACAATGCATGTTCATGCTTGTTCTATCTCAGTGGTAATGAGATGGGGTCAGTTAGCTCTTTAAGGCAGTTGGGGTGTCTGGCCCCTGAAAGTAAAAAAGATAGGAATGTCTTCAGTCCTATCCTTGCAGAGAGATCAAAGTATGATCTGACTTCTTATCTCTTCCCCAGATCTGTTTTTCCACAAACGACTTGGGCTCCTCCTGGGAGGGATGTCTTTTTTCCTAGGAATTAAATATTGTGGTTGGTCAAATTCAGCCCCTAGTCCTAACCAACCAGCTGTCCCTCTGGCTCACCTGAGCCACAAGATAGGGCCTATAAGGTTATAAATATGTTTGTGAGGAGAGGGCTCTGAGCTGCCTGACCACTTGGGAACCTCCAGTTGCTGGTGAGTTTCCCCTCTGCTTGGCTGAGGCCCGGCCAGGCCAAGTGGAGGGGTTGACCCCTAACCCCTACTATCCACTTGGGCTCTGTCCACTCCTGCACTCCACGTGCCAGGAGTTTTTGTAGTTTCTTTTCTGTCTTCCCTGTGGTTTTATTGAGGCCCATCACGTGGGCCTCAAGCCGTGTGAGTATATTCATTCTTTCCTTGCTTCTGTACTTCCCTAAATAAGTATACTAACTTAATAATTATCCTTCTCAGTTTTATTTTATTCAATTCTTTGATTAAAAGTAGACTCAGACCTAGGGTTTAGGGTTCAAGGACTTTCCTGAACCCCTAGCACCCCATTGCAATAAAGATAAACATCAAAACTCCCTCCTAATCTGCATGCTTATTCTAATTATTTTTATTTGTGCATGTTTGTAATATTATTTGATTAATTGAAACAAAAGGCAATGATCAATTATATTAAAGTCTAAAATGTAGCCAAGGAAATAAGTGTGCACGTGAGGGTGATGATGGTGGCAGGAGCAACTTGATTTCTGCTATGTAAGGAAAGTGTAAGAGAAAAGCAAAAGAGAAAACCGGACTTGATCTCCATAGAAAAGACTGTTTATTGAGAGGTAGAGCAAGAGGCAGCAGCCTTCCTTCAGGATGAAGGCTGAAGCACTGAGCCAGGGCGGGGTTCAAACTTATAGGGAGGATCCTAAGACAAACAGACTGAATTAGGTGCAGGTTCAAGGGCAGTAGATATGGCATCAAAGTCATTTGCTCAGAATGGGCTTTTTAGCAGAATTGTCTGAGGATGTCTCCGTCCTTTATGGCCTTCTAATCTTAAGATCGGTTATTAACTCTTTAGTTTCCTCTAGGTTTCAGGGAAGACTATTAACCCTGCATGCTAGAGTGTTCAAAAATAAATTTAAAAGAATAAAGATATTTTAAGAATGGCTATGGTAGATAGTCTTGGAAAAATATTAAAAGAAATCACTTCACAGAACAAAAATGGGTTCAATTCCCCAGTACCCACAAAAGCCAGATGCACAAAGTAGTACATGCATCTGGAGTTTGTTTGCAGTGGCAGGAGGCTCTGCTGCACCCATTCTCTCTCTTGCTGTTTCTGTCTGCCTCTTTCTGTCACTGTCAGCTTTCTGTTCTATGACCTTAAGCTTTTATTGAGGGCATATGCTTATCTTGTCTTCATTTTGCAACTCTATATTAGTACTGCACACACACACACACACACACACACACACACACACACACACTCACGGGGTGGGGTGGGTGAATTTGTTCACAGTATGCCCTGAGTAAATATTATGGGATAGCTGCCTACAATCACAGGGTGCTTTTATAGACCATAATTCTCTACCACAGTGCTATTGAGTCCAGGTGGCCATACAAAAGCAGAGACACTTAACATTTATAGACTCATAAAGTGGAGGTCACCTTGGAATCTGTCAGGTGAACTAGAAATGGGCAGAATCCATTACAAAGCCAACTACCAAGATCCCCCCCCCCCCCCCGAATTTTCTGCTCTGAGCACTGTGATTTGGTTCCATTCTCGGCTTTTGCCAGTTTGTAAGTTTGGAAACTCTGCTAGCCATTCCTGAGAGAGTGTTTGAAGAAACCCAAGGGAAAGCTGTCTTTCACCAAAAGCATTTCAAGCCCCCAGAGCTATCCTTGCTCACCTCACCAGGGCCCTTTCCTTCCGGGTGCTACATTTTCTACCGTCTCTTTGTAAAAAGCTTTCCACTTGGTTTGGAGGTGAAGGAGATGGGACTGGACTGGTCTCTGCACAGACTTTCTCTGTAGACCCTGATACAGTGCCAGTGGCAGAAAAGAAACAGTAGACTCAGGAAAGTACTGTGAGCCTCTCGTTTGCTGGATTTCAATTCAGAGAAAACTTCCAGTGAAGTGTCAATAGTTAGTTATAGAATAAATCACACACACACACACACACACACACACAGAGAGAGAGAGAGAGAGAGAGAGAGAGAGAGAGAGAAGGTGGGGAATGGCTCAGTGGCTCAAGTTCTTGCCACTCAAGTGTGAGACTCTGAGTTCAGATGCTCAGGTCCCATGTAAATGCTGGATGAGTGTAACAACCTGCCTGTAATCTCAATGCTCCAAAGATAGATGTGGGCAGGGGAGGGGCCGGGCAGTGGATCCCCAGGACTAGACTAGCCAAGTCAGCCAGCACTGGGTTCAAGTGAGCAATCCTGCCTCAGCAAATGATGTGCAGAGTGATTGAGAGAGTTGTTTGATGCCAACCTCTGGCCTCCACATACATGCACGTGTACACATATGTGTGCACGGCATACATAAACATGCATACCACACATACAACACAAGCAAACAAAGTTATATTCACCGTTCCTTTCTCTCAGCCTTTTCCTTGTTCCTCTTCCACTCGTTCCCTTCCTCCTTAACTTAACTTCCTTATACTTTCATTTCTGCTTGGTTTGTTGTTGTTGTTTTGTTTTGTTTTTTGATATTTTGAGGTAGGGTCTCACTGTACCCCAAGCTGATTTGAAATTCACTCTGTAGCTCCAGGCTGGCCTGGAGTACTGAGATTAAAAGTGTGTGCCACCACACCCAGAATTTCTGCCTTCTTAATATAAATCTACAGTCCACTTACTTGACAAAACCTGCAGTATTCGTCTGTTGGGCCCGACTTAACTCACTTAATTTGTTGATCTTCAGTCCCATCATCTACCCCCACCTTGCAGCAAGTGATAGAATTTTCTTCTTCTTTATGGCTGGGTACTATCCCATGTGCATGGACATACCATGTTTTCTTTCTTTTTGAAAAAAAAGCTAACTTTTTTTAAAGTTCTTTTATTTATTTATTTATTTATTTATTTATTTATTTATTTATTTGAGACAGAGAGAGGGGGAGGCTTCGCAGGCATGTGCCTTAACCACCAAGCCATCTCTCCAGCCCATACCATGTTTTCTTAGTCCCTTCATCTGACAGACACCTAAGCTGATTTCCTATCTTGGCTACTTTGAATAGGGCTGCAGTCAACATGGACATGTAGGGATCTCTGTGTGGTTATGGGAGTTTTGTAGCTCCTTCCAATACCAGTGAGCCAATAAATTCAGGGTACCCTGGATTCTTGTCTTATGAATTTAAAGAACTGAATCCATAGACCAGAGGGTAGGACTTGGACTTTTTGGATTAAGAGAAGGAAAGAGGAGAAAATGCAAAGAGCTCCTGCGAAAGGCAGGAGGGGTAGAGAGGCCACAAAGAAGTAGGTGATGGGCCCCCACATCTCAGCTGCCCCCCCCCCGCAGGGCCTAGAGGAGGGGGCTTACCAGAGCAGGGACCTGGACGTTCAGGAAAGGTAAAACAAACACCAACTAGAGGCCTGGCCCACCTGGAAAGCATCTGTTCACAGTCTCATTGTGGTGGGCTGTATCCTCAGGCTCAGGTGAGACTCAGAGAGAGCTGGCTGGTCTGGGCTCAGGAGGGGGTCAGCACACCTGGGTGAGGGAGAGAGAGAAAGAGAGAGAGAGAGAGAGTGCTGATTGGATGAAACGAACCGGTTCCGGAGCTGAGTGCTGAGTTCTGGTTGTGCTGGTGCAGGCAGGCAGTCACATTGCTTGCAGTCCCGGTTTTGGGTCCTCTCCTGACTAATTTAGCTTCCTTCACTTATATCGCCAGGAAGGGTAGAGCTGGATCATATTGTACTTCTAGTTTTAGTGGATTATGCATGTGCATATGTGTGTTCACGTGTGTGTTCATATGCACATGGGCGTGTGTGTGTGTGTGTGTATGCGTGTAGAGGCCAGGGATTGATGTTGGGTGTCTCTCTTAGTCACTCTCTATCTTATTTTGTGAGACATGATCTCTCAGTGAACCCAGGCCTCACTGAATCCAGTTGACTACCTAGCCAATATGTCCCAGGGATCTTCCTGTATCTGCCTCGCCAGTCCTAGGATTACAGGCATGTGCCACCATGCCTGGTATTTTTTTTTATTTTTCTATAAAGGACTTATTTATTTGTTTGTTATTAGAGAGAGGAGTGAGAGAAAGAGGAAAGTGAGAGAAGAAGGAGAGAAAGAGAATGTGGTTGTGTCAGAGCCTCTTGCTGCTGCAACCAAACTCCAGACACACATGTGCCATGTGGTACATCTGGCTTTACATGGGTACTGGGGAGTCAAATCCAGGCCAGAGAGATTTGCAAACAAGCACCTGTAACTGCTGATCCATCTCCCCCAATCCCCTCCCCTTTCTTGAGGAAATCCTATACTGGGTTTTATACTGGAGCCCACAGTGTATAACACTTCTCCCTACATCCTCACCAGCATGTGTTTCTTGTTTGCTTAACAGGAGCCATTCTGACTGGGAGAGTTCGACTCTCGATGTAGGTGTATTGGCATTTCTCATACTGACTAAGGCAGTTGAGCATTATTTTTTATGTGTTATTGGTCATCTGTACTTGTTTTGAGAACTCTTATTCAACTCATTTGCCTGTTTTATTCATTTATTTAAATTTTTTTGAGGCAAGCCCAACAGACTAAACTCTTTTTTTTTTTTTTTTTTTTTTTTTTTTTTTTTGGTTTTTCAAGGTAGGGTCTCATTCTGATCTGGAATTAACTATGTAGTCTCAGGGTGGCCTTGAACTCTCGGCGATCCTCCTACCTCTGCCTCCAGAGTGCTGGGATTAAAGGTGTGCACCACCACGCCCGGCTCTAACCTCTTTTTTTATGCAAGAGAATAAGAGTGAGAGCGAGAGCAAAAGAAATAGAGAATTGGCACACCAGGCTTTCAGCCTCTGCAATTGGACTCCAGACACATGTGCCCCCTGGTGCACAAGTGGTTGTACCATCTTACATTCCCACCAACAGTGAATGAGGGTTCCTATTTCTCCATAACCTCACAAGAATTTGTTTTCATTAGATTTTTTAATGTTTGCCATGCTTACTGGGGAAAGGTGGAATCTCATAGATGTTTTAATTTGCATTTCCCTGATGATTAGGGATGTTGAACATATTTTTAATGTGTGTTTGCCATTTGTATTTCTTCCTCTGAGAACTCCTTGTGTAGTTCTCTGCCCCATTTTGTGAGTGGGTTGTTTGACTTTTTATTGTTTAGGTTTTTGAGTTCTTTGTAAATTCTAGAAATTAGACCTCTGTCAGTTGTATAGCCACCAAAAATTTTCTTAAATTATTTATTTATTTGAGAGAGAGAGTATAGGTACAACAGGGCCCCCAGCCACTGCAAATGAACCCCAGATGCATGTGCCACCTTGTGCATCTGGCTTATGTGGGTACTGGGGAATTGAATCTGGGTCCTTAGGCTTCATAGGCAAGTGCCTTAAAATCTAATCCATGTCTTCAGCCCCCATTTACTTTATGTAATTTTTAAGTTTTTTTTATTTTTATTTTATTTGAGAGAAAGAGAGGCAGATATATATATATATATATATATATATATATATATATATATATATATAGAGAGAGAGAGAGAGAGAGAGAGAGAGAGAGAGAGAGAGAGAATGGGCATGCCACGGCCTGCAGTGCAAACGAACTCCATATGCATGTGCCACCTTGTGCATATATATGGCTTATGTGGATTCTGGCGAATTGAACCTGGGTCGTTTGGCTTTGCAGGCAAAGGCCTTAACTGCTAAGCCATATCTCCAGCACCCCCCCATTTATTTTTATTTGTCTTTTTCTGTTTAATGTCTTAAGGTCTTAAGTTTCCTATTTGGAAAAATTTTCTCATATCCATATTTTGTATCTTCACTCTTCAGTTTCCCTTTGCTGTGTAGAAGCTCTATAATTTCGTGTAGTTCTGCTTTTCAACTCTTGCTATTTCCTGTGCAATTGAAATCCTTTCCAAAAAAGTTAACTGCCTCTGTCTACGTATTGATATACTTTTCCTGACCTTTCCTCTAGCAGTTTCAAAGTTTCAGATCTTTCTTTGATCCATTTTGAATTGAGTTTTGTATTTTCTATATTGTTTGCTGTTAATATTTTTCTTCCAGGAAAAACCAAGGCTTTGTCATGAATTGCAGTGAGGTGCTGAGGAAATATACCACCTTTTCCAAAGTCATTAAATTAAAAACAGTAGAAGGAAATTTAAAAGTTGTTCTTATGTCTTTTATCAGATCTCTGCCTTCACATCTAAGTAAAACTTCATTATGGCTATAGGAATGAAAAATAGTGCTTTCATATTTATTTAAACCTCAAGACTTGAAAGGACACAGTGAAATTCATTATTTTAGCCTCTTCTCCAACATGACTATTATCTTGCCATGATTAAGTTAAAGAGGATTTGACTCCTTTCACATAGTTAAGCAAATGTATGCCATGTATATTCTCCAAGTGCTGGGCAGTGTACTGGCTGGGTGGAGCGCCTGAAGGTCCTCATTTCAACACCTTTTTGAAAGCTTCTAGACTCATGGTGTTTCTCTCTTTTCTCTCTCTCTTTCCTTTTCTCTCTCCCTCTTTTCCTTCCTCCCTTCCCTTCATTTCCCTTCCCTTTCCCTCTCTCCCTATTCTATCTCCCAAAATAATCCCATCTGGCCTTGAACTCAAATGCTTCCTACATCTGCCTGCCCTATTTCTGAAATCATGGCCATTTTCCACTACACTGGACTTTTTGTGACCTTCTAACATAGTTTCTTCTATAAAATAGGAGAAATAGAAGAACTCCTTTCAGAGCTTCTCTGGCATGTAAATAAATCAGGGAAGTCTTAAAATAATTTCTAGGAGGCTGGAGAAATAGCTTAACAGTTAACACACTTGACTGCAAAACCTAGGACCTACGTTCTATTCCCCAGTATCCATGTGAAGCAAGATGCACAAGTGGGGCATGCCTATGGAGTTCCTAGGCAGTGTCCAGAGGACCTGGTATGCCCATTATCTCTCTCACATAAATAAATAAATAAATAAATAAATAAATAAATAAATAAATAAATAAATAAAAAAATATTAAAAACAAAATCTCTAATACACATTGATCATTCATGATATAAATTATTATTATGTTCCTATAAAGTTCCACAGTTAATCCTGATGGTTCCTTACATTTTACTTCACAAAGTTTCTATACATCACCCATAGAATTAGTTCCCTTCAGTTCTTAGCAATGCCTCCTTCAACTGAGATCCTTGTCTTTGAAAAGCTATGAAATTTTGGCAAATTTACTTGATGTTTTGGCTGCTTTTTCCCCCATCTTCGTGAAGAGTGTTCACAGTAAGATGTGTCTTCCCAGTTTGGCTTTTTCCTTCTCAACAGGAAGCATCAGTATGTGCGACTCACTTTGGAGAGAGAATAAAAATGAGAATGAGAAAGAGAATGAGAAAGAGAAAGAATGAGAATGGATAGGAACACCTGGGCCGCCAGCAGCTGCAAATGAACTCCAGATGCATGTGCCACCTTGTTCACCTGGCTTGCATGGATCCTGGGGAACCGAATCCAGGTCCCTCGGCTACACAGGAAGGGCCTTAACCACTGAGCAATATCTCCAGTAACCTCCAATCTCTTCTTGAGTATATTTCATAGTTCCACACAAAAATATACAATGGCAGCAAGGCTATTTCCTTCCCTGTATGAATGCTGGCAGGTGAAACTTAAATCAGAATATTCCCAGGCTGGAGAGATAGCTCAGCAGTTAAAGGCATGTGCTTGCCAAAACTGCCAGCTCATGTTTGATACCCTAGTGCCTATATAAAGCCAGAGGCAAAAAGTGGCACAAGTGCACTGGAGAAATAGCTCAACCATTAAGGCGCTTGCCTACAAAGTCCAAGGACCTGGGTTTGATTTCCCATTACCCACACTAAGTCAAGTGCATAGTGGCACATGCATCTTGAGTTCGTTTGCAAAGGCATGAGGCACTGTCGTGCCCATTCTTTCCGTCTCTCTTCTATCTTTTGCTCTTTGTTTGCAAATAAATAAATAAAAATAAATTAAAAAAAAACAACAAGTAGTGCATGTGTCTGGAGTTGGTTTGCCATGGTACAAGACCCTGACCCTCATACTCTTTCTTTTCTTTTCTTTTCTTTTCTTTTCACTTTTCTTTCTTCATTTTCCTTCCTTCCTTTTTTTCTTTCTTTCTCTTGCTTTAGCTCTCTCTTAAATAAGTAAATAAATATTAAAAAACAAACAAACAAACAAAAAAAAACCTTGTGCCTTCCCAAGGCCCACGCTCTCACCATTTTTCAGGGACAAACACTCCATTTGTAGACAGGCTTACATCCACCATTGTTGTCAATCACTGTTGCTGAGGATGCTGCCTGTTCCAGTACACCTTGAGTACAACACTTGAACCATGTTATTTATATCTTCTGCATTCTCTTCCACATTTTGTCTTCATGTGAGATATACAATGTAATCCTTTGGGGGCAGACAGTCAAAGCTGGTGAAACAAAGGGACAGAGAAATAGGACAAAAGCTTCAGACCTTAAAAATGGCAATTGAATGCAAAGATGGTATTGGGGATTCGTATTTTGTTATTGTTGTTTGTTTGTTTGTTTGTTTCAAGGTAGGGTCTTACTCTAGCCCAGACTGACCTGGAATTCACTATGAAGTCTCAGGGTGGCCTCGAACTCATGGCAATCCTCCTACCCTGCCTCCCTAGCACCTGGTCATGATTTGTGTTGTTTTGTTTTTCTGTGTGTTCAAATCTTAGCTAAAAAAAAATCTGGAATTTTCAGAACCAGCAGAAGAGATCTAAGTAGCATAAGATGTAGTCAGTGAGAAGGTATGCCAGTAATGGCCAATAGTTATGAAGATACATGGTGAGGCATTTATATTTTTGCAGATATTAAAGAAGTACCATAATTCATACAGAAAAGAATTTGATGGACTAGAGAGATGGCTCATCAACTAAGGTACTTGCCTGCAAAGACTAACAACCAGAGTCTGCTTCACCAGTACCCACATAAAGCCAGATGCACAAAGTGTCACATGCATCTGCAGTTTGTTTGCAGTGGTTAGAGGCCCGGCATGCCCAAACTCATTCTCTCTCTCTGTCTCTGTTGTGTATGTGTGTCTATATTTCTCTGCTTACAAATAAATGAATACGCTATTTTAAAAAGAGAAAAGAAGTTGCTGATAAATGTTATCTCAGTTAGTATGATATGGTGTAGGGCCACCATGGTGAATTACAAAATTACAAACTACTTTCTGTGGAAACTCTTTGCTGCCTTCCAGAATGGCTCTGCTAGTTTTCATTCCTAACAACAGCGGACAAGGGACTTTTTGTCTACACATTAGCCAGTACTTGGTAGCTTTGTGTTGGTGAGAGCAATTTTCACTGCATGAAGTGACATCTCACTGTGGCTTTGATCTGCATTGCCTTGATAACTATCAATGATGGAGTATGGTTTTCATGTACATATGGGACATTATAGGTTGTCTTGGGAAAAATGTTTGTGTAGATCTTTTCCTCATTTTTAAATTGGATGACTTGACATTTTTGTTATTGAGTTTTGAAGTGACATGTATTCTAGACATGCACCTTTTGTACAAAAAAAATGTGTTTTTCAATTTCTCCCAGTTTATAGGTTGGGTTTTTTGCTTTTTTAAATATGGAACACCTCACGAATTTGTGTGTCATCCTTGCACAGGGTCCATGCTAATCTTTTCTGTATCCTTCCAGTTTTAGTATATGTGCTGCTGAAGTGAGCCCTAGGTTGGGTTTTGATTCATGGTTGTTTCCCACATTGAACAGAAACCTTTGAGTTGCTGTAATCCCATTGGTAGAGTTTTATTCTCCCATCCTGCTCCTCATGCCTTTGATGTCTCATGATGTCTCATAAACTTGTTGCTGCCCCGTGTCCTGAAGTGCTCTGGGTCACAGAGTCCCAGGTTCACGACTTACGCTTATATCTGTAATCCATTCTGAATTGATTTTTTTTGTTAGTGGTGAGAGCTGGGGCTCATTATCTGAAGTGAAAGAAACCAGGCAGCAAGAGAAGGACTTCATGATATCATTCACACACGAAAATTTAAAAAATGACATCATAGAAATTGAGAGTAGCATAGTGGCTACCAGAGACTGAAAAAGTGGAGGGAAAGATGGATGTGAGAGGCTCTCCACTAGGTACTAAGTTACAGTTAGATAAATAGAAAAGGTTCTGGCATACTTTTGTATGGTAGGGTGGCTATAGATAATTATATATCCATATCATATATATTTCAAAGAACTACAAGAAAGGATTTTGAATGAAAACAATGGCAATATTTGAGTAGTGAATTGTTTTTCTTCTTGATGGGACCAAATACCTGACTAAGTTAACTTTAAGAGAGAAAAAAAAATTTCATTGTGGCTCATGGTTTGAGGAAATCCAGTCCATCATGGAGAAGGCAGAAGTAGTTTATGGGGGCAGTGGTATGAGGCTGCTTGCTCACATCTGTGCAGATCAGGAAGCAAAGAGGACAGAGGAAGTTGGTGTTGGGCTATAAGTCCTCAAAGCTTGTACCTACTTCCTCCAGTGAGACTTTACCTACTAAAGATTCCACAGCCTCTCCAAGCAGCAAATACAAACCTTCAAATAGATAAATTCATGGGAGACTCTTGATATTCAGACCACAACATAGGGATAAATTTATTTAATCTAATTTAAACATTATAAAATAAATACATTATTGAAATATCATAGTATTTTAGACATATGCATAATTTGGAGGGGTTATGCCAATTGAAAAAATAAGTATTTAGTTTTTAAAATATTTTAATTTATATATTTGTAAACAGAGATACACACACACACACACACACACACACAAGAATGGGCTCACCAGGGCATAGTACCACTGCAAACAAACTATAAATGCATGTGCCACTTTTTACATCTGACTTTTCGTGGGTACTGGGGAATTGAAACCAGATTGTTAGGCTTTGTAGGCAAGTACCTTAACCACTGAGACATCTCCTCAACCCAAGTATTTATTTTGATCAAATAGTATAAGCTTACAGGAGGAAAAAGAGCTTGTGTTGGGGTAAGTTGTTGAATATGAATAAAAACAGAAGGTTGCCTGCTCATTTGCTCACGTTCCTGTGAAATGTTCAGTCCATTGTCACTTGACTTCCATGTACACATCTTATAAGTAATTCAAATATGTGGCCATTTATTTAAATTGTATGTTAGCATAAAATATGATAGAAAGTGATATAAAAGAGTAAAAGGAGATTTTACGTATGCCAAAGCATTTTTTTTTGCTGAAGTAACTTTTAAAAAGTTTTTCATTTTCTGGCTCTTGCAGACACCTGCAACATAACAATACAAGGAAAAATAACTTCTTTCTTTCCAATCTATTTCCTGAAAGCTTATTTACATGAACAAGCCCTCGTCACTCATCCCCTATATATAGAAGACTTGGAGTTCTCTCGCACTTGCTTATTAGTAGTCCTGAGGCTCATGGAATAGCTTTCCATAACCAAGCTTGAGATAGCTGAGCTGCAGGCACCCGTGCTTGTCTCAGCACCACAGCGTTCAGTGTTACTGTCCTTTGGATGTGCAAAATCTCTTCCTTTGAACTTCATCTGTTTTTCTTTCCTTTATTTCTTCCCTTTCTTCCTTCTTTTAAAAATTTTTTTGAAGATTTATTTTTATTTTATTTGTTAGAGACAGAGAGCAAGGGAGAGAGACAGAGATAGAGAGTGAGAATGTCATGCCAGGGCCTCTAGCCACTGTAAACGAACTCTAGACATATGTGCATCTGGCTTACTTGGGACCTGGAGAATCAAACCTGGGTCGTTAGGTTTTGCAGACATGTGCCTGAACTGCTAAGCCATCTCTCTAGCCTCCCCTCTTTTTAACACAGGGTCTTGCTATGTAGCTTAGGCCTAAAGTGATGTCATATTTCTGATTCGGCCTCTTGAATGCTGGGACTACAGGTGTGCATCACCCCCACATCAGGTCTAATTCTACTTTTTTAAAAAAATAATTATTTATTAGTAGAGAGGGATAGAAGACAGAAAGAAAGGGCAAGCCAGGACCTGCAGCTGCTGCAAACAAACTCCAGATGCATGCGACACTTTGTGCATCTGGCTTTATGTGGGTACTGGTGAAGCAGACTCTGGTTGTTAGGCTTTGCAGGCAAGTACCTTAACCACTGAAACATCTCTCCATCCCTAATCCTACCTTTATTTGATTTGATTTTATTTTTTTAAAGTGTGTGTGAGAGAGAGAGAATTGGCATGCCAGGGCCTCAGCCACTGCAATCAAACTCCAGATGCTTGCGCCACCTAGTAGGCATGTGCGACCTTCACTTGGCTCACCTATGTGCGTCTGGCTTACGTGGAGAGTCAAACATGGGTGCTTAAGCTTTGCAGGCAAGCACCTTAACTGCTAAGCCATCTCTCCAGCCCCCTAATCCTGCCTTTTAAACTTACTATGGGAGCCTAGTGAATACAATCATTAGGAATTCTTCATTTATTTTAGTCTTTTGTTCAATTTGTTGTTTAAATATTGTCATATTTTTGTGATTCTGTAAAGGATTTGTATAAATTCTTTCGCATTTTACCTTGTACTATTGAGTTTTTGACCTTCCTTACATGGATGTAGATATACAATTTAGAGTACCAATAATTAAACCTAGCCCTTCAGATACTCACATATGCTACCGAATTACATCCCAAACTCTTTTCTTTCTTTTAAAATTTTTAGTTTGAGACAGGATCTCACTAAGTCACCTAGACTACCCTGGAACTTGGCATTGTAGCTCAGGATGGCCCTTAACATGTGATCCCTCTGCTGTGTCTCTGGAGTTTTTGTGAATGTAAGCCCGTGCCACAGGGCCAGCCTCCTTCATACAGTTTTCAAAAGCAATCTATACCCATACATCCAGAACAGGAAGTAAAAGGAGGCATCCACTTCTAAGTGTGATAGAAAGGCCTGTGTCAAGCCAACCCTTCCTTCCAGTACAGCTATGAAAGCTACATAAAGTAACAACAAAACCTGTCTGAAGTGAGAGTGTGGCAGAGAAAGGCAAGATTTTGAAGGGAAGATATCATCAAAAAGAAGTAAAGTGGATATTTTGAGCAGCTTTTGTTTGCCAGGTCATTTGGCTAGTTTTAAATGGTGCAGGGTCCAGAGTCTCAGAGACATAACAGAATGGCTCCAAAAGGGGCTGGGATTCTGTGAGAACATCTGTAAAGTCACACAGTAGGGACAGAAACATTGCTATTCTTTGAGGAACCAAAAGGCCCACTAATCTGAGCTGAAGCCCAGAAGACATTAATGTACCTCATGGCAGATAATAACATCTCTGGACCCCTCAAATATATTTAATTATATTTCCAGATGGCAGGAATAATCTACAGTAGAAGTAATTCAATAAACACTTTCCACTGATTATGTTCTATTGACTAAGAACATGTAGATCCGTACCTGTTAGTGGCTAGAATTCAGTGAAAGTGGCATTCTTATGACTTGGTGATATTAAAAATGGGGATTAATCAGTTCTAAAAAGTTGAAAGTCTAGACAGGGCCAAAACTGTAAAGTTTGAATCATAGGTATAGTAAACTGCTTCAGCTCGCTGGGATGAATTCCAAACTACGCACAGTTATGGAGCAAGGGGTATTTATTGGAGCGTACAGATCCAGGGGAAGTTCCATAATGGCAGAAGAAGCTCGTCCCTTTTATAGGAACAAGCAGAGAGAGAGAAAAGCCCAAGCCAGCACCAGCACCACAAACACAGCAGGAACTCCAGGCAGAACTCAGGCACTTTGCATATCTTTAGACTGGAATTCCAAATCTACCACCTCACTTTAGGGTTGGATCCTAAAATCTGCTCAGTGACAAGTCCTCTGGGTGCAGATCTAAATTACAAACTTTAATAAAACCCCAAATACAGTGGGGGCCATCCATTCAAACTACCACAATAGGTGTTAAAATATAATGCACAAAACTATAAATATTTCATTAGACAACAAAGAATTCATTTGACAACACAAAAAATATCTGTGATCCAGGCTCAGGAAAAGTACTTTTTGCATGTTATAGGAAGCACACCCCCTTGAAGAAAAAAATAATAAGTGGCTTCTTCCAAATTGAAAGTGTTTGCTCTGTGAAAAAGAATGAAACAACGTGCTACCTAGGAGAAGATGTTAAAAGTCCATCCCCATTCTCTATGCCTATCTGTCTTCTATCTCTCTCTGCTTGCAAATAAATAAATTATTTTTTATAAAGTACATCCCTAATGGCTAGTTCTGGCTGATTGATATGTGAGGACCCATACAAAATGAAAGTGCAGGGTCTTTTTCAAATAACATTACAACTGTCCCATTCAAAGTCTCAAAAATGTAAGATTCATTCCAATACTTCACAGCTTTTCTGTCTGCTGCAGCCTTTCCGCTTGTCACAGTGTCCTGCTCTCTCAGGAACTCACACTGTGTAACTTGTCACAGTGTCCTGCTCTCTCAGGGAGTCACACTGTGTAACCTGTCACAATGTCCTGCGCCCTCAGAGACTCACACTCTAAAACCTGGCCATGGGCAGTAAGGTCCATGATCTCTCTTTACAAACCCAGCCTAACCCATGGCAGATGGGCCACACTGTACATGCTGCAACCTCAACTTGTTGCCTCTACGAGGAATGAGTGAGAGTCACAACTGGGCAGACTCACAAACTGCTCTGGGGAATGTGCAGCCCAGAGAAAGATGGATCCCACTTTCTCCCAGCTGCCCATGCAGGGCACCTTGTGGTCAGCCCTGTCCCTTCCTGCCCTGCCCATGTTCTCTCCAAGGATAGGACAAAGGCAGCTCTCCCTTTGTCAGTCCATCCCAGGTTTTCCCTGGTCAGAGGATGACGTCAGTTGCAGCTTGAGGTAAGGCATGTGACATCACTAATTTTATGGTTAAGTGAAAACAAATAACAATAAGGTGTACTGCTTCCCATCCTGTGGCTCTTAAGATCTTTTGCCCAGCTTTTCGCAATGTTCCCTGAGCCTTGGAGGGTGGGTTATAAGTCTCCTTCAGTGTTGAGCTCTCAGCAGCCTCTTGAATTTCTACTTTGATGAGTTTTGAGTCTCCTTAGAGTCAGCTGCCATTTCCCTGGGGGTAGTTCTCAGGCGAGCAGTGAGAGCGGCACTCATATTGAATTTGCCATTTCCTTGGTGTTGTCCCCACCCCACCCCACCCCACCCCACAGACACTGACTGGTGCATTCAGGTCCCCATAGTGAATACCAATAACTCCACTGGGGAGGACCCTCAGTGGAATGGGGGTGGCTGACAGGGCACAGAAGAATATAACCCGATGGGAATATGACCAATATGCAATATGTTAAAAAGAAATAAACATATTAAAAAAGGATGCCCCTTCAGTAGTGGCTTTGTAAATCAGGAGAATGGCTCTGAGATCTTTCTAAGGTGCCAAATTCCAAGACTACATTTCTTTTTATTTTCTGGAAAATTTTTTCATGCTATAAATATACCATAATTCACATATTCATCACCTGTTGAGAGACTCAAGATTTTCCCAATTTTGCTGTCAAATGCTGTGCCCCTGCCCTATACCCTATAATTTTTTTTGGGGGGGGGATGCAGGATTAGAGTCATTAGACAAGGTAAAATTTGCATGGGTATAAATAGATTTTTCTGTGAATATAAGCTTTCACTTATTTTAAACAAATAGACAGTAGCCATATTATTTGTAACCCTATACTTAATTTTATAAGAATTTTTGAACTATTTTCCAAAACTACTACATAAATTCAAATTCCCATCAGCAATTTATAAGAGTTCCAATAGCTCCAAATCATCACTGATCCTGGTCAACATTCTATTATTTAAAATTTGTTTGCAAGGAAGGAAAGGAGGAGGGGAAAGAGAGAGAGAGGAGAGAGAGAGAGAGAAAGAGAGAGAGAGAGAGAGAGAGAACACGGGTGTGCCCAGGCTACCTGCTGTTGCAAACAAACGCCACATGCATCCCCACTTTGCACATCTGGCTTTATGTGGGTACTGGGGAACTGAACTCGTGCCATCAGGCTTTGCAAGCAAGTGCCTTTAACCACTGAGCCATTTCCTCAGCCCAGGGTTCTATTTTCAATTGTAAGTCAGTAGTCATGGAATTGGTGTTCAGTTTAATAACAACAGGATTTCAGGTGCATTCCCTAAGGGGTAACGACAACAAAAAGCTGCGTGTGCTTATCACATATTTAACTCTCTCTGTGCATATGTAAATATTTGCATTTGTATCCACTAAATTAGGAAAGCCTTGTATGCTATAGTCTTCATTTATTAAGTTGCAATAAAAATCTATGCATTAAAGATTCTAAGAAGTCCTGCAGGAAATAATTCTGCCTAACTTTGATTAATTCAGACTTTTCCAAATTAATTTGTCTTTAAATCTCATGTTTCTCATGTTGTAATTGTATATATCTTGCATCATAATTTTGGGAGATGCAGGGTTAGAGTCACTGGATGAACTAAAATTTTAATGAACTTCTCTACTTCAAAACGGGTATGAGGGCTGGAGAGATGGCCTAGTGGTTAAGCACTTGTCTGTGACCCATGTAAGCCAGATGCACAAGGGGGCACATGCATCTGGAGTTCGTTTGTAGTGGCTGGAGGCCCTGGCGTGCCCATTCTCTCTCTCTGTCTCTCTCTCTCTAATAAGTAAATAAATAAAAATAAATAAAACATTATAAAACAAACAATACCGACTCTGCTATACGTTTTAAGTAATGTCTTCACGTGTGGCAATGTGCTTATATACAAAATGGATACATATTTGAGGAAAAAGAACTGGTATGATTATATTACTTTATAGAAGAAAAGTTATAGAAGAAAGAGTAACTAGTGGGCTGGAGAGATGGCTCAGCCATTAAATGTGCTTTCTTACAAAGCCTGATGGCCTGAGTTGGATTCCCAGTACCCACGTATAGCCAGATGCACAAAGTGGCACATGTATCTGGAATTCATTTGCAGTGGCAGGAGGGCCTGGTATACCATCCTCCCTCTCTTTCATTCTCTCTCTCTCTCTCTTTCTCTTTCATTGCTTGCAAAAAAAAAAAAATTTTAATGGTTAAGCTTGAGGCTGAAGAGATGGCTTAGCGGTTAAGGCACTTGCCTGTGAAGCCTAAAGACCCACGTTCTATTCTGCAGTACATGTGTCTGGAGTTTGTGTGCAATGACTGGAGGCCCTGACACACCCATTCTTTCTCTCTCTCTCTTTCTCTCTCTGTCTTCCTCCCTCCCTCTTTCTTTTTTTTTTCTCTTACTCCATCCCTCTCTCTCTCTCTCAAATAAATAAATAAAATATTTTTAGCTTGAGGCTGGAGAGATGGCTTAGTGGTTAAGGTGCCTGCCTGCTAAGCCTAAGAACGCTGGTTCCAATCTCCAGGTCCCACATTTAGCCAGATGCAAAGTGACGCAAGGGCGCAATGCCGCACTTGACCACAAGGGGGCACAGCAGCTGAGAGACTGCTGGTGCGCCCATCTCTGTCTCCCCTCCCTGTCTATCTCTCTCTATGTCTGTCTCCAAAAATAAATTAAATTAAATTAAATTAAAATTTAAAAAAGATTTTAAATGACTAAGCTCAAATTACTGCTCTCAAATTTTCATGCTATAAATATACCATAATTCACATATTCATCACCTGTTGAGAGACTCAAGATTTTCCCAATTTTGCTGTCAAATGCTGTGCCCCTGCCCTATACCCTATAATTTTTTTTGGGGGGGGGGGATGCAGGATTAGAGTCATTAGACAAGGTAAAATTTGCATGGGTATAAATAGATTTTTCTGTGAATATAAGCTTTCACTTATTTTAAACAAATAGACAGTAGCCATATTATTTGTAACCCTATACTTAATTTTATAAGAATTTTTGAACTATTTTCCAAAACTACTACATAAATTCAAATTCCCATCAGCAATTTATAAGAGTTCCAATAGCTCCAAATCATCACTGATCCTGGTCAACATTCTATTATTTAAAATTTGTTTGCAAGGAAGGAAAGGAGGAGGGGAAAGAGAGAGAGAGGAGAGAGAGAGAGAGAAAGAGAGAGAGAGAGAGAGAGAGAGAGAGAGAACACGGGTGTGCCCAGGCTACCTGCTGTTGCAAACAAACGCCACATGCATCCCCACTTTGCACATCTGGCTTTATGTGGGTACTGGGGAACTGAACTCGTGCCATCAGGCTTTGCAAGCAAGTGCCTTTAACCACTGAGCCATTTCCTCAGCCCAGGGTTCTATTTTCAATTGTAAGTCAGTAGTCATGGAATTGGTGTTCAGTTTAATAACAACAGGATTTCAGGTGCATTCCCCTAAGGGGTAACGACAACAAAAAGCTGCGTGTGCTTATCACATATTTAACTTCTCTCTCTGTGCATATGTAAATATTTGCATTTGTATCCACTAAATTAGGAAAGCCTTGTATGCTATAGTCTTCATTTATTAAGTTGCAATAAAAATCTATGCATTAAAGATTCTAAGAAGTCCTGCAGGAAATAATTCTGCCTAACTTTGATTAATTCAGACTTTTCCAAATTAATTTGTCTTTAAATCTCATGTTTCTCATGTTGTAATTGTATATATCTTGCATCATAATTTTGGGAGATGCAGGGTTAGAGTCACTGGATGAACTAAAATTTTAATGAACTTCTCTACTTCAAAACGGGTATGAGGGCTGGAGAGATGGCCTAGTGGTTAAGCACTTGTCTGTGACCCATGTAAGCCAGATGCACAAGGGGGCACATGCATCTGGAGTTCGTTTGTAGTGGCTGGAGGCCCTGGCGTGCCCATTCTCTCTCTCTGTCTCTCTCTCTCTAATAAGTAAATAAATAAAAATAAATAAAACATTATAAAACAAACAATACCGACTCTGCTATACGTTTTAAGTAATGTCTTCACGTGTGGCAATGTGCTTATATACAAAATGGATACATATTTGAGGAAAAAGAACTGGTATGATTATATTACTTTATAGAAGAAAAGTTATAGAAGAAAGAGTAACTAGTGGGCTGGAGAGATGGCTCAGCCATTAAATGTGCTTTCTTACAAAGCCTGATGGCCTGAGTTGGATTCCCCAGTACCCACGTATAGCCAGATGCACAAAGTGGCACATGTATCTGGAATTCATTTGCAGTGGCAGGAGGGCCTGGTATACCATCCTCCCTCTCTTTCATTCTCTCTCTCTCTCTCTTTCTCTTTCATTGCTTGCAAGCAAAAAAAAAAATTTTAATGGTTAAGCTTGAGGCTGAAGAGATGGCTTAGCGGTTAAGGCACTTGCCTGTGAAGCCTAAAGACCCACGTTCTATTCTGCAGTACATGTGTCTGGAGTTTGTGTGCAATGACTGGAGGCCCTGACACACCCATTCTTTCTCTCTCTCTCTTTCTCTCTCTGTCTTCCTCCCTCCCTCTTTCTTTTTCTTTCTCTTACTCCATCCCTCTCTCTCTCTCTCAAATAAATAAATAAAATATTTTTAGCTTGAGGCTGGAGAGATGGCTTAGTGGTTAAGGTGCCTGCCTGCTAAGCCTAAGAACGCTGGTTCCAATCTCCAGGTCCCACATTTAGCCAGATGCAAAGTGACGCAAGGGCGCAATGCCGCACTTGACCACAAGGGGGCACAGCAGCTGAGAGACTGCTGGTGCGCCCATCTCTGTCTCCCTCCCTGTCTATCTCTCTCTATGTCTGTCTCCAAAAATAAATTAAATTAAATTAAATTAAAATTTAAAAAAAGATTTTAAATGACTAAGCTCAAATTACTGCTCTCAAATTTTCATGCTATATTAGGGAGAACAAGTTCTTTATAATTAACGAAGGCTGTACCATGAAATGGTTATGTTAGTCTTTGAGTTAAGTCCTAATAAGCAAAATAATGAAATAGTTAATTGTGCCTGGAGGGGAATGTTGAAGGAAGGTGGCCAAAACATGACACCCTGAATGTGGATGAGAGAGGAAGTATCCATGAGGGAACTTTGGTAATGTTTTAGTAATTAGAATTTAATTTGTGATGACTGTTACGTTCCTTTAAGTGGAGATTGATAAAAAGTTACTCTCACCCTATCTGAAACTAAACCTGAAGTCATGGTGGGCAGAACTTCAACACTTATTCAATCAACCTGTGTCTAAAATCCAGTGCTGTTTCTTTCTTATTTTATGTTATGTGTTTGGAAGAGAGAGAAAAGAGCAGAGAGAGAGAGAGAAAGAGAAAGAGAAAGGGCATGCCAGGTCCTCCAGCCTCTGTAAATGAACTCCAGATGCATGAGCTATCTTGTACATCTGACTCACAGGGATACTTGGGAATCAAACCTAGGTCCTTAGGTTTCACAGGCAAATGCCTTAACCACTGAGCCATCTCTTCAGTCCCTGCAGTTTTGTTTCTTGATCAAGGAACTTAAGTACTCAGTATGGTTTGATCCTTATAATGTCACTGTGTTTGGCAGACTTGTTAAAGGATTAAAGAACAACTCTTAAGCCTTTGACACAGAACTTGATTTATTAAAGGTGTCAGCGACAGGCAGATCTTACTTATGTAGGGGAAGTAAGACACTATCTCTACCTTGCTAGGCCCCGGGATACCCAGGAGAATGAAACTGACATAGAACGGATTAAAAGGAATGACACACGGATTTATTTGATACACGTTTCACAAAGCATGGAACTCTCATAAGGAGAAGTAAAATGGGAACCTAGAGCCAGTTACTTATCTATCAAATTAGACAAAGGGGAATGTGCTGTGATAATTTGACAAAGGCAAGGTGCTGGGGCTAGAGTATGTAATTGGACAGAGACACAGGCAGGAAGGAAATGGTAAGTAGCTGGGTTTCTATGAATTTCCCTCAGCTTCTACTTTCCCTTGTGACAGTGTGAGTGTATGCTCCAGTCAGCTCCTCATGGCTGGGAAAAACGTCCAACCAGACACAGCTTATGGGAAGAAGAGCTTTATTCCAGGCTTATAGATCCAGGGAGAAATTCCATCAATGGCAGAAGAATCCGCTTACCTCCGTTCATCCACGCACAAGCAAACACCAGCACCAGCAGACAGGAACCGTCAGAGCTCAAACTGCTGTGAACACACGTGGTAGGGCTGGACTCAGATCTGCCCCTTAACACATCCCACATCCCTCTAGCAGGGATCTGCCTGACAGGGGCTGAAGTTGCAATCTCAATTTTAATAAAACACCTGACTCTATGGGGCCATATATTTAAACTATCACATGCAAACTACCAGAATGTGTTTCTGTATTTTTCTCCCATAGGGGAGTGTCTTTTTCATGAGAAATCATCTCTTCTTTTAAGCAACTGCAAAATAGCCAACATGATCATGTTGCACCTGACACTTCAAAAGCCTTTAACTTAGTCAATACATCAGAATGCCATATTCATTAGTAATATCATGTCATTATCAAACCTATTAATATTCTGTTTTTGTTTTTGAGGCAGGGTCTTGCTGTAGCCCAAGCTTACGTGGAATTCACTATGTGGTCTTAGGCTAGCTGTTGACATTAAAGGTCAACACCTGACCTGTTAATATTATTTTTAAAATATTTTTTTAACTAAATTTTATTTTTATTATTTATTTATTTGACTGAGAAAGAGGGAGAGGGAGAGAGAGAAATTGGGCACACCAGGGCCTCCAGCCACTGCAAATAAACTCCAGATGCATGTGCCCCTTGTGCATCTGGCTAATGTGGGTCCTGGGGAATTGAACATGGGTCCTTTGGCTTTGCAGGCAAACTCCTTTACCACTAAGCAATCCCTCCAGCCCTAAAATATTTTTAATTAATTTTGCAAGAGAGTTAATGAATGGATGTGCCAGGGCCTCTTGCTACTGCAGATCAGCTTCAGACACATGCACCATGTTGTGCATCTCACTTTACGTGGGTTGCTGGGAAATTGAACCTGGGCTGACAGGCTTTGCAAGCAAATGCCTTTAACCACTGGGCCTTCTATTCAGCCCTCTCTCTATTGATATTTGTTAATTAAAAGTGTCTTAAATTCAAGCTAAGTGTTTTGAGTAAGAAACCTACAAAGAAAATTATGGACAGTTCCAAGTAGAAGGGATGCTGGTGACTTAAAATAGTTGAGGGAAAAGCCCAAGTCAACACGTCTAGGCCTGCTGGCATTCTTTCTTACCTGTTATGCTTTCACTCCTTTCGGACTCTACTGAATGTCCATATTAAAAAAAAATTATTTATTTTCAAGCAGAGAGAGAAAGGGAAGAGACAGACAGAGAGAATGGGCATGCCAGGGCCTCCATCCGCTGCAAATGAGCTCCAGATACATGTGTCACTTTGTGTTTCTGACTTTACATGAATACTGGGGAATTGAACCAGAGTCCTTAGACTTGGCATGCAAGCGCTTTAACTGCTGAGCCATCTCTCCATCTCCCTGTGGGTGATTTGTTATTGTTGTTGTTGTGTTGAAGTTTTTCTTGGGAGGTTAAAGTCAAAGTGTTGGCTGTGACCCTAGCAGTCTTTTGAAGATGACTCAATTGCAAGGTGATGCTCATAGAATTATGTCCCCACAGCAGAGTGGTCATAGAATGATAACATAATAATATTGTTATCCAAGATATGATAACCCAAGAGGACAGAGAGAAGACTTCCAGCCTAGGCTCAGGAGACACACAAGCATCATTCTTGCATTTTGTCCTAGCGGTCCCATTAGCCACGCTTACTGTAGAAGGGGACCACACTGCAGTGTAAACACCAGCAAGCCTGGATGGCCTTGCTGGAAACACTCTTCAGGCTGGCTGGGGACTTCTGGTCCTCGGGCCAGAAGAGAACTTCCCTGGTGGGGAGGCAATGGCTGCTGGTAACTCAACCCTGGCCCCCTGGCTTGCAATCTCGAGAAAAGAAAGGAAATTATACTCTGATCATTGTTACCATCGTACCCAGTCCTGTATACAATGGAGTGGGGCGGAATCTTGCTTTGTAAATGGAGCTGAAAATTCTTTTCTGATATTTTTTCTTAGAGATTGGCATTTCAGGGTTATTCTATAATGCATGTGAAATGAAAAATTGGCACATTTCTCTTGTGTTTCTCAGTAGGTATAATTTTAATATGCTTGAGTTATTAGTGCCTAGGTCATTTTATTTCTTTACTGGAATATGTTTAGTTAGGAGTTTATTTTAATCATATTTCTTTAGCATACATTTAACCCTTAGTTGCTCCTATCTTTTTGAAAAATGACTATCAGCTTGAAGTATAAAAACAATTGAGCTATATTAGAAATACAGTGTTCCTATTTTTAAAAAATTTTTCCAAGGTAGGGTTTCAATGCTAGTCCAGGCTGATCCGGAACTCACTCTGTAGTTCTAAGCTTTCCTTGGCTCGTGGCAATGCTCCTACCTCTGCCTCCCTGAGTGCTGAGATTAAAGACGTGCACCACCACGCCTGGTAGAAAGTTCCTATTCTATCATGTATATTCTACTGTAGAATTAACTCTGGAAAAAGATATGCTCTAGGAATCAGTTAGGAATCGCATTAGGCAAAATAGTGTTAAAGTTTCAGTTAACACACTATTTAAAAAAAATGTATTTAACTAGACCAATTACAGTTATCTAACCCAAATAAAGAGATCTCTGCTTTACACTCCACAGTTTTAAATTTTTAAAAATTATTTTATTTATTTTTGGAGAGAGAGACAGAGACAGACAGAGAGAGAGGGAGAGGGAGACAGATCGAGATGGACACGCCAGCAGTCTCTCAGCTGCTTTGAGCGAAATCTAGATGCGTGCTCCCCCTTGTGGTCAAGTGCGGCATTGCGCCCTTGTGTCACTTTGCATCTGGCTAAACGTGGGACCTGGAGATTAGAACCGGGTTCTTAGGCTTAGCAGGCAGGTGCCTTAACTGCTAAGCCATCTCTCCAGCCCTACACTCCACATTTTTATAAAGAAAATTAGAAGGATACTGCATGCAATTTAATTCACTGTTAAATCAACAATTGAAATACTAATTTCTTTAAATTTAGATATATCTGATAGATGGATAAGAGAGATGAAATCTAAGGGGGCATTTTTATAAATTTCAGCAATCTGCAGTATCTTTTAGAAAGTGTCATCATGAAGAGGTAAGGTATAAGTTATTTTAAACTAGTTTATATTGTACTCAAACAGGCAAGGATAGAAAACTGTCTACAAAAAAGAAAAAAAGCCATGCATATGCCATATTACTTATTTGGGGGGATGGGATATATTTAAAAATCTGGAATTTCACTAAAAACCACAAGGAAACATAAGGTACTCCACAAATATGAGTTGTATACATATCAATATTGAATTTCGCCTCAGTGATAAATTATTCCAAATGTTTCTGTTGGGCTTGTTGTATGCCACTTAGATTACCACTTTTGTAACCCAACACAGAGTTAATGATGTTACCAATCACTTTATTTTAAAAAATATTTTCATTTATTTATTTGCAGAGCGAAAGAAAAAGAGAATGGGCATGCCAGGGAATCCTGCCCTGCTAACGAACTCCAGATGCATGCACTACCCTGTGCATCTGGCTTTATGTGGGCACTAGTTTTGAACCCAGGCAGTCCAGCTTTGCAAGCCTTTAACAGCTGCCCCATTATCTCTTCAGCTCACCAATCACTTTACAAGCTGTGGCTACTAGCCACGCTTACTGACCTCAGCAACAACGCTCAGATGTGTATTTGGAGGAACTGCTTCTAATCAGTTCAGAAAGAACTTCTGACTCGTTTAAAATCAAGGTAACAAAACTTACATATGAATTTAAAAAGAAAGGAAGAAAATACTGATCCACAAAACATGTCTACTATACCTTTCTTTTTTTAAAAATTATTATTTTTTATTGACTTTTATACTTACATACAAAAAAAAAAAAAACCTGATACTTAACATAGAAAGATGTCAGTTTTAATTTCAGATTTTCCTCCTTATAAGTTTGGTTTCTACTGTTGACTGTTTTGAATATTATTAATATATTTGCCTACAAGTAATTGTTTTAGAAATTACTTCTCAGCAGCAATTGAGAATCTCACACTGTGATGCCAACACTTAGCCCGAGTACTGTTTTTTATTGCTTCATTACACCCACTGGGCCATTTTTATTGTTGGATTTAATTGGTAAGTGTTCATTTTCCGAATAATGCAAACACATCAGGGCAAATGTGTGTTAGCACGAGTGAAGGAAAGCAGATGGCACAAGGGGCTGGCATATAGATAGCTGTCTGAGCAGGCATCCGAAGGCCTTTAGGAAGGCAGTGTCGGTGCTAATGCACGCAAGATCCAAAGACACGGAGAGTCCTTTCCTGGTGAGAATACCAGGAAAAACAACCCTGAGCTATTTACATTTTGCTTATTCTCGCCTCTGTCAGTCAGCGCCATGCTGATGAAGGAACCTCCCAGCCAATGCCTGCTAACGGTGGGTTCTGCAGTATAAAGGAAAACAGCCTTGAGCTATTTACATTTTTCTTATTATCACCTAACGATATACACATAAAACAAGTCTCAAAATGTATGACTTCCGAGGGTGGGCAGGAGAAAGACATTGTCTCCTCCAGATAAGGTGAGGCATTTAACTCACATTAAGAGATTATGTTTGGGCTGAGGACATGGCCCAGCCATTAGGGGTGCTTGCTTGCAATGCCTGTTGGCCTGAGTTCAAGGCTGCAGTATTCACATAAAGCCAGACGAGCAAATGCTGCACATATCGAGAGGCCCTTGCTTGCCCATTCTCTCTCTCTCTCTCTGCAAATAATCAAACAAAAATGTTAAACAAAATGAATTGTTTGTAAATCTATAGGTCTGCAATCCAAGATGGTTAGAACCAAAATGACTCCATTTCTGGATGCTGACTGCCATTTCATTGTATCCCTCTGTTTCCCAAGAGTGGCCCAACTACCCCTCCCAATTATCACATTCCTGGAATTGTCCAGAACATCCATCCCTACTACTATTTTCCTCAAATAAACCAGACCACCTGTCAAATTATTACTTCCCTGAAGTGGCCCAAGACCTAAGGCAGGGTGGACTGCTCTGAATCCAAGGAATTCCAATGACTCCCACTACCCCATAAGTATCCCCTATCTATAAGGGAAGCAGCCTCTGACAGGCTGGTTAGAACCTCACTCAGGCCTTCCCCAACATTTTCTCCAACAAAAGTGTCTATCTCTGAGGTTGAGCCAGTGTTTCCACTAGAATCTGTACCTGCTTTTTCTTTTTCTTTTTTTTTTCTTTTTGCTTTCCTTTTTCTTTTTCTTCTTCTTCTTCTTCTTTTTTTTTTTTTTTTTGTTTTTTGAGGTAGGGTTTCACTCTAGCCCAAGCTGACCTGATATTCACTATGTACTCTCAGAATGGCTTCAAACTCATGGTGACCTACTTCTGCCTCCCAAGTGCTGGGATTAAAGGCATGCACCACCATGCCCGGCTTCTGTCCTATATTTTCTAACAAAGATAAGGGTGTCTGTTATTATTATAACTCCCTCCTCTCACCTCTCCTTCCTCCTTTTTCTGTTATTATTATAACTCCCTCCTCTCACCTCTCCTTCCTCCTTTTTCTGTTATTATTATAACTCCCTCCTCTCACCTCTCCTTCCTCCTTTTTCTGTTATTCTCCTAACTCCCTCCTCAGACCTCTCCTTCCTCCTTTTTCTGTTATTATTGTAACTCCCTCCTCTCACCTCTCCTTCCTCCTTTTTCTGTTATTATTGTAACTCCCTCCTCTCATCTCTCCTTCCTCCTTTTTCTGTTATTCTCCTAACTCCCTCCTCAGACCTCTCCTTCCTCCTGTCTATTATTCTTTTTCCTCATTTGGCTTGCCTTTCCTTTTGACTCAAAAATCTTCCATAAGTTCTCACTTCCACAACTACAGAAAAGTTTGAATATACTGCCTTGGTCTAACATGAGTCTGTGAAATTGGGGGTATTTATTTATTTTTTAAAAAATTTATTTAGTAACAACAGAGAGAGTGGGGAGGGAGAGAGAGAGAGTGGGGGGCAGAGAATGGGTGCACTGGGGCCTCTGGCCACTGCAAATGAACTACAGATGCCTGAGCCACCATGTAAATCTGGCTTACAGGGGTTCTGAGAAATTGAACCTGGGTTCTCAGGCTTTGCAGGAAACTACCTTAACTGCTAAGCCTTTTCTTCAGACCTGTTTTGGTTTTTCAAGGTTGGGTTTTGCTCTAATCCCAGCTGATCTGGAATTCACTATGTAGTCTCAGGCTGGCTTCGAATTCATGATAATCCTCCTGCCTCTGCCTCCCTAGTGCTGGAATTAAATGTGTGTGCTACCATGCTTGGAAAATTAGGGTTATTTATAAGCCTCAAAGATATCAATTAAGTTTGGGCTTGCCTTGGGTCTTTTCATGGATTTCCTCACCTGAGGCACAGAAGGGATGACTCCAATTGTAAGCAGTTCCAAGCATGGTTCATATATCTAATTTCTACTTTCTTCTTTAATTTTTTTCTTATTTATTTGAGAGATAGACACAGAGGGAAAGACATAAATGGAGACAGAGTAGACATGCCAGAGTCTATAGCCACTGCAAACAAACTCCAGATGCATGCACCACCTACTGCATCTGGCTTACATGGGTACTGGGAAATTGAACCTTGGTCCTTAGGCTTTGTAGGCAAGCATCTTAACCTCTAAGCTATCTCTCTCCAGCCCAAGTTTACTGTTTGAATGCGTGAGGGAATTCATTATGTTTAGTTGCTTGCATTGGGCATTTGTAGACTGACTGATGAAAAGCTGAAGTAAGGAAAAGGTCACTGGGGGTTGGAGAGATTGCTGAATGCTTAAGGAGCTTGCCTGCAAAGCCTAATGACCTAGGCTCGATTCCCTAGTATCCACATAAAGCCAGCTGCACAAAGTGGTGCATGTATCTGTAGCTCATTTGCAGTAGCTGGAAGCTCGGGCATGACCATACTCTCTCTCTTTCACTTTCTCTCTGCTTGCAAATACATTTAAAAAAAAAGCAAAACAGAAAAAGGTCATTGGTCACCTTGGGCTCAGGTTTAGTACAAACACAATACTGAATTCTACACAAGAATTTTGACAGTGAAAAATCTTCTAGAAATGCTTCAGTTGGGAGTGGTGGGATGGCTCATGTAGCTATGGGAGAAAGAACAAAATTCCTGGTTTTATTGATATGCCTAGAAGCCTATTAGACTTTCTAATAAGATTTCCTCTACATCAGCATCCATACTCTGTTCATCAACAACTCAGCAGGCTATGTCTAACACCATTGTGTTATGTATTTCTTCATTTCTTTGTGACCAGTGTTAGCTATATAGAAAGACTGAATTACCAGGGTTTCTGGGAGAAGACATGAAAAAGTTTCTTCTGAAGTGAAAATATTGTTCTAAAGATACTTGAACATAATACAAATATGTATCCGTTTTGTATATAAACACACTGCCACATGCGATGACATTGCTTAAAACTTACAGCAGAGTCTGTATTGTTTCTTTTATAATTTTTATTATTATTGATTTTTCATAAAAAGGTTATACTCTTAGATTCCCCTAGCCCCACCCCAATTATGCAGAGGCTCTTCTTTGGTGGGGTGATTGGTCTTCATTTTGGGGGACCAAGAGTCCTCAGTAACTCTCTGGGGGTGGGTTTTGTTTCTTTAATGCATCTCCATATATATTGCAGGGCTTCCTGTGATTTAGTTGGAATCACCTTTTAATTTTTCTGTTTTTGTTGTATTTGTTGTAATTCCTGGTAGACCAAACTAACCAGGATTTTTCTATATAGTCTCAGGCTGGCCTCGAACTCATGGTGACCCTCCTACCTCAGCCTCCCGAGGGCTGTGATTAAAGGCATGTGCCACCACACCCTGCAGGAATCACTTTTAATCATTATGGGTCTCCCCTCTCTCTGCTTCAAGAGCCTCACCATGGAGTTATCTGCCATCAGTGTCTGTTACTTGATTAAAAAAATAGCCTTTGGTATAGGATGCTCTTCAAATATCTGACTCAGTCTCTTAAACTCTTCCATTCCCATGTTTCCCTAGGGATCACAGCCCAGACTCCTTTATTTGGTATTGAAAAGTTGAGTTTGGGATTTGGATTGGAACCTCTTCACTAGTAGCAAGGTTCAACTCAATAATAACTTTTTAAAGTATCTGTTGCTGGGCTGGAGTGATGACTCAGCTATTGAAGACGCTTGCAAAGTCCGGCCACCTGGGTTCCATTCCCCAGTACCCACAGAAAGCCAGATGCACAAAGAGGTACATGTATCTGGAGTTTGTTTGTAATGGGAGGCCTATATTCTCTTTCTGTCTGCCTCTTTCTTTCTCTCTCTCTCTCACACACACACAAATATAATAAAATAAAAAATTTAATATACACACAAATTTAAAAAAAACTATTATTATGCCAAGAATAGTGGCGTATACCTTTAATCCCAGCACTCAAGAGGCAGAAGTTGATGAACAATGTAAGTTTGAGGACAGTCTTGGACTACAGAATGAGTTCCAGGTCAGCCTGGGCTAGAGTGAGACCCTACCTCAAACCAACAACAAAAAACTATTGCCATAATTACTACAAATATAATACCTTACCTTAAAGACTATATTTTAGAAGAGAATACCAGCCATCATAACAAATAAACCCAATTATCAGTGACTGATCCAATACAAATCATCAGCTGCTCATGGAAGAGTTCAGTGGATGTCTTTCCTCTATGTGACAATTCAGGCCAGTTAGTCAAGTGTGGTCTCTGTTCTCGGGTCCTGGAGTCAATGAAGTTTCCTGCAAGCTGACAGTATAAGGAGGAAGCATTAGGGAAAGGCTTAGAAAGGGGGGAGTTGAAGAAAATAGTCACGGCAGGAGAGCTACGTATGTCATCAGTAAATTTTCATGAATTAATGATCATCTTAAGGCGTTCAAAGCACCCAAAGTGCCCCATTAGTTAGCCTGAGCTTGAGGAATAGATGTGGATCATGCTAATTGAAAAACACGTGGTGTTGATGAGCATTTAGCACTCTGATTTTAATAGACTTCAATTAAACATACGAAGGCAGTGAATTTCCAGATGATATGCTGCCAGCTAAAAGTTGGTGCTGGAGGTCTGGAGAGATGACTCGGTGGTTAAAGCACATTGCTGCAAAGCCTAACTTCTGGGGTTCGTTTCCCCAGTAACCACATAAAGCCGGATGCACAGTGGCATATGCATCTGGAGTTTGTCTGCAGCTGCTAGAGGCCATGGTGCATGCATTTTCTCTGTGTGTCTCTCTTCTCTCTATCTCTCTCTGCTGGCAAATACATAAATAAAAATATTCTTTTAAAAGTTGGAGCTGGAAAAAAATTGAAATAGAAATGGAGAAATTTCAGTAAACCATGGCTACCCAATTTCTGGAACATTTCCCTCTGCCTTTGAATATGATTTCAGACTACAGATTCTTGTCACTTGTTCTAATCTAGTGTTTGATTTAGTTGAGTTCAAGAGCCATCTCTGCTGGCTATAGGCAGTGTCTTTTTTTCCCAACTTGTAGACCAGGGATAATGGCAGTGCCTTCCACATTAACAGTGTTTTCAAAATTAAATGAATTAATATTTGTGTGGTTTAGTAAGTGTATGGCACCTACGAAATACCACATTAATAAGTGTTTCTAAATTAGTAATGCTTAAAAAAATTTTATCACTGTCATTCAGAAAATAACAATAAGAACACATTTCAAATATAGTATTGGTGCTAATTATTCTAAATACTTGTTTTGGACAAGATCTTGCTCATGAATATTAGGGTGCAAAAAGATCCAGTAAGAGCATCAGATGAAGTTAAGATGCCAGAGTCTTGGCAGGAAGTCACTGTATTGATAACGAGTTCCTCCTGTTCCAGAAAAATCTGGGTTCAAGTCAGCGAGAAATCCAAGCGTTACTTGGAGAGGTAGAGAATTCGTTTATTTACACTGGTGGCTGAAGTCAGCTCCATGCTCTCAAATGTCCTCAGCCCCAAAATGTGATAAGCCTGTGTCTTTTTAAAATATATATATTTTATATATTTGAATGAGAGAAAAAGAGGGAGAGAGAGAGAGAGAGAATGTTTGCCTCCTCCATCCACTGCTAACTAACTCCAGACACGTTCTGCCTTGTGCATCTGGCATACATGGGTCCTGGGAAACTGAACCTGGGTCCTTTGGATATCTAGCAAGTGCTGCTGGGAATGGCATGCTCCAAAAAGCCTGAGTCGAGACCCAGTGCGTCACCTGACAAGGATCCGACCCGTGGTCTCCTCTGGCTCATTCAACTTAAACAGAAAGGGGGAGATGCTGGGAACGGCATGCTCCAAAAAGCCTGAGTCGAGACCCAGTGCATCACCTGACACGGATCCGACCCCGTGGTCTCCTCTGGCTCATTTAGCTTGGCAAAGGACATCTACTTTTTTCAGCTGTACAGCTCATGTTTGTTGCCATGATCTTTCTGGTTTCTCTCCTTATCTTGGCTTGTTCTTTCTCTTTTATAAATGATCTGCAGGCCAGCTATGAACCCGGGAGTTAGATGTACTGCCAGCTTCTGATGAGGCGATTTTGTGGAATAGTATTATGTAGACAATAGGAGATGTGTTCCCAGATCAAACAAAAATGGAATGGAAAGCAATGGGTCTATTACACCAACAATAAATGGTGGGAGTCCCCTCAGGCTACTTGTGAGGGGCATAGATTTGATCCTAAAAGCTTGCTTCCTGCAGGTGGTCAATATCAGTGTGATCCTAAGAGCAGGAGAATGAGACTTAGGATCTGGGACAGGAGAGACTACAGAGGACAATGGGCTGATGAGTTAGGTTTTATTATTTAGCTGTTAGGGATTTGAGACCCTATGACTGTTTATCCAAAAGATGAGAAAATACAACTTCATAAACATTTAATTCAGGCATATGCTTAGCAAATGCAATTTGGATGTAATGATTATGTTATAAAGTATTGCTTGCAGAAAGAAAAAGAAAGACTTACTGAGTTAACTATAATTGAATAATAGGCACCTGTTGTAGCCAATCTGTCTCTTACCTTTGCTAACTTGCAACTGAAAATAGGATCAACATTTAACAAAGAATGAAAAAGAAACCACAAGGAGCTAGTGCCCCATTATTCAAAGAAGAATTGGTCAAGGTGTTTTTCAAAGGTGTTTTTCACAGTTAATGGTTAACAGTGTTTGCTCATAAAGATTGTAAGGGATGGGGTTAACTTTCCTGGAAACATTATGTATTTGTAATTTTAAAGAAGATGTTTTTCACAGCTAATGGTTAATAGTGCTTGCTCATAAAGATTGTAAGGGATTGGGCTAACTTTCCTGGAAATATTATGTACTTGTAATTTCAAAGATTATGCATGCGTGTCAAATTTGGACACACTTTTGTTTTTGCCTTTTTCCTTTTGAATCCTATTTCCTTGTATGAGAAAAATAAAAGATTGAGGTTTTGTGGCAAGAGGCAGCGAGAGCATAACAGAGCAGAGGGAGTGAGCAAGAGAGACCGAGCAAGCGAGCAAGAGAAAAGCCAGAAAGAGCAAGAATGAAAGAGAAGGAGAAAAAGAAAATGAAAAAGAAAAATAAGAAGAGAGAGAGGGAATAAATGAGTGAGTGAGTGTGAGAGAGTGAGTGAGAGAGAGAGAAGCACAATGGCTCGCTGCTGAAGCCTGACCTGTCAGCTTATACCAGCATGTCCTAAGTTTTGTTTGCCGCTCCCGTTCATCCCAGCTTCATGGTCTCACCCCTTGTTGATGCTACGGCTGGACCCCGGAAAGTGCCTTAACCATTAATCCATCTTGCCAGCCCCCATATCTTCTATACGCTGTTTGAAAAGCAGTTTGTGGTTAGCTTGAGTTCTTCACATTACTGGTGGGTTGAACTTCTAGCCTGCAGTGGTGGTGACTGTGGACAGGGACCAGAAGCTTCCAGAAATGGGAAAGAGCACAGCTGGATATCTAGATGAGCAGGACAGGGCTATGCAGGGAGGAAGCCACAAGTGGCCTGTAGGGGCCAAGCAATGAGCTGTGGACTTAAAGGGGAAGTTCCTTGGGTGACTACTGTAATTCAAGCTTATCTGTAGTTTATGACCCCTTTGTCCTGGTGACTCCAGTCCTGTCTTGTGGATCTGTAGTTAACCCTGTAGTTCCCAGGAGAAGGGGAGTTCTCCTGCAATCTCCCAGTCTGTTGAACCTGCTTCCCCTGACTGCTCAGCACTGTAGAGAGAGGGTCTTAGAGAAGCTATTTTGACTAAGACCCACCCTCCATCTACACTCCTGTTCTATGACATCAGAGCAGGGGCAGCAAATGAGTAAAGATCTTCCTGATGCCAGGAGCTGGTGATCCATGTCACATCTCAGCATACAGAGGGCCATGACAGGGCCCAGGGCTTATTTACAAGACTGGTGTCCCCAGCAAGGAGACCATGTAACATTTGTTTGTCTGATATTTTCAGGTGCTTTTAGTGGCTGGCCCATTCCAGAAATCAGTATTTGCTCGTGTCTCTGAGTGTCTTAATTTAACTTACTTCAAAGTACCTCCAAACTTGTTCTGGTCTGAAAGTGCTCTTTCTCTTCAAGGAGACCTTATACATTTCTTTCTTGGTCCATGCTATCTTGATTCCAAGGACTCATTCTTCAGAGAACTTTGCCTTTGTGAAGTTCTTACTTAAGAAACTTCATTTCTGAATTTCAGTGTACACAAAGGCAACTTCCTTTACAAAGCCATCATAATGGGAACCTAAGTGGCATTTAAAATTATTTTAATTTATTTATTTGACAGAGAGAGGGAGGTAGAGAGAGAGTGTGTGTGTCAGAGAGAATATGGGCACACCAGAGCCTCCTGCCACTGCAAGAAAAAAACCCAGATGCATATGTTTCCTTGTGCGTCTGGCTTTATGTGGGTTCTGGGGAATCAAACACAGACCATCAGGCTTTACAAGCAAGCATCTTTAACCACTGAGCAATCTCTCCAGCTCCACTAAGTTGTATTTTTAAAAACATTTTTATTTATTTATTTCAGAGAGAGAGAGAAACGAAGAGAAAGGAGCCAACAGAAAGAATATGGGCACTCCAGGGCCTCCTGCTGCTGCAAACAAAACCCAGATGCATGCACCACTTTATGCATCTGGCTTTACATGGGTACTAGAGAATCAAATGTTGGTTGTTAGGCTTTGTAGGCAAGTACCTTAACCACTGAAACAGCTCTCCAACCGTACTAAATTGAGTTTTGATGAACTGATTTAGAGAGCGTAAATATTATTAAAAGCTACATTAAAACAAATCATCAAGATTTTTAAAAAAATGTATTTTACTTATTTATTTGAGAGAGAGAAAGAGGCAGAGAGAGAGAAAGAGAGGGAGGGAGAGAATGGGTGCGCCATGGCCTCCAGCCACAGCAAATGAATTCCAGACGCATGTGCCCCCTTGTTCATCTGGACTATGTGGGTCCTAGAGAATCCAACTGGAACCCTTTAGCTTTGCAGGCAAACACCTTAACCTCTAAGCTGTCTCTCCAGCCCTATCATCAAGATTTTTGTGTAAATCTGATTTTTAATGCCAGCTGAGCTTTTTTCCTGTCTTTGTACATAAAAGATGATTTATGGGTGAACACATGGTTAAATCTAGAATACAATTAGTAATAACTCTTCCTTCTCTAAAAAGACTTCAAGACACAACCTAAGTAACACATCTCCTTCCAGGGTACTTTTTTCAGGTGGACTGGAAAGCTTTTCTTAAAATGTATCAAACCAGAAATCCAGAGAACTCAACACTAAATCAGACTGTCAACAGGCCCGCCATGACTCAGGGAACATTGCCAAAGAGGGAACAGAAAGATGGTAAGACCACAGAATGGGTAGGAATTCCATGGGGCACAGTCCTTCTACTACCCCAGAGGGGCTGACTGAGGCCTTCAGGACCCCACAGTGAATAGCATAGCCCAGCTAAAGAGGGTTCCCCAGGTGAGGGGATAAAAGAGCATAATCTATTAATATATATGCACATACACACATCCTTTGTGTAAGAAAAACCCAAATAAAACAAAAAATGAATAAACCCTGAACAATTTGCATAATATGTATATATCTGTGTAGTGGTCAGGAAAAGCCAACAGCGCTGCTTGTACTTGAGCCTGCGCAGACAATGCAGTGGAAGTTGCTTGACTGGTCAGTGACATTGCATTAGAAATGAGCAAGGTGCTAAGGACATTGTGCCTGAAGATTATCCTACCGTGACAGTCCATCTAGCTCAGATGTTTTCGTATGACATTTCTGTCCCAGATGCTTGCTGACCTGGAAATGTACTCCTGAATATTCACCATGTTGAAGTTCTGGGGCCTTTTCCGTTTGCATCATTGTCACTGGGGATCAGGTGCATACACAGAACACTCTTCTGTTTGGTAAATGATAGAAGCTGGGAGCCGAGGTCAATAAAAACTACTCAGGATAAGCAGCCTGTCTGCTGATTTCATCATTTCTGAAGTGATGTTTACCTGAAATAGCTTTTAATTCAAGCACACCTAAAAACTCAAGCAAAAGTGAAGTTAAAAAATAGGACTTGAGGGCCGGAGAGATGGCTCAGCAGTTAGGCACTTGCTTGCAAAGCCTAAGGACCCATGTTCCACTCTCCAGACCCCACGTAAGCCAGACGCACAAAGGTGAGGCAGGCGCAAGGTCGCATATGCCCACTAGGTGGTGCAAGTGTCTGGAGTTTGATTGCAGTGGCTGAGGTCCTGGTGTGCCCATTCATTCTCTCTCTCACTCTCTCCTTGGAAATAAATAAAATAAAATAATAAAATTAAAAAAAACAAAACACTTCAGGGCTGGGAAGATGGCTCAGAAGTTAAAGGTGCAATAGCTACTTGGCACTATCATAAAAGAGGGTGAAGGAACATTGTGGCCATCCAGTCAGCTTGCTTCCAATCACCATACACACACCCCCAAAACAGGTGTGCAATCGGAGGCCATTTTTAAACTGATAAGAGCAGATACTACACTTGATCTTAAATGTCAAAGTATATTTTAAAAATAATTTATAACCCCTTAAAAATCCAAGAAATTATTAAGCTTTAAGAAATCATTCTAAAGACAAAACACGCTATACTGAGGTCCATGAAGATCGAGCTTGAAGGTGAACTATGTTTTGTAGCATTGAGAGGAAGCCATGCCTCCCTGACTGTGCAAATCGGGGAGTGCTCAGGGGCCGAGGAGCTTGTGGGAGACCTCATAGCTAGGAAGTGACCTCATGACCCTTCCTTGTTATGCGACTTCTGGGAATACAGGATCTTGGCCACTTAAACTAAGTAAAAAAATTTTCTGGGAACCAGAGCCAATTAAAACCCCACATATTGGGGTTGGTGAGATGGCTCAGTGGTTAAAGGTACTTGCTTGCAAAGCCTGATGGCCTGATTTCAATTCCCCAGTACCCATGTAAATCCAGATGCATAAAGTGGTGTGTGTGCTAAAGTTTGCTTACAGTGGCTGGAGGCATGCCCATTCCCCCCTTCCCTCTTTGCAATTAAACAAATAAAAATATTTTTTAAAAACAACTCCCCGCATATTGATAAAGGGAGATTTATGGCTTTGTTCCTCAAGCATAAACCTATTTTCATTTAAAAAAATGAACGTTCTTGCATATTTTTTCAAATTGGCAATGTGAAAAAAAAAAAATCATAAAAATGTGTGGTGTTAAACACTGAACTTTAATAATCAAGCTACAAAGGTGAAATAAATCCCTAATAATTCTAAGAATATTTTAATAAATTTCATTTTCATTAAAATACAGCATTCAAATGGGGAATTGTACATTTTTAACTTGTGAGGCATATTCTTTGGGGGGTTTTTTTTTTTTTGGTATAAATTATTAGTTATTCCACAAGTGCCTATGCTGAATAAATACAATTGACATTGATTTTATTCTTTCCTGTTTAACATCTAAATTTTTGAGATATGAAATATAATTCATTAATACATATCAAAAGTCCATAAGTATGTTTATGATTTGAGTCATAATTGAAACAGGATAATCATTTCCTATTCATACATTTTCATATTTTATTTATTTATTAGAGAAAGAGAGAAAGAATGGGCATGCCAGGGCCTCTAGCAATTACAAATGAAGTCCAGACACATGCACCGCCACATGCATCTGGCTTTCCTGGGTTCTAGGGAGTCAAACCTGGGTCCTGAGGCTTTGTAGGCAAGTAACTTAACCACTAAGCCATCTCTCCAGCCCAATTTATAATTTTTCACTTTATTTTATTTTATTATTTATTTATTTGAAAGAGAGAGAAAAAAAGAGATAGATAAGGAGAATGGGCATGCCAGAGTCTCCTGCCATTGCAAATGAACTTCAGACACATATGCCACCTTGTGCATCTGGCTTTACGTGGGTATTGGGGAATCAAACGTGCGCCTTAGGCTTTGCAGGCAAGTGCCTTAACAGCCGAGCCATCTCTTCAGACTACATTTTTCACTGTTTTTGATTTATTTTTATTTTTGTTGTTGCTGTTGTTTTTGATTTTTCAGACTAAAGCTATGTGTTGTAATGAATTTATAAGAGAATAGCTGGGGCTTGTTGATGGACAGAAGTTCCACTCGTTTTAAAAATTTTATTTATTTATTTTTATTAAGCAGAAACTTTGTATGGACACATCATGTGTTGGTACCAACATTTCCCTCCTCCTTAGCCCCACTCTACTGAGCGCCCTCTGTGGGATTGCAGGTTTTCACCATGTGTTGTGGGTTATGAGTTGTGAGAGCAGCAGTTAGTCACTGTGGGGAGGGGCTATGTCTCTGTATATTCCTTCCCACCCGGTGGCTTTTGCATTCCTTCCAGACACATCCCTGAGCCATGGTGGGTGTGCTTTAATTCCACTTTAGTATTGCGTATTCAGCAGCTCCTGGATTTCTGCTTTGGTACATGTTGAGTATCCTCAGTGTCTGTCTCCATCACCCTGGTTCTGGTTGTCAGGCTCACTGTGGAAGCAGCACTCTTGTTCATCTGTCAGTTCCTCTGTGCCCTGGCTGCTGTGTGAGGGCTGGTTCATCTCCTGCCAGGGAGTCAACTATGTATTCTTGTCTTGTTGGTAGATTATGATTCATCCAAAAGTGAGGCTACACCCATCAGAACTCTCTAAATTAATAATGCTTATCCACTTTAACCTATCCTGTTTGTTTGTTTGTTTGTTTGTTTATTTGTTTGTTTGTTTGTTTGTTTGAGTCTGACTCTAGCCCAGGCTGACCTGGAATTCACTATGTAGTTTCAGGGGGCCTCAAACTCACAGAGATCCTCCTATCTCTGCCTCCCAAGTGCTGGGCATAAAGGCGTGCTCCACCATGCCCGGCTTGTTTTTAGTTTTCTGAGGAATGTCTATACTGGTTTCCATAGTGGATGGACCAATTTATATTCCTACCAGCAGTGAATAAAGGTTTCCTTTACTCGCATCCTTGCCAATATTTGCTGCTGTTTATTGTCTTAATGACCAAATTCTGACCATAGTGAGAGGGAATCTCAATGTAGTTTAATTTGCATGTCCATGGTGACTAAGGATGTTGAACACTTTTTTATATGTTTATTGGCCATTTATACTTCATTTTTGAGAACTGTCCATTTCATTAGCCCATTTATCTCTGCTCTTTTTAATTTCATTCCTTCCCCCAAATGTGGGTATGGTTTGGTCTTTGTTTCCTAGTTCCTTAGGATGTGAAGGTAGTTAGCCTGAAATCTTTCCACTGTGGTGTGGACATTCATTTCCATCTACTTCCCTTTCATTAAAGCTTTTACAAGCTTTTACGTCAGTAAAATTAATTTCTTCTTGATTTTTTTCTTATTTTCTTCATGATTCAAAAATTAAGTTAATTTTTATGTATTTTTACTGTTTCTAGAGAGCTTATTTAGGCCTCTTTGCTTTGTTGTAAGAAAAGATACTTACTATGACTTCAAACTTAAAATTTATTGAGACTTATTTTGTGGCATACCAAATGATATGTCCTGGAGAATATTCCATTTTCTAATAAGAAAAATGTGCTTGTATCAGATGTGGTATGGAATGTTCTGTAGTGTCATTTATTCTAGGGCGGAACTTAACTTTTTTTTTTTTTTTTGGTTTTCCGAGGTAGGGTCTCACTCTAGTCCAGGCTGACCTGAAATTCACTATGTAGTCTCAGGCTGGCCTTGAACTCAAGGTGATTCTCCTACCTGTGCCTCCCAAGTGCTGGGATTAAAGGCATACACCACCACACCACACTAGAATTTAACTTTTGATATTTCGTTTTTGATTTTTTGTTCAATATGTTTTGTCCATTACTAAAAGTAGGATATTAAAATTCCCAACAATTACTGTATTTGAATGTATTTCTTTCTTTCTGTTTGGTAATACATGTGCTATGTATTTGGATTCTCCAATATTAAGTATACATCTATGTAGACTTGTTATTTGCTATAAGGATTGTCCTTGCTTCTCTGTGCTGGTTTTGATAAGTGTATTTTATTTGATATTCATATTCATAAAAGCTTTCATTTCTCCCTTCCATTTGCATGGAATATCTTATTCCATCCCTTCACTTCCAGTCTCTGTGTTCTTAGAGGTGAAGTGACAATGTTTGCTTTAAAAACTATTTTATTTATTTATTTATTTGAGAGAGAGAAAAAAATCAGGCAGAAAGAGAGAGGGAGGCTGGAGAGATGGCTTAGTGGTTAAAATGCTTTCCTGAGAAACCTAAGGGTCCAACTTCAATTCCCCAGGTCCCATGTAAGCCAGATGCACAAGGTGATACATGCACAAAGTCACACACTTGCACAAGGCAGTGAACAGGAGTTTGATTACATGGCTCTCTAACTCTCTCTCTCTCTGTCTCTCATAAAAAAGAGAGAGAGAATGGGCACACCAGGGCCATTGCAAAGGAACTCCAGATGCATATTCCACCTTGTGCATCTGGCTGCACATGGGTATGAGGATTGAACATGGGTCCTTAGGCTTTGCCAGCAAATGCCTTAACCACTGACCCATCTCTCCAGCCCATGAAGTGACAATCTTATAAGCAAAATATACTTAAGTCTTTTTGAAAAAATCAGTTTAGTCATTCTGTCTTGTAATTGGAAAATTTAATCCATTTACATCTCAGTGATTACTGATGCAGTTATAAAACTTCTTTCCCACTTTTGTTCTGGCTCCTTTCCACCTCTGGATACTCTTCCTTGGTAGCTAAGTAAACTTCTCTAGTAAAGTGTTTGGATTCCTTGCTTATTAATTTTTGGTTTACCTATTAGATGCTTTTCTTTCCTAGTTATCAGAAAGTTTACAAACACATCTTTGGGGACTAGAGTGATGGCTCAGCATTTAAGGCACTTACTTGCCTACAAAACCTAATGATCCAGGTTTGATTCCCTAGTACCCCTCAAAGCCAGATGCACAAAGTGATGCATGCATCTGGGAGTTCATTTGCAGTGGCTGGAGGCCCTGGCATGCCCATTCTCTCTGTCTCTCTATCTCTGTATAAATAATAAATAAAAATTTTGAAAAATAGAGCTAGAGAGATGGCTTAATGGTTACAGTGCTTACCTATGAAGCCAAAGGACCCAGGTTCAATTCTCCAGTACACACATAAGCCAGATGCACAAGATGGCACATGCACTTGGATTTTGTTTACAGTGGCTGGAAGTTCTAGAGTGCCCATTCTCTCTCTCTCTCTCCCTTTCAGGTAAATAAATATATAAATAAATAAAATATTTTTAAAAATAAAATAAAAAAGAATACACCTTTTGACTATAACAAACTATTTTGAAATGTTAGTATAGAAACAAATGAATTAAAAATAAGAAAATATAAGAAAATTCTCCTTACTCTAATTCTGTATTTTTGGTATTCTAGACTATACATCTTTGTTATCAATGAACCTATTATACAGTTATTAGCACGTTTGTTTTGCTTTTTAGTCTTTGTATTAAAGATATGTTTCACATAGTATGCTTACATATTAGAATACTCTGAGTTTGTATACTCTTAATAAGGTTATACGATCCTCTGTTTCCTTCTTTCTCACTGACATCTTTTTCAGCTTGATGAACTCCCTTTAGCATTTCTTATAGAGCAGATCTAGTGCAGAGGACTTCTTTGAGTTTGGATTTGAGTCTTGATTCCTCCTTCATCACTAAAGGACAGCTTTGTTGGGGGCAATATTCTCAGTGGTTCCTCTACTGATGTTGGGAACACCTCCAGCCACTTCTCCTGGTCTGTGAGGTTTCTGCCAAAAAGTCAGGCACATTGGAGACCATATGTTTTATCAGTTTCTTTTCTCATGCAGCCCTGAGAATCTTCTCCTTATCATTCACTTGTGGGCGAGACTTGGCTGAAATTTGCCTGTTGATCTTTGACCTTAATGTCTGTAGCTTTCTCCACACTTGGGAAGTCTTGTGAAATTATGTCTTCAAGTAAGCGTGTGGCCATTTTGGTGTTCTCAAGCCCTTGAATGCCAGTTACCCCAATTCTCATCTGCAACTCAATGGTTTCTCTTCATCCTGTTTTGTTGTTCTTTCTTGGTTTTCCCCCAACTGCGAATTTTTGAATAGCCTGCCTTTGAGCTCATGTTCTTTTGGATCTATACTGCCAGAGGTGCCTTCTTTTATACTCTAATGCCACTGTGTCATTTTCAGCCCAGAATATATTTGATTTTTTAAAATATTTTCTTTCTTTGCAAGCAGAGACAGAGAAAGAGAGAGAAGGAGAGAGAGAGAGAGAAAAAATGGGCATGTGGGGCCTCCAGCCACTGAGCATGAACTCAAGACACATGTGCCACTTTGTGCATCTGGCCCCACATGGGCATAATCAAGCCTGGCTTGTGAGGCTTATAGGCTAATGGTGCCATCTCTCTAATCCCCGTTTCATATTTTAACGCTTCTTCCATCGCTGTGTTCAGTGTTTTGATTATCAAAGCATTTCTTTGTTGCATTTCTTCATTTTATTTATAAATATATCTATTAAGAAATTCTCTGAGAATTTTGCCACAGTGATTAGTTACTGGTCAGTTCCTGACACGTTTATTTGAGGAGCAGATAGTTTCCTGCAAGTTCCCCATGCTTCAAAGGCATGCAATGTCATGTGAACGGTCACTAGAAACCTTGCCCCTGGGGAGATGTGAACACATGTCTTCACCCCAAATAGGGTTCAGATGGCAGACCAAAGTACAATTACACCAGTAGTAGTTTGTTGAACCAATGAGGTTATTGGTGGTGTCATTTGCAGAACCTAAAGAGAGGTTACTTACAGGGCATTGGGCTCCTAAAGCAGCCACTGTCATGGAGATTCCTGTCACAATTACTCCTTGGACTCTCCTGCCTCAGCCTCAGGATGAGGGCTTCCTTCCAGAGCATCGGGACCCATCCCAGCCACACCACACAGAAGTCTCATTGCTTCCTGAATGACAACTTTCCTGTAGTGACATCTAGAAGCTCCTTGTCCCTGTCCAGGAGTACGAGGCCCCAGAGCAGCCCTTCAGGGGGCTCACTATATCAGGCCACCCTCATGGATGCTCCTCTCTCAGTCTTGGGGTGAGGGCTTACAGAGCATGGAGACCCCAGAGACAACACCTCAATGGCGCTTATTGTTCCCAGATCTTTTCCTCTCTATATCCACTGCCTCCCGCCCCTCAGGTCACGAGATCTTCCCAGCTGGCACAGGGGCCATGTAAATCTCAGGTGGGGGTCGGATAACCTTCCCCACACCATTGCTTGTGAGTTGACTCAGCTGCTTTTGATAAAGCTGGCAATAGTAGTTTACACCTTTCAGTGTGGAGGAAATTTGCTATACAGCGGGACAACGAAAGGTCTGCTCATTATTTCTTTCCCTGTCTGGCTATGTTTGTGTCTGTCTTACCAGAAATTCTGAAAAGCTGCTTATTTTCTCTGAGCCTGCAGTCACTTCTGCTATTTAAGCCCTAGATGACACATAGGTCCAGATTTCCAAGGTCAGGTGTAGAAGGTGATATGAGCCTTTTTTTCCCTCTCCAAATACCCTGCTACTGTGCTGATCCGAAAGTACCTTGAGAAAGTCACTTTTTCATATAAGGCTCCCCCTGGGGCCAGGTCAGGCCTGGAAGCCTCATGCATAGTTGCTGTCATGTGTTCAGACACCCTGGCATTCTCCCTCACTCTGAGCTGAGTTCCTGAACGGACCAGCTTGTAGCTCCTATGTTATACCTGTGGCCACCATAGTCACCAAGCAAGTCACCACGCTGTGTAACATCCTGAGCCTGCAGCCTATTATATCAGAGCAGAGCTGTGTTGGAGGGAGGCCCACATTTCTATGGAATGCCTGTTTCTGATGTTGAATCGTAGCCCAAACAGCTGCACCCTAACCTCGAGTAGTGCTAGCGAGAATAGAATGCTCGTAGATTGGGGCTGTGTGCTTTACTTCCTCACTGGAGCTGTTCTGAGGCTCCGTCCACAGGCAGGGCTCTGGCAAAGACTACTTGGATCTGCCTGGTATAGGGTTTGATAGGCTGAGCTCTAGGTTCCAGGGCAGTCTTATTCTTCCTACCCCATCCTACCCCTAATGAATGGGATCTTACATCAGGCTGCGGTGCCCAGGTTTGGAGAGGATTCATGACGGTAGCAGACTCTTCACTAAGCTGGGTCATGCTTGAGTATCATAACAGTTTGGTCTTAAAGCAGTTCTTCAGGCCAAAACACAACTCAGCCCCACTGGGCATAGGATGTGCATTTAATTCTCTCTCCCTCTCCCAAACTGGAAGGGAAAGGAGTGACTGACTCTGCTCCATCCATCCTGCCTTCTTCAGTGCCATTTTTCTTTCACTGTATTAAAATCAGGTCATTAGACTTTCACATAATTTCCTTAGGTATTATGTTGGCAGCTTCGCAGCTCAGGGGTATGAGGGGAGAAATCATTGGAGACACGGTTCATGTTCTCAGCTCAGGTGTGTGAGGGGAGACATCACTGCAGACACTTCATGTTCTCAGCTCAGGTGTGCAAGGGGAGACATCACTGGAAACCATTGTTAAGGTTTTCTTGATCTTTTTTCAGGCAAGTCTTTGAAACCCTGTTTTTCATGATAGAAATTTATAAACCTACTATTTAGTACATAATGGTTTTTTATATATATATTAGATATAATCCTAAAATTCTTGTCTCTACTTGGAACTTAAATCTAAATTTAATACATTTGAGAAAAACTAATATAATGAAATCATTACTAAAGTAAAATTTATTATGTAATTAAAAATAATTAAATTTATTACTTGCATTACTTTTATATTTATAATAACTAATGCAGTTTACCAAAGTCCTTTTCATTTGGATTTTATAAGATCTGAAATATAACTTAATAAACATTCAAACTTATTCATGTGTTAACAAATATTTTAAATGGTACTGTAGTGAAAACTGGTTACTAGGTGCATCCATCTTTCTATATGGTTTCCACTCGGTCAGATCAGTGAAACCTCTGTCAGTTAACCTAATATAGGCTAATAAGTCTCCACTTTTTTAGTGATTGTGTGAACCATTCTTGGATTTCTGCAATGATGTGTTGATATTATGAAACTAAATCCTGGTTCTGAAGGCAAGGCTATCGTGATGGATTAGTAATGCCTGTCATGAATGTGGTTCTGAAGGAAAGGCTGTCGGGATGGATTAGTAATGCCTGTCATGAATGTGCATTGTGTAAAGTAGAACTTTACAGGGGGGAAATTAATTCACTTTGTGACCTATTTTATTCAACTTTAGTAATATGGATTCATTTGGATTGAAGAAAAATTTTTTGAGCTGGAGAGATGGTATAGTGGTTAAGGCACTTGCCTGCAAAGCCAAAGAACCCAGGTTCCATTCTCCAGGACCAACGTAAGCCAGATGCACAAAGTGGTGCATGTGTCTGGAGTTTGTTTGCAGTGGCTGGAAGTCCTGATGTGCCCATATTTTTTTCTCTTTCTCTCTCTCTCCCCCCCTTTTACTTTCCCTCTCAAGTAAATAAATAAATAAATTTTAAAAAGAAAAATGTTCTTCATTTTAGCTACCACGTAGTGTAGGGAGTGTTTTTTGACATATGTATTTTTTTGAGGATTTAGGTTAGTTCCCCATTTCACTAATAACTGATAATTAATGCTGAGTAGTTAGTTGGGGTAGTAGGTATCTATTACTTAATAATATTAGAAATTTTGACAGCTTTAGAAACCACAGATTAATTATCCCACAGTTTCTGAAGATGAAGAACCCAGGCATAATTTTTTAGAGGGGTCCTCTGCTAGGGTACATTAAAGATTTGAGCTGGGGCTGAGAATCTACCTCAAAGTAAACTGAGGGAGGCTCCATGCCATGGCTATCTGTAACATTCACTTACTGTAGCTTCATCTTACTACTGGCCGGAAATGACATAAGCTCCTTCCCAGATGGTTGGTTCTCACCGTGAGGAGGTGAGGAGCTCCTGACTTTGAAAGCTTGGTTCTTCAAAGCTAGCAGAAGAGAATCTCTCCTCACAAGATGGGCATCACAGTGTCTTTTAACACAGCCACGCTCACGCAGTGACACCTACACGGTTATTTGATAGTAGTGTTCTGGAGAGTGGACTAGGAGGTGCATGCCATAGGGGTCCTGTTAGGTTACCACAGCCAGGAGGAATGAACTTCCCTTCCAAGGGAACTTGTCTTCTGGTGTGAGAACATCCTCAGCCAGCCTGGAGCTGTGCTCAGACAGCAAAAGAATCTGACCCACTCTTCCCATAGCGAGATGACAAGACCATGAAAGGAAACAATGAACTAAGAACACATGCCATTCCTAAAAATTGGTTAAGGAAAACAATGCGGTCTGGAGCGATGGCTTAGTAGTTAAAGGCCCTTGCCTGCAAAGCCCAGTGTCCTGGGTTTGATTCCTCAGTACCCACATAAAGCCAGATGCACAAGGTACTGCATGTGTCTGGAGTTTGTTTGCAGTGGCTGGAGGCCCTGGCATGCCCATTCTAATAAGTAAGTAAGTAAATAAATAAATAAATAAATAATTTTGTTAAAAAGAAAGAAAACAATACAAGTATTGTGAGAAAGTCCATATTTCAAAAACATTAGTTGTGGACACCCTCAAAGTAGGAACAAACACACATTTTAGGGAAGATAGGAGCAAGGGAATGAGAAAGAATATCCTGGGGTTTTGAGTCCTATGAATAGCAAAGGGAGAAAATAAAAGTCACCCCTTAAAATGCATGAAAAGCAGACACAGCAACTGAATCTCCCAGCCCAAAGCTCAATCACATTAAATACCACACTTCTACTCTCCCCCAACGTAGACTCAATTATGAAAAGTCATTCCAAAATAAATATATTCTACATGGCTACCCTCTTCTCAGACTCCCTGGGAAATCAGACAACAGCTGGTGTGCTAATGTCCCATGTGGCTAAAGACATGCTGGGCATGGAAAAGGTGTTTCAAATGTATTTGTCACATTGTTTTGCAATAACCTGTCATTCTACCTTGGCATAACTTTTTACCAGATAGCCATTAAAACAATTTCTCTCTCTCTCTCTCTCTCCTTTCTCTCTCTCTCTCTCTCTTTCTCTCTCTCTCTCTCTCCCTTTCTCTCTCTCCTTGGTCTGCAGAAAGATTTTTGAGGACAAACCTCTCAAGTTTGATATAAGCTGCTTTAGATGAAAAGTAGAGCAGAGCTGGCTGAGGGCACACTCTCAGCTGAAAAGGATGGAATCCCGTGTCCAGGGCTGTTTGCTAAAGAGGCCCTGAAAGTGTGAGTGATTCAAGAAGAGATTCAAACAGGACAGAATATGGAGAAAGATCTGCACATTTTCCCTAAACAAATCACATAATAATACAATATGATAATATTTCAAACTTTATGAGATAACATTAATTATACTGAAATTTTATTTATAAATTTTACATATTCATAAATGTTATTTATACATCTTATTTGAGTTGTCATTGAATGTACATTCTAGATTAAGGGTTTACTTTTCTGTTAAGGAAATAAGATAACTTTTTGGGGGGAATCCTTGAATACTTGGTAAGAGTTCCTTTACCTTATAAGATTTGTGACTGCTGTGAAATGAACACATTTAAATTGATGGGCTGGGATGGATAAAACTTATAATTGAAAGACAATCCATTAACCTTGATTTGTCTTATAGAATTATCTAGTATCATTTGCCATTATAAAATAACATATAACTAATTAAAATGCTTTCACATTTAAAGTTTCACAGTGATATTTTAGCAGAGACCATATAAAACAATAGCTCCTATTTTTTTTAAAAAAAAAAAAACAACACATATTTACTTATTTGCAAGGAGACAGAGAGAAAATGAATGAGAATGGGCATGCCAGGGTCTCCAGCTGCTGCAAACAAACTAGATGCATTCGCCACTTTGTGAATCCAGCTTTACGAGGGTACTGGAGAATCAAACCCAGACTTTCAGGCTTAGCAGACAAGTGCCTCAACCACTGAGCCATCTCTCTAGCCCCAGTAGCTGCTATTTAATAAAGAACTTATGTTATCACATGTTGAGAGATTAGATCATAGCTTCTCCTGTGACTTCTTTCCTATTTATCTGTAATGTGTGATTTTCAACCTATATTTTAGTCAATTTATGCATACTTCATGGACCGTAGTGTATACATGTATATATACATATTTATGATGACATATATACCACTAAATGTTGAATTTTGTACAAGCAAAGCAAGCACTAGTTATTTATAAAATTACACTAATGCTATTTTATGCCAGTGTCTTGGGAATTTTCAGATATACTGCAATTTAAATTTTAAATTCATACTGCACTCTAGTGGGGAATGAGATCAATGCAAAATTATTGTATAGTTAGACATCAGAGCATTATGATCAATTTATAATTTCCACAGTGAAATATACTAACCTTTTTGTGAAGTTATCATTCTCATTGGGGCATAATACGATGCAGGTAATTTTCCTGTTGTTCCATATATTATCATGACAGTAAGATAGACTTTTTAAAAACTGGACTTGAAAATTGAAAAAGAAAAAATGTACTACCGGAGTAGCTATTTTGATTTCTGGTAGCATATTTGGAATAAAACACAGATATATAATTTCTCAGTTTTTTTTTTTTTTTTTTAAACAGGAACATGAGAGGAAAACATACTTGTTTGCAGTGTTTCATTTTTGGTTTGAATTTCATGCAGCAGTTTGACTGAAATCGTCACAGGTGTCCTTGACAATGTTTCTCTCATCTTCACAGCTGACATTTTTTTTTTTTTTTGGAGCGAGACACAGAGAGACAGAGAGAGAGGGGGGAGAGGAAAACAGACAGAGATGGGTGCGCCAGCAGCTTATCAGCTGCTGCGAACGAAATCCAGATGCATGTGCCCCCTTGTGGCCAAGTGTGGCATTGCGCCCTTGCACCCTTGCGTCACTTTGCATCTGGCTAAACGTGGGACCTGGAGATTGGAACCAGCATTCTTAGGCTTAGGAGGCAGGTGCCTTAACTGCTAAGCCGTCTCTCCAGCCCCACAGCTGACTTTTGAACCATCTAATAATAGCTGTTTTTTAAAAAATATATATTTTATTTATTTATTTGAGAGGGGGAAGGCAGATAGAAAGAGAATGAGTGTGCCAGGGCCAACAGACATTGCAAACAAACTCCAGACACATGTGCCACCTTGTGCATCTGGCTTACATGGGTACTGGGACTTGAACCTGGATCCTTAGACTTCACAGGCAAGCTCCTTATCAGCTAAGTCATCTCTCCAGCGATTTTGAAATTATTATTTTTACTTTTCTATATTTTAGTTTTTTCATTCCAAGTTATTGCATATGGAGTGCTTTAAAAATCCAGTTGTATGTTGCTCTGGAATCCATTCCCGATGAGCAGTGTCCACTTTCATGAGGTTTGTAAAGCATACTTCCAGGCTTCTTGCTATAAGTGCATGTTCATGATTTACAGTCTTATTAATTGTAAGGTGATCTTTAAATAGTTTCTTCTAAATGAATCTTATAATTGTATAGCTGCAGTTTTACAAGTAACTGCCTGCTAAATTTTGTGCCTTTTCTTTTATTGACTCCATTGATATACGTTTCTAAAATGTACAAGCTCTGTCAGGAGAAGCATGCTTATGCCATGACACCCCCATTCTGTGAGATTGTTGGTAGACAGTGCTTTTTCATGCAAGAATGACCTCACCCCATGATAAAACAACTGAGAAAACTTGTCCCCAGAATCAATTCCATAAGGACTTCAATACCACCCAATCCTTCTTTCAGAAGGGAAATTTTAAACAAGTCTCTTCCTATATTTGAATATGTTGACATTTGATTTTAGTCCCTCACATTTATTTTGAAGTAAACAACCCAGCTCTCTCACCTGCTCTTTTATATAACTAAAATCAAAACTTAAAGGATTAAAGCTGCTATCAAGTGAAAATTTCTGGCTATCACTACCCCTAATCTATGGTATTTTAACCCTATCACCATAACATATCTATAGATAAAATTTATTTAGCTTTGGTTTGAATAATAGAACTGTTGAAGACATCGTTGAAGACTGAAGAAATTTCTAGTGTTGCTTTCTGCTGATATTTATGGAAATAAATGTATACTAAATGTGTTCCCTATTTTCTTAGTTTAAGGAAGTTTTATATTGGCTGGAGCTATTGAAAAACAAAGTAGGTCTGCAGAGATGGCTTAGCAATTATTAAGGTGCTTGCCTGCAAAGCCTAAGGACCCAGGTTCAATCCTCCAGAACCCACATAGGCCAAATGCACATGGTGGTGCTTGTGTCTGGAGTTCATTTGCAGTGGCTAGAGGCCCTGGCATGCCCACTTTGTCTCGATATATAATAAATAAATGTAAAAAAAAACAATTATAGATTACTTACACAACTTACAATTTAATGTAAAACTAAATGCAATATAGTTGACTGTACTTAACCAACTATTAGCAGATCTCAGCTACTGTTATTTTATTTTTATTTTACGTTTCTTGGAGATTTTAAGAACCTTCCATTTTGACAAGACAATAGATGCTAGAACACAGGATAAAATGAATCATGGATAAACCTAGAACCTGACATTCATGTTGGAATACAGTTCTGAAGTTATTTGTAAAACATTGCCACACATTAAAACGGGGTTTAGTTGTCGACTCCCATACACATTTTCTCTCTGGGTAAATTTAACTCTTCAGGCACAGTGAGGGCTTTGGAAGGTCTGGGATGGGCAGATTTTACATGGTGAGTTCACATATGACAACTGAGAGTGTAAGCAAAAGCCACGAGGCCAATTTGAAACACAGAGCTGAGATGATGGGTGCAGAAGACAGTGGCCTTTTTGCATCTTCTTCCCAGTCACATGATTTTTTTCTCCTGCCATGGATGGAATAATGAAGGAAGCAGAAAGCAAATTTTATTCCTCAGTTGTCTCACAAAACACACATGCTCTGGAGAAGTTCCTTAGTTGTGGTCAAGGAGAAAGGACGAGCCCTACCCCATTGCCATAGTTTTTGAAAACTGAGCAAACCTTTTATTTTATAATGGTTTGGGGTGTGCAGAAGATTTGAAAAGTTCATTGAGTTTCTATATCTCTGTGACTCGCCTTCTGGTTCTATTGACATCTTACCTTAGTATGGCTTTCTGGTTATAACCAGTGGACCAATAAGAACACATTATTTATTTATAAGAAGAGAGAGAGAGAGTGTGTGTGTGTGTATGCCAGAGCTTCTTGCCACTGAAAACAAACTCTAGATTCATGTGTCATCTTGGGAGTCTAGTTTTGCATGGTGTTGGGGGATCAAACCAGTATCATTAACTATCGAGTAATCTCCACATTATTTTAATGAGACTCTATACTTTATTTGGAATTGATTAGTTTTCCCCCGATGTTCTATTTCCTTTCAGACTTTCATCCAGTATCCCATTTCTTGTTTGGTGTGAGCGCTGTCTTGGGTTGCTCCGAGCTATGATTATTTCTGAGGCTGTTGTAGAGAGCTCCATGTTGCTAGGATGAACATCCAACCAGACATGGTTTATGGGAGGATGGGGCTGATTTCTAGCTTACAGATCCGGGGAAGTTCCACCAGTGATGGAAGAAGCTGCTTCCATCCATCCAAGCAGAGAGAAACAACCAAACTGCACACACCAAAAGCAGCAAGCACAAACCAGCAGCAAGCAGCATGGGCCCAGGCAGAGCTCCCACCTCTGTGCACACCTTTAGGCTGGACCCCAGGATCCACCCCCAGTGACACCTTGTCTAGCCAGGCAGCCGGAGACCCAAGTTACAAGCTTTACTAAAACACTTGAAGGCTGGAGAGGTGGCTTAGTGGTTAAGGTCCTTGCATGCAAAGCCAACGGACCCGGGTTGGATTCCTCAGTACCCATGTAAAGCCATATGCACAAGGTGGTGCATGTGTCTAGAATTCCTTTGCAGTGGCTAGAGGCCCTGGCACACCCGTATTCATTCTCTCTCTCTCTCTCTCTGTTTTTCTCATTCTCTCTTAAATAAATAAATAAATAAATAAATAAATAAATAAATAAATAAATAAAACATATAAGGAAACACCTGAGTCCATGGGGGACATATATTCAAACTACCATACAAGCTTTCCTTGATTTCCGTTGTTTGTTGAGAGCCCAGGATAACCTGAAGCTCATTAGGTATCTTAGAACGTCCTTGAAGTCATGCCAATCCTCCAGCTTCTTTTTACACAACAGAGGATAGCAGCCGCCACACGCAGTTCTTTTCTTGGTTTGGATGGTCTTGAGTTTGGAAGAGTAGACTGTCCCTCATCCATGCTTCTCATGCTGTTTGCATTCTGTGACGTGAGGTGTGCTCCCTTGCAAAGAAAGGCAGAGGGAAAAGACCATTCTCAGCTCTTCATAGCAAAGACTTGCTCTCAGCACAATGTTGCTATTGATACTAATCTGACTGTGTGGCTGGAGTGAGTGTTTTTCAAGCTTTCCCACAGTGCACCTACTGGCTCTTCTCTTTCTCTGCTCTACTATTGGGTAGAAAGTTATTAAGCACCGTCTGCATGTGAAAGGGAAGGATTAGTGTCAGACCTCTTCTCAGGCTGGAAATGTCCACATAAATTTGGAATACTTCTGTATGAAAGAGGCGAATCTTCTTTCCCAATTTAATATTATATTTACTTATTTTTTAAAGTTATATTATTTTTTAAGTTATATTATTCTAATTTTACATTCGTAATGGTGACTCCATTATCCTCCTCCCTGTCCTCCCTCTTCCAAAGGGACCCTCATCAATGGGGAATGTGGGTCATGCATTGTGGGGGTAGTCAAGAGTTATGGAGGATAGGCCAAGTCTCTGTGCATAATGCCCCAACTTGTGGCTCTAACATTCTTTCCGCCCCTCTTCCACAAATTTCCCTGAGCCATATGGGGGTCATTTTAGTTCTACTTCAGTGATGAGGTTTTGGGAGCCTCTGTGTCTCTGGATATCTGGCTTAGTAGGAGTTGGATGTTCTCTGTGTTTGTCTCCTTCAGCCACACATTTAAGAAAATGTTCAACATCCCTAGTCATTAGGGAAATGCAAATTAATATTATATTTATTGATGACATACCACACACACATACTTTAATTACAACCCAGTAAGCTGTTATTTAGATGTTGTTCAGGTTGTTCTGTCTTTGTTCATTTGGAGCTCTTTCCACGGGCATAACAATTTTGACTCTTAATTTGTTGAGTAATATCAACTTTAGAGTTCCCCATGGGAATGGCTTGCTTGGTGCAGTGGGTGGCATGGGTCAGAGAAGCTGACCACTTCTCAACATAGCTATGACACCAGCTGCTGGTACTTTGGCATGAGCAGTGACATTTCAGCTTCTGTCCAAATAACCCACTAAACAAATCAACTGTGAGGATCATGTTGCATCCCAGTGGGGGAATTAAAAAACAACAGCAAAACAAAGCTGTTTCCACTTCCATTATTTTCTGAAATTCTGCTCGAATTCTTGCTTACTATTCTTTACCAAAGATGAGTTTTCTTATGTGTGCTAATATGTGTTGATTGCTGTGAGTTTAATCTGTAGCATTCACCTCCACATGGAGCAGATTAAAGCACACAAGAGCAAATATACAATTTCTACCTCATCAACACGGTGTTCCTCTGGACTATCTCAATGCACATTTGAGCCAAACACCTTCCCCGTGTCCTGTCAGTGCTGATGTATGAAGACCAGATGGAGTAAATATGGACAAATTGATCAAATATTTTGTGTTTTAAGCTTAAAACTCATGTATGACTACTATTTTTTTTTTCTCAAGGGATCTCAAATGAGCAAAACTCCAATTCTAGATGTTAACCATGACATTTTTACCACATTGGGAGGAAAAAAATTGCTCATTGCCCTGTCCATCAAAGGGTCCCAATTGAGCTGGAGATATTTTCTCAGCAGTTAAAGGCACTTGCTTCCAAAGCCTGACTGCCTGAGTTCAATTCCCCAGTACCCATGTAAAGCCAAATGCACAAAGTGGTGAATACATCTGGAGTTCGTTTGCAGTGGCAGGAGACCCTGGAACAGCCATATGTTCTCTCTCTCTCTCCTTGCAAATAAATAAATAAAATATCTTTTAACAAAGAGTTCCCAATTGAGATATTACAGCTTTCTTGCAAAATCTACACATGCCTTGTGATGTCATAACGCAGTCCTCCCAGATTAATGGAGGCCCTTTCCCCCGGGCTAGCATGTGTGCCACAGCTACCTTTACTTCCTTTCTGTTTCCCTTGGGAGTCATTGTCTTTGCTCCTCAGAACAAAATTAATTGTTGATGCAGTCTAGTGACAATCTTCACTTCTCCCCTGAGCCAAAAGCCCCTCCTGTGGAAGTACATAAATATCATAGTCTTGAAAGGAAAATTTTCTCCAGCATTTCCCCTGCTAACCTTTTGGCAGAGGTTCTTAGTTTAGGCAGCAAGGTAGAAATGTAGATGGAGAAAGAAAATGTTTCTTTTCAAACACATTGGCATGTCCTAAGGGCTCCCTGGTGGTGACTATGTCTGCAGCATGACCTTATTCTGGCAGACCTAAGTTGCTCATTTTGTAGGATATGAGCAAAGTTTTTGGCTTATTTAATTATTTAAATACAATGCTGCATTTAAAAAAATATTTCATTTATTTATTTATTTATTTATTTATTTATTTATTTATTCATGCGTGTGTGTGAGAGAGAGGCAGGCGACTGAGAGAATGAGAATGAGTGCACCAGGGTCTCTGGCCACTGCAAATAACTCCAGATGCATGCACTACCTTGTACATCTGGCTTTACGTGGGTACTAGAGAATCAAACCTAGGTCCTTTGGCCTTGTCAGCAAGCACCTTAACCACTAGCCATCTCTCCAGCTCCCCCTTCTCTCTTTCTGAGAGAGTATTTCATTCTATAGCCCAGGTTATCCTAGAGCTCACAATGTAGCTCAGGCTGTACTAGAACTCATGGAGTATCTCCTGCTCCAACACCTGGAGGGCTTTGATTACAGAAATGAGTCACCATGCCTGCTCCCCATTCTCTTTTGAATGGCTGTGCCCTATTGCATTATTAGGAATTCTGTAACTTATTTAGTCAGTTTCTCTACTGAATTTTTTGAATAATAGACATTAAAATGAAAATCAACTCAAAAATAAAAGTTGACTTATTCTAATTATAACCTGGAGTCAATACTTAAATTGCTTGACATAATAAAGCTAATGTTTATGTAGTGTGGTAGTTTCAATGTATGTTCCCCATTAGACTCAGGTGTTACTAAATGGAGTGTGCAGCTTCTGCGCTAACAGGCAGACCCTTGCTACAAGGGAGGGCATGTCACTGGAGGCAGATCTGAATTCCAGCCTAAGGTATGCAGAGTGACTTCTGCCTGGGACCCAGCTGCTTGCTTTTGGTGTGCTGGCTGGCTGCTGGTGGTTTTTTCTCTTTCCTTGGATCTATGAAAAGGGTCAGCCAGCCTCATTTCCCATAAGGAACATCCCCTGGATCTGTAAACTTCAAATAAACCCTTCCTCATATAAACTGTGCAGGGTTTGGACTCTCATCCCAACAGTGTGGAGCTGACTACAACATATAATTTGCTTTAACTAAAATCATATAATTGTTTTAGAACACCTATGTTTGTTTTAAACATGCCTCATTCAGGGCTGGAGAGATGGCTTAGTGGTTAAGGCGCCTGCCTCCTATGCCTAAGAATGCTGGTTCCAATCTCCAGCGGTTCCAATCTCCAGGTCTCACGTTTAGCCAGATGCAAAGTGACACAAGGGCGTAATGCTGAACTTGACCAAAAGGGGGCGCACACATCAGATTTCGTTCGTAGCAGCTGAGAGGCTGCTGGTGCATCCATCTCTATCTGTCTTCCTCTCCCTCTCTCTCTATCTCTCTCCAAAATAAATAAATAAATAAACATGACTCATTCAGTTGTATAGTTTATATTATACTAATGTAGCTAACAAAATAAAGAAGGTGAGTTTCTCTGGTAAGAAGAAAAAAAATCCTGAGTTAAACAAAAAAAGTAACAAAAATCCTTTTCCTTTTGTGGAAGTTAGATGCTACTTTCCACATCCTGTCTTGATTTATGGATTTTGAATTTTCCAACAATTTGAGATTTTTTTTATTTTTGCTTGCAAACTAATCTTTACAGACCTTTAAAAAATAAAATGATGGTTTTTTTTTTCACTTACCTGAAGGTAGAACCCATGCCCCACCATGCACATCAGTGAGTTTGTATAGTGTCACAATCATCTTTTTATTAAATATTGTTATTTGTTTTATTTGCAAGTATAGAGATGAGAAGGGGAGGGAGGGAGAGAGAATGAATGCCTGGCCTCTCACTGCTGCAAACAAACTGCAGACACATGCACCACTTTGTGCATCTGGCTTTACGTGTGCCAGGAGAACTGAACCTGGGATGTCAGGCTTTGCAGGCAAGCTCCTTAGCTGCTGAGCCATCTCCTCAGCACACATCATCTTTGCTGTTTCTGACTTCAACTTCACCACATGGACAGCCTCAAAAAGAGTGAGAGTTGGGCTGGAGAGTTGGCTTAGCAGTTAAGGTGCTTGTCTGCAAAGCCAAAGGATCCTGGTTCAACTCTGCAGAATCCTCATAAGCGAGATGCACAAGGGGGCACATGCATCTGAAGTTCGTTTGCAGTAGCTGGAGGCCCTGGCGTGCCTGTTCTCTCTCTCCCCCTCTTTCTCTCTCTCAAATAAATAAATAAATAAATAAAATATACTTTTAAAAATGCACATTGCAACAGTGACTGCTCTCAGTGTCAGATTTCCACAGACTATACTAGTACTCCTTGAAGGATGCAAAGAAATGGGATTTTTTTTTTTTTTTAAAAAGAATCTTAGCTAGACCATGAGGCTGTTCAGGAAAGCACAAAGAAATGCTGAATTAAATGGAAAGGGATACTCAGCAGGAGGGACAATTGTCATTTTAACCCCTGCCATCTTTAAGGCCAAAGTTTCTGCATTTGTCAGTTATCCTTTTTTCTTTGGGCTTAGCATACAAAGCATGTATTTATCCATGATTAATGCTGTGAAAAGTAATGTGTGGTCAATGACACATTCTCACTCAGGTCATGCTTCAGTTATATGCACTCTTGGGTGTTGAAACAGTGCTAGCCATTTTGAATGCATAGAATGTGTCCACTCAGATGTAAATCATTTTAATTATGTGGTAAAGAACTCAAAAGTAAAGAGGCTTCTTTTTACAGTTAAATTAAATTAATTTTTTTTTGGTATGGGAGATTGATCCCAGGGCTTCCTGAATCCTAGACTAGAACACTGAGGAAATACCCGTAACTCTCTTTTTACTTTAAAAACTATTGAGAGCTGAAGAGATGGCTCAGTGGTTAAAGGCATTTACTTGTAAAGCCCAATGGCCTGGGTTCAATTCACAGTACCCACATGAAGCTAGATGCACAAGGTGGCAGTGACAGGAGGCTATGGCATACCCATCCACACTCTCAAATAAGAGTAAATAATATATTTTAACAAAATAAATTTGAGACAAAGTCACACTTAGGCTTGTAGTCCTCATGCTTCAGCCTTCTGAGTAGCTGGGAATAGAGCCCAGCACCATGAGACCTGGATAAAATTAGGGGACTTTAATTTTGCTAACTCAAAGGGAAAATATCTAATACATTAGATAAACCAGGAAATACAGTGATTAAATATAACATTTACGAACAATGTTAAATATTATTTTCACTACCATATTTATTAGCTGTGTGATTTTAGACAAGTTGTTTAACCACCCTAAAACTTAGTTTCTTTAGTTATGAAATTGGCAATTAGCTGGTGCCTATATCTTTGTTATGATACTCAAACAAGAAAATGTATGTGCCATGCAGTACTGAGTGTAGATAAAACAACATAAAATACTTGCCTGTGTTTTCCATGTAGACTATAATCTCATTTTTCCCTAGGGTACAATAAGTCTAACCTATTAAAATGAGAAGAAGAAGAAATTTTAGTTCTCAATAATCATTATTTGATACCCACTTCCACAAACTTGAAGGCATGTGGGCATCTCTTATTTGCTCATATCTCCCTCCAGATCTCACCTGTATTCAAGATGGGGAGAGTGAGACTGAATTCATGCCTGATGAGTTTGAAGAGAAAGCAGAAAGAGAGAAGAGACACTCCAACTTCACACTGTGTACCGTGTGCAACATCCAGCTGAACTCGGCTGCCCAAGCACAGATCCACTACAATGGCAAATCCCATCAGAAGAGATTAAAACAACTCAGCCACGAGATGCTAAAAAACGACAATGGTAAGATGCTCTAAAAATACTTGCTTCGGTTTATATCATCCATTTATGTTCCTTGGGTACCTGAAGATGAGCAGATAAAAGAATAATCTTCTTTAAAACCTTTAAAATTATATATGTAAAAGATTTCTCAGCAGAGGATTTTAAAGCGAATCATTTCTCTGTGGGGAAGAGGGAGAAAGACTGTGGTTGTAAATCTGCCTTAGGATTGTGTGGTCCAGAAAGTTTCTGTAATATGAGAAAGTTGACTGCAGGTTTTCCTGATGTTAGCTTTTGCTGTCCCTGGTTATACAAATGCACTTTTTTGTCACAGAATATATAAAAGTGTACTTTATTGTTTGATTCATTCATTTCTTCACTTATTAATTTATGTATTTCTTTGGTTTTTGCCACCATGAAGCATTCCATTGGTTAGACTGCAGATGATGAAAACTTTCCAGATAGCTCTTTTTAGATTCAATAAACAGATCATTTTGATTTGCTCATAAAATCAATGGCTTGTTTGACCATTTTGAATTTTTTTTTTTTTTTTTTTGGTTTTTTTTTGAGGTAGGGTCTCACTCTAGCTCAGGCTGACCTGGAATTCACTGTGTAGTCTCAGGGTGGCCTCGAACTCATTGTGATCCTCCTACCTCTGCCTCCCAAGTGCTGGGATTAAAGGCGCGCACCACCACACCTAGCTTCATTTTGAACTTGTGTTAAAGTAGGTGTTGGATTTATGACTGGACTGGTCCTAAGAACAAATGCTTTGAGAAACAATTGCAAGGTTATGAGGGAACCTGTAAAGAGAAAAAGTGTATGGGTTTGTATGGTAGGGATTGGAGATCAGAGTTACAACGTTGAATTTGGTCAAATGTTTTATGTTCAATAAGCAAAATATTTCTAAGTGTTGCTGACTTTAAAATGAGACTAAGTTTGAATCTGTTTCGATATTTGACATCAAGAGTACATATCACTTTGTATTTTGTTTCTGGATTACCAAATAATGAGGAGAATGAAATAACATTTGTTTTAAAGTGCTTCAACTATGCTCTGTGTGTGTGTACGCATGCTATTGGAAAGTACTTCAGATTTCCCCTTCGCAGGAATGGCATTTAGTTTGTCGTCTATGTTACTTGTGGAGGATATATAAGATTGTAATTAGAATATAGTTGAAGTCTACTTAATTCTACAGGGATAATATATAATGTACTTAAATCATGACTGAAATAAGATATAAATTATGTGTGTATATATATATTTCCTACTTTGAACTCCCAAGAAAAACATGTTTTTGTCACTAACTCTAGGTAAATTACCTTAAATTCAATCACATAATTTAATTCTAAATTGTTATTCTTGAAGCTTGTGTTAGGGGTGATGGTATAAGCTTTTGTTTTATTTTACATACCTTAAAAGTCAAACCTGAGCTGGAGCAATAGCTCAGTGGTTAAAAGAACTTGCTTGCAAAGCCTGGAGGCCCAGGTTTAAATCCACAATACTCACACAAAGCCAGATGCACAAGGTGGTGCATGTATCTGGAGTTTGTTTGCAATGGCAGGAGCTCTGTCATTCTCTCTCTCTCACACACAAAAACAAAGAATAAATCAATAAAATTATTTTTTAAAGTTAAGCCACCTTTGGAGAAGTAGCCTATGGTACTATAGAAAGACACTAGAAGAAAAGCTGTGCCTGGTTTAGAAGCTCAAATTGGAGATAATCACAGTACAAATTTACAACTGTGAAAGATTTGTCAAAGTACAACGCTATGAATGAATTTTCTCAAATTGATATTTTAAAATAATTGGTGCCCTTATTATGGGATGGCATTGAACCACAAGCCTTAAACACATTGCTATTCATCCAGTTGTTGCAACCAGGCAGAGAGGTCGTCCTTGTCTTCCATTTGTAGATGTAGTATTCAGGATTCCATTGAAGGACACACCACCGCCCTGCCCACCCTGGCCATGAGGTCATGCTCCCTGTGCTTAAGAATCCATACTTCACTTTTTTTGTTTGTTTGTTTTTTGAGGTAGGGTCTTGCTCTAGCCCAGGTTGACCTGGAATTCACTATGTAGTCTCAGGCTGGCCTCAAACTCACTGCAGTTCTCCTACCTCTGCCTCCAGAGTGCTGGGAGTAAGGCCTGTGCCGCCAACACCCCGCCACACTTCTTTGTGCTTGGTCCCCAAAATGAATATTCTATAGAAACTGCTTTCTCTGTTCAAGGGAAGAAATTAGGAGAACCTGACAAATTAAAATTCTATTATATTTCCCTAACTACCCCAAACATCACCCTTAACAAGTATTTATCACCAGGCTTTCTATTCAGATTTGTTGATTTCCAAGGTGTTTTAAGTTTTGAGACAGGTCACTAGAAGAGCCACGTTTGGGAGGAGCACTTGGGTTAAGTCAGATTCACTTGGTTCCAGGTGATACTTCAAAGGAAGTAGGGACGTGGGCATGAGACCAGCAAGGTCAGATCCAAGCTTTGGAGACTTCCATGACTGGAGGAGATTCTGAAGGCAAAAATGTTAGTTGTGTTTTCCTGGTATGGTCTGCTGAAATTGGCTTTAATCTGGATTAAGTCTGTCTTGGCTGACGTTTGATTTGGTGCTTACAGTGTAAATGCAAGAATCAAAGAGAACAGTGGGACTTGAAGTGGGGCAGTTATAAGACACTGAAACCATTCTTTTCTTTTTTTCCCTTTTTTATTATGAGAGAGAGAGTGAGAGAGACAGAATTGGTACACCAGGGACTTAGCCACTGCAAACATGTGTACCCCCTTGTGCACATGTGCCACCTATGCACATGTGTCACCTTGTGCATCTGGCTTATGTGGGTTCTGGGAATCAAACCTGGGTCCTTAGGCTTCTCAGGCAAGTGCCTTAACCACTAAGCAATCCAGGCCCACTGCAACAATTCTTGTAACCGATCTTAAATATGTGTTGTTCCTGGTCTGTGGGATGAAGTTGGCTTCTGAGGGAGCTCTTGCCCATCTAAGTGAAGCTCAGTGCCAGGACCCCATCATAAGAAAAGAACCAGGATGTATGCTGAATTCTAAGGAGTGAAGGATGGCATCGAGATTTAACCTACCTCTTAAAGGTCACAAGGGCAGCAGTGCTCCCATGCCAAGTGACAGACATGGTAAAATCAGCTTGATTCCTTTCAAGCCTTGGCATTTGTATGATAAGGTCTCCATAAATCCTGTATGGTGCTTTCAGTGGGGAAAAAAAATATTTCCTGTGTTGAAGAGATGGCTTAGTGGTTAAGGCACTTGCCTGCAAAACCTAACGACCCAGGTTCAATTCCCCAGTACCCATGTAAAGCAAGATGCACAAAATGGCTCATGTATCTGGAATTCATTTACAAAGGCTAGAGCCCGTGGCATGCCCACCCCCATGTAAATAAATAAATAAAGTGTTTTTTTAAATTTCCTAATTATCTGCTGTGTTCTCTGGAGTTGCGCAGCATCCACCAGACCACACATACCCCACTACTGATCAGCTCCTACACTGTCTCTGGCATAGATTAACTGAGTCTTTCCCATGCCTGACATAGAACTGCACACACCCGGTTTGGGTTGAACAGATAGTGAAGCATTCTGTATTAGTCAGGGTTCTTTAGAGGAACAGAACTGATAGAATGAATTGTATTAAAAGGGAATTTATTGGATTAGCTTACAAAAGTCCAGCAATAGCAGGTTGCAGGCCCGAGAGTCAAGGAACCTGGTAGCTGCTCAGTCCACAAGGCTGGATGCCTCAGCAGTCCTGATCCAGCACTGAAAGCCTAGAGGGATCCAGGAGAGATGCTGATCTGCAGTCTGCACTGGAAAGCAGCAAGCAGCGAAGAGCAAGCAGCACCGGCAGCCAGGTGGGAGGAGGGGATACTTTTCTTCCCAGAGCTTCTTTTTATAAACCAGCCCCTTCTTCCAAGAGGGGAAGGGCTCACCTTGGGCGAAGGATTCTTCCTTTAGTTAATCCTTCCTAGAGGCAACCTCAGAGACACACTTATGAGGAATGTCTGTGGATTCCTAAACCGATCAAGTTGACACGAACTTAACCATCACACATTCCATACATTTTCTGTCCTCTGCTTCACCATCATCAGCTTCCTGCCCCAGTGACATATTGTTGTCACCCTGAGTCCACACTTTATTTTAACCATCCCTCATGGCACCTCGCATTCAGTGGATTTCACAGTGGCATTATGACCTCTATCATCGCTCTTCTGAGTAATTTCACTGCTTTAAGTCATCTTCTAAATTGATAATCATTGATCTTCTTGTCCCATAGTTTTGCGATTTCTAGAATGTCTCATATAGCTGAGGTTATACAGTATACAGCCTTTCCAGAAAATGTCCTCTTTCCCTTACTAAGTTAATTTTCACATTATTCCATATCTTTTTGTGGTCTGGTAGCTTCTTTTAGTTTAGCAGCAAACTTCCTTGTATTTAAGCAAAAACTGTCTCTATTCTTGATTTTCCACATGCCACCTCATTAGGTAAGCTACAGTTACCTTCTTGTTGCTGAGACAAAACACCTGACCCAAAGCAGCTTATGGAGGAAAAGGGTTCCTGTCAGCTGACAGTTTCGAGGGGAAATGTCATCATTGTGGAGAAAGTGTGGCATGAGCAGGAAGCTGGTTCACATCTTGTCACAACCTTGATAGTCTAAATGAACTGTCCCTGAACACCCAGTGTGAGGGACTAATAAACTTCAAGGTCCACTCTGAGGGACACACCACCTCCCAAAGGCTCTACCAGCTGGGGATGGCGTATGAGGCATAATGACAAGCACATGAAGCTATGGGGGGCACATTACATTCAAACTACCACAAAGTGCCAGGGTTAAACCAGGCGTTTTTAAAAGGTCTTTCAGAGGGAAAGAGTGTTGTGGGCAATAGAGCAATTTATGCATATGACATGGCTTTTGTCCCAAAGAGTAAAAAAAAAAAAAGACCATAAGTGGTGTCACTTTTGCAAAACATTTCCCTTTGGGTCTATCATAAGTGCTAACCCTTTTGGCTGGAGAGATGGCTTATCAGTTAAGGCACTTGCCTGCGAAGCCCGAGGATTTGTTTCCCCAGGACCCATGTAAGCCAGCTGCACAAGGTGGCACATGCATCTAGAGTTCTTTTGCAGCAGCTAGGGGCCCTGGATTGCCCATTCTCTCCTATATGCCCCCTCCCATTTTTAAGTTTATTTATATATTTTTTCAGGGTATCTCACTGTAGCCTAGCCTGACCCAGAATTTACTATGTAGTCTCAGTGTGGCCTTGAACTCACAGAGATCCTCCTATCTCTGCCTCCAAAGTGCTGGGATTAAAGGCATGCACCACTATGCCCAGGTGTCTCTCTCTCTCAAATTAAATAAATAAATAAATGAACAAAATATTTTTAAAAGTGCCCTTTTATTGTACTTATAGTATGTGATAGAGAGCCTAGAGTTTTACAAGTAAGGCGAAAGCAGGCTGTCAGACTCACAAGTGAGTTATTCTTTTACGTTAGTATAGAAACATGCTTTTTTACATACCCCTCATCCCTCCAGTTATAAAAAAAAAAAAAAAAAAAACTGCTTTTTTCGGATGTGTTGGGAATGAAAAAGGGACATGAGGATGAGCCTGAAATATCTGTTAATTATCACAGTAAAATTAAGGATTCACACATATATTTGATCCTATGAGTTATTTTTTTATTTCAATTTATTTGTTTGTGAGGGGAGAGAGAGAGAGAATGGGTGTGCCAGGGGCTCCAGCCACTGGAAACAAACTCCAGATGCATGCACCAATTTGTGCATCTGGCTTTATGTGAGTACTGGGGAATTGAACCCAAGGGCATTAGGCTTTGCAGGCAAATGCCTTAACCACTGAGTCATGTTCGTAGCCCCTTGCCCTATCATTTTAGAATTTCTAGAGAAAGATAAATGTTTTATTCTTAGTATGTAAGCTTGAAAAATGGTTGTCAACTTCTTCCATCTGGAGAACAATTAAATTTAGAGTTCAAGTGGAAAATAGCTAAATAGGGTCTGCTAGAAAAGAAATAGGGCAATAGAGATTTTTATCTGAATTCATCCAAAAACACACACACACAGACATACAGACACACACACATATATTTACTTGTTTTTATTTATTTTTATATAATATATAAGGTCCAAATAAAATAAAAGTAGAGATGAAAATAATTGTAGTAGTCATTTAAGTTTGTCTAAATGAAAAGTACTCCCATCTTGAATATGTATAATATATATGGATAATTCTGTGAACATATGCCACAAGAAACACAAGTGAACACAAAGAACACAGCATCATCTTATCTGCAATGTGGTTTCCATATTTCTGAGAAACCAGCATTTCACATGTGATTACATTTATTATAGAAAGTGATCTTGTTATTATTCCACTGGAAAACAAGCCTACATGCACTAATTAAGAGACCATTTTATTTCCACTAGAAGGCTTAATGGCATATCAGATACTTACGTGCTTTTTACAGAACCTAACTTAAAGTGAGCTCCTGGACCTTACATATTTCCCAGAATCCTCAGCGACTGAGTTCTCTCCTACTGGGTGAGGAAGGTTGCTGATCCTTCTCCTCAAGAGACCTCTCTCCCTTTCTTGGGGCAGTGTATGTCTAACACCCGGTGCGTGTAGCAGTTTGCAGTCCTAGCCCCTTGCTTCAAGACTAGCAAGGTTCTCTGCACAGCCTTTCTAGCTGCAGGCTTGCTGGCGCCTCCCTTGAACTCTGTCACCGTTCATCTCATCTACCAGCCGGGCCTACTTGACCCCTGCTTCACAGTCTAGATCTCTGCTCCTTCACTTGCCCACAAATTCTTCTGAGCTTCTCCTCCCTAAGACACTAGCCATGCATGCTTTTCAGCTTTATGACTATGAACAATGCAAATCATACTACTGCAGGAAAGTTTAATCTACACTCTGTTCTTATGTTCTTTTATAGAAAATATTTTTTAATTTTATTTTATATATAACAGGTTACCTCTCACCCCAACTCCCATTACCCTGGGGACCTTCCTCAGTTGGGTTATGGTACTCACTGTAGGGTCATGAAGACCTCAGTCAGTCCCCATGGGGTAGCAGGGATTTATTTTGGAGCAAAGAGTGAGAGCGAATGAGCAAGAGAGAGAGAAATGGAGGCAGAGAGTGTGAACTCACCAGGGTTTCTTGTCAATGTAAACAAACTCCAGATGCATGCTCCCCCTTATGCATCTGGCTTACATGGGTCCTGGAGAATCGAACCAGGATCCTTTGGCTTTGCAGGCAAATACCTTAGCTGCTAAGCCATCTCTCCAGCCCCCAAATAATCATTATTTTATCGTTTTTTTTTTCTTTCCAAATTATTAGCAAGGGATCAAAGTAACTGAGATTTGCAAGTGTCATTGTTTGGTGCCAACATTGCTCGTGTCTTCATATAAATCTTCTTTATAAAGAGATGTTTCATCGTCAGTAGAATCATGGTATATATTTGAGCATGTATGCTACGGAGCTTTTGTTGTTTTTGAAATCATTTAACTTGAACTAGTACTAAAAGCTGATGTTTCCTTTAATTTTTTATCAGCAAATCAACTAAAATATCTGGGTAGAAAGTCATGTGCATAGATCTCTTCATAATTAATCACGGTGTATTTTCTGCCACTTCAGAAATGTAGCTTTTTAAAATATTTTATTTTATTTTATTTTATTTATTTATTTATTTGACAGAGAAAGAGAGAGAGAGAGAAAGAGAGAGAGAATGGGCGCGCCAGGGCTTCCAGCCACTGCAAACGAACTCCAGATGCATGAGCCACCTTGTGTATCTGGCTAATGTGGGTCCTGGGGAATCAAACCTGGGTCCTTTGGCTTTGCAGGCAAATGCCTTAACTGCTAAGCCATTGCTCCAGCCCAGACATGTAGTTTTTAATGTCGACTTACTTTGCAAAGATGAGGTGAGGTAAAGAAATGGCCGAAGAGATTTCTACCACTAGAAGTTAAGTATACCTGTAAACTTCTTCATTTTTCAGGAATTTCATGATTCACTGTCTCAGAAAACTATATATCTAAGAAATGACAACCAAGACTGATCACTGAGCTTCTCTTAGTTTTGATTAATCTGAGTTTTACAAAATAATGATTATTTTATGATGACAAATTTGATATAGTTCAATCTAGGCTGCACACCAATATATAAAAATAAATAAAAATTACCAAGGATCCTAAGGTTTTGGGCACAGTTCACCAGATATTCAAGTAAATATTTGTAAAGTAATACAATGTGCACAATCTTATATGTACAGTGACATAATATTTTCATACACTAATCACCAGAAGAAATTAAATATAGATATTTCTGGGTAAATATAGACATTTTACTCCTAGCCACCTTTTTATTTGCTGACTGTGACATATTCTATAATAGAAAAACTTTACAATGGAGTACAAAGTATTCAAATATTCCAAGTAATTTTATTTAAAAACAAATTGAAGATTAGAATAAAAGTAACTTTTTTCTTTTGTAAAAGAACTCTGAAATACATATTTCAAAGGCACATCTTTCAAGATGGTTAAGGCTCGTGTAACCAACTAATTGAATTCAATTTCTGGGCTCACCTTGGTGAAGCTATTGTTAATGCTTGTTGAAGGATTGAGTAACACATTAACCTGTCATGGAGTTTTATTTTATTCCCACTATCATTGTCATATTTGAGTTATTTTATTAAGCCTTGTTTTCCAGTTTTATTGGACTGCAGCTGCTATCGGATAATTCAACTTTTATCTCCAGTATTCTAGAGCCCCTTGGTATTCATTGTTTTCTAGCACATAAATCCAAACTATTTCCACCTTTCTCCTCTTAGCATTAAATTTTCTTTCATTTTAACTGACAACATAAATAAATTTTAGATTCTGTTTCTTACCCATCTATTCTCTTGTTCCTTTCACTGACTGCTTCAGATGATATGAAAGTGTCAGTAGGTATCAGTTTATCCCTTTCCGATAACACTTGTTGGATGATGAAAACAAAATAGCTTCATAGAATATTCCAGTATGTCAGGTGTTGATTTTATAGTATAAACTCGCCATTGACATATAAATTTGCCTCACCTTATGATCTTCAAAGATGATTAATGCGGTGTAGAGTGCCAGTAGGCAAATTAGTACTTTCCAGTCCATTTGTGGATTTTCAGTAAATCTCTTCTGGAACAATTTGGACTTTTATTACCAATTTTTGCTCCTTGAAGAGAAAATGCAATGACTGTTAACAGGCTTGGAGTGCCGGTTGATGTCTACCTGTGTCACTTGTCCTGTGCGTGAACTACTTTGAAGGCACCATCTTTTGCAGCACAGAGACTTCTCTGGGCAATCTGTCCCTGACAAATCCCTCTCCCTAGTATCTTGTGATGTTCCCTTTCTGAAGATGATGACATGGGTGGATACAAAGCCATGCAGTCAGCTGTTCTGCCCAGGAAAAAGTGTACTTACCCCCTCTGATCATTGTTGTCCAATGTTACATCAAATAACATGGACATTAAGAAGGTTTCACAAGGAAAATCAATGCATTAAACACATACCCATTACTTTTGGGATAGAAAAACTTTCAAATTTGTCATTCTCTTCCTGCCTGTACCAGGATGTGCATGTTTAAGGAGACTCAAAGAGCTGCAGAAATTGCATGCTTTCAACGGTGATGGGGAAACTGATCATACATAATGTGTGTATCAGAATTTGAACTCTTTATAATGCACAGAATTACCTCTATTTCTTCACCTTTGACCTCTCCAGACCCTGACCATATCCTATAGCAGCACATTACAATCCCATGGTCTCTGTTCTCACAAATTTGAGCAAGTTTTCCACTTGTCTAGGTTTAGAAATGCAAGGTTTTGTAGTTTTATTCACTTTCCTTTCTATTTCCTATAAACTATTTTTCTAGGTGGCTTTGTTAGTAGTAATCAAGATGGAATTACTTTGTGTACATGTTTACTTTTCCTGATTTAGGTTCTGAGCAAGTTATCTTGCATTTAGAGCTCAATGCTGTATAAATAAGCTCATAGTCTCTCTAGCTCCATCCCAGCTTACCTTACCTGCTCGTATCCCCATGTTAGCATATTTTTAATACAGGGTTTCTATGTAGCCCTGGCTGGCCTGGAACATATTATGTACCCTGGGCTGGTTTTGAACTCACAGCAATCTTCCTGCCTCTGTCTCTCAAGAGCTAGGCTTATAGGTGTGTGTCACAATGCCTGGCTTCATCATCTTGTTTTGTAAGCTTTCTTTAACATGGTACCAGAGACTCGAATCATTAAATACATTTTAAAATATTTTGAATCAAAGGATCAAAAAGTAATTCCTAGCTGCCATCTTGAATTCCCACTTGTGTGTGCCTATTCTCAGCTGTTCTGCCCAAGATCCCATGCGCATCAACTCTAGTCCTCCACATGGTCCCATTTCCAGTCCAACAAGATAAAAATATCTATTATTAACCAGGAAAAATGGGTCATACTGTAGACATAAGTGCTCGTTGGTAGGAAAGGAACTGCTCATAGGGAGAAGAAAGTGGTTCATAGAACAGCTACAGCAGGTGATTTAAAAACAAAACAACCAAAAAAAAAAAATACATCTTCAGTTCTGCTGAAAGAAGTTGAGGATAAACAATATACCTGGTATTGAAGACGTGAGCATGTTTCCAAACCTAGGAGCAGTGGTCCACTTTAAGAACCCTAAAGTTCAGACATCTCTGGCAGAACACTTTCGTCATGAGACAAGCAGCTGACAGAAAGGCTTCCCAGCATCCTGAACCAGCTTGGTACAGACAGTGACTAGTTAGAGACTGGCTGAAGCTCTGCCCAAACAAGGTACAGATGGAAAAGCACCACTTTTTACTGAGAGGAGGAGGAGGATGTTCTGGGTCTTGCACAGAATTTTGAAGAGGCTTCTAAGAAGGAGGCAAACTGAACTGAGTCAACTTCTGAAGAAAAAAGAACTTCAAGAGGTTAGTGGGAGCTGCTGTTTTATCTTACGACTGCTTTTTGAGATTCTTTTGTTTATGGATCTGATAAAATCTAGATCTCTAATATTTTTTAAATTTATTTATTTGAGAGAGGAAGAGACAGAGAGAAAAAGAAAGGGAGAGAGACAGAGACAGAGAATGGGCATGCCAGGGCCACCTGACTCTGCAAACAAACTCCAGAAGCATGTGCCACTTTGTCCATCTGGCTTCATGTGGTGTTGCAGACAGCGTCACATTGCTGGGAAGAACATCCAAACCGGGCATAGTTTATGGGAGGAAGGATTTTTTTTTCAAACATACAAATGTGGGGATCAGTCCCATCAGTGGTGGAAGAAGCTGCTTTCATATATCCAAGTAGAGAGAAACCACCAGCAGCACACGCACATGCACATGTACACTCACACCAAAAAGCAACAAGCACAAAACCAGCAGCAATCAGCAGGGACCCAGGGCTGACACTGCTCCCTTACACCTTTGGGCTAGAATTCCAGGTCTGCCCCCAAACACACTTTAGGGTTGGACCCCAGGATTTGCCTCCATGACACCTCCTCCATCCAGGCAACTGGAGACCCAAATTACAAGCTTTAGTAATACACCTGAGGGCTGCAGAGATAGCTTAGCAGTTAAGGCGCTTGCCCGTGAAAACTAAGGACCTAGGTTTGATTTCCCCAGTGCTCATGTAAGCCAGATGCACAAAGTGGTTCATGAATCTGGAGTTTGATTGCAGTGGCTAGAGACCTTGGCTCACCCTTTTTCTCTCACTCTGTCTGTCTCTTTCTTTCTCTCTAATTAGTTAATTAATTAATTAGTTTTAAAAAAACACCCAAGTCTATGGGGAACATGCATTTAAACCATCTATCACACATGGGTACTGGGGAATTTAACTGGGACCATCAGGCTTTGCAAGAAAGCACCTTTAACCTCTTAACCATCTCCTCAGCTCAACATCTCTAATTTATTTTTAAGCTGAAGCCCCTTGGACACTGCAGCTCTTTTCAGCTTTTTCTTATATACAATTCACTCTGCACCTAATTAAGCTGAACATGCCCGGGAATGAAGCTTGAAACAGTTCAACAACAACAAAAAGGAATGTTTACAAATAGAGGTCCAGACATATATTTTTTCTCTCCTTGTTTTTAAAATTGCAATGATATGACATGAACACTGAGAACAAATGTAAACAGATTCATGGCACACAGTGCCACTGGAAAAGTAAAACGGTGATGAGAAATGTAAAAGGAATTGGGTGAAAATGAGGGAAAATACTGAAGTCAAACACAAGCCCACAGTGATAGGATAAACAAGGCCTGTAACTTAGACTTCCAACAAAGCTTGAGAATATCTCTAAAGTTGTTCAGAAGTTGCTTTCAGAGAGGTGCTCACTGCAAGAGGAAGTTTATGGTGAATTTGCTCACACTAGTTTGCAATTAGACACTGTTAGGAGATTAGAGAGCAGCTATCAGTTCCTAAAACTGTGCTTATTTCCCATGACCCATATCATTTTGAAAGCTGAAATAGATCCATCAGTCACATATCATCAGTATCCCATGGACATTTTATTTGCAGAACTACCCGCAGGGTTTGTGCTCCTGGTTTTACCAAAAATACTGTCGCATTTAATTTTCCAAAGCAGTTTCTCTTCTGAAGCTAAACTTGGTTTTAATCCTTTAAGCATACTCACGGATTTGTGGTATAAAGGTTCGTGGATGACATCAAAGGGATCTATGAAATATTTAAATTACATGTAAATTGTAGCCAGCTTGAGCTTTGGCGGTTTAATAGGCGCTCTAATAAATGGTCAGGAGCATGTTTGGTACTTCAAAAGAGGAAGCTGGGTGGTCTAGGGTAGGGTTGTTTCATCCTTTAACCCACACAGTTTAGTGTTTAAAAGTAGTGATACAATGTAATAGAAATAGCACAACTTATTTAAGCAGAATCTACTTACATATAAGATTCTTCACTTTCTATACTCTTCTTTCCATTCTAGTAAATTTCCACTTGTGTGGATTTGACCACTCAGCGTGCATGAGACAAACTTACCAAGGACATATTCTTATTTATTTGAGTATTTGAATTAAATAGTTCTATATGAAAGACAGTACAGAAATTTTAGACAATCACAATTCCATGAAGGTCTTAATCTGACATGGCCTTGAACACACTAAGAATTGACCATAATCAAATGAGAGCTTTTCAGCCTGAGTAACTGGTGCTGTGTCGTCAGCCCTCAGATCTGCTCTGTTCTGTGTTAGACAGCCCTGACCACCTCTGGTGCCCTATCCACAGGTCAGCAGAAGAGTTTCCTCATTAAACCCTCGCTAACCGCTGAAGGATGTGGCAACAGCAGGGTTTGGGAAATGGGTAGATGGTTCTAGACTTGAGTGTTCCCAAGGTTGTCTGTGCAGGAAATATTTGCCAAATACAGGTGCCTAAAAATGGACTTTATGCCTCATATAAGTAATGTAAAGTATCATGGCTACTAAACAAGCTCTTCTGTGAATCAGGAATAAGATTTAATTTTGCAAAATGGAAAGATGACATGTGCTCTGAACCTCAAAAAGGGGAAGTCATGGGCAGGGTTGACTTTTAGTGGCACTGCAATAATTTGAACCTTTGCCACAAAGATGATTTTTTTATGGACATAAAAATGGTTTATTGCCTACCATCATTTTATAAGTTTAGTTTTCAAATTTAGCATTTGTATTAAGGTTGTGACCAAATATACATATACTGGTCCCTTCAAAAAATTTGTCCAAGATGCTTTTTAAAATAATTTATTTCTTTATTCATGTATTTATTTGTTGAGAGAGAGAAAGAAAGGCAGAGAGAGGGGGAGAGAGAATGAGGACACCAGAGCAGCTAGGCATTGCAAACGGACTCCAGATGCATGCACCACCTGTGTATTCAACACTATGTGGGTACTTAGGAATTGAACCTGGCTCCTTTGGCTTTGCCAGCAAGTGCCTTAACCATTGAGCAATCTCTCCAGGCCTGTCCAAGATTCTTATTAAGAACATTTACATTTACTAATTTGTCTGGTATTAGTTGGATAACCTATTAGTTTTCTTTTAATTATATATTGAATCATCATCTTTCTAAGATTACCTTAGCAATAGACCAATTAAAATATATTTGTGAGGGGCTGGGAAGGTGGCTTGGTGATTAAAAGTGACTGTTTACAAAACTTGATGGCCTGGGTTCAATCCCAAAACTGCTTAAGTAAACCAGATGCAAAACCTGGTGCAAGTATTTATTCTTTGCAGTGGCAAGAGGCCCTGGCATACTCATACAGACACACATGCACACACACAGACACAGACACACATGCACAAATAAATAAATAAATAAATAAAATTTTAAAACTTGCTTCTCGTGTCCCAAGTATCTTAGAAATAGCAAACTATCTCAAAAGAAACATCCTTATGTATGTATATTTGAAAACCAATTTTATTTCACAAGATAATCTCAGAGCAAGATGATGGCATTTTCAAGAATAGTTATGTTTTAAAGAGGAGAGAGAAAACGTGGACTTCAAATAGAATTATATTCTCCATTAGGCAAGATATTCAAGGTATTCTCCTTTTTTTTCCCCTTTATTCTCTGAATCCCTCTCTTCCTCCATTATGCTCTCCCTTCTTTTCTTATCTATCAATCAATCTATCCATCTATCTATCTATCCATCTATCGTCGATCATCTTTTTTTTCTGACAGGGTCTTTCTATGTGTACCAGGCTCTGTAACAGGCTCCAAAATTATAATCCTCCTGTCTCAGCATCCAGTGTGCTTGGACTATTTACAGACGTTCCCCACCATATCCAGCGTTGGTATATTTTCTCTGGATGAAGACACAGACATTCAGAATCTATGCTACTTGCTAATTTTTATATTTAACTGTCGTAGTACTTGCACTGCTGACTTCTTCAGGGGACGCATGGGGTCTGTAGAAAAAGACCTCAGACACAGCAGTAAGCACTCAGCACATTCAACACCTCACATGCAAGTCCCATTTCTTCACATGGCTTTCCTCTTTTGATACTGTCCTCATCAGCAGCTTAGGGTTCTATTTTCCCATCACCGTCATCAGAAAGAAGGAAGATCTCTTTCCTAGACTCAACAGTCAAAACACCAGCATAGACTTCACTGAGCTGACATGGGTCATGGTCCATGTCCATTGCCCAAAAGCACATATATTGCTTGTGTAAACTAGCACACACCATTGGAGAGCAGGGGTGGACAGGTCTCTCAGGGACCATGGAAATCCTCCTAGTGGAGATGAGGGAAGTGGATCCAGCCATCAGACAAGAATAATAACTGTTTAATTTTGAGATCTTTCAACATTGTTGCTACCATTTTCATTATGTCTTAACATTTGTTCTAACATCTTTGTTTATGATGATAATCACATATACAATGTCAGTAATCATATTTCTATATCTTTGGTTCAATATCACATTCTATAACAACAGCATAAAGCCTTGAGTTATCCCAATTTTGTCTTATTTGAAGAGCTGGTTCTACATTTTTCTGTTCTCTCTCCTTTAACAGTCAAGCAAAAAATAGCTTCTAACAAAAGCAAAACAAAGTATTTCACAAATGTGCTTCATGGTGAAGAAATTGCAGACATTTTGTCTTGAAGAGTGTCTTAATTTATTTCTGCCAGATTATGTTAAAAGTGGCTCATTTTTATCTGCTTTGTAACCCGGTATTTTATTCATCAAGTTTACTCTCTAGAGATTTTCCCTGAAGGTAAATAGTTTTAGGTTTGTAGTATGAGTGCAACAAGAATGTCAGAATTAATGACATTAAGTATTTTCATCATAAGAGAGTTTGTAGGACGTGCTCATTTATTCAACAAATGTAGAGAAGCGCTTATTTCCTAGCAAAGATCTCTGTCTATACAGAGTTTCTAATGGAAGAACTATAGACAGGATGAAAAGAGTACTGTGATGCTGTAGGAGATGCTCATTAGTAATATGTAGTGTAGGAAAACAGAGCATGGCAACTATGTAGATTTGTGTTAGATTCTCAATTTGACTTGTTTCAGCCATGTAACAAAGAGGACAGCTAACACAAATGCACAAAAAAATTATTCTCCATACCCATTGTTGTAGCCTTTCAGTGTGTATTAGTGAATGATACTGCCTTGTAACACTCATAACTTAGCCTGCTTAATTATAGGAAAGACAGCCATTCTAACTGTAGCTCTTCATTGAACAAAAATCACTTGATGTTTCCTTTTAATAGGACAATGTATAAATGTTAAGTCAAATCCTGCAAATAAAAACGAGGCTTTCCTACTTTGTGATACTAACAACTAGCTTTTAGGCTAACCAATCCTTTAATTCTATTTATTTATTTATTATTTTATTTTTTATGAGAGAGAGAGAAAATTGATATGCCAGGGCCTCTAGCCACTGCAATCGAACACCAGACTCATGAGCCACCTTGTGCATATGCATGACCTTTGCACATGCATCACTTTATGCATCTGGCTTACATGGATTCTGGGGAGTCAAACCTGGGTCCTTAGGCTTCACAGGCAAGTACCTTAATCACTAAGCCATCTCTCCAGCCCTTTTCTTGAATGGTTCCAGAAACCTTATACAGTTGTACCCTTTAATTATGAATTTTTTTTGTTTGTTTTTGTTTTTCGAGGTAGGCTCTGGCTCTAGCCCAGGCTGACCTGGAATTTACTATGTAGTCTCAGGTTGGCCTCGAACTCACAGTGATCCTCCTACCTCTGCCTCCCAAATGCTGGGATTAAAGGTGTGCACCACCACATCCGGCTTTAATTATGTTTGTATTTACCTTGTTTATGTGTTATGGTCATCCGTCCACTCAGTCACCATCCCATCCCTCTTCCTTGAATAGCCAGGCTCATTGGGCACTGTCTTTCAATTCTGTATTTCTGTTGCTCAGTTCACATGGGGGAAGAAATGACCTTGTGCCTTTTTAGGGGAAAAAAGTTCTTTCCTCTCTCATCCCCAACAGTTGAGAAATTTGTCCCCTCCCAGCTTCCACACTGACTCTCATAGCCACTGCGGTCGGTAGCTCACACATGGGGATCTGTTGGGAAACTATTCCTAAGATCGGTCTCAGGAGGGTCTTTTCCTGCTCTAACTACAGAATGCCTATGTATTTAATTGTACTTTCTTTAGTCTGTAATTTTCCATTTTGATTTCTCCTCCATATCCTAACTGGGCTAGTATTTAAAACTCAAAACTTAGAAATTACATTATTGATCATTTTTTTTTGTTTCCCAGTTATATTTTTCTTTAGACATGAATGTGGATGACACACATCAGGATAGGAAGATAGGTTAAGAAAAATAGGCTAGAGTAATACTTTAAAAATAATATTCAAGCTGGGCATGGTGATGCACTCAAAAGGCAGAGGTAGGAGAATTGTCAAGGGTTTGAGGACACTCTGAGACTACACAGTGAACTGCAGGTTAGTTTGGGCTAGAGCAAGACCCTACATTGAAAAACAAAAATTATTAATAATAATAATCAACCATGTATTTATGATCAGCTGTGCCCCTCCCCCAAGGGACTGAGGTCATCTCAAGCAAAGAGTTTAGAGTGAGGAAAGAGCAAGAGACAATAAAAGAAACTGGGGTACTTATGATCAAAGAAAGGACTGCTTGGAGGCAATAGGCTTGAACATTTTAATTTCCTATCGAAGAAACTATTATAAAATACAATATAATATTTGCTCAATTAAATTATATGTTGTATTTACCAAGGTTCAATTAATTCTTAGTTTAAATGCATACAAAATGCGTCCTCACACTTAATTTGTAGAGTTAGGTCACTCAATTTGGATTACTTATTAAATGAATGCATTTTGTGTACATAATTTTTTGATGGTATTGGTGATTTATGGAACGCAGGGCATTCTGCATGTTAGACAAGCTCTGTCTTTAATTACATGTAGAGTACATAGAAAAGGGTATGAAATATAAATGAATTTTGTGTTTATACTTGAGACCCAACCTCAAGATATTTCATATATATTATGTGTAAATATTTCAAAATATAAAAAAAAATCCAAAATTAAAATCTTGTACATAAGAGATATCCAAGTTGTAGTGATTACTTCTAGAAAAATGCAGCAGATTGGGGCAATGTAAAAATTCTTTCTTCTTTTTAATTAGTGTTTGTCTTTCTTGTCCTGATTTTATTGCATAAGACATACATGACTTAACAGAATACAGTAGGTGAATCTCTGTTTCTCCAAATCTATTTCATGGTCAATGCTGATATTTGTGGCCTCAAGAAGGCTCAACAATGACAATGTGGTGTCCTTAGTTGTTAACTGTGAGGAGTCATCACCACTGTTCTTAAAAGAGTAAGAGCAGGGGCTGAAGAATTTGTTCAGCTGTTAAGGCACTTGCCTGCAAAGCCTAATGACCCGGGTTTGAGTCCCCAGTACGCATGTAAAACCAGATGCACAAAGTGCATCTGGACTTGTCTACAGCAGCTAGAAGCCCTGGTGTACCCATTCTCCCTCTCTCTCCTTAGAAATTAATAAAATATGAAAAAAATGTATAAATGAGGAAGAGGGGAGCGAGTCCTAGAAACCAGGGAGTTAAAAATTGATGGCTGTTTTAAGAGAAGCTGTGTCCTTCACCCTGGAGGGAACACAGCCTGTGAGACTTGGAGGGCAGGAACAGGGAAGAAGACGTTACAAGTCATTGACCTCATTGACTTCATCTGTCTTTCCTGCTCCCCTGATGCTCACATTGGCTGATGGCTACCAGTGGCAGAGTATAAATAGCGTCTGTCCCCAGGGTGGTCCACAGAGATGCTTCTTCGCATGGGAGGAGAACAGGGCGAAGCATCCATGAACTCTGCGGCTACCATGAAAAAGCATGGGACTAGGACATGCTTCCCTGCATGCGATGAAGTCACATTAACTTGAAGGGCTTTTGTTCATAACTTCAGTGTGACTTCGCTTTCTGTGTTTTCATTTGGTATTCTACGATTCACTTTATACAGCGCCACTTTAAACATGACCATCCTCAGACTATCAGGAAAACATCTAATAGAGGAATAAAAGCAAACAAAAATCCGAAAGAGCTTCGGCTGAGTTGTAATTAACCACAGAATCAAAGTTATTATTCATATAAATTCCCAGGAAGGCCTAGTAGAAAACATAGCTTTTGAAATTGTGTTTTTTAGTAAAAGTATTAGTCAAGGACAAACTGAAAACTAAACACAACAATACTTCTATTGTTAAACTAAATAAACAACAACAAAAAAAAAACCCATAATTCTATAGGCTAAACAGTTTGCCAAAAATAGAGATGTCTGCTGAGGTAGGCTTGGATGCATTCCAAGTTTCCTTCTGGCTCTAATTCTCTTTGTGCCTGAAAAAACAGTCTTCTCAGGTTTGACTTACTGTTAAGGAGTTGACAACCTGGGATGCTTTTAAAGTATCTGTGAAATTGGCAATTATTTTATCCATGAGTTATGTGGATAAATGTTGAAATGCAAATTAGTCAATGTCTTCCCAAAGGTGCACACTTAAGCAACAAGCACCCTGTGGCCAAATCCCAGCTTTGGGGATAAAGAGATATTTGCTTGACTTTGCTAATTGTGTGTCTCTGGTCAAGCCCTGCACTGTCTCTACAACGTGGACTCCTCAACTACACAATGAAGACATGATTCCCACGGTCCTTGGGACAGGGTCAGCTCCCAGGTGTTGGACAATGGACTCTTCTCTTGCCCTGTGTGCTCCAGAACCTTCTGCCTTCAGGTGCTGTTCTTAGTTCTCAATCCTGTTCTCACCACCATGAGGGAAAAAGCAGGGCAGTGGCTAAATGCTGGGTCTCCGCAGAGGCTGTTCTGTCTACGATGCACCAGGCTGTTCCCTGCCATCCTCTGTTGGGGCAAATACTTAAGAATTGGCCTGAGTCTGAGAAAACTCATATGTTTGCAGTTGCATTTTTGTGTTTTGGTTTCTTTTTGTCTTTACTCAAGACAGAAAAAAAAAAATCAATATTTGTCTAGAATTCAAGTCATGTGATTTTCAAATAATACTGTCACTTTTTGGTGTCTTTTTCACTCTATTGAAAGGGTGATTTCAAGAGAAAGATAAGGCATTATATGATTAATAATTAATGTTTTATAATGATGAAACATTGCTGATGCCACACATATAGATTTAGTCACTCTTTATTTCTGTAAGGGAAGCATCCAGGAAAAAATTTTGTTTTCTCATGTTTTCCTGTTTCTTTAGAATCTATATAAACTTACCTTGTAATTTAAAATCATGGGATATGCTGAAATTTAAGCAGGTGGCTTCTAAACACGGCACAGATAATCTCTTAATCTCTCGGTATTTAGTATGCTTGTGAGTTTTTCAAGACACAAAACCCAGTGGTATTTGTGTAAAATTAATACTTAAACTCAGCAACTCTCTGAGATTAGCACACTTTATTCCATGTAACTGTAAGTGTCAGCAAGCATCAAAATGTAGATAATTTAAAAATATAGTATTGCCATATTTTCTTCTAAGTAAAGAAAAATTGCAACCAAATCTAGCTGTCTTTCTCTTGCCCTTCGCCTTCAAGAAATAATTTTACAGCCAGGTGTGGTGACACACACATTTATACCCACAGCACTCTGGAGGCACAGGCTGAAGTATGGTAAAGTAGAGGCCAGCCTGAGCGATATAGTGAGACCCTCTCTCAAAATAAAAACAAAAGAAAAAGAAATTTCAGAAATGGCATTAACTTGAGAGTTTTTATTGATTGAAATTTACTGCAAATGTATCGATCTTATTTCTCCATAACAATCTTAACTTTTTGTTTTGAAATGACTTAGCATTCATATTTACTGTTGCAAAAATAATGTAGGTTGCATGTGCTTTTCCTAACTTTCCTCCAAAGATGACATTTTATAGCAATCAGAGGATTCAACCAGATGAGGAAATTGGTATACTACTAAGAAACTGTGGGTTTAGTCAGATTACACTGGCTTTGAAATGCATTTTCAGTGGGTTACACTTCTGTGCAATCTTATCACATGAAATACATGTACCAGTCAGTATACTATACTTCACAGCCAGTGTACAGATTCCTTCTGTCAGCTCAGAGCAACTGTCAAGCTCCCCACAGCTGCAATCCATAACTCCCTTTCCCAGAATACTGGCCAGGTTTCCAGCATGATACATCTGTCACTTCAAAAATGTTCTCTAAATGGTGCTCCTCAGTGTGTAAATATACTGCTTTAGAATCCCTTTTTATTTCAGGCAATATATGAATTTGAGATGCACACCGGTTGGAGTATATATCAGTAATCAATAATAAGGCAATGAGCAGATCTGTTCATTGCTGAGTCTTAATTCAGTTGTATATCAATACTACAGTTTGTTCATTTATTCACCCATTGAAAGACTTTTCAGCATAATAAATAAAGCTTCTATGATCAATGATACCCAGGATTCTATAGAAGTTTTAATTTTCCTAGGATAAATACCCAGGGGTACAAGTGCTAGATTATATGGTAATATATGTTTATTTTTTTGTAGGAAACTTAAATTGCCTCCCAGTCTGCCTGTTAGCAGTGTATTTTCTAACCAGTAGTAGAGAAAAATCACAGTCTCCTCACCCTCGTCAGCACTCGATTTAATGGGATTAAAGTAATTTAAAAAATATTTTATTTATTTATTTGAGAGAAAAAGAGGCAGATAGAGAGAATGGTCATGACAGGGCCTCTAGCCACTGCAAACTCCAGACTCATGCCTAACCTTGTGCATCTGGCTTATGTGGGTACTGGGGAATTGAACCTGGGTCCATAGGCTTTGCAGGCAAGCACCTTGACCACTAAGCCATCTCTCCAGCCATGGTAATCACTTTGTTTTTTGAGCCATTCCACTGGGAAGGTGACAGAGGAGTTTTGTTTTTCTTGAGTTTCTGTTTCTGAAATGAGAATGATGTCCATCATCGGTCATGTTTCACTGATACCGCAAGTCCTCCCAGGTCAAATGTCTATCCAGTTCTTTGCTTTACTTATAATATGCATGATTTTTCTTACTCTGATTATGAACATTACAGAAATGTGGGTGGGGGGTGTGTTTGGTTTATCAAGATAGGGTCTCACTCTAGTCTAGGCTGACCTGGAACTCACAGTGATCCTCCAACATCTGCCTTCCCCAAAGAGTGCTGAGATTAAAGACATGTACCACCACTCCTGGCTTTTCATATATTTGTGAATTGACTTTATGTTGTATATGCCACTTGGAAGCTTCTTTTTTTATTTCCCTAATCTAGAATTTATGTTTTGATTCTCTTCACGAGGTCTTTAACTGGAAAAGGTGACTGGTGCTGTGCTGGTGGATCAGAGTTTAGGTTCTGGCCCATGAACACTTTACCAGCTTTAGTTTACAATGTTTTTGTTTTTTTTTTCCTGTTTTCTCTCCCAAACTTATTATAGTGTTATATTTTCCAACAAGAGTCTTGATCCATGTTGAATGAACTTTTTGTGACGTTCACGTGGCGACATTCTCATTACCTATGGCCATGACGTTCAGCTGTCTGAACACTTTTGTTAATTAATGAACCTTTTGCATATGATTGCTTCTGCAACTTTAAAATATTCTCACTGGAGCCGGGCGTGGTGGCACACACCTTTAATCCCAGCACTTGGGAGGCAGAGGTAGGAGGATCACTGTGAGTTAGAGGCGAGACTGGTATACAGAGTGAGTTCCAGGTCAACCTGGACTAAAGTGAGATCCTACCTCAAAACAAAACAAAACAAACAAACAGAAAAAATCTGTTGGCTGTATTTGTATGAATCGATATGTTAATCACAGTTGGGTTCTATTGATCTTAGGAGAGTTCTGTTTGTTGATACCACAGGAGGCAATTAGTGAAGTTTTATGGTAAGGCTTAATATTAGGTACTATAGCAAACGACATTATATTATCCTTCAAAATGATTTAAATTATTGTTTCTCCTTGGCTTATTTTATAATTTTAGAGCTATCATAAACTGCATTTTAAATTTCAGTTTTCAATTGCTCATACATTAGAGTGAGAGACATAAGATATATATAAGTATATATATATAGAGAGAGACATAAGATATATATATATATATATATATATATATATATGGAGAGAGAGAGAGAGAGACATGAGATATACAGGTATATATATAGAGAGAGACATAAGGTCAGTGTATGTGTGTGTGTACTTTCTATCATGTGGCATTGCTGAGGTCTCATTAGTAGGCATTTTCTTGTAGGTTCTATTCAATTTTCTATGTAGATAGCTATGTTTGGTTATTTTCACTTATTTCCTTAGACTCTATCTCCAATGTTCTGCTGCATAGTGTGATTAAATTGCTGTGTGTGTGTGTGTGTTGTGTGTGTGTGTGTGTGTGTTTGTGCATGCATGCACATGTTCATGTGTTGGTGGGTCCTCTTGTGTGCGCAGGTGCATACCCACATATGTGCATGTGGAGGTCAAGGACATCTTCAGGTATTGCTCCTCAAGTGTCATCCTTTTCGGAGACAAGGTCTCTCATTGGCCTAGAATGTATGAAGTAGGTTAGAATGACTGGCCAGTGATCTCCCTGTCTTGGCACTCCACCCTCAACACAGGGATTACAAGTGTGTGCCACAATGCTTATACATGTTTTTAAAATTTATCTTTGGTTCTGGAGATCAAACTCAGGTTCTCATGCTTGCATGGTAAACACTTTACAGACTGAGCTATATCCTCAGCCATGAAGTTATATTTTTAAACCTCAAAATCTTCACTGTATTGAGTAGAATAGGAAGGGAATTTTGTTTTTGAATAAAAAGCACGGTTGGGCTGGAGAAATGGCCCTAGAAGTTAAGGTGCTTGCCTGTGAAACCCAAGGACCCAGATTCGATTCTCCAAGACCCCGAAAGCCAGATGCACAAGGGGGGGGGGAGCGCATGCTTCTGGAGTTTGTTTGCAGTGGCTGGAGGCCCTGGCCTGCCCATTCTCTCTGTCTCTCTCTTACACACACAAGTAAATTTAAAAAGCACGGTTAATATATGAATTATTTTGCAAAGCCAAAAAGTGTTTTATTTAAAACTGTGACTTTTTTGTTTGTCTTCAATATTTTAGGCTCATTTTATTAAAAATCATTTATATAAAGCTATTATTTTAATAGTTAAGTTGACCATACTTTTAGCTAATAGGTCTGTTGCCTGAAACATTTTCCCTAGGGAGACATGAATGCACATCAATTGTCCCCACCTAGGACAGACTACAGACCAAAGCACGAGTGCACCAAAACCAGGTTTGCAGAACCAGTGGGTTTATTGTGGTTCCTTACAGAGCATGGGTGACTCAGTGGCAGCTGCATCACTGATAAGCGCACCCCAGCCTGACTCACAGAAGCTGCAACTCTGGAGCTCACAGAACAACCCACAGGCAGCTCAGTTGGTTGGAGACTCTTCCCCCAAGCAGTCCTTTACCCTTTACATAACTTTAGAGAGGGCCCTCAAAACCTTTTAAGTTTCAGCTTTCCCAGATTTGACCCCCGAGTCTCCTCAGCTTCCCTCTTCCCTCCACAAGGGAATCTTTCAATTGCAAGGAAACCACTATGCAATAAAGCCATGGAAGGGACTTCTTAAAGGACTGGTTAACCCTAAACCACAAACTGCAGATCTATAGTTTCCCAAATTCAAAAATTTGACATGATACCACAAGTTGAAAATACCATACCATATGATGTTGTTTAGTACACAGTCATTAAAATATTATGTTGTCTTGAACTGTGTATGTAAGGTGTATATGAAGTATAATAGAATTTTGCGTTTCATGTTAACATGCTATAAAATATTTAAACCTCATATATGATCTTGAAGGTATATACAAATATTTCAAAGTCAAAAAGTTCTGAAATCCAGGGCATTTCTGGTCCCAAGCATTAAAATATATATATATATATATATATATATATATTCATTTAAGAGAGAAAGTGACACAGAGGCAGATAGAAAGTGCAAATGAGCTGACCAGCCCCTGCAACAAACTCCAGACACTTAGACCACCTTGTACATCTGTTTCCATGGGTACTGGGGAATAGAACCTGAGTCCTTAGGGTTTGCAGGCAATTGCCTTAACTACTAAGCCATCTCTCCATCCCCCAAGCAGTTTTCAGCAGGCATACTCAACCCAGTTGGAGATTTTCTATTGACTTTCTATACTAAAAGAATAGATTTCCAGGCATGGTGATACAGGTCTTTAATCATAGCACTTGGGAGTCAGTGGTAGCAGGATCACTGTGAGCTCGAGGCCAGCCTGAGACTACATAGTGAATCTCAGGACAGCCTAGGCAAAAGCACAAACTGATCTCTAAAAAAACCGAAAAAAATATATTTTTATTTTAAAAATAAAAGAATAGGGCTGGAGAGATGGCTTAGCAGTTAAGGCTCCTGCCTCCTAAACCTAAGAATGCTGGTTCCAATCTCCAGCGGTTCCAATCTCCAGGTCCCATGTTTAGCCAGATGCAGTGACGCAAGGTGGCAATGCCACACTTGACCACAAGGGGGCGCACACATCTGGATTTCATTCACAGCAGCTGAGAGACTGCTGGCGTGCCCATCTCTGTCTTCTTCTCCCTCTCCCTCTGTCTCTCTCCAAAAAAAAAAAAAAAAAAAAAAAAAAAAAGAATAGATTAAGGAAAACTTAGTATTAATATGTACTGTACTTGTTGAAATTTTTATTTTTATTTTTAGTTTAACAAAATTTTCAGTAAATATTAATCTATTTCTTTCTTCTTTAAGTACCACAATATCTTTTACAGTTTATTTTTTATTATATTTATTTATTTAGATGTGTGTGGTATGCATGTGTGAAGGAGTTAGCAGATTTCAGGTATTCAACATACTACTGATGAAAGCCAAGAATTCTGTCTGGAAACTGCCCCCCTGCTATCTTGAAAACCCCAGGGGAGCTAGATACCTGGCTGGCTATCTGGGAAGAAAGGAGTTCAAAGAACTCCTTTTCACTTCACACTTGCTAATCCTTCTTCCTTCCCCTCCCTGACAACAGAACTTCAGTCTTCTGAAATAAACCCCTTGCCAATGCATATCTCACTTCCAGAGTCCCCACTGCTGAGATGTGAAGAGTCCCTCTATGACTAGACTTGCTTCCAATTAAGTCTAATTTCTCTGTTGTAGATATTCCTATTTGTCTCCCGTGTGTGTGTGTGTGTGTGTGTGTGTGTGTGTGTGTGTTATGCACATGCATGTGTACAGATATATGAGCTCAGTGCAC